>OU538821.1:2550000-3187500 GCA_912999785.1 Hydriomena furcata | reverse complement strand
GTTCTGCCCGTTGGCTGGTCCGCATACATTCGCCCAAAGTACTCTCAACCTTCGACATGGCCGCACCAACCCGCGAACTAGCACTCGAATGGCTATCAGCGATAAAAGAAGCCGCACACAGCGCTACGGCCCGTAGCCTGCAACATCGCAAAATGGAGCGTACCCTAAGAATCGCCAAAGAAATGTCCGATCTCATCATCTACTGTCGCTCAGTCACCTTCAACCAAGAAAAATTACGCACCCGAGGCTTCATCCACCACGAAATGTCCTCATTCCCCGAGACGAAAGCCGAACGGCTTATGTGCCAGCAGGAGGTGTCTTTCTTCATCAAATACCACACCATCCAACTCAGCCGCATCTACCCGAAAGGACAGAGAATCGACTCGTCCAACTACCAACCGATGCCCTTCTGGAATTCCGGCTCGCAGATGGTAGCGTTGAACTACCAGACTCCGGACAAGCCGATGCAGCTGAACGTGGGGAAGTTTAAGGAGAACGGTGGTTGTGGGTTTATCCTGCGGCCGGAGTTTATGTTCGATGAAGGGTACAATCCGTATGAGCGACGTAGTGTTGAGAGGTTCACTAAGTCTGCGTCGGTTATGTTGAGGGTGATTGGGGCGAGGCATTTGTGCAAGATGGGAAGGGGTACTGCCAGTCCGTTTGTTGAAGTGGAAATCATCGGCGCAGACTACGACAGCGGAGTGAAGCTTGTCACCAAAACTATTGGTAAGTAATCTATATATATAAAAGAACTAGCGACCCGCCCCGGCTTCGCACGGGTCAAAGCTGATACCAAAATATATTACAGAATGTCTTTGTATACTCGTTAACAGCATTTAAAATTTAAAAAAAAAGTCGCGCTGATTTGAAATCTTAAAATTATCAGTGGTTCTCTAATATATTTAGCATGTTATTATACATATAAACCTTCCTCCTGAATCACTCTATCTATTAAAAAAAACCGCATCAAAATCCGTTGTGTACTTTTAAAGATATAAGCAAACATACATACAGACATACATACAGACGCGGGAAGCGGAAAGCGACTTTGCTTTATATTATGTAGTGAAGTTGTGTTAGTTACACTATTTACAACTCAAGAACGGCAGAACCGATTTGGCTGAAAATTGGTGGGGAAGTAGCTTAGAACCAGGAGACGGACATAGGATGCTTTTTAACGGGAACGGGATCGGGCACTTAACACAACATTTGTTAATTCTAAAGCGATACGAAGTTCGCCGGGTTAGCTTGTCTTATATGTATATACAAATGAATCGCTGAATGTGTTGCTAAGCGCAAATCTCGAAAGCAGCTGAACCGATTTCGCTAATTCTTTTTTTGTTGTATTTGTTATTATCAGGAGAGGGTTCTTATGGAAAAAATAATTTGACAGGACAACGTCTGTCGGGACAGCTAGTTAATAATAAATATTGGTTGATATTTCACACAGCACTACCTAGCCCCAAATTAAGCAAAGCTGGTACTATGGGAACCTATAACAGATATAATACTTATATATTTTTTGTGTATATTTATTTTACATATTAACCCAGACACAGAACTGTTCTGGTTGGAAGCTTCTTGAATTCGATTCCTTAATAAGAAGCCTCGTTTCTGATTCTTCGAGGAAAAATATAAAAACTATTTTTCACTTTTCTCTCGGCCTTTATTTTCTCAAACTGACAGTTCTAATTGAAGGTAACACAAAATTTCAAAACTAAATGATCAAATAAGATTTTCGTCGTGTACAGAACAAACATCTATGTTTATCACACAAACAAAAATTAAATAGGATCACGACTGTAATCCCTAAATACGGTAGACATCAACTCAGATATTCAAACGTTTATACCCTTAAAGATGTCTAAAGTGGTTAATCAGAGGCACGTCAAAACATTATATTTAGCATGTGCCCACATTTTGCCACACGCCAAAAATAATCATATCATATTCAGTCTTTCTCATCCCACTGCTGGGCATAGGCCTTATAATGGCAATTTTTAGTGCTCTATTCTTAGAGAAAACTCTAAATGGACATTTCGTGTCGTTTGATAAATTTATTAAACTCTTAAAGATAATTTTATTGTTTCATGCGTTCAGATCCTCGTACTCATGTACAATATATTTACTACACTCCACGGAACATTGGTAAATAATATAAGAATAATGTGTGTGTTCTCTGTTTGTTGACCTAGCATGGTTCCATCTACCTTCTACATTTGTCTTTCAACCCCTTACAACGTAATTAGTAATTCGTTAAAAATATATAGTTGTGAAGTTAATTTTTGTATTTCATGTTGTTCTCATTTAAGTAGCCTTATTTTTTTATAAAATGTATATTTAAGCAACGTTTGTAGTGTATGATGGTACAAATTTGTTTTATAATAGCTTGTATTTCATTACACAACCTATGGGGCTATTTTGTAAAAACATGATTATCATGTTATGATATTCATACCAATATTTATTGACACTATTGGAATGCCATAATACCTACGCATTTTATGAAGTTTAGTCACCTATACCTACGCTTCCAGTACAATACCTACGCAGAAGCGTAGGTATAGGTGCATAAAGTGAATAGTTACTATGAAAAGTGTTACAGATTAGGTATTCTCTAACATTAGGTATTGCATTCAACATCATAGCATGATAATCATGTTTTTACAAAATAGCCCTGCTGGTCATGTTCAAATAAGAATTTCCTTGTCATTTGAATCCTTTCACCACATCGGTTCTTATGTAGGTAGTAATTACATTTGACAGATGCCCACATTTTGTAGTAGTTATCATTAGTTAGTCGTATACTAGTTTCGTCACCCTTAAAACGCAACCGAGGACCATAGGTACAAAATGGGACAAACTCACTTTCGACAATCTCTGTTTTTAGGGTTTCGTAGAAAAAGACCCTTACAGTTACGCCATGTCCTTCCATCCGTAGCTCAGAGACTCTTAGTGCTAGAAAGCTGTAATTTGGCATGCATATATTGTCTTATCAAGCTCCAAATACTGGTTTCCCCACCTCAGATCCATCAATAAGTTTAATTTTAAAGTGCTGTTAAAAATAATTTCCTAAAAGTCATACAAACTACATAGTCTTTTTTATTTTGCCAAAAATGTACGAAACTGGTTTTATCCCTTTTTGTTCCTATGATCCTCAAATAACAAAATTTATTCTCCCATTTCAGCTGACAACGGCATCAACCCCATCTGGAATGACATCTGCGAGTTCGAGGTCTTGAACCCCGAAATTGCCCTTATTCGGTTCGTTGTCCAGGACGAGGATATGTTTGGCGACCCCAACTTTATAGGGCAAGCGACTTATCCCTTCAAATGTCTACGCACCGGCTACCGCAGCGTTACACTCGCTAACGGACACTCGGAAGAACTAGAATTGTCCTCTCTTCTTGTTCATGTGTCCCTTAAATACCGATAAGAGACAGATGCTAAATAAACTAAGGTTATCGTCCACCGTAGGTGCAAAATTACCAAGACAAGTGACCTGAATCAAAGCACTGTGGTCGATATGGTCGAAATCATTTTCCAGAGTAAGGGCCCTGGCCACTGATGTACCGAGTGGACGATTTAACCCAAATTTACCACTTTAGTCGTTTACCCTTTATGTATTATTAAGGTAATCGTTCACTGTGAAGCGAGCAGTAATAACTTGATTGAATAAGGCATTCTTAAGGACTTTACGAAGACAGTTTATGACAAACTTGAAGGCGTATGCGGGGCGACGTATGTATGTAAAAGTAGGAATTTGCGCTCGCTCCAGTCTAGTGGATGCTTAGCTTTATAAACCAAGTCAAAAGAGGCAATTATGTTATCTCGACAAACTCACTAATGTTGTATAGTATGAACGTTCTTATTCTGTTCAAGTTTAAAGCGAAATTAGCATAAACCTTGGATACATCCAAGTGACATAGTCAACACCCGTTATCATATCGTTTACTACATGTAAGTGCCGTGTTGGCCTAGTGGGAGATACCTCGACTTTCAATCTGATTCTCGAGAGTTCGAATCCCGGCCGTGCAAAAAAGATGTATGTAAATGATGATGTATGCTCGATATATCCGCAAATTTACAGTTATAACGAGAACGTTCGCATTTAACTAAATTTTAGTTAGTTTGTGGTGACAGAATTGCCACTAAAGGCAATGAAGCTAAATCCAAAAAAAAAGGAATTTTACTATTATTGGTGTAATGTGGTAGTTACAATTTATTAATACTTGTGTGTATGAATGAATGACCACTGCTTACACTGTTCACAATAGGCTTAAAACATTCGTGTGTCTCATATCACATAACATAATTTAAGTCAAATTCAAAGCATATCTATTGCTAAATCATATGTACAAAAATTTAAAATAATAATAATTTCTTGGTATCAATTTATTTCTACCCGATAAAGGGCGTGCAATATTTATATTTTTAATATAAAATTCCAAGTTAATGTGTGAATCTTGACAGTTATAATTATTTTGGACGATACCATACATTTTATCATATTCATTCATAGTTTTAGGGCAAATTCATTGTATATTCATCATTGGCGCAAGGAGTAACACCAAATATGATATCTATTCGATTTTTCGAAACATTTTCGTCAGTTTGGTTTTTAGTTCTAAAAAAATAAATATTTTTTCAAACTACTTTTGCGATCAGAATATAATTAATTAAGACTACAATTGTTGTGACACAGTCGAAACGTCGGAATAAATCAAAAGTAATAGCGCGTTAAACATCCATTTGAAGTATTATATTATACCATATTTTTATTCTGATAAAAAGTATAAATTTCTCGCGTAAAACCACGGAATTCTTGTTTTATAATATCATATTGAAGTTTGAAGACACGTAATTTTTTTTATCGAAAGCGGACATACCTTTTGTCGCTATTAACTTAAACATCCGACACAATACTAATAATTGTCATAGTAAATTGATATGTATTTCACATTTAGTGTTACTCAAGGCGCCTTATATATTCTGTCGTTTTCAAGATGGATCCATATGTTATGTTGAGATGTTTTAGCATTTTCAACCGACAAAAAAGTTTCTCAATTCAACTTACTATTTCTTACGTCATACTTTTGTTACTTTTTTTGATGTATGCTCATATCTTTCTACCTGGTGCTCCGATCGGGATGTTTTTTTTCTATTGTGTAGACTGTGTAAAGAATAGTCTACTTTTGGTCCCATCTTAATTGCATTTATGTAGGACTAACAGTTCTTTCATAAAACTTTAAAAAAACGAATATCTTCTCTTGACTTTTCGATTGGTCGGAACATTTTCGTCGGTTTTCTTTTTAGTTTTAAAACGTATATTTCAATGCGAGACATCAACAAGACATAAGAGATTCAAAATTTTGAAAACGCCAGTTGGGGCTTTCTCATACTTTTGGAAAATTGGGTCCGCGTGCGTAGTAAGAAATGGACTACCTTGGGTTTTGGGTCCATGGTGTAACCACAAATGTCTCGGCGGATCCGATGAGTATTCTGAAGACATTTTGACAGATCTGATTTGATTGATCTGTCATCTTAACTTCTGTATACCAATAAAGGTGAGATAGTGCCGTCAGATTTTTATTAAGCCTATAGTTCATCAACTCAAACACGCGGTTAATGTGACAAACACGATCATAACAGAAAATGTTCAAAAACGTGGCACAAGTCGTTGGATTGGTGAACTATAGCCGTCCTAACATGCGCTTTGTGGTACAAAACATAGAAAAAGGCACTATTATTAACAGGTTTTTTGATATGTCAGGCACTGCTAGCGCGACGTGGATGCTTAGTTTTAATTTCTCTTTCACATTCGTGTAGAAGGGAAAAATCTACAGTCGGAATTTATAACGTTATTGATAATAACTATAAAATATCGCTCTTTGACTTTATTATTGATGTAATTTGCATCATCATGTCAGAAAATACTTATTGGCGGATACAACTTTCGAACTGCAGTTGTAATTTCCTTTGTAACAGGATAAGTATCTATATGTACGTTATTTTGTTCCGACTGTAGGGATACCACCAGCTCGTTAAATCATTCAAATTACATTATTATCATGATGTATAAATGTAGTTTCGTAATATGTATAGTGTTCCCAAAGGCCATTTATCTCGCCCTGGTGCGAGCCACTTTTATTATGATTAAATCTGTTCAAACTTAATAAATCCTTTGTTTGAAGTAGCAATCTTTAAGTTAAACTTCTTGTTTTAACAGGTTAAGAATTAAGTCTAAACACTTGTGATTTATAAGAAAAAACATTTATACTTTTAATGAATTCCTTTTTGTGTATTATTGTATTAATGAATTCAGGCCCTTTCGGATTTACTATACGGTTACGGAACAAATTATATTATAAGAAAATTTATAAATATTGAATTACAATATTCGCATTCCAGCATTGGCTATTTATATTCCAAGTTTTATCCAAATACGTTTGGACGTGATTAAGGCACAAACATCCTGACAAACTTTCGGATTTATGGCACAAAAATGCGAATATTTTGTTCAAGCATAAATATATACTGCCTATTCTACACCAGACCGAGAACGCGATATCAGACGTTTCTTCCGCCATATAACGTCGCGTCTAACTTGTCTAACTTGTTCAATAATAAGGGCATCGATAAAATAAATTTAATTCTTTGATGGTGTAGAATACGTTTAAATTTATATTTATTAAATTATGAGATTTCAAAGAGAAGTAGTCTTATTATAAATTGATGAAAAAACGTGTGGTTTACTTTATGTATTTAATTTTAAATTTATTTTACAAGTTATAATGTTGTTTGACATAATAATTAGGTTAAGTTTGTTAATTTATTTTGACAAATTGGTTAAATTCAAAATGTGATACCTATTTAGAAATATATTTATGTATATATATTTTTCTAACAAACATATTATTCGAAGAAGTTATTTTAATATTATCCGCATTCCAAAACGAAACATCACTGATATATTTACATCGGGTGAGATTGTATGTGGTTTAATAAAACTAATTAATTATTAAGTCAATCTGTTAAAGAACTTGAAAGTACGTATGAATCTGACAAAGATCTTGAAAGTGTATGTTGTATCAAAATGGCATTTCTATCTTAATTATAAGAAAACATTACTTTATATAATGTGTATATCACAATTATCCTTCCTCTATAATGTAATCTAAGTATTCTATTTTGAATATATATTTCTTTATAACCTTATATACAAATAATATAATATAACTTTTTGAATTAATATTGGCGTAAAGTAATGTTGAATGATAATGTATTTAAAATTAGAAAAGTGTCATAATGTTAGACATTTCGTAATAAGTGTGATAAAGAATGTGGTGTCTTGAACATTTTTAGTGCTCGCATTAGGGTACTGAAGGTTTTGTGCTATAGTGCCTTGACGCGATGACGCACAACTTGTCAAGACTGTTTGTTAATTAATGAATGCCTAGTGACTTTTAACCAGTATATCAGACGGACGCATATATCCTTAGGGCTCAACGTAGATCACGGGGCTTTGATAAATTGATGAATTTATAACAATAGGTGCTTTCAAATATTTATCAAAAAACTTTTACTGAAACTTTGTCTCTCTTTGACGAGGAGGAGGGCGTTGCTATCTGCGACACAGTTTTATTACTCGAGGATGTAACATCGTTTCCTTTTTTTTGTACTCATAAAAAAAATTAAAAATAAACTGATAGTGAAATTAAAGACACTAAATTTGTATCTATATTGATTCTTTAAAATCTTTTATCTTTATAAGTTACCACCTCAATTCGCAACCATCTAATATTTAAAATGGATGAGTCGAGGTGTTAATCTAACGTTAATCTAATGTTTTCACAAAAAATAGGTAACTTAATAAATATGAAATCCGTGAGCCTTAATGGGACTATGTGCAATGTGCATAAAACTGTCTGATAATATTATTAAACTCGTAGTTGGCTTTTTGGTAGGCATTTAAATTGAGGCAACGAAAATTGTGTATATTTCGACTGAACTCAATAACAAAAAAGTCTCAATTGTAAATAATTCTACAATTGAGACTTTTTTTCTTCTCAATTGTAGAATTATTTACAATTGAGACTTTTTATGATCTTTTAGAAAACTTTGCAAAAATTTAACTTCACATGTTTTTGTCTCAACATCATCAAATGAGATCATTTTCAGAAAGATCGTGGATTAAATAGGAGGGGCGAGGGGGGAATTAAACTATTTATTATTTTACCAATTCAAAATATTCTCTTTGACGATGTCTGAGGAAATTGCTCAAGTGATTTTGTGTTGAATAGAATATATGCTACTTAAAAATCATTGTTCTCCAGAGCAAACGTAAGCAGATGACATAAATCAAAAATGATTTGTGACATAATCCGGCCCAACTAACACTTGATTTACTTATTTGACTAAAGCTTTGTATTTATACTTGTAACGAGGGTTCGGTCAGAAACAGCTGAAAAGATTCATCCCCCTTTGCTGTCCCACCCTTACTACCAACTTTATAAAAGCTAATGTACCCATATCGCCTCACCTGTATAAATTTAATCACAAAAGCTACGTAACTCGTATGATTGATAAATGTGTAACACTTTTAGAATGGTATTTTTATCTTATGTAATTCTTAAATTGGATTTATCGTAATATCTAATGATAATAATCAACCTAATCAAAAATAATGAATGAATTTATGAGAGTTGTGCAAGTCGATGTTTATATAATCTGTTTTCAACCAGAATGAGCATTTCCTATGAATAAATTATGTTAAAAAATATGACAACGGCCGTGGCCGGGACTCTGATAGTTGAAAGAGTTGTTTTAATCAAAATCTTATTGTAATTGAGCTAATAAATGTGTTATAATCTAAGTGAATGCATGACCTTAATGTATGAATATGTAAGGCAGCTTTTCTATCTCTCATATACACCATTTTATAATATATAGGTACTTATTAATTATATATATTTTTAAATATATACTTATTATGTAATGTATACAAAGTACTAGTGACGATGTGGACTTTGTCCGTTGTCATTAAAATAAAAGTTCTTCAAACTTACCAAATTTTGTATAATATTTAGACTATTTCAGACACTATTCCGGAGTTTTTAACAAAATACTGCAAAGTATTTGTACAGAAATAAATCAATCCTTCATAATTAAAACCAAAGACTATCTTAGAACATCTATGGGGGTGATTTTTATAATACCAACATTCCTAGGTACCATTCTATGTTTAACGAATAACTCTCTATTTACTCATTACTATCCTTACTTATTGTTATGGTATGCTCCTGTGTAATAATTGAGTGCTGAGGTTAAAAGTTGATTGATCTGTTTGAAACCTTTTAGGTTTAATCTATAATTGCTCATAGTATCTAAAACGTTGCATTATATTCGACTTGCTTGTGATTTGGATATGCTTTTGTTGCTGAATGTTACCTAGATGTAAACTTAAGTCATAATAATTAACTTTATATTACAATATAATAGAAACATCTGAATGTACTTGTAGTAATCACTGGAATTTGTTTTTGAATAAACTATTTAAATGTAACTGTATTTTGTGTTCCTTCTAATTCCTAACTGATATCAAAACCGACTGCATCGTTGCGTCTATTTATAGGCTACATAATACATCGATCTAGGATAGAATCCTGCATTCTAGGTGAACCCCCCTAAATGGTAACTGAAAGCAAATAGCTTAATGATGAGCAGAAAGAAGCGTTTTTGTGCTCCGTTACACCCTCTAAGTTGATAAAGCATCCAACAACTAATATTACTTTAGAGCTTGTAGTATGTTATATTAAAACAATAATACTCGCGATGCGAAAGTAACAATGCGAGTTCGTATAGTATTGTCAATTTCGAATTTTGGAGTAATACTGCTTTAATATTACTTTAAGAGCTTGTGGTACGGCCTAAGGTCTAGTGAACGCCCTGAAGGCTAAGATATAAGGATGTGGTACACTACAATAAAACGAGAATTTTTTTATAAAAGTTCTCTTTATATTTGTAAATAACTCACACAAATTATTAGGAACCAAACATAACACCCTAAAATTAACTGCTACGATCCCGAACAAATTGCATACTTTAAAATTAATGAATCATTTTCACTGAACATTTATTTCTACAAAGCATCTACATGTCATTTAGACATTTATCATTTTGAAATGATTTAATTGCAAACCCGCAAAAGATGTTATTTTAGAGAATAAACATGCTGAATATCTCGAGGGCATAATGTCGAAATGTTTCGGTGAAACATTGCCTATTGCGAGTAGCTACGGATCAACACTAACACTGAATTTTCCTTTTTATGAAGGACACATTGAAGCACGATTCCTAATGATCCACTTATTATTTAAGGTAACTACTGTAAGCAGTGACAGGATAATAGTAGCTAAACAAAATTATACAAGACGATAAACTATAATACTGACGATCGAAACAAATTTAACCGAAGTTAAATAATAATAATCATAAAATGCACTTAACAAAGTAAATCACAACGCTTATTGAATAATAGGCCTTGATTATAAAATATTAATAAATTTGCTCAAAAATTAAGGACAAATAGTAGGAGTTTTAAAAACCAAAGAAGTTAAACTTTCAAAAATCTATGTTGGTCTTTTTTAAAGCACCTTCTTCTTGTCCCTTCCTATAGCGCGCGCGTCCGTCCAACGGACTACGGTCCCAATGGACTACGGGCCCGAAGGACCACAGTACCAACAACACACCGTAGTTAACAGAGTCCAGTGGACCGATGTGCGAGCCTGCCCCCTTTACATTCTATCCTAAGTTACAATAATCAGGCTCAATCGCGTAAAATATATATATATATATATAATTGTAACTTTAGCCTAACTCAATGATATCAAACGCTCGATAGTATTGATAATGTCGTTATAATTTTAGTGGTATTATAATTAAATTTATCTATATGTTATGAAGTGCGTCTTTTAGCGCCGCAGCCGCACTGCGCAGGCGCCGGGGCTCTTTTCACGTTCCATTTCCATTCCACTTCGGGCGTATCTTCTACGATATGTGTCGCAGTTGAAGCATAAGCATAGCTTCCTTCCGAATACGGATCACGCCATTTCAAATGAACGTAACAAATTAATGTTAAAAAGTAAGTTAGAGTGGTCGAAATTGCGGGGAACTACTTGGGGTGCGCGGGGGTATTTAGCAGGCCACGGCTTCCGAAATGGGGTTTTCGGTGATGCGGATGACGGGAGACAAGCGGCAAGCGCGGCGGCGCTCTCCCGCATCCGACAGCCGGCGGTACTCCGTGATCTTGTTCGGAGACAGCGGGGCCACTGGAAAATAAAAAAATCCTATTAAACACTCGTTACCAAATAACAAAACACTTGCAATAAAATTACTCCAGACAAGAGCTTCAGTACTATTAGTGTTTCCTACTGAAGGTGCATAGAAAGCTTATTGAGCTTGAAGCTTAGTTCTTACTAGAACATCATGTACTTGTAATGAAATCTTACCACCCATGCATTCAATAACCGAACCAATATAGGTACTTGAAACCCACCCGCGAATCGATTCCAGGTCCTCTCCATGTACATCGTATAACATTGATTGAACGTACTCGTAAACAAACAAATAAAGCTATGAGCGCTAACTTTAAAAAGCCTAATTTTAAAGCATACGTAAAACGTGAAACTTAAAAGAGTGATCCAAATGTATCTTGATTTTATAAATATTTTGAATTGTGAACAACTTTATACTGTTTGTTTTTTAAATGTTAATAAACTTGGCCTAACCATGCGTGGATGCTAAAGCTTGGCCAAAACTATTATGCTATATAATACAGCATTGAACCACCCCATTAAATTATTTTCGATAAGCTAGCTACTTGTACTGTGTGATCAAACAAAACAAAGCAAACAAGGTACTTCTAAAATGTTTTGCATTTATTCGTATCTCTATGTAATTAAATGAGTACAACAGATAAAAATGTTAAGGAATTTTAGAGTTTAGTTTTGAATATCTAAACAACGAAATTTGCAATTTCGATACAGAACTGACGCTTTTCTAAAAGAGATAAAATCGAGCGTAATATTAAATTGCCAAATAAATAATGCTGAGATTTTACGTAAAAGGGAGAAGATAGTCTGTATTGAAAAATAGGAAGAAAATACTTCACTGATTTCGAAAGCTGTAGTATGGAATCATCAAAGCTACATGGTGTAGTCCACTTACTATTATTAAATTTATAATAAGTAGCATAAACCCCGTGAAAATAGATCAACATAAGTACATAATCCTGCATGACCCCAGATTAGAGATTCCCGCGGGGTTCAGGTAGTCGAAAATATAATACAAATTTGCCGATAAAGCAAAAATGTTGATTGGCGACAGAAATAAATACGACTATGAATAGTGGTACTGCTTTTTAAATAATAGATAAATATACCTTTTTATTTCGTTATTTTTTTAATTTTGAAATTATAATAACAAACAAAAATATCAAGAGGTTTAAATGTTGTTGGAACACCTATAAAATTGTATTAATTGCTATAGTGAAGAAAAACTCGACGCGTAATGACAAAATGATAAGGGTCGAGTAACGTTTAAAAGATAAGGGTACGTCAGAAAGATCTTAGCGCGGTTGGGGGTAAGAATCAACACAATTAAGCAGGGGGAGGGGGTAGAGAAAGGGTTAACGTTATTCGGTGTAAGGAAAATAAAACGAAATAGGATCACGACTGTAATCCTTTAAGATCCTTTAAGATTACTAAATGGGGTAGTTAGTGGTACGTCCAAACGTAGTTAGCATTCCATACGTGACAGGTTGCGAGCCTATCGCCTCTGGTAAGGATTGCTGCAATTAGGCGGTATGTGAAGAAACACAGCGCAATTGAGGGTAGGTAAGTGCAGCTTTTGAAGGCCAAACTCTACTTACAAGCAAGCAGCGTCTAGTTGACGGGGGTGGAGGCCAGCGAGCTACTACGCGACACATCGCTGGAGCCTCGTGTGCTGTTGCTAATCTTTTGCAGTTTTAACACGGCTACACGAAACAAAGACAAAACAAAAATAAAACAAAAAATAAAAAAAAATATACCACAAAACATGGTGATGGTGTAACATAGTGACTTATAAGATTATTGAACCAGTGGGATTTGAACATGTTTGAAATAGAAAAAGCAATACAATAACCGGCTTCGTTGAGGTTCGAAGGATTTCATTTGAAATTGTTGGCGCGCCCTTTTTAGATAATTGAGAAAAGTTATGGCGATTTATCTCTGCCACCCTCTATTGGTTACGAAACAGATTTGTCTCATCAACATGTAGGCCGGAGATTATTGTACAATAATTAGGTTAGCCTCATATCTTAGTTGGTAGTAACTCCGCCTACTGCGCCGTGAAATATGCATTGAAAAAAAAGTATAAGTTATCTATACATGGTTCCCAAAGTACAAGCTTTGCTTAGTTTGCGTTAAATGCCCTCCTTGCAAGTAACGCAAGAAGTATTTATTTATTTAATTAATTATTATGTAATTAGTTTTTAAGCAAAGGATATACAATTTAGTCCCAATTCAAATTAAATTTAGGGCAACCAAACGGATTCTGCAGAAATGTAAGTTACATAATGAAGACTATTGAAACAATATTTTTTTACAAAACTGTAAGTAACATCTGGCGGTCGTGACCTAAAACCATTTAACAATTTAGTTTATTTGGAAAACTAATAACTATTGCTCATCCGACATCTTATAGTTCCACAGGTAACCTGATGCAAGTCACAATGTTGCACAAGCACTCGCTTAATATCTTTGCGGGTGTGAACTAGCTCCAGCAGGGTTACTTTGTTTACCCGAGAAATTTATTTGTCTACGAAAGAATAGACAACAATTAAATTTTGACCGAGGCAAGTTTTAAAAATAACTTCCTTTGTTTATTCTTGCATTTACCATATTTTAAAAGTAGAAAAAATTACAAAATAATTTATTTTTGTCTATACTTCTGTAAAATAAACTGTTCTCGGGTTATCAAAATCGGCGTCCTGGTATTCATTCACATGCGCAAAATTATCATAGCAAACAATATCTTTTACAAAAAAAAGCCAATTCATAAAACAAGTAAGTGCCTACTCAAGCGTTGACCATAACGTACAAGATTACCATTAGCCGTACTCGGAACACACTTCACAAGACTGGACACGAACACATTAAGCAACTACTATACATACCATATTAGGTGGCTGCTAAACTCATTCCAGGCTCAAACATAATCAGGAAAAATAAATATGGGTATATACTGACACAGTTTAGAAAATAATTATAACAGAGATAACGGCGGGCAAGCTCTTCATCACGTCGAAGATCGCGCGTAGATTAAGTAAAGAGCGCGTACAACGCGAATAATTATAATAAAATAATGCTCGCCTGTGGAGGTGGCATATTTCATACAAAGGCTCGATCGCGCATGTCGTCTCTACGTTATAGCAGATAAAGAAAGGGCGGGGCTGGTGCCCCGTAATAGGGTGCATTTTACATTGATTGAGATGCTCTTTGAATTTGTGCTGAGGCTCTTTAGTTATTATTATTATTTTTAATTATTTACATACTTGAGTAATACTTTTAATTATTATTCTTGTTTGAGCCTTCACCTTGTTCGATTGGCATCACACTGGAGCTCTACATAGCTTTAAGAAAAGGATCATTAAAAAAAAGGTAGACCCCAAGCCGTGTTTGTTGCCTGATTCTTCTAGGCTTGGTCGCGTGGAATCGGCGTAGCTTCACCTAGTTCCTAAAGCTAGCTATACATGTTGGCCCAACGTTGCCGAGCGAGGGCCAATACCAACGTGTAGACGGCATGTTTAACATTGTCTCTCTGCTTTTACAAAATAGCTTGAAACAGACAAAGAAAGCGGACTTTTTTTACTTGTTGAATGATGTCAGCTTATTACATTTTTGTATATTTGAAAAAAAAAAAATTACAACTTTTTTTTTTGATTAAATGCGAAGTCAATCTCTAATCGGCAGATCTTAATCATGCGCGTGAGAAAAGCTTGCTAGCCATTGCTCAGAGCTTTACCTGATGTAGATGCAAAATCAATACTTAAGGTCATGGGCGAAACCAGTGCTTATTGCATTACGCCATTTGCAATTTCGACAAAATACTAGTGTTTAACAATTTTATTCATAGGCTTATATGCAATGTATTTAATGGGAAACATATGAAAAGGGTTGCGAGAGAAAGCAGGATTGCAAATATTTTCGACTTTCAAAATGGAAGTTAAAATGGAGGTCACTGGGCAATGGTTGCGTAACACTATATATATATATATATATATATATATTTAAATTTGTAGCAAATTTTACAGCCAATATGATGAATAAGCACTTTTTTCCAAATGTTGCATAGACATTCAATCTAGATGATTATTTAAACAGTTAGACGGGATCATCAGGGCGTGGTGATAGGAACAGAACTTACTTAGGATTTAATGGATGTGGTGATTAACCGGCCCGCCCGGCAGGGTCTTCTGCCCGAAGGTTTTCAGGTAGCAGTAGATCATGAACACCACCATCATACAGATGCAGCACATACTTAAATACAACGCCCTGCTCTCCATTTTCAAGTTTTTAGTTGATTGAGTTTTGGAGCGCGATTAAAGAGACTGCCTTCGTGAAAAGCAATTCACAAGTGACTAACGATTTTGTCTAGAGTTGCTATGTTGTAGAAAAAGGGCGTATCGGAAATCACTTAAATCACCAAAAAGATCAATCGCCTTAAAATTAATTAAATATGCATTTACGTATTCAGATTTTTTATTAATTGATAAATATATACTAAATTATTATTTTCGTAAATACTTAATAATACAGTAAAGTTTACAGTAGAAAGTGAATATTATTTCTATGTGGCAATTATTAAGGTTTGTCAACAACCTTGGGAGCCAGCGCCAGGTCACAATATGTGCAACAACCTGAACTCGGTGAATGCAGTTTTGGCTGTTAGTTCTGACACCCCTCAAGAGATTGAACTAGTGTAGCATTCGAACAGGGTTTTGAATAGTTACCTAACTTTCAAGGTCGTTTAGATGAATGAACTTGTGTGAACTTTCCCGCCGATCGTACTTTATCAAACTACGAAAAAAGGAGGTTATCAATTCAACGAGTATATGAAATAACTTTTTGGTGATCCGATTTTGACGATTTTTTTTCTATTGTTTGAAGAACTGTTTAGAGAATATTCTCAATGTATGTTAGACCAGTGGAAACGCACGCGACTTCGTTCGTGTGAAGTTATTTTCAAATAGACTTCAACCCCCGCCGCATCTCTTAGGGGTTGAATTTAGAAAATTCCATTCTTAGTGCATATTTAAACACCAAAAGTAATACATCTTCAATATTTCAAGTTTCTATGATTAGTGGTTTAGGGTGTTTGTTGATAGATCAGTCAGTCAGTAACGCAAGAGTTTTTTATACAGGTTTGTACCGTGGCAGATTTATAAATTGAAGATTAAATAACTGTAAAACCGTAGCATGGAAAAACGGGAGAGAGGCAGTGTTCTGCCGGGGTCCCACGGCCCGCGTATTTACGCGCCAGACCGCGCCAAGGCGGACGGACGATGACGGACGGGAACGATGCATCCGTGGTGGCCCGTGCTCGGAACGCTCTGTACGCGACGCGCCGGACGCACACAGGCGGAGCGTCATCCGGCGCGGCCCGTCGTTTTACGCGCCGTGGGACCCCGGCTTTCGATGCGGCATTCGTGCGGATTACTAATGGCCGTCGTTCAGTGGCTGACGGGAGCGCAGTGGATTTAAAATTGATCAATTAAATTTGATAGTTATCGAATAAAAATATTTTTTTTCGATTAGATAACTATTAAATTGAATTGATCAATTTTAAAATCCTTGTCCCGTCCGCCACTGTGCGCCGGCCCTTAGTCACGATATCGCAGTGGACCAATGAGCAGGCGCGTTTGTAGTAGAAGCGTACTTTAAAACGCAACTATTCGTGTAGGTACTAAAAAAGATAATACATTTCCATTCTAATGGGTTTGTATTGGACACCAAGAGGGAAAAAACCCGCGAATAAAGCACCAACAAGCTCTGCACAGTCCGAAAGTAACTGTTTGCGTCGTTTTAAATGCGAATGTCGTTTTAAAGCATAGTAAACTCATTCCCTTGTACAAGTCGGAAAACGAGAAAGATCCCTCTAATTATAGACCAATATCAGTATTGCCTGCTCTAAGTAAAATTTTTTAAAAAGTTATTCTTACTCAGTTATTATCTCACTTCAATCTTAATGGGCTACTTCATTGTCATCAATTTGGATTTACAAAGGGTCGATCAACAACCGATGCCGGTACTTTGCTCTTAAAGCACATATATGAGGCCTTTGAGAAATCGCAAGATGCGATCGGTGTGTTTTGCGATTTGTCGAAAGCGTTTGACTGCGTGAGTCACGCAACTCTAATCGCAAAGTTACAACACTATGGCATCCATAACCAGGCAATTCACCTCTTACAATCTTACTTGTCCAATAGAGTCCAGAAAGTTGATATCGGTGGCGAACGATCTTCTGGGTCATTTATTGAAATGGGAGTTCCACAGGGCTCGATTTTAGGTCCATTTTTATTCTTAGTTTACATTAATGACCTCCCATTCTATGTAAAAGACATTTGTGACATAGTCCTATTTGCTGATGATACGTCGCTTATTTTTAAAGTCGATAGATCTAAAGTTAACTTCGATGACATAAATGCGTCACTGTCGCTAGTCTTTAATTGGTTCACTGTAAACAATCTATTGCTTAATTCTAAGAAAACAAAATGCATTAAATTCTCTTTGCCTAGTGTACGGCATACTCCGACTAACATTGAAATAAATGAAGAGGCTCTTACGCTTGTTAATTCGACTACTTTTTTAGGTCTCAATATTGATGCAAACTTACAATGGGGACCTCATATTGTAACACTTGCTGGTAAACTTAGTTCCGCTGCCTATGCAGTCCGCACGATTAGGCGGCTGGCCGATGAAGCCACAGCTAGGCTAGTTTATTTTAGTTACTTCCATAGTGTAATGTCGTATGGATTTCTTCTCTGGGGTAAGGCAGCAGACATTCAAGTTATTTTTGTTTTACAAAAACGGGCAGTACGTGCCATTTATAAAATGAAGTCCCGGGACTCTTTGAGACAAACATTTAAAGAAATTAACATTCTCACAGTAATCTCACAATATATATATGAAAACTTACTGTATACTCATAAGAATATGGCTTTCTTTAAGAAAAAAAGTGATGTACATAGTATTAACACAAGAAATAAGAACAAATTGTACATACCCAAATTTAAATTAAAAAAAGTGAAGGGGTCGTTTATGGGGAATTGTATACTATTTTATAATAAACTGCCAGAAAACGCAACAAAACTTCCCGTTAGAAGATTTAAAGCCTATATAAAGAATAATCTTATAAACAAAGCGTATTATACTGTAGATGATTATATAAATGATAAATCCTCGTGGCCTGATGTCGCTCTGCCACTCGACAGCTAAATATTGATTTAGGTACTTAATTTCATTTTGTGTAACATTTGTCTACTTTAATTATTTTTAAGCAAATAGTTATTTTATCTGTAAGTTTTAATTCTAAATCAAGTGTAGCGTGTGTTGCTTTTTGAATTTGTGCTGAAGCTCTTTAGTTATTTTTTTTTATTGCTGTACCTACGTACTTGAGTAGTAGGTACTTTTAACTTTTAATTATTATTCTTGTTTGAGCCTTCACCTTGTTCGATTGGTACCACACTGGAGCTCTACATAGCATTAAGGAAAGGATCATAAAAAAAAAGGTAGACCCCAAGCCGTGTTTGTTGCCTGATTCTTCTAGGCTTGGTCGCGTGGAATCGGCGTAGCTTCACCTAGTTCCTAAGACGTTTCAAAGTGATCCTTGTGATTTTATTGAAATAAATGATTTTTGAATTTGAATTTGAATTTAAATGGAATAAATGATAATATCGAAAACTATTTGAAAGAGCAACCCAAACGTATCAAAATTAAAAGAAAATATCGTGCGAGAAGTAAATGTTATGCTCATCACTAATATAAAGCGTTGCTCGGAATAATGTCGAGATATTCAGTAAATTTGTTGGTATGTCGCGACGGATAACATTATAGAACTATTAATCTTTTTAAATTAAAATCCGCATGTTTAAACTATTATTTGCTAAGCAATAATTATTATTTTACACATCTAAAAACTATTTGTTTCATTTACAAAATGCAAATCTGCCACGGTACATTCTGTATTTCTATTAATCATTCCTAAAACTTAAAAAAATGTATACGTAGTTACGCTTATTTAGACTTTAATGTAAAGGAATAAGAGCGATCGTTTTTAGGGTTCCGTACGCTAAGGGTAAAAATGGGACCCTATTACTAAGACTTCGCTGTCCGTCTGCCTGTCACAGGGCTGTATCTCATAAACCGTGATAGCTAGACACTTGAAATTTTAACTGATTATGTATTTCTGTTGCTGCTATAACAACAAATACCGGAAAAAAACAGAATAAATTAATCATTTAAGTGGGGTTTCTATACAACAAACGTTATTTTTTTTGCCGTTTTTTTATAGGTAATGGTACGGAACCCTTCGTGCGCGAGACCGACTCGCACTTGGTCGGTTTTTTAATAATTTTAACTTTAGCGTGGATACAGCAGAATCGCCACCATTGTCTTTTTTAATTGGACGAAACATTATCGTCGGGTTTCCTTTTAGTTTTAAAACG
The DNA here is from genome assembly GCA_912999785.1 of Hydriomena furcata. Taxonomy (NCBI): domain Eukaryota; kingdom Metazoa; phylum Arthropoda; class Insecta; order Lepidoptera; family Geometridae; genus Hydriomena; species Hydriomena furcata. The sequence goes on along the minus strand of OU538821.1, from coordinate 3,167,732 downwards.
TAATTATTTCGTTGCGGTAATGTTGAATCGGTGATGCGTATATCGATGGTTTTGCCGTTTGGGAGTGAAATGTGCCTTTTAAACGTTCACTCATTCCAATGATTAACCACACGAAGTATTATTGAAATATGTTAATTAAATTTCCGGTGAAAACTGAATACAATAAAGGAAAAATGGTTGACCAATTCATTTACGCCTTTTGAAAGTCTCATTCAGCGAAAAAATAAATAAATAGGATCACGACTGTAATCCCCAAGTACAGTAGACATCCTCTCAGATCTCCAGACGCTTAAATCCTTTGAAGATGTCTAGTGGGTGTAGTCGTATGCCCACATTTTGCAGTAGTTAGCATTCCATACAGGTTGCAAACCCATCGCCACTTATAAGCGAAAGCTAGCGAAAGATGGTTTTTATATATGTTTGTTCTGTGTCTGAGTGGAAGGCATGCATTTATAAAACAAGTTTATGTATTCTATCAGTTAACTAGTTCCCATAGCTTTGCTAAGTTTGGGGCTAGACGGCGTTGTGTGAAATGACCATTAATATTTATTTAATGTTAATGATTGCTCTCACTAATTATTTTAAGTTGACCGAAAGGTTAATGACCAAGTTAAGGTGCGGTGGCCCTGAAAAGGGTCAACGATATTAGGGACCATAACCAGTGTAATGGAAATTCAATAAATATGTATAAGGCCACAGGTCTTTACCAATTCTGACAAAGCAATCTTTCAAACTTTATCGCGAAAAAAGTCAATTATCAAACTTCACTTTAAAATACTAAAGGTTTTAGCAACGTTTAACAAAACAATGGCTGAATTAAATATGTATCTATTTATAAAGCTCTTGCGTGACCAACTGACTGATATATCAACGCACAACCCAAACCAAACTCAAAATTTGGTGTATATCCCTCCCTTATGGTGTGCACCACACTGGAGCTCTACATAGCATTAAGAAAAGGATCATTGAAAAAAAAGGCAGACCCCAAGCCGCGTTTGTTGCCTGATTCTTCTAGGCTTGATCGCGAGGAATCGGCGTAGCTTCACCTAGTTCCTAAGACGTTTCAAAGTGATCCTTGTGATTTTATAGAAATAAATGATTTTGGAATTTGAATTTGTAGAAAAACACTAATTCCACACGAATCCCGAAATTCAACCCCTAAGGGTGCACCCCCTTAGGGGTTGAATTTCGGGGGGGTCGAAGTCTATTTGAAAACTACTTCGCGTGAACGACATCGCGAGGTTTTCCACTAGTTAATTCTGAACCAACACATGCACAGATGATCCCGTAGAGAAGCTAATGTTTTATTTATTGCTAAAAGTTTAGTGATGTTCACAAACCAAATGGGTGAATGCGGTTTTTAACACTGATTTGTTAATGTTTTAGGTACACTCAAGGAATTGGATTGTGTAGATACCCTTCTACGTGTCACTGTAATTGTTTGTATAACTCGAACAAGGGCATAAATACAATCGAATTCATAATATGTACATGTACCTATTGCATGTACACGGAAAAACAGGTCCACATTAATTTCCTTGACGGAACACATGCTTTGAACACTTTGTGGTTTAATTCCATGTAATTATTACATAGATTTATTAGAATTGGATGATATTTGGAAACACGATAAAAAGCTATAGAATAATAAAGTTAAGTTAGGTAATATAATGTAAAAAATCTTATAATATTTGGAATGACAAGCTACAAGTTGTGACACTCTTTTGTGAAGTAGGATTACTGGATGACATCAACTAAGAATAACGCTAAAATATCTTCAGTCGGAGCTGACGCTCAGTAGTATGAAGTACATACATATATGCCGTTTGGCAGTTGCAGCTTCGGAGTAAAGTTGTGAGGTTTACTTACCATACCCCTCTCCCTGTAAGAAGAGACGGAAAGCCTCGGAGATCTTGCTCGGTTGCTCGTCGAGCACTAGTCCGCAGTCTTGGATCTGGACAAACTTAACATGTCAGGAGAAACTAAGAAGGTCATCCATTATACAAGGTGTTACGGAACCCCTTTCGAGTACAAGACGAAGTGTCGGGACACAAGGAGAAACTACTATGTCGAACAATATTTACCCAAGTTTTTACAGAGTTTTTTTAATGTACAGAATTAAAATATCGCGTGATTGTTAATCATTTTAAATAGAAATACGACTTTATCACGTTTTAACTTGTACTTAATTTATAACTACATAAATTTACACGTAAAAGAAGTTTAAATTTCATGAGGAATCAAACAACTGTTTAATTGAGTTTGAACCGAAAGCTGTTAAAGTTTGTTTATTGTTGTGCAAATTTCCAGTCTAAAAACAAAAGTACCTAGTTGTCTATAGTACGAAGAATAAGCCCATTCCGGCATGCTATACATAATGGAACACCGTGTATGTGAAAGTTTGCGTGGTTTAGATGTGTTGCCCACCTAATAGCCGAACTAACTTTGGTGACATTTAGAACAGTTCGATATCCATGACAGATTACGGACAGACCACGAGTTAGGCGTCGCTTTCGTACGAAATACGAAGCAATTTGTTGGACTAATTGACTGGTGTTTGTTTTGTATTTTGGCAATGTATAACGTAGGCCTGTTCTTTTTTTTATTCTTGATTTAATGTGAGAGCAACAATTATGAAATATTCGTACCAGCGGGATCTAAACCCCATATAAGTACATAGTATCATCTCATAGTATCGGTAATGCGTTACCACCAAGAAAAGGTTTTTTAAACCGCCTGAATGTCTCCGTCATGGCTTAGCGACCTAAAGTACCATCCGGATCTTGGATCGGCGTTTGGCTGTTGCAGCTAGCGGTCACCAACCGCGCTGAAGGTGGCTTTACGTAGCTGAGCTATTAAGAGCAACTACTTAAGCTACGCCAATAACTTGTCTAGTTGAGTACGCTGTGGCTAAGTTAAGCTCCGTCTTGCCAAGTGATTGCCTACTTAAGATGCAGGTGGACTAATCATTGTAAGTGGACGCAGCGACGCGGGCGACAAAGACACATTGAACTTTAGATAGGTTTAGGATAACTAACAACTATGTCCGACAAGTAAATCCAATAAATTCAATAGCTCATACAATAAGTGAGTAACCAAGCCAGGGTTCGATGACCTGATTTTTATTCTGGCAATGAGCCACAATCTCATATTATCGAACGTTTTGGAGTCAGTAGCAAGACGTTACCACGACGTTACGAGTACATTCAGATTACATTCAGATATTTTCTTGAAAACATACACGGGATCTTCAGAAATTCCTGCTTGAAAATTATGTTACAACTAGCAGACCCCGCCACGCGTTGCTGTGTCAACAATTTGCAATAAAATAATATTGCGACTATAAATTGATATGTAAGCTATCCTATCTTTCAAGTTGGATCAAACTGCACACGGTGAGCAAAGTTTTATTAAAATCGGTTAAGTAGTTTAAGCATTTGTCGATTTGCAATGACTGTAAAACGCAAAAACGTACTTAGTGTGGGGGCAAGTTAAAAGTGAAATTCACTTGGAGAGACATGGCTCTGGTGACATTGAGCACGGGTACACCCGTTGAAGACGGCCACGAAGTATCTAAGAGGAGAAAAAATACTGGCAACCGAGACATCTTCATACGAAGTGCTGCAAATCCTGTATGAGAGAAATACATACCTTCATCCAGGTCGAGTTGTTGGGGTTAAGACGCCCATTGAATGTGACGGTGTCCTCCACGTGAGGAGACATGGCTCCGGTTACGTTGAGCACCGGTACGCGCAGAGTGGCCGCATCGCGGCAGATGCCGAGATCAGCGCGACGCGCATAAGCCTCCATGTAGTGCGCAAGGTTGGATGGGTTCACGTTGCGCGTGAAGTGAGCGCGGTAAAGCGCAGCCAGATCGTGGTTACGCTCTTCGGCGGCCTGGGGAAGACACGTATTATCACGATTTGGAGGAATGTCTCATCAGCTAGAAAGTTATCATCATGGAATTGGAATATGGAATTCTTTCGTTCGTTTTTATTTTAATCTGTTTATTTGATGGTGCCGGTTACATAGGTTATGTTTGATCAAAAGTAGTAGCAGTTTTGGCTTAAGCACGCTTGGGTTTTGGTCGTAATATAGGTTATCGAACTAGAATTAGTGCCCATGACTAACTCTAGTTCGATGCTCCCTATCAGAGTTCAACGTGTCAATTCACACTGAAATGTGGATTCCCGCTTTGTAGTGATGTCTGTTCGACTTACGTCGGAAATGTTTCGTACCATGATAGTAAACATGAAACGTTAACGAAACTCAAATAGAATACCCATTTGATTTCTACAATGCGGGATTCGGGTATCAGAATAATGAATGACAGACTAAAAACATCGTTAGTAAAAAATATATCGCGATGTTAGCACGATATGCGTATGCATAATCGCATAGTACAAAGAAGTCGCATAAATAAAACCTAGTCATAAAATAAGTTTGTTTTAATATATATTTTTAAAATCAAGCTTTTATAAATTTTAGGACTCTAGTATTCGTCAAGACAAATCCAACGAGCCCAAACACGACGTGGTTATGTTGTGGTAAGGGAGTTCCTATGGTTCCAATCTTACTATTTACTGAGGAGTTCCGTTGAACAACTCCTGTCTCCATAATCAGATCGACTTACTGTCACCATATTATTGCATTGTCACGGAAGTTACATACATAAATTTCAGCTCAATCGGTTGAAGATAACTGCTTCAAAATTGAGTTGCAAGATTCCACCTTAACAAACGTAGTTTTACATACTCGTACATACATTGTAAGTTAAATAAAAGCTTTTAATCACTACATAGTATAAAGCAAAGTCGCTTTCCGCTTCCCGCGTCTGTATGTCTGTATGTATGTTTGCTTATATCTTTAAAACTACACAACGGATTTTGATGCGGTTTTTTTTAATAGATAGAGTGATTCAGGAGGAAGGTTTATATGTATAATAACATGCTACCCGTGCGAAGCCGGGGCGGGTCGCTAGTAAATAATAAATAATAAATATAAATAGGATCAAGACTGTTATTCCCAAGTACGGTAGAAAATATATATCCTCTCAGATCTCCAGTCGCTCAGATCCTTAAATATGTCTAAAGGGGTTAGTCAGAAGCACGTCCGGACATAACATTTGGCACATGCCCACATTTTGCAATAGTTAGCATTCCACACGTGACAGGTTGCAAGCTCGTCGCCGTCATCTAGTCATTATTTCGCTTAATGATGGTATATAAGCTGTAATTGCATTTGCTGTAAGATGCCGTTATGTTTAGTGTCTGATATTTCATACAAATATGAAATATCAGAGGGGTTCCGCCTCTTTTCGTAAATAGCGACGAACTCAGGATGCACTATGCACGGGTTTTCCGCTTGACTGGACATCAGCGCCTAAGCTAATAAGCCTTTTCCAATCCCTGCGATGGATATACCTGTTTGTGCACATCTGTTTTAACCCTATCTACCTCCGCTTGCATAGAGAAAAAACAGACAGAACAAGGATTTATTGTGGGAAATAACAAGCGAAGGAATACATCTGAGAAAACCCGTGGTTTAGTCAACTTCACTTTATTAGACAAGTACACAGTCCCATAATCGGAAAAGGCAAAAGTCCCCTGACTATATATAAATCACCTATATTTATTGTATATATAAAACTGACTGATCAATCAACGCACAGCCTAAACCACTGGTCCCAGAACTGTTGTAGGTCCCCTTGTGGTGTGTAGATTTTAAGAGGATACAGCGAGGGTTGAAGTCTGTTGAGGTTTTTATGATATACATTGTGTTTGTCACAATCGATACACAATGTGCTAAAGAATAAATCGCCTGGAACACTTACGAATACCAAATCAATCAGATCATCGCTTGCCGCTTGAATTCGATATGCACTAGCCGAGTTACGGCGGACGGCGCCGGCTAAATAAACTCATGGATACACTAGGGGACATTTTGTCCCGCAATACGGCGCGCAACGTTCCACTGTGTTCCGCAATATTTGACGTGACGCGGGATATGTCCCGATATGTATTTGCAGGCTGCAAATATGAGTAGTGTGCTGTGGTCTGTAAAAAGTTCCACAACATAGTCTTTGGAACATTTACGTAGTTGTTGAGCGACATATTGTATATATGTATATCTCCATTTCTGGCCTCACAGCTCAGTCGGTAGTAACTCTGCCTTCTAAACATTTGTGTGATGAAAATAGATGTTTGTTCTGTGTCTGGATGTTATAATGTATTTACAAAAAAAAACACATTTTTTCAGTATTCCAACAATAATCTGGTTGCCATAGTACAAGCTTTGCCTATGGGCTAGATGCCGCTGTGTCAAACGTTCATCAATATTTATTCATTTTGTCCCAAAGTGTATCCGGGGCTTAACGATTGTTTAGTGCACTGTGCACATCAGCGAACACATGTATCGTGACAATGTCTCTAATTTATCGGCTGTTCCGGATAATCTTGTTTATAATGACCTCGCTGTGACTACGACCTATTAGTATCCGTAAATCTAAATGAATGCAAATCGGCTCATTAGTTAAGATCCCAATTTTGCTGGGCATTTCGGGTTGTGTTGCAAAGTTTGTGAATTTCGCTGAGCTTTGCTTTGAGATTTATTTGAGTTACTGATCGAAGCTGCGTCGGCCGAGTGCGAGGTACCTTTATTTGAATCCAAAAGTCGTGAGTTCGGATCCCGGCAATGTATCAATGGATGTTTCTATTCGAAAAATGTATGTCAACACGTGCTCAAAACGGTGAAGGAAAAAGTTATTATAGTCAGTTCTTTTAAGCAGGCTTAGTATGGAATGCAAACTACAATAATATGTGCGCATGTGCCAAATTTAATGGTTGGACGTGTTTCTGTCTACGACCTTTAGCCATCAATGATCAGGGATCTGAGAGTAGGTCGTGATCCTATTTTTGATGTGCAATTTTTTTTTGATATGGAATTTATGCTCAACACACTTATGATATGATCATTTTCTAACGTGCCAACTCGCTCAGATATGATATTCGTATATTTTATGGTACTTTCCTATACTACCTACTGGTTCTGATACTATAGCAAACAGTGTTAGGACAATGAACCCTAAAGTAGAAGTACAGCGTTCTGCAGCATAAGTACTTGGGCAAATAGCTATTTATTCTATCTGTGTTCCACAACCGGACTTCATGCATAACACAACGCCAGCAATACATTATCCATGGATATTTGAATATAGATATAGTATATCTGTGGATGTCCAGATATAGGTCTGGATCAGCAATAAGTTAGTTGAAATAGTTTTCGAGCTAGTCCGAGACAGATAGACCGATAAACATGACAGAGCTACAATAGGGATTCTTAGTACGACTTCAGAACCCGGTGTCGGACATACAAAGTTAATATCAAATATAGATACTATTCAATAATTTGACTTTGATTTATGACGATACAAGCTAGCCCGGCGAACTTCGTATCGCTGTAGAATTAACAAATGTTGTATTAAGTTCCCGTTCCCGTTATAAAAAGTATCCTATGTCCGTCTCCTGGTTCTATGCTACTTACCCACCAATTTTCAGCCAAATCGGTTGTAAATAGTGAAACTAACACTGACTTTCTTTTATATTTATGGATATCTTACTATCCTACTAATATTATAAATCCAAAAGTGTGTGAGGATGTGTGCATGGCTCATTCACGTACAAGTATGTCAGGATCGTGCCGTGCTCTCCGCCTACCCCTCTGGGAAACAGACGTGATTTTATATTATGCAAGTATCGTTCTACATATCAGCTATGTTTCTTGCTTCTCATAAGGTCCTGCGTTCGTTAGCGTCCTTTGTATCCAGTTTAGCGAGGATGCTCTAATGCCATGGTTGCTTGGAAGCTGCAACCTTCGTACGGTCAAAATTTAGCGGATTTTTACAAGCTTTTATTTAACTTGTAAAGTATGTATGTATGTAACTATGTATCTATGTAACTATGTTTGTTAAGGTGGAATCTTGCAACTCAATTTTGAAGTAGTTATATACAACCGATTGAGCTGAAATTTCACATACTTATGTAACTTTGGTGACAATGCAATAATATAGTGACAGCGAGCTGATCTGATGATGAAGTCAGGAGCTGTTCAACTGTCACTCACAACGGAACTTCTTAGTAAATACTTCGATTGAGTAAACATTTTGCATTCTTGTCAAATACCGATGACAAATGTTATATGCTCGATTGTTGATTTTACAAAATCTTGTCATTGAAAAATATTTTTAACAAAAACTTATCAAATCTTCAAGCTTAGACTGACGCTTTTTGAAGCTGTTTACATTAACTTGTTTTTCGGCGTTGATAATTGGAACTCTTATTGCATTTCATTCGAGTGCCACCATCGATTATTAGGATGATTGTAGTAGCTGTTCGGAGCTAACTCCAACACACTGCTGTAATACTCGTAAACCTACCTAAGTTTGAACTAGCACGCCGTTTAATAACCTGTTTCAGTTAGTCTGAAGTTTTATCTTAGGATATACGACTAGATGAAGCTACGTTTCTCCGTGACCAAACCGAGGTGAATCAGGCAACAAATTCGGTAGACATTCATCATCTAAGACATCTTATTATCATGGGTCGGTATACTTAGTTAAATATTGATCCACCGAAAACCAAATTGGATGAAAACCTCGATAGCTTTCGTAAATTGTTATTAGGTACTCGATTGATGTTCCGATTCTACGAAGGCGTGGCTTATAAATTTAAGAATAAAATCGTTTAAAGATCCAAGAATATTATTATAATAGCGTATTTATAAAAAAAAGCATTTATTTGTAACGATATAAGACATATAATTGCATGGCATCTCGGTGTACTCATACATTTTACAGCGTGCACATAACTCAGATATTTCCGAATAGAAATACCTCGTAAATATAAACGTTCGGAGTAAGAAAAGTTAGCGCAAACTATTGGAATGTAAATATATAATAAAATCGGAAGTGCGAGTCGGACTCGCGCACGAAGGGTTCCGTACCATCTATAAAAATCGGCAAAAAAAACACGTTTGTTGTATGGGCGCCCCACTTAAATATTTATTTTATTCTGTTTTTAGTATTTGTTGTTATAGCAGCAACAGAAATACATCATCGGTGAAAATTGCAACTGTCTAGCTATCACGGTTCATGAGATTCAGCCCTGTGACAGATAGACGGATAGACAGACGGACAGCGAAGTCTTAGTAATAGAGTTTTTACCCTTTGGATACGGAACCCTAAAAACGTAACGTGTTTGACTGACTAATAACGCACATGTTAAAAACCTGGCAAGGTAGCTTTTTATAAAAACTAATATTTAATGCAAGATTTTTAATTATATTGTTACTTGTTGGAAACAATGTATTCTGCCATCTAACAAAATAATTTATTATTTTATTATTAGTAATGATTTCAAAATTATAAAAACACTTCTAATAAAAAATACATGAAAAATTGGGATAATGAAAATACATGATACAGACTATATAATATAAAATAATTAATTTATATAAAAACATACAATTAATCTGGTGAGCGATAACATTTTATGTAATTTTTAAAATGCTGTTTAATTATCTCTAAAACAGAATATTTGTAGTCGTAGAAGTAAATAGATTAAATTTGATATGAAAAAATCTTGGCGTGAGTAAACTCGCGGGAATTTAACTAGCGTCGAATGTTATCTAAAAGATCGTAAAAAATCGCTCGGTGGTTCGTAGATACATAAAATAATCTCAGATCCGTGATAGTAACATATAGGTAAATGCGATATTCCCATAAAATGTATGATGACAGAAAAATAAAGCAAATAGATTTATGGATTTGTCAAGTTTCAAATATCATTGACGTTACCCGATTTTTGATAATATTTTTTTAGCGTTATTTGTTACGACTACTATCAAAACTTACGCATGATGTTTTATTAGGTGTGTACATGTACATACGTATAGTAAATTGATCAAAAGTTAAACTTTAGTTATGTATAGATACCTACACGTACTACACCATCGATAGTTTCTAATAGAGTAGCACTTAGTGCAACACTATGTTCACTCATGGCCTAATAAGGTAGGTAGGAAACCGGGTCACAATTCAATCAGGGCACTAAGAGTAGCATGCTCCTACCTATCACATTTCGACCTATACATATTGTTACATATTGATTGTGTTTCTAAGTACTGGAAGGATTATTTTGTAAGTTTTGTTTTAGTATTTGTTGATAAGAATGTTAGGAATTAAGGTGGACGGATGTGGAAGTAGAGATTGGCCAAAAAAAGATGGACGGATTGTGTAGGAGCGAGTGATGAGATGACGACTGATAGATGGAAATGGAAGAAGTACATATGCTGTGCCGATCCCATTTAAGTGGAATAAGGGCAGGAAGATGAACATCATCATGGTTACGAAGCGAGGCGCGTTGCGCTTACAAATTTTGATATATACACATACAGTCGCAAAAACATGCATTAGGGCCAATTGTGTCTGTAAGTTTATTTTAATAATCGAGTTTAGTCTGTAATCCAAAGGTTCCTTATTTTCGAGTATTTTGAAAACTTCACCTAAGTTTTAAACATTGCCCCCCCCCCCCCCCGCACAGCAGTAAATCTGGAGTAATAATCTCCCGTGCCTGGTGCCCCAAGTTTGTAGCAAATTTTTGATGCTGTTTTTGGTGCCCCCCAAGACGTAATGCCCTAATCAATTGCTTAATTTGCGTATCCGGCACTGGTTCTTAAACATATGGTACGTGAGTAAACGGAAGAGCTAAATTGCACAGTTTGTGATAATATCAAGCAAGATTTTAAATTTAAACGAAAACGAAAGTGTGCCTTTTCAAGAAATACTGCAATATTACTAAACGCGCGTTGGAGCATCTTGCTGGAGCTTGGAGTTTGCGAATTGTAACAGTAATAAAATAATAATAAATAATTATTACTGCACTCACCCGTCCGAAGTGATGCCACATCAGATAGTCGAGCACGGCCTGGGTCATTCCGCGGGAGCGGAGAGCGCGACTGTTCATCTTCTGGTACGCCCATTCAATCCAGCCGGCCTGGTTGGAGCTGCAGTTGATCAGAGCAAGCGCGTCCACCTGACAATACGGAAACGTCAAAACCTTGAGTCAAATTATCTACACTGCAATTTTAAATAGGTAAAATTTGTATTTTTGTTTGTAATGGATAAACTTAAAAACTACAGGAAAAATAAGGAAAATTATTTTACCTATCGAAAGCTACACTATATATGCGCTGTCCTTGTTTTGCTTTCCCCTGTCTTGTGTGGAATGCTAACTACTGCAAAATTCGGACATGTGCCAAATGTAATGTTTGGACGTGACTAACCCCACCCCTTCAGATATCGTCAAGGTTCTAAGTGCCTGGAGATCTGAGAAGATGTCTACCGTACTTGGGAATAGTCGTGATACTATTAGTTTTTCAAAAGCTACATTATAAGTGAGTAAAATCCAAATTTTATTTAAAATAAAGAGATTTTTACGATAATTGCAATATTGTGACCTGAGGTAGATATCAAAAATTTGCGTGACCCAAATTGAACCCGCGCCAAGCCGGGACGGCCAGTGATTTTTATTACAATTTAAAAACAAAATTTACGTTTCGAAAGAAACTACTACAAATTTCATAATCAAGCAAATATGGAACATGATAAGGTGGGGGGGGACCGTTGCTATTTAAGATATTTTACCGATTATGAGACGAAAATAACAAACTAAGTTCGGGCTTCATTTAAAAGAACAGCTCTATGTAAAAGTTGGGTACTGCAACTAATTAAAATATTCCAGATTCAGAAATGAATATAAAGAGCAAAGCTTTTAATCTTACAAAAGTCAGTGTCACGCTGTTTTGCAACTTACTGAAATGAAACGCTAAAGGCGAACTTCTTATTCAGTAAAACTTTACAGTCAGTTGCCAAAGTAGTGATATATAATAGTATATTATAAGGGCGGCTTGCACAACAATTTCTAAATACATTTAAGACGCTAAACACATTTAAGCAGTTGTCAAGACTTACAAATACGTCAAAATCAAATAAAATTAGCCACTAAACACTTATAGCGATTGTTGTGCAAGCACGTCGCCAATGGCTGAGCCGCTTTATATGAAATTTGGTATAACCATAGATTACTGCTTGGTTTGAAACATAAGATAGTTTTTATCCCGAAGGGATCCAAATGGGTCGTCGAAGTTTGAATGTAAAACCACGCGACCGTCGCGGAGAATCCCACGAGTTTATAAGAAACTTTGCAAGCTCTTTTGAAAATTGTTAAAAACTGAAACGGGTTATCCGTGGATTTCATTTTTAGCTAAAAATATTTAGCTAACAGCCGAATATATAAATGTTATTTATATATTGTAGATATTTTATGCCTATACGTATAATTGTGTATGTACGTAATTATGTATACTCGTATATTGACTGCATCCATCTTTTATTATTCTCATTGTGTCCAGTCCATCCAAAGATTGTCTAAAAGAAGCTTATTGTAGTCCAATATTAGATTGTTTGTTGTTATCGTAATGTGGTTCACAGTATATTTTCTATCAAATTGCTGATTATTAATCGTACGCAAATCAAAATAGAATTCATGCAAAGTATCCCGTCCAGACCCGCTGCTGAACTAAAACTAACTTACTCAAGTCAAACCTAATCTCAGATATCTACTTCGTAAAATTGTCTAGTTCAACTGCTTTATAAAAAGTTTGAAATAGTTGGAGCTCGAGCTAAAAAACACCGCATGAAGTTCAACTGCTCGATGCAGTACGACGTTGAAAAAAACTAGACGTTGGGGCAACTATTTGCGCAGTTTAAATAATTCGGTTTTAAAAAATGTTTATTTTTACAAATAAGCTGCACAAGATTTGCCGAGCGAAGTTATGGTGGATGAGAACGAAGTTCAGTCACACGAAGGAAAAAGTTTTTTTTATAAACGTGCAGCGCTAAACAAATTTTCTTTCTGGATTGGTACACTAGAACTGTGAACAAACATGTTCATAAAGAGAGAGTTATCGATGCAGACACACTAGATAAAAAATGTAATGGCCATTTTGGCCGTTTGTTTTCGGAAAACAGAAACTTTTTTGAATAAACTTTAATTGGGAACCTGTTTTTATTATCATTATACACTTAGCGATGTTTATATGGAAATGTAATCTTTAAATATTTTGAGCTTTAAAAGGTATTATAAGCATATGTAAAATAACAAAAAATAAACTCTAGTCCCCTAGTTAAAGATACGATAACTACTAAGTTTAAATTGCAGGGTTTTGTCTTTAAAATTTACAAACTCTGGTATGAAGTTTATGTATCTACCTTGTCCGGGTTTGCAATGGCGAACTTAGCGAGCACATGGGCACCGGCGCCGACGCCGAAGCCGATGAACGTCTTGAAGCCAAAGTGAGCCATCACGAAGTTGATCTGGTTGGCCATCTCCTCCATAGTCGGGTAGGTGTAGCTGCAACAATATAAATCATTAATGTTACCGACCAAACTGAGCTAAGCTTTTCTTTACAAGAAAAGTGTCAAAATTCTTAGAATCCCTAAGAAGTATAATCTTCTTCTTTCAGATCTCCAAGCGTTCAGATGAAGATGTCTAGTAGTAGTCAGTCAGAGGAATGTCCAAACATTAACAAAGAACAATAATTGTTAGCATTCCATATTCGATAACTTACAAACGCTATCGTCGCTCAACGCAGAACGCATTTACGTATTCAAATTACATTTATGTCCATCGCTACAACATCGCTTTGAAATGTCTGACACTACTCGTATTTGATGCAACGCTTGTTCCCTGCGGTCAAGAATACCCGACTTTAAAACACTTAAGCTCGCTTGAGCTCGCGGCCGTCCTGAGGCCTCCGTTACGAGTTTACGTCTGAAGCGCGGAAATACCAAGCTTCAAAGCTAGCGTTTTACTCAAAGTTGAAAGCATTTACAGAATAGAAGGGTGATATCTATTCTGGAACGTGTGTAACTTTAACTAAAACGTTTGACGATCGTTAGCGTAATTGAGCGTAATTCTTAGGTACACGACACAACACGCAAAGCGCTCTCGTGTTACCTTTTGTATTTGATTTCCAGCTGTGACGGGTGTTGGAAGCAACGGCATTTATTCTCCACTGACATCGTAACAGGGTTTAATAAATATGCAAATGCAATGTTTGTAATTTTATTTGGGTACCTATTTCGATTGCGCTTAATAGGCTTATCGATTTTATGTAAATATCTAGACCGCCACCGCCGGGGATTGAGCTGCAAATGTATTTTAAAGTTAATTGTGTCCCAGTTAAGCCTGGATACCTGGGACTCCGTCTGTCACTACATCCACAGCGTTTATTCTTGCAATATAAAAATAACCCCGTTTTGTGTTTAGGTCGCCCGAAGCCCTATACTCGTACGCGGGATGAAACCTTTACCTTCAAAGCAAACGTAAGCTTCAAAGCACGGTAACACCGTGTCGTAAAAAGTAGACCCGTGGTGAACGTTACTAACAAAGTAAAACGAACAGGAGCTACATACAGCTCTACATCATCACTACATAGTATAAAGCAAAGTCGCTTTCCGCTTCCCGCGTCTGTATGTATGTATGTATGTTTGCTTATATCTTTAAAACTACACAACGGATTTTGATGCGGTTTTTTTTAATAGATAGAGTGATTCAGGAGGAAGGTTTATATGTATTAAACCCGTGCGAAGCCGGGGCGGGTCGCTAGTTGTCACTATAATAATTTAATCTAGCAATCAATCTTGGCTAAACTTGTACCGCATTCTGGTAAAAATGACAAAAATTCGTATTATGTTAAAAAAAGCTTGTTAAATAGTTTTTATTATCGCCTTTGTATAGGTAAGTAATGAGTTACATTGCAAACACGAACCGTAACATCGACCGTCGACGTTATATAACACTGCGGCGGTAGCTAGCATCGAATTACGTAGAGGTAATCCACTATACTTGAACAAACGTATACTATAGTTGAAAGTGGTGGTATAGACGTTGCCAAAAACTATGCGGGTTGGGGTCAATCTACTCATACTCATCGACCAACGTTTGTATCGTGGCTAGACAAAAGTATGTAGGTAGACTGTATTTTGACAGTCTTCACTTACTAAAGTAAATTTATATATCTTGTATGAAGACGCGAGATGTTGTGCTCACAAAAATGAATAAATGTTTTAAAAGTGAAATTAATTCTAAATATATTTTATAGAGTTCAAATAGTCCTGACCCAACAAGGATTACATGATCATGGAAATCTGAAACTACGAGTATCATAATGCCTAGAGTACCGGAATAAATATTGGCAGATCGTGCGAAAATTATCACGCCCCGGATCGAACTCGCAGCTCTTTGGTCTAAGTCGTGCATTCGCTCACCACTCCAGCGAGGTCTTAATTTATCTGGGGGCACGGCTGTGCCCCCGCCAAGTCAAGCAATAAAGCGGCACGGCTGTACCATCCTTTTCTCGAAGCAGTTCAGGCCATTTTCGACCCCCTATAACTTCGTTGTGGATAAAACTAGAAGCCTGAATTTTCAGTAACCAAGCAGTCACTATATAAACACGGTATATTTCAAATTTCATTCAAT
The DNA here is from genome assembly GCA_912999785.1 of Hydriomena furcata. Taxonomy (NCBI): domain Eukaryota; kingdom Metazoa; phylum Arthropoda; class Insecta; order Lepidoptera; family Geometridae; genus Hydriomena; species Hydriomena furcata. Next base: position 3,152,133 of record OU538821.1, on the reverse strand, counting down.
TTGAACCAGTAGTTTAGGAATTATAACTAGTCAAAGTTTCCTATTTTGTCACTCACTCACTCACTCACTCACTCACTCACTCACTGACTGACTGACCGATCATCAAAAGTTTAAGGCACTTCTAGCAGACATAGAAGCCTTAAATTTGAAACACAATTAGTGTTTAGTGTAAAAACCCTAAAAAAACCTGCCAAGTGTGAGTCGGACTCGCGCAAGTCGAGTTCCGTACCATTATCTATAAATCACGTTTGTTGTATGGGAGCCCCCCTTAAATATTTATTTTATTCTGTTTTTAGTATTTGTTGTTATAGCGGCAACAGAAATACATCATCTGTGAAAATTTCAACTGTCTAGCTATCATGGTTCATGAGATACAGCCCTGTGATAGACAGACGGACAGACAGTCCGACAGACAGACAGACGGACAGACGTACAGATGGACAGACGGACGGACAGACAGTGGAGTATTAGTAACAGGGTTCCGTTTTTACTCTTTAGGTACGGAACTCTAAAAAGTAGGGCTATCTACAAAAATAAATGAGATGCCATCAAAAACATAACTTGTAAAAAAAAGCCAAGTCTCGCAACGCAACTCAGTTCTTCTACCGTAAAAAGTTGTGAGATCCATGTAATACCAAGTCGGTTAATTTATTCAGTCCCTACTTTAAGGGTCCTTCTGACTTATGTTATTACGTAAAGGTTAGCTAATTACGTAATAACATAAGTCATAACATAATAAAAAAGTTGTGAGATCCATGTAATACCAAGTCGGTTAATTTATTCAGTCCCTACTTTAAGGGTCCTTCTTACTTATGTTATTACGTAAAGGTTAGCTAATTACGTAATAACATAAGTCAGAAGGACCCTTAAAGTAGGGACTGAATAAATTAACCGACTTGGTATTACATGGATCTCACAACTTTTTACGGTAGAAGAACTGAGTTGCGTTGCGAGACTTGGCTTTTTTTTACAAGTTATGTTTTTGATGGCATAAGTAATTTCTATAAATGTGAATATTGTGACCAAAATGATTTTAGAAATATTCGTACGTCAAGACTAAGCATTAAGACCTTGAGAGTGCGGGAATTCAATGCTTACGGTGGGGTCCGTCGTTGACCTTTCCTGCCCGTCCATGCGTACCATAAACTTCATACCGTCCGTGCTGTTATAAACTGAAATATAACTTCACCTGTCCGCTTGAAACATCAAATTTGGATAAAATTAATAGAAAGTAAATAGCAGTATCCCCAAAGTTTTCAGGATTATAATAAGAGTAAATAATAATCCCATTGGGGACCAGTACATTATGCAGGCTGCGATTGTAGGTATTATATTTGTAAGTTTCATCGTATATTTTTATTATTTATTATTATAAATAATAATAAATACAAAAATTTCAAATTTCAAAATATTTGGCCCAGGAACGGGACTGGTAGACTTGGCTGATAGTGAAAAAATAGCTAGAAATATGTTAAAAAGTTAAACTTCTTGTTGGGTGTCCGAGGATCTGTGTTTTTCCACAGCAGGACAATAACGCAGTAGAAATCATCCATTTGTGAGGACATGAGGACATTATTTAACTAGATTTATCTTACGGCAAACCTAACCCTAAAACTCAAACTTAAGTAATGTTAACATTAAAATCTCTAAAATGTCCTTCATTTAAGGCCCGGCTCACACCCACACACGTATTTCAATGATTTTCAGGTACCGATTTAAAAACCAGGAATCACAATTGTGAGGATATAATGATACAAAATTACTGATAATATATTTATCTTTAATAGTAGATAATAAAAACTGGCCAGTTCTATACAACATTTTCAAAAAAATACGTTTTTACCGTCGCAAGAACCGCTGAAAATGTCGAAAAATGGGGTCTGGTTAGGTACCAATATCTTTAGACCCACAGCATATTTTTATTTGAAAATAATACGAAATTGTAGATTTTATATTTCTCTATACCGCGTGGCATTATCTTGTTTTCAAATAATTTACTTTTTCATTTATGAACAATATAAAATGCAATAAAACTTATCCATACATTTTTTCCATACAAAACTCACATTCACCTCAAGTCGGCACGTCAGTCAGCGCTCAGACGCGCTCGGGGAAGCACGTCCACGTCACATTTTTCTTCGAATTTAGGGGAAGTCTGACATAACCGGATACTGGGGTAAAATAGTGGACATGCAAAACTAATGATAACATTTGTATAATATATTGCCTTGACGAATTTGGTGCAAGCCACACAGATGAAGGTTAGGTACAATGCATGAGTTTTAAGGGCTGGGCTCATGTACACTGTACAGACTATGAAAGAGTTGGATGATTTTTTTGTAGAAGATGCGTTACATCGAGTTACGTTTCGAAACAGTATGATAATAGTTTACGGTTTTACCTTTTTGCATACGTCGCGTTGGAGCAAAATCGAAATAAGCAGATGTTTCGTATTTGATTGTTATTTTAATAAAAATATTAAATTTCAGAAAAATGTGAACCTGTTTGTGTCCCTAATTAGTCCTACTAAATAAATATAAATAATGATTTGATACATTTCTGTTTTGAAATGAAAGTTCTAAAAAGGTACCATGACCCTTAGTACGGTTTTAACTCGGCCTCCCCTATATTACCAAGCGTGTTTTTTTATACATGGATGGAAAAAATTGATACTTTATCTGAACAAAATGCGAAAAATTACCTGAATTTTCGATTACGAATATAATTTATATTTATTATCTATCTACATTTAATATTATAAATCTGATTTGTTTGTGCGGATGTTAGGTATGTTTGGATGTTTGTACCTCAATCAGACTTAAACGACTAAACGGATGAAATTGAAATTTGCTGTCGATGTAAATATACCCCTAGCTTATAAATATGCTATTTTTAATTTAAAAACATCCCCAAAACTATAAAAAGACTCCGAGTGCTGGTGTGCAACAAATCTAGCATTAATCAATTTTGACGACTGATGAATGACTGACGAATGATACGATACGCATTGAACCAAAAATGTTGAACCTTCTAAAAAGGTCGGTATTTGTTATTATCAAGGCAAGGTTTATCTGGGGGCACGGGCAGGCACGGGCAGGCACGGGCAGTGCCCCCGCCAAGTTAAGCAAAAAAGCGGCACAGTCGTACCATCCTTTTCTCGAAACAGTTCAGGTCATTTTTTGGACAGACAGACAGACATTGAAATCTCACAACTTTTTACGATAGAAGAACTGAGTTGCGTTGCGAGAATTGGCTTTTTATTTTAATTTTTACAAGTTGTTTTTGATGGCATATGTGTCCTGAAAAATTGTTTAATTCGAAATACTGAAAATGCTCTTTAGTGTTTCGTAGTTTACAAAAACCCTTATAGTTTTGCCATTTCCGTCCATTCGTCCGCAGCTTAGCTCAGATACTCTTAATACTAGAAAGCTGTAATTTGGCATGAATATACTAGTCACGCCGACAATGTGGTAGAAATAAATATATATTTTCAGATGTTTTTTTTTCTCGCATACTCTCCATGTCTTTGGATAGGTCTTAAAAAGTATTGCGGGTTTGTGATGTCATTTAGTATAAATACAATGGAAAATATGAATTTGTAAAAAGAGCAGCTGGTCATCTCTTTTTCTGGAAAGAAAATATTATGGAAGATTATTTAGTAAAATTTTACAATAACTGTTTAATTCCAGAACTTGTTGACCCTCGCTACGCGCTGTCTATGGATCTTCGAGATCATAGCTCGCACACAATATTCAAAAGCATACCTACATATTTTATCAGTATTTCACTTTCAAAACTTTCTGTGAGTGGTACTCGAAACGTTGACGGTGCCGTCATCGATTTTAGATGACAATAAGTTTTTTTATTAAAAATATATTTTTTAAATCAAGCTTTTGTAAATTCTTGTGCTCTAGTTCTCGTCAAGATAAAAATAACGAGCCCAAACGCGACGTGGTTATGTTGTGTAGTTGAGGAGTTCCGATGGCTACATCCGACCTCCATCATCAGACCAGGTATATAGATATGCAAAGTTTTGCCTCAATTCGACTATTTAGTGAAGAGTTCCGTTGAACAGCTCCTGACTCCATCATCAGATCAGCTCGCTGTCATCATATTATGTATGCAAAATTTCAGCTCAATCGATTGGGGATAACTGCTTAAAATTAAGTTGCAAGATTACACCTTATCAAACATAGATACATAAATATGTACATAAACTGCAAGTTAAATAAGAGCTTATAAAAAAACGATACTTACCGTTTTGTCATAATGTATTTTATTAGTAGGTATAGGTACCTAACAAATATTTTTTGCACAGTCAAATATTAGTAACTGTGTAGTAGCACTTTACGATTTGTAACCTGTCTTATAATATATATTAATTTTTTCTATATTTATTTTCTTTTGTCAAGTGCAACCTATAAAATTATTAAGTACATACCTACCTATACAAATATGACATACCTATTGCACCAAATATTTTCAAGTATCAAGACTAGTTATTTAGTCTTGGTAAATGAAGTGTGAAGTAGCTTCAATGTGTGCGTTTGCACTATTCGTAGTGTGCGGCCACAGAATACGGAAAAGTACAAAAAATGCGAGCTGTCATATTTGAAACAGCCGCCTTAAAATTTGTCCTTGCTGAAATTATGTCTATTCTGATCGAAATCTGTTTGTAAACTTCAAAGTCGAATCAATTTGTTGTAATTGTCTACAATGGAATACAAGAACCTTGAACTGTATAAATTATCGTCAGGAGCAACATTTATTGAAATGTCGATGGTCTATTATGAGGAACAAGCATGCAATCAAGAAATTTAAAGGGCATGAAGTCTGGTATATTCGCCCACTAGTCAATGCCGAGAAATTAAACTGTCTTATACCTGGAAACTGAAATGCTGAATACCAAGAATATTAAAATCACAACTAAAACATGTCCATGTGGTTTAAATAGCACGGAGAAACTTCAATATCATCGAATCCTTTTAAAGTAATGGCGCGCCGCGGCGCCTTGTCGTCGCATACTGGTAGGCAAGGAGTTAGGTCCGATAAAAAACGGCCAGCAATATCTTAGCGGACAATTTTCCGGTCACTGAATCTCCAGATCCCCGAGGACATAAAGGCTTGTGACCAGACGTCGGTAGCTACCCCGCCGGCAGCAATAGGTACGGTCTATATCGAGCGGCACCGGTTACATAATACTGCGGTACCAGACCCGCTGTTTTGTTCCGCCTTCCAAACAAAAAGCTATTTCTTTGTTTCGGGTTTTTTTTTAATCCTTACACGCAAATTTTACATGACAAGAAATACAAGTAAGTACACGTTTATCTCTATCCTAGGCAAACATTCATCATTAACTTAGAAGTGCGGTGCAACTACGAGAACTATTTAGAAGTAAAGGTTAGGCAAAGTCAAAGCAAACGCCGGCTTAGTGTAAAGAAAATTTTGCATATTTTGTGGACTGAATTTATTGGATATGCAAGATTGGTAATAAAATGGAATAGCAGCAGGGTGTGTATTGAAACTTGAAGTATACTATTTTAATACTTACGAGTATGTGGCTGGGTCTCAGGGTGAGTTTCCATCTGCGCGTAGCTGAACGGAGCGGAGTGGACCAAATACAGCGCTTGACGTTTTCAAACTCGAATATTTGAGCGCTGTCATTGGTCCGCTCCGCACAGCTCCGCGAAGATGGAAACTCACCCTTATGCTGACAAAAGTCCAGCACAAAACTTTTCCGCGATACATGAATAAGTAATGCGACCTCTCCTGTGTTATTGATATTTCAATGTTATGATTGGATTTAAGAGGTGTCACTCCCCATTTCCATACAAAGTAAACATACCTACCGGGTGTAAAGAAATATGTCAAGCGGAAGTTCAAAGGAGGGAAAGAGCGGCCTTACCAACCTATGTATAAAATTAATAGTTGACTCTTATTTTTAATTCACCCACAAATTATTATTTTTTTTCAACGCGACGGTACGGAGATGGTATATGCGTTTGGGGTAAGAGGATGATTGTGTGTATAAACCAAAGTTACCATTTATCTCCAAAGCCACTGGTCTGATTTATTGCGGTTTATGCATCCGCGTTTAGTTTCAAAATTCAGCAGAAAAAATACGTATAAAAATCATAGTTCGAAAACTACAAAAACTATATAAAACAAAAAGAAAAAACTTGTTGTATGACATGCTTGTAATCGTAAGCGCGATTTAGTTCATTGCATAAATGCGAAAATCGCCTGGAGTCAGACTCTCTCGTGCACATCGGCGATCACTTATTCATATGAAATCACAGGAGGAAGTTCATAGTTCTTGGGTGACATGTATTTTTCTTAGGAAATCGAATGCGAGCGAGGCGATTCCGTGAAGGATTACATTTAATCAACTATTCAACTATGCACTAAAGTTATATTGAATTTACGTAGATGGTTTACGTGTGAAAATCTATGTCTTATGTCTATTTGAAATCGTAATTACGAAATCAAAATATTATGATTAGAATAATCGGATCAACCCAATTCAGTTACATTAAAACTTTTCACACACCATCTCTGAATGGTATCAAAATATTGTCAATTATCAGAAAAGCGTATTTTTTTGTATAGAACCTTTTGGCTTTTGATTGAACATTTTAGCTTTACACTCGTAACTAAAATCCGAGGATTCCGAGCCGATGTTGGTTAAAATCTCGTGTCCTTTCGTGCGGGGAACACGTCGGTTTGATGTGTTTGACGAGTCTACAGTGGTGGCGCCGAGCTGTCGACCCATTACTTCCTCTATGTGCCACTACTTATCTCCGTTTTATCGAAAATGAACTTTATTGACATGGATTTGCATTCAATATTCCTTAGTTAAGTCTTATAATAATAATAAATAATAATATTAATTTATTGCAGACATATGATCCATATTTTATGATACAAAAAGTTTACGCTTACAATACAAATATAATTATAACTAGTTATATTTTAGGTGGTAATAGCCACCCAACGTCTATACGTAGACGTTTGAGTAAGTCTCTCCGCCAGACTTATACTAATACTGGCCTAATACTTAAGAAATAAACAAAATTATCAAAATATTCTTACTCTTGCTCAACATACGAGTATGTCAATGAAATCCTGTAATACCTACTCAAGAATAAAAGTGATATATGCGGTGTTTTAAATGCGACTAAGAAAAAATGTGTATCCTCTGAAAAGTCCAATCCCAAACACTCAGAGCAATTTATCTGAGTTGGACAGAATTTTGAGTGAAACCACATTCAAACTATGGTTCGTTCTGCGGCTTTACTAGTTTATTCAACTACCCTCTGAGGAAAGATGCCCGTTTAACGCCAGATACGCGGAGGCCAATCACTGTCAATCGGCTAAATTTCTTGCGTGAAATCCACCGTTTATTAATATAAATCGACAACACGCATTTGGGGGTTTACCTTGTTTATTCCATGAAACTATATTACAAATTTGAATTTTTATTACTTCTCGATGTGAGAGGTCGCACTAATATTAAACCTAAATGAAAAAGTTTGGATATTTTTTTGTTCCTCAATCGCGTCGTAGCGGTTGAACCGATTTCGATGAGGTATAGATTATATATACGACACAAAAAACAGATAATGAAATATAGGATAAGCTGTTACACATGTGATAGAAATAAGGTTATCCCTCAGCATCTGCTACAGCAGCGCAAGGTTTCTGGAGCACAGATTTTCAGTGGCGCCGCATTGAGTAGCGCAAGAGCAGCTGCTACACACGTTAAATCACGAAACGAGTGAACACGTGATCTTAGTCACACACGCCAGTTTTTTAGGGTTCCGTACCCAAGGGTTAAAAACCCTATTTGTAAGACTTCGGTGCCCGTCTGTCTGTCACAGGGCTCTGTATCTCATGAACCTTAATAGCTAGACAGTTGAAATTTTCACAGATGATGTATTTCTGTTGTCGCCATAACAACAAATACTAAAAACAGACTAAAATAAATATTTAAGTGGGGCTCCCATACAACAAACGTGTTTTTAGTCGTTTCTTATAGATGGTACGGAACCCTTCGTGCGCTAGTCCGACTCGCACTTGGCCAGTTTTTCTTGTATTTTAAGCATTACTTGTCGATGTTAGAGACATAATTCGAATCAAAACTATGTAATAAAAGTTTGCTATGAGACAATCTTTTTGATATGATAGATACTATTGTCGTACACTTGCGAGCGAGGAGAAAGAGAGAGAATGAAAGAAATTCCACGAGGATTTTATTATTTTAATACGCAAGTACTTTCCACAGTTTCGATTTTTATTTGAAACGGTCAGGTGTTCGCATAGAATAACAAAACCGCACAGATCTATTTATCTTATTATCGCACCTCTGCGGGGTTCGTTTAACTCAGGTTCAGGACTGTAGCTAGGCTCCTAGGGTTCTTAACACCCCTGAAATTATACTCACATAAATCTCACACAGCTTGTGAGACACAGGTCACACAGGTTAGTGTCAAAATTAGTAACAACGCACGGAGAAAGAACGAACGAAAAAGACACAAGGTGCTTTTTAGGGTTCCGTACCCAAAGGGAAAAACGGGACCCTATTACTAAGACTTCGCTGTCCGTCTGTCTGTCACAGGGCTGTATCTCATGAAACATGATAGCTAGACAGTTGAAATTTTCAGAGATTATGTATTTCTATTGCCGCTATAACAACAAATACTAAAAACAGAATAAAATATATATTTAAGTAAGGCTCCCATACAACAAACATGGTTTTATGGCGTTTTTTATAGATACTGGTACGGAACCCTTTGGGCGCGACTTCGACTCGCACTAGGCCGGTTTTTATAAGTCGTATATCTCGTAAAATCCACCAAACCAAATTAAATATTTTCTATCTGTTAGCGACAAATTCATATTTGATGTAAGTAAGAAACCTACTTTGTGGAGTGTCAGAAAAAGAATTGAGCTCTCATGGAGGAAAACACGTGTAGGCAGATACACTATAAATTAACGTAGTATTTTAGTAAAACTTTGACCACTTTATACGATACCCACTTGAAGTTGTAATCCTAGCTGCGCTCCTGTCCGGCTGCTCGTTTCCGCTCAATTATATGTCTGTGCTGTTTCTTTTAGTAGTTCCTTTCATAGTATATTTTATTCATGTCCATTGTAGCCAATTAAATCGAGTCTGGAGTAGTTACTGTGAGCGTGGTTATTGAAACTTTTGCGGGTAGTTAAGGCTATAATATATATCACGAATTATAAACTATGTTTTCTTCGTGCGATAGAATACCACTGGGTTATACTTTGCGCTTAAGAGGCTGCCAGTCGCTGATTGCTCTTTTTCGAAACGAAAAAAGAAATACTTCTGAACAAGCCACATCTCCTATTTTTATAAGTATATTACTTCAGGTTCCTACCTAGATTTCTATTAAGCTGAAAACATAATAGCAGAAACTTTTCACGATAAAAATATTATTTCAAAATGATACGTTTTAGAATTTATGATCGAAATATTTTATATACCTACTTTAAAATCAACTTGTGATTTATTGTTAAAGATAGGTAATATGGATCTAGATTTCTATTAGGATAGATTTTTGATAAGTAATTATACATAATTTATATCATTAATTTATTCGAAAAGCTAAGGCGGACCACGCGCGGACGTGTGTTTGTCATCATTGCAGCGGTCGGTAGGATTATTTATCGAAGTGATTAAAGATGGGTACATCTTTATTCACATATACTATACATTATAAAATAGGAGATGTGGCTTGTTCACAAGTATTTCTTTTTTCGTTTCGAACATAAATAATCGTCGACTGGCAGCGTCTTAAGTCGTCCTAATCCCTATAGCGTTTGACGCACCACGGAATTAACAACGCAATTTCAGTCGCTCTTGGTCAAGAAGCACTTAGTAAGTAAGTAATCAGCTAATGAAAGCTGGTACTGAATAGAATTTTGTCAGCGAAAAGAAATGCGCCTCCAAAAGTTCTTTTTTTTGGGTTCTGCTATTTGGCTTTTGCTATAATTACTTGACGGTTTCGATAGTTATTCATACAGATTGGACCTTGACCCCAGTAGAGTGAGGAGACGTCTTATCGCTATCAAAAATGATAAAGTGATAAACGGTAGACATCTCAGATTTCGAAGCGCTCAGATCATCGAAGATGTCTGTCCAAACATTACATTTGCCACATGCTGATATTGTCGAGACGGGTTACAATAAACGCCCATCGCTTAAAGTGTATTTGATAGTAAAATGGACATTTTAATGTGTAGGAGTATGAAGATGGATACATTTTCAGGGTTTATCCTTAAACAACGACGCGGGTCAATTGACGGTTATTTCGAGTAAATTTGGAGGCTATAATAGTTACTTTAGTGATTGGCTGCTGTAATTTCCTCGGGGATCGGAGCAATTACAGTAACAGCGACTGTTTTTTCTATACAAAGTACATATAAAATTCGACAATTAATTTAGAACATTAATGTAAAGAAAATAATGTTATGAAATTACATTGGTAAGAAAGGAGTGAGTGATGAGATGACGGCTGAAAGAACGGAAATAGATGAAGTACATATCTTGTGCTGACCCCACTTAAGTGGGATAAGGGCAGGAAGATGATGATGATGAATTCGGAACATAAAATTGGATCATTATCAAAGTGGCTAGAGCATTTAACATTTAACATTTCATATTATAGAAATAGAAAAAGTGACGATAGACATCCTTTAAGATCTCCAAACGCTCAGATGCTTGAAGATGTCTAAAGTCTGAGGCACGTCCAGATATTACATTTGGCACATGCCCACATTTTGCAGTAGTTAGCATTCCATACGAGATCAGTTGCAAATCTGTCGACGCTTATTTAATTGATATCCTTACAATATTTTTTTTTGCACGACCGGGAACACACAACATTCGTATTTAAAAATAAACATATAAGTAATAATACATTTTATTCAAAGAACCAAGAGAAACAAATAAAGGAAATCAATGGTGACATACATCGACTACATGTAGTCGATGGTGACATACGATTTCATCGCTCACTGTTAGAACTAAGCTTCAAAATAAACCCGTCGCGTATTTTTCAATCTGATCCACCTATAATATTCAACAGCAGGCAAGCTATATCGAGCTGATGCAGCTATAGCGCGAGGTGTACACCAGTAATGTTGCCACGATACCGAGTGCAAACAAATAAAGCTTGCTTCGATGCATGCATAATTGCGGTCATAGCATGGAATATAGAACACTTGACAGAAGTGAAATATTAGAAGAAGCCAAGGGATTCTGCTCTAACATGCGTTGCTTTACCTAATTCCTATTAAAACTATTACTAGAACTAATTATAATTACTAACAATTCCTAAGACGTTTCAAAGTGATCCTTGTGATTCTATTAAAATAAATATCTTTTGAATTTGACTTCCTTTTGAATTTGACTTCTAAGTTCTGTACTCGCCTGTTTTATGTAAATATGTTCTGTTACAAACATAGCTAGAAGTCGGTCAGTTAAATTCTTAAAGAGCTTCGCGAGGAAAGGTCGCCTCGCCTATTTTATAGCGATGGGAGTTTCACTTCTGGGTAGTTTAGTTTATTTTGTAATCGCAGGGGGCTGCTGGCACCGCACCGTCTAACCCTAGAATATTGAAAGGGTTTGAACGTTAAGGCCTTCCGCTCCCTTGTGGTACGGATACGGATTTGTCTTTGCTTTCTCGTGGACTAAACAAACGCACGTTCTAATGACTCACTCGATCGATGGACTTGTTTGCTATCATTCAATAGTGTACCTAACAATTTACTCGTTCTGACGCTGTAAATTTAATTTATGTCATTCAGTTTAATGACTGGGTGGAATGGCTTTAATAGGGGTTGAGGGTTTATTTGAACAGATTGTTTTGTTAGTAATGTGTGTTATGGAATAAAATATGTACAAAAATAACTACCAAAATATCTTAGCGTGAGGATTCGATACTTAGGTGACCATCTTTTTTTAGTCTGTGTTAATTTTAAGTTCCTAAATACTGATATTATTTCAAGACGGATTAATAGACGATGTTCAACAGGTGCCTACATAGAATTCATCCAAAATATTAAATAAATAACAATATAACAAATAATATAAGAATACTACTAAGCATACGTCCTACAAAACAAACAACATTAGACCCAAACCCGGTTTCACAGAGGTGAAATTCAATTAAAGCTTGTTAAAATCGTAACGTTTTACATTACCTAAACTAATGTCTAATGTGGAGTGAGAATTTATCTTGGGTTATTTATTCGCCTGCAAAAAATGTGAATGCAGTCGAAGGCAGTCTTCTAGCGAGTAGACGTCCCACCGCCTAATGACCACTCTGTCTCTCGTGCGAGTTGTTATCGCTCACATATAATAACTCGACTCATTCCCGCAAAATTAACTAGATGAGCGATGATTGCTGTGGCCCGTACCTACTTAAGATATATGCATCGTGCTTTTGAGAGTACTCTGCCTTATTATCGCAAAGAATATTACAAGATTGCCCAACAATTTATTATTGACTAGCGACCCGCCCCGGCTTCGCACGGGTGTGTGTGTGAGCATGTTATTATACATATAAACCTTCCTCCTGAATCACTCTATCTATTAAAAAAAACCGCATCAAAATCCGTTGTGTAGTTTTAAAGATATAAGCAAACATACATACATACAGACGCGGGAAGCGGAAAGCGACTTTGCTTTATACTATGTAGTGATGATCTACACATAGCTCACAGTAAACAACTCAATGTTGTGAATTGGTTGAATTAAACGGAAAAGTTGTAAGGTCATCTTTGTTTGTGTTCGTAATGGTCATCATTGAACTGTATTTATTTGCAGTCAAATAATTTGACCTGTGCGCAACGCAAGTGGTCATGCGATTGTTCAATTGCAGCCTATAATCAGTGTACGTGACTCGCACGCCAAGGCGACATCAATTTATAAATAGAAAACGTACTTACGTACGCGTCCCTCTATTAGGTGACAAACAATTTATTTCATGTACTATTCTGGTCTTAGGTGTTCTGTAATTTATGATGGGTAATAATAGTCTAAGTTCTATGAGTATCTTTATCTATAAAGCTGTATTAAAGCAACACTTGGTTCATCTCCGTTGGTATCTCACGTTACAAATGGCCGCATTAGGAACCACGGATGCGAAGAGTTCCTATGGGTAAATGGTAAACCTCGATTAGGAACCATCAGGCGCGCATTATCTGTGCGTGTTGGTGTGTTATTTGTTTGCCTTTTGATTTATTAAAGGCAAACTGGCTCTTCTGTACTACTCTCAAATACTCGTATGTATAGACGATACCTCTCGATGATTTTATAGAAAAATGTGTCATCAACTAAGTAACAATTTTTGTTACTTTGCGACGGTTTGCGACCAGTCACGTATAGAATGTTTGGCTTTGCCTCTGAACCTAAAACATCTTGCTTGGGGTAGAGTTTCACGTCCAAGCACGGATTACATTTGCCTATTATTATTACATTGAAATCACAATTAATATCGAAGCGTCTTATGTATAACTAAGTTAATTGAAACTAAAACCATTTTACAGAAGATTGTCTAAAGTAGTATATCAAAACAAAAACATTTCAAACTATTTTATGGCTGCATAAACTCACTAAGAGCAAACGTTTCGAGCTGTTTTCGTAGATTTGGTCTACAAGGGCCGTATTACAATCTCTAAAGTAAAACTAAAGCAGTATTACTTTAAGAGCGGAAGTGACAACGCTATACAAACACGTATGGCGTTGTCACTTTCGCACCGCGAGTAATACTGCTTTAGACTTACGTTAGAGATTGTAGTACGGCCCCAGTCCAAAGAAGTCACAACTCGTGAACAAGCGCGTATCGATTTTCGTGGTAACGTATTCCCATCAGCCGCGTCAATGACTTAGTCAAGGCCACACTTTTCACTCAAATTTACCACGAAAGTAAATGAAAACATTTTTTCGTTCTACAATAATTTTTGTCATTCTAAAAATGCTTACTCCACGTAAAACATAATATTTATGTGAATACCAATTTACATTGCCATCGTAAATTGGTACTGTGCACGTACATATATTTGAATCAATACTCATTGTACGAAGCTGGGGAGCCTCGCGTGCTTTAGATACAAAATATTAATAAACTGAACAACAAAACCAGCTTTTTTCTTCTACCCACGGCACAATTTCAGACCAAACATATCATCAAGCCGCAGCGAAATGAAACGCTCTAATTTTCAGTGTTTGGGTATTCCGCATAACAACGGCCGCTTGCCTTCAACAAATGCGGAAAATAGCCGGTAGCTGCGGAAGGCCTATCTTAATACGAATACGCTCACAAGGTATTATGAGTTTTATCGCGCTGTCTTTGGGTATAACATGCTTTGATTGAGCCGATTTCGGGGTTGTAATATTTGGCTGCTGACAGGGCTCGTTTTGGAGTAACTTAGACTGGCCTTAGCTGAGCTATGACGCCTGTTTAAATAACACTTTGTAAATTTATATGCGCGTAAAACGCGTGCTCACAACGGTGAAGAAAAACGTCCTGGGAAACTTAGTATTCTTATAAGCGGCGATGGACTTGCAGCCTGTCACGTATGGGATGCTAACTACTGCAAAATATGGGTATTGTGCCATATAAAATGTTTCGACGTGTCTCTGATTACCTACAAGGATCTAAGTGCCTTGAAATCTGAGAGAATGTTTACCGTAATTTCTGGATTATACCATATCCTTTTTTTTTATTTCCTCTGTGATACGTAGTGATAGTGACCCTAGCCCGGCGATTCGCGGATGGCTGGCTAGTTGCCTGGCTTTTTGCCGTTCGGGGCAATCATGCCTACCGCTTTACAAAACTTCACAATGTTGCAACGCAATGTTACGAATTCGGAAACTTTTGCATCGGGAAATTTATCTGCTAATCTGCAGAATATATTCATGAAATAAATGGTTAGCTGGAAGGTAATATTAAGATTTTTAGGGTTTCGTAGTCTACAAGAAACCTATATAGTTTCACCATGTCCGTCTGTCTGTCCGCAGCCTAGTTCAGAGACTATTCGTGCTAGAAAGCTATAATTTGGCATGAATATACTATGAGTCAAGCCAAAAAAGTGATAGACTTTAGTTGATCAGAATGCATTATAAATACGATTATTAATAATTTTAACTCCTGATGGTAGAAGATAGTAGAAGATGGTATGATGGTAGAAGAGAGGAAGGAGAAGGAGATGGAGGAGAAGGAGATTTTAAAGTTACCTGAAATTGGAAAATTGTAGGTAATGCGGTAATACATAAATGTATATGATGATCTGCGTAATGATGAGAAATATGTCTTTCCCCTTTTAAAATCTTTAAGGAGCGTCTGGAAATTGATTTCACCTTTTTCCTTTAGTATTTAACTTCACTTGTACCATACTACGACGACCGCATAGGAATGAAGTAGTAAGTGTAGGTGCCTACCAAACGCTGCTGAATTTTGTCCGCATTTAGTTAGCCGTAGTAGACCGTAACCTACATTTTTGCTGGTTGTATAATCAAGGCATTTTTGAATGTAGCACATTCAAAGAAGTAGAGTGAGCACAAAAACTATGTAGAAATATGGCATACTAGCCGACCCGTGACAAACATCGACTCTGGGCTATGTAGACGATGGTGACAAACGTTGTTTTGTCATTTTTTTTTGTAATAATCACATAGGAAAAAGCTATTTCAGGTAGCTTCCAATTTTTTCACTACAAACCTTGTACTGATAAAATAAATTACTAATTTTGGTAGAATGCGTAGTCAAAACTGCGTTGCGTTGTGATGTCAGATTTGTTGCACACCAACGCCATCTATACCAAAATCATTCTTTTTGCGTTTTTTATCATTTAGGGGTTGTTTTTCGGACTATAAGTTCCCCCTTTACTTATTCAGATTTTTTACCAACATACTACAGCAAATTTCATCTTAATCCGTTTTGTCGTTTATTTTTGATTAGAGAACAAACATAGCAGCCTTATCACAAACTTTCGCATTTATAATATTATTAGGATATTAGGATTAGCATAGGATTAAGGAATAATAGTAAACGATTACTGCATGCGGGCAGTTCAGCAGTAGCAGATACCGCTGTGCCTTCCATTGCATCCATCCACGGTAGATAAGAGATAGAGTAATAGATATTAGTGTTTATCTTAAAAAAAAAAAAGATTGCATCGTAAGATTTAGATTACTACAGTTCAGTTCTGCAATCATTTTCGTGTATGAAATATCTTATGTCTAATGTATGACATGAGTCGCTACAATCTATGATTTGATAGTTTTTAAAACTTAAAGTCGGATTTTTTATTATTACTTTTTAAAACGAAATTATTTAGTAAGTATTTTGCTACAAAATCATTTTGCGCGGTTGTGTAGCTTACTCGACTTACTATTTCTGCTGCCATAATTATTGTATGTTCCTGGAACTTTGCTTTGCGATGCCGACGACAAGTTCATTAAAGGCTTACTTTATATCTGCAGAAGTTTAAATAAGTGTAATACTTTTTGTTGTTTAGTTTTTATTTAAACTTTCGAAAATACTGTTTTAATAAGTCAGACGTGCACAGAAAGCTGGGTGTAGTCTATAATACGTAAGATTATAATCTATTTCACACGTTGGTTTACATTATTGAAATTTTCATAAGGATCCCTTACGTTTTTACCATCAGGGATAATGTAGGATTCTAAATGGTAAAATATTTTTTCAAATCGGTAAAGTAGAGTAGTTTCGGAGCCTATTCTATGCAAACAAACAAACAATCAAATCTTTTCTCTTTGTATATATTTCTACATATATTTTGCCTTATCCACCAATTTACAGTGTACTCGTATTTATTAACACGAAGGCAGCTGTTTGTAGGTTACCTATGTTTGACATAGCTTATAACTATTTGATTAGTGTAGACTTGTACAGTAGCCTGCAACCAGGTGTATAAACTTTAAACATGATGCCACAGTAATTAACGGGTTTAGGATTAGTAGAAATAGATATAGTGGTAGTAAATCCCCGGATGTGCCTCGAGCTATTCTATTCCGAATATAATACAGAGGTGTGTCAGGATCGTGCCAGGTGGAGATCAGAGCAGGTAATTAATAGGTACAAAGCTTTTAAACTACTGCTAAAACATCTTAAACTTTAAGATGATATTTTTGTAGTTATTAAAACGAAATTATTACGAGATCTTAATATATATTTTGGCAGTTCGTAAGGTCTTGTGATCGCTGAACGAACCGGAGAGAGATCAAGAGAATCGTGAAGAACATTCCGCGTAAAGAACCCTAGTAATGTAGGATGCCTTATGTGACCCATTACTTATATGACAGGGATGATCCCTACCATCAAAAAATGGTATATATGCGCATAGTTTTACGTTTACGGTGTACGCATCAGCGTAGCTACAATTACCTAGCACTGATGTAATATAACTCGTAAGGCTCTCGAGTGGCAACCACGTACCGGCAAGCGCAGTGTGGGAAGACGAAGTCAGATGAGGTGGACTACGCTAACGGAAAACCGCTAGATGTGGACAGCGCAGGACCGGTCATTGTGGCGATGTTTGGTGGAGGCCTATGTCCAGCAAAGGACATCGATCGGCTGAGATAATGATGATGATGTAATATTCAAGACTCCGGCAGTCTGTGAACCTTAGAGGCTCAAAAGAGCGTTCATCGTGATTTCAGCTGTGACGTCCATTGCTGAACATAGGCTCCTATAGATTTTCAGATAGACCGATTTGTACGCCTGCACTCAACGGCTCCCAGCAAACTTGATTAAGCCGTATTTCTATTCAGTGGGGGAAAGCGTTCTACGTTGCGCTTCCGGGGCTTGGTCTCTACTCGTGAACATTTATATCTAACAGCCGCCAGTTCCCCGAGCTATATGCCTCGCCCACTCTCATTAACTTGCAAATGATTTAGGCTGTACCAGCGAACCATACAAAGTATAGTTTAACTATAGCAATCAAACCATTACTTTGCTAAAATCGGAAAACGATAACTATGTAAAAATCTGCTCACAAGACTGCACAAGCAAGGTTCATTGCTAAAAGGGGTCACTGTTTTACTTAGTCTACACTACAGCTTGTTTTGTTCGAGAAACAACTATTTCCGAACAAGCCAACGTACCACATTTACGTGATTAAAAAACCGTAGAGCACATCTAAAAGCTGATAGGACACGTAGCGAATGCGTTTTATTACATTGTCGAAAGCGCCAATTGTACGTTTTCCAGGTAAATTAATAAAGTAAAATGTATTTACCTTGATTATCTTGTACTCGATTAGAGTTAGGTCCTAAGTAATCAATGCACCACACTGGAACTCTACATAGCATTAAGGAAAGGATCATTAAAAAAAGGTAGAACCCAAGCCGTGTTTGTTGCCTAATTTTTCTAGGCTTGGTCGCGTGGAATCGGCGTAGCTTCACCTAGTTCCTAAGATGTTTCAAAGTGATCCTTGTGATTTTATTGAAATAAATGATTTTTGAATTTGAATTTAATAAAAAACTGAAACTTACGAATTATTAATCTGATATTTGTAGTTTTATTTACTAATATTATTGAATGTAATTGTAATTTGTTAATTAAGCATGTTCTAATTGGTTGATGTAAAACTTAATTTATATAATAAATATTATGTCAATTATGACATATTATTTATTAGATTTCATAAAATTATAAATTTCTGCATATATACTTAATTTTTTAACTACTACTTGGCGCATTAATAGGATCTTTTAAGAAATATTTTTTACTAAGGAAATATTAATAAGCCCAATGGATCCTCAATTCTATCTCGGACTGACGCAACATAGTCGTTGCCAGTTTTACAAACAGCGCCACAAGATTCCCCTTTTTAGGGTCTCGCACCCAAAAGGTAAAAACGGGACCCTTTTACTAAGATTTTGCTGTCCGTCTGTCTGTCTGTCACAAGGCTGTATCTCATGAACCGTGATAGCTAAACAGTTGAAATTTAACAACAAATACTGAAAACAGAATAAATAAATATGTAAGTGGACTCCCATACATCAAACGTGATTTTTTTTTTTGCCGTTTTATATATATTATGTTACGGAACCCTTCGTGCGCGATTTCCACTCGCACTTGGCCGGTTTTGTTAATACCAATAATTAAAATAAATAGTTCCTAATAGGTTTTTGAGTGTGGTTTCATTTTTGTATTGATGAATCCTAATACTGCTAAAATTGGGCATGTTCCAAATGTTATGCTTGGGACGTGCCGTCGACTGCACCTTAGAAATCTTTAGGGGTGTATGAGCATGGAGATCTGAAAGTATTCATACCATTCGTAGAGAGAGTAGTCGTAAGCCTAATTTATTTTTATTTTTATTTGGACTTTTTGAAAACGAATTTAGGGTGGCGACCCTTTTAATACAATGGTTTATTTAATGAGTGTGATCGTTAAAGGCTTTACTAGAAGGAATTCCCGTCGAAAGGTAACCCAGAAAGCACCCAAGGAGTGACATTATATGGATCGACTATTAAATCCTGGATCAATTTAAACGCGTATCATCCTATCTTCTGTTTTATTCAACATTCAACACAAAACTGATCTAGTAGGAAACTTGTATTATTATGAGTAAGTTGTACATTATTCATTCGTTATCGTAGGACGTGTATTCTAATAATAAAATAAAAAATAAATAGGATCACGACTGTAATCCCCGAGTACGGTAGACATCCTCTCAGATCTCCAGACGCTTAGATCTTTTGAAGATGTCATGATCTTTTGAAGTGGGGGTAGTCAGAGGCACGTCCAAACATTATATTTGGTACATGCCCACATTTTGCAGTAGTTAGCATTCCATACGTGACAGGTTGCAAGCCCATCGCCGCTTAATATAATTAGTCTACATTACGAGAATCTTAGGGAAGAATATCTTATCTGCTCTATACATAGATAATGTCGAACAGATGCCGATAAGAGCGAAAAAATAGGCTTTTGAGCAAGCTTAAAAAAACATATCCAGGGCGGCGTCTCGTCAATTGCCACCCGACTCTGTGTTAATAATCTAAAAGCACATAATTGCTATACAAGCAGGTTAATTCCGAAGTAACATTGTCTACGTAGGTATGTTTTTATACAACATTTAGCTAGTTAACCGTTTATTGTGTCCTTGCTCGCGAGCGAGCCGGGGCGTGCGGGTTGTATTGATTTTTTAGAATGGCACGCGCCCCCTACTTCGTCCAAGTAAAGCCATTTGAATAATGTCGTCTTACCCCAATATAAAATGTATTTTTGTAATTTTTACAAGTTCTTGTTTAGCTCGCAGTTACCGTGGTTCAATTATTTTTTTGTATGCTTGTAAAGTTTCGAAGGCATAATACTATGACGAAATCATGATAAAGAATACAGCGTAGATATAGAACACTAGGGGGGATGGGTTTTGAGGTCAGTATCGACACATATAACTTGTTTTGGATGCCAATAAAAAACTCAAATAACACGTACTTCTTTTGCTAGAGCCATATCTCAAATCGATAGAAGGATGTAGATTAAGGGACATTTATCATGATGCTGCCTGGGTATCTATCACGATCTGGGACCAAATTTACTAGACGCCGGGGTTTTCCAGAGTGTCAGCCCGTCTTTGCCTAGTCGTTCTTAACACATCGTCTACTAAAAAGGTTGGTTACGTACAGCGCAATAACCGAATGGATGGTGATCCTTTGGGTCCATGAAGTTATTATGCGGCCTAGAAACACTGTCACTCATGCTAAGGGCTAACTCTGGTATGAACCAACTTACTTTGTATTTCGATAAAAATATATTTTGTATCTAAACATCGTTGGAAGAGACAAAAAGAAACGAACGCTGACAAATCTTTTACCTATTTAGATTCATTAAAGAGTTTATAACTCTTTCACTTACTTCAAGAGAATTGTGATAAATTGCATAAATTAAAGGTGTTATTCATCTTAATTGAATACTTACCATGAAAACAAGTGCGTTAATTACCCGAGAGCGGCTGCAAGCGAGATGGGATCTGGTTAATCCTCCCGGGGAGCGGGCACAAAGATTTATTTTGTAAACTCTCCTCGAAATCGATATACGTACGTAACATCAGTATTCAGAGAGGCGGCAGCGAGAAAATTAGCATTACCCTCAAATACGTCTAAGGACGCAATATTTTTAAACAACTTTTTTTTTGTAACAAAGTTTAATTATTTTCGCAAGCCCCGAGACTTTTCGTATAATAGTGAAGCCACTAGAAAACATGCCAGCATAATAAGTCTGTTTTATTTATTCATCAATTTGTAATATGAACTCTGTGGTGTAAACGGAGGACTTTTTTGAATTAATTACTTGATGAATATTTTATGCCATCAAAAACATAACTTGTAAAAAAAGCCAAGTCTCGCAACGCAACTCGGTTCTTCTACCGTAAAAAGTTGTGAGATCCATGTAATACCAAGTCAGTTAATTTATTCAGTCCCTACTTTAAGGGTCCTTCTGTCTTAAGTTATTACGTAAAGGTTAGCTAATTACGTAATAACATAAGTCAGAAGGACCCTTA
Source organism: Hydriomena furcata (assembly GCA_912999785.1). Lineage (NCBI taxonomy): Eukaryota > Metazoa > Arthropoda > Insecta > Lepidoptera > Geometridae > Hydriomena > Hydriomena furcata. The sequence continues at coordinate 3,130,563 of OU538821.1, read as the reverse complement.
AAGTAGGGACTGAATAAATGAACCGACTTGGTATTACATGGATCTCACAACTTTTTACGGTAGAAGAACTGAGTTGCGTTGCGAGACTTGGCTTTTTTTACAAGTTATGTTTTTGATGGCATCTCATTTATTTTTGTACTTTTTAGGGTTTTGTACCTAAAGAGTAAAAACGGAACCCTGTTACTAATACTCCACTGTCCGTCCGTCCGTCTGTCCATCTGTACGTCTGTCCATCTGTCCGTCTGTCGGTCTGTCTGTCCGTCTGTCTATCACAGGGCTGTATCTCACGAACCATGATAGCTAGACAGTTGAAATTTTCACAGATGATGTATTTTTGTTGCCGCTATAACAACAAATACTAAAAACAGAATAAAATAAATATTTAAGTGGGGCTCCCATACAACAAACGTGATTTATAGATAATGGTACGGAACTCGACGTGCGCGAGTCCGACTCGCACTTGGCAGGTTTTTTTAGGATTTTTACACTAAACACTAATTGTGTTTCAAATTTGGAGCTTCTATGTCTGCTAGAAGTGCCTTAAACTTTTGATGATCGGTCAGTCAGTCAGTCAGTGAGTGAAGTGAGTGAGTGACAAAATAGGAAACTTTGACTAGTTATAATTCTTAATCTACTGGTTCATATTGAATGAAATTTGAAATATACCGTGTTTATATAGTGACTGCTTGGTTACTGAAAATTCAGACTTCTAGTTTTATCCACAACGAAGTTATAGGGGGTCGAAAATGGCCTGAACTGCTTCGAGAAAAGGATGGTACAGCCGTGCCGCTTTATTGCTTGACTTGGCGGGGGCACTGCCGTGCCCCCAGATATGGTAAAAGAATATCATGATTCGTAGTGCTGAGATCGAAACCATTGTTCTTAGATGTATATTAAGATAGGTATTGTCAGATGGTGGTTTTATCAGATAATGCTAGTTTTGTAATAAGTAAGATTGTTTTATACTCCTACTAGGAAACGAGAATACAAACATCGTAGACGTCTTCGGACAGAGCTTTATTGATCAGCTGATCGCGGGTTCACAAACACGAGGCTCGAGATTCCGGACATCAGTCAATATTTGTTTGACCTAACTAATATTTTTATAGCCATACAATAACAGCGGTTTTACGCTTTATTTTAGGTGGCATCACATAACTTAATTGTAAGGTTATAAGTTTGAATCCCGGTCGCGCAGCGATGCATTTCTATATTTGTATGAATAGAGTAGGTATGTGCGCATAATGTCCCGTATTTTTTTTATTTCATTAAGTCTTCCTTAAGGTTTTGCACAGAAAGGAGGAAATCTTCAAAGGCTCAAACATCAAAGGTAGGTTTAGACATTGGATTCACAATAGAAAAGTGTCAATAGAAGCGTATGCACAATTGAACAAAACATTCATTCTTGTTTCACGGCTCGTCTACACTTTTACACTAGATACAATTATATAATATACTAGCGACCCGCCCGGGCTTCGCACGGGTGCAATGCTGATACTAAATATACTACAGAATGTCTTTATATAAAACGTTTTTTTTTCACAGCTTTTTTGTCATTAGACAATTATTAATGATTTCTTTTTTTCTCGAACGTTCGCGACCGGCCGTACTGCGCGTTTGACGCCTAGCTGCTAGGCCGGTCGCGAACGTTCGAGAATGTTCGTTTTACAAAGCTACTCGCTAGGTGACTCGCTAGCCTCTAGGTGCCAAGCAAGCCGCCTGCCTGTGCGTTCGCGTTTTTAATTAGGGATGACTGAGAGTGTTATAAACGTAAGAGTAGACGAATATAATCAGAAAGCTTCGAACTGCTAAGCTATCGGGAGTTACACGTGTTATTGTAAGTCAACCATAAAAGTAAGACATATGCTGTCGTGGAATATTTTTTATAAAATTTTAAGGAGAACATTTCCGTCATACATGAATTCTGTGTAGCTTTAACCATTAAGGTTGCACACGTGACGGAAGCTTAAAAAATGGAGTAACTTCTCCCGTTTTCCCAACATTTTCCTTCACTGCTCTGCTCCTATTGATTGCAGCGTGATAAAAAGTATACTATAACCAGCTCAGGAGTATGAAAAATAATTGTACCAAGTTTCGTTAAAATCCGTCGAGTAGTTTTTGTTTCTATAACGGTTATACAGACAGACAGACAGACAGACAGACAGACAGACAAAAAATTTACTGATTGCATTTTTGGCATCAGTATCGATCCCTAATCACCCCCTGATAGTTATTTTGGAAATATATTTCATGTACAGAATGGACCTCTCTACAGATTTATTATAAGTATAGAGTATAGATAATACATATATATACGCGTCGACTTGAGAACCTCCTCCGTTTTTCGTCGGTTAAAAAGGTAAAATTTGTATACTTGTTTGTAATAGATACATTAAAAAAACTACTGGACCATATAAAAAAAATATTTAACTTTATCAAAAGCATTTTAGCGAGCAAAGCCAAGATTTTTTTTTCATCAAAAATTGAGATCCCTATGATCGTAAAATTGCAATAATGTAACCTAATGTATCAAATTTGCCTATGATCTTCAGTAGAATACCCGTGCGAATTTGCTTGGGCGGACTTCGTGGACTACTAGTAATAAAATAAAACGCATCATGACTAAAAGAAACAAAAACACAAAATTGGCATCAGCCAGCATATCAATCAACAATTAAAGTAACGTCTAAAGCTATGGAGGATTATATTATTATGAGACAAGAATTACTTAAATAACTCATAACACATTCCCAAAGTTTGCGAGAGGATTTTTTTTGTCTGATAAAGTAGAGGAACTGTTTCCAAGGTCATAGCGTTTTTTTCATGAGCCATCATCTATGTTTTCTAACTTAATAGGTGAATATATTTTTTTTCCTTGTTCTAGTCCCGATAAAAACCCAAATAAAAACCCAAATATGCTTTGGGTTTTTATCGAGCAATTGCGAAAAGAAGTTTACATCCGACAGATGCGATGAAAGTTATAAACGCTAAAAGATTTTTATCACCCCTTTGTACTTTTAACTGCACCCCGTCCCATTGTCCCGGATACCAGACAAACAGATGATGTATGAACCTTATATATAAAATAAAATGACACGGGTCTTTATCACGTAATTACCTTTAATTTACTTTCTCGACGTTTCGACTATATTACAATGGTCGCGGGCAGACGTACTCGGAGCTACCATCAGAATCGGCAGTTGAAGAAACTATCCTCACTTGGTCTTCAGAAATAAAAATATCCATGTTCACATTACGACACACCACACTGACTGTATCCACGCACTGAGATGGTCTATCGTGACACCCACACATAGTGATCTCAGGATTCCATGAAGAAGAGAGTCTAAAGCCGTCTTTACGATTAAAATTTGGGTACTTTTTAATTTCAATAGCTTCCTGGACTACTTTCTTGTAGTAATGTCGTTCACATGACAAAACTCGTGTCAAAATCTTTAGTTATGTCTACTAATCACGATAGTTTGAAAAATAATTATATACACGTATATTCGACAAACGTTACTAGTAACAATTAGTGCAAGAAGTTTCTTCTGCAATTTGTCGCTGCATGTTAAAATAGCTTGAAAATTTAAACCAGTGTTACAAATGTTAGGTCAGCGCTCAAACTTGGCACGATGCCAAGAAAAACCTTCAACAAATCGAACGTAAATTGAACGGCCAAGTTAGATGTCATCGCGCCCCGGATTGTAAATATAATAATTATTGATTTGCTTCACCACTTTAAATTGAATCAACAGTTAGTCTAGCCGATAAATACGTTTCGATATAAAATAAAACTATTTTTTATCATTATGTACACTCATCTTGACGGAAATTGTTTGCTGTCACCAAAAATCAGAGTAAAAGTATTTTAAAATGATATTTTGCTGCTTTTATTTAGCACTTCTGCCATGTCACTTCTGTCTTGTACGTGAAGATTTCTTTTGTGGAATAAATTCACTTTCATAGCAGACGTTGCCAATTTATACAAGAGCTAAAACCACTCTGCTGTTGCAGAACTAGGGTAAGTTTCAACTTGACTGAAGGATTATTTGATAAAACATTCTAGTTTGATTATAACTTATTAATCTTTTAATGCCCTTGCTTCTGCAAAGTCAGCGCAGTGCTTTTGCGCGCGAAATTTTAACGACTGGTTCGATTTCAATGGGGTTTTCGTTACTTCGTATAAGATGACTCGTAGAGGTCCATTTATATTTAATTAAATTAAGTTTCAATATACCTTCAAAAACACTACATCTTTATTCATCAAAATATTGTCTGGAGGTGTTGGTTTTCCGAGCCAGAACGGGACAAACCTTTGAATGAATTAGTAATATAATTTCCGTACCTGGGTGGAAATTTCGTACCATGGTACTCGTAGTTTCTGACACAAGGAATCGCAGTGTGGCAGGATTATGTACTGTAGTTACTGCAAGGGTGTCTAATAAAGATACTTGTAATAAGCAAATTTTTGACAGCTTAGGTTACATTATTGCAGTTTACACGGGATATTTTTTTTATTTTACTCGCTGATAACTTTTGAAAGGTGAAATTGAAATGGCGTGTTTTTTTTGCCGTTTTTTTATGGATAATGATGGTACGTCCTTCGTGCTCGAGTCCGACTCACATTTTGCCGGTTTTTATTTAGTTTTTTATTTCTTTTTATATTAGTATAGAAAAAGATTGATATACATAATATTATCCTTAATAACAGCAACCAAGCAATCCGTGTACTTCAATTATCTCCATAAACACGTATCTAAATATAGAGACAGCCCGCCGAGGCCGAGGATCGTGTTACATGAATCCAGACTTCAAAATAGCTAGACTAACTTGATGCAATCGCTTTCTCGGTAAGCCTTCTTGGCAATCCATGCCACCCCTGTAGCGGTTATTTTCGAAATATACAAGATACGATAGATACGTACACATACATGAGCACATTTCAGAATACCGGCTTGAGACAAGCTAGTAAAAGCTTTACGACTTCAGCTGTAAAAATCTACACGTCGTCAGTTTAAATTAGGTGTGAACTCAGCGCTCCTGTCGTTCTTAATTAATAAAAACCTGACATCTACTTTTGACCTAATGCACTTTAAAAAAACGAACTTTAACAATCCTCGGTATATGTATACTGCAAGAGATTGCAAATGATGTTTAGATTATAACAATAAGTATTTTATTAACCATCGAAAAACGGAAGAGGTTCTCAAGTTGACTCGAATATATTTTTTTATGTATGACGCATATATTTTTACCCGGTGATATATGATTTTGATGATTTTTTTCATTTCAATTATATTTATGTAGGACTGACAGTTACCCCAAAAACTTAAAAAAATAATATCGAATTTGCGATTGGTCGATTAATTTTCGTCGGTTTTCTTTTAAGTTTCAGATAATGCCAATGACGTGTAATACAAGAATATGAACGTATGCAAAATTTTGCACTTCAGTATTTCTGTCTTCAGTAAGTCCCATACTTAAGGCCGGTTTCCACCGCGAGCGGAGCATACTTGTATTTCCACAAACAAATAGTCGACAAGTATGCAGTTTACTCGCATCTCGCAAGAGCGAGATAAACAAAGTCCTTAATGGGCTCGCTTTGCTCGCGGTGGAAACCGTCCTTTTACGTTGAGAAGAGTGAAAATATTTGAGAAAATTCTAGAGCGTATCTGGGTATTCTTGGATCTTAAAATATTGCGATACCAACGCCGTTTACGGAAGAAAAATGATTGTCATATTTTCTGCAGAATTCACGTCACTTTATCGCACGTTTACCCCCCATCAATAGCGACCTAAGCGGCGTATATGTGCTATGCAGTGACTGTTTGAGACGCAAAAAGCGTAGGTTCGGTCTCGCGACAAGACAAAATGTTTGCTTAATTTGCAAATATTTGATCAGCGTCTGGGTGTTGCGGTACCATTGGTTCTCGCAGCTTCTGATTAATACGATATTTTAAATATCAAACACAAGGAATCTGTATTTTATATTTTTATAATAAAACAATCTTACTAAAAACATTTTCATGTAAAATGGAGCCTAGACGAGACCATATGGCTCGCTCTGTCAAAAAGTTATGTCAGACCTCATATCTAAGCTTCTAACTCTACGCGCCCTGACTCAACAAGCTTTAAGACGAGTAATACTTTTTTTTATGAATGCAAAATCTTTTTATTACAATAACCGCAAAACATACAGTTTTGTTTTATATTACAAAGATAACTTATGGATAAACTATAGACAGAAACACGATGGGTGAAATTTTTCTCGATAGATTTATTTTCCAATGTTGGCTCTTCCAAAACACAATTTTTTTTTACTCATGACTATGAACAGCTAAACAGTTAATTTTTATATAATTATTTAGATAATTAATACTAGCTACAGAAATAAAAGACAGTTTCTTTTTAAGATTGATGTTTTTCAAGGTTTTATCACTTTATCCGTCTTATCAGGGTAGACTCAGCCCATACAAAAAAATAAAACAAAATTTCAAGCATCACAAACTCTAGTCAATTATGTTGCTTGGCCGACTCGTCTTGTATAAATAAACACACATAGTTTAATAGACATGAAAAGTTTTAATCAGTCACCACTGCGAATAAATAATATAACCATTATGGAAATAAAACTCCTGCAGTTCGCTGCAATTAATAGCACGGCTTTTAGTGCTTCTTCGGTGGTAATTTTGCAATTCGTCATGCATGCAAGCGCAGGGCAGAGCGGTAGCCGTAATTTATTTCGTCAGTAAGAGAAATTTCATAGTGCGCTTCTATAACTACGTTATTATGATAAGCAATTAGAGAATAAAATGAATTTCTTTTAGGTACACTGCAAACTTTGATGGACTACATGGGAAACCTGGCATAGAGCCAGATGTACCAAAATGTTAAAATTGTTGAAGATATTTTCGGAAATGTGTCCTATTAAGTAATTGCCGATTGCGTAGGTTACTTTATGTTTAGGTATTTTAGGAATGTCTAAACTTATAGTTAGGTAGTAGCACGGGACACTGACCTGCCACAGACAAAACAAAAAGAGCCATCGACGTGCGATGAGTTATTTCACGAGAGTGTCAAGCACGGCATACCTCGGCGATCGCCGCAATAACGCCTTTTGTGCGCGGAAATAAAAGAGAAATGCTCAGTTACAGGGTTTATGGCATATTGCTCTTCTATAAGCGGTTTCCCATTATTGCGTGGCGGAATGCGGCACAATATGGTATTCCTCTTTAATTAGGCCTTTCAATGTAAAGCCGGCATTATCGCGCTTAATTTGTTCTCGATACGACAAATGCGATGCCAACTTGATCTCTGTTGGCGCTAATCGTTCGGTTAAGATAACACCGTGTCTATACCAGAAAATAAACCTGTTAGTTACTGCTATACGGTGGAAACCTATCAAACTTTGCGAGACAGCGCTATTTTGAAGTTAAGCGAAACTAGCAAGCGCCACTTTAAGACAAAGGCGTCAGTTCGTGTTCAATAGTTCGATATAATATCTTGTGGTGCCGATTTATGACAGTTACTAGCTACTTTCTGGGCTTGGTCACGAAGATCTGATAATAAACCCTGCATTATTTGAATCGTCTTTTGAAATACTGGTAATTATATCTGCGTAAAATTATTTTCTAACATATTTCAACCGTACACTGCTTCTTGCAAATTATGCAAATCAGGATCAAATTAAATTATTCCGCATTCTTGACGTTTCTTTGCTTTTAAACGAAATAATATAATATCAAACTATATATTTCTCTCAACTACGTTGTGGGCGGATTCCATTAAATAACCCTATAATCCATCACTCTTTCAAAAAACCCCTTTTATTTGTGTTATCGAACACATTTTACATTTCGCTCACTCGATAAATTAAAATGAGCCGTGTTTTCAATGAATAAAAACAAATTTGAGTAGAGTGGTAGCCCGGATATATTCAGTGAAGGACGTGAGGAATAAAAGAAATGCCCTGAATTCCAGTATCCACGTCCTGTTTAAAGTTATTGCGTTCCTCGGCGTTCATTATTACGAACGAAGGCTTGGCTGGCGTGCTGGGCGCACCTTCCTAGCAGTGGAAGTATGCCTGATAGGGCATACTTCGATCATAGCATAGTTAAGCCTGCAGAGAATAGCTCAACGCGCAGACTGGCAAGCCAATATCGAGCATGCTTTTGACACATTTTTTATTTCTACGCAAGTCTAATAATCTTCACGTTTTTACGCTCATTACGAATAACATGCTGTTAATAGTATGTAGTTGTGGATGTATAAGGTATTCCTAATATGCAAGTAGTTATTTGAATCATTTTGGGTAAGATTAGCAGCGGATAGACCTAGTTTGTGTTGCTTACGCTTTTTCGAAAGGATCGTAAGACGTAGTGACTTTTCCAGTATCAGTATAAGGCAGGTGTTCATCAGACGCACGAAAACCCAATATGAGTTGCTCGTTTGTAAGGAAATACAAAACAGTCACCATAAAAGTTTACTGACATACTCGTAGCTGCTGTAAAATAAAGCTTTTGTTGTTCCAGAGTGACCTTGTTGAGACAAAGTTGCTGTTTTACGGTGGCTGTCTTTTGGCGGGTTTGGAAGGCTGCCTTTATGGATGGACGACTAGCCTAAATTATCATCAGAACTACAATTCTTACTAACTCTTCAAAAGGCTTTTTTATTACGCTTATTTTTACTTCCAATTAAATAACTTTAAACACGTGCTTAAAAGTGGGGGATGGGGGATACGAATGTAATTTGGAAGTGCCTGCCTACCCCCTACCATCTTCATTGATCTGAGCGCCAGTAGATATGAGAGGATGCCTACCATACCTGGGGATTACAATCGCGAGACAGTTTTTTTATTAGTTTATCGTCTAAGTGATATTGTGTTTGTTAGTTGCTAATTGTGCCAACAATTAGAGAGAGTAGAGAGAGAATAGAGTGAGACAAATACATTTTTTTTTAAGTATTTTACTGTAAGATAGTATTTTTTGTTTAAAATCACGCTTCTACTGCTATATTTGTTTAAAGATATTCATCACTGTTCGCTGCCTTAATGATTAATGGCGCTAAACTTTGAAACTATGTTCGGTTTTTCGGTGTTTCGCAAGCTAAAGTCTGTTCATTTATACCCTAGTTGAGCCGGAAATGACCAGTATTATGTGTACATGACGTATTTAAAAGCTAATATATGTATTTGTATTATTCAGAACTAGCCCTACTTTAGCCGCCCTTTCGAATGACGTATCTTACGTCCCTTAAGGCGCTTGTGAAATTTTTTACATAAATATTCTACCTCAAACATCAGCATCAAGTTGATAGTCACGTTCCTAATAAACTTTGTTAAACACGACACCCCACTCGACATTTTTATGCGAAGTTGGTAAAACATGTTATGTACTGTTGAAGTTAATGATTCAGATGAAAAGGGTGAAGTGTCCGCTGGACCCATATTAATAAATAAGTTAAGGTTACGTCAAACATTACTAGATTCTTTTATTGGAGGGCCGATTGTTTCTTACGATTCAGAAGAGCTTGGTATACCTTTACATTATGTAAGTAAAAGGAAAAAAAGTTGGCTCGTGGCGGGATTTTGTTCCATTAATTATACAAAGAGGTATAACTATTCCTCGTGGTTTAAAACGTCAGTAGCAGGTACCAGACATCCTCTCAGATGTAAAAACATTCAATGAAGGAGCACAACATATTGTGCTGGAAATGAAACTGTTTTCTATTCTATTATCTTCTATAACACAACTACTGCAAAAAGGAAGCACCATGTGCTGTGCATACATTATTATGGCATGTTATGCAGTAGTTAGCATAACATACGAGTACCTACGTGGCGCTATGAAAATGCTATTAAAAATAAGCAATGACTTGGGTTTTATAATCAGTATTAGAACTTATTATAATAATTTATGTATGAATCCTTTTCGCCTATCAGTGAATGAAAAATGATTTTATTTTTGGCCTTAAAGGAGTTTTTTTATGCGAAACCATTCTTGCAATGTATTTGTTACAGGGCGGCAGGCCGTGTGCCTTCGCCCGTCACTCATTATGTCGATGATGACGTCGATGGATGTGGGTAAAAGCGCTTTACGTTACCAATAGCTACTTTGCTAATTGCAACAGCATCTTCTCTATTTTTGGATCATTTCTTCAAGCCCTAAAAATAGAGAATCGATTGGAACTGGTGGCGAATCGTAATTTAGGGTACTTAATCCCTCTTTTATCTTTTTAAGTTAAAATTTAAAAATGCATTAAAGTTTTAAATGAAAATTTAAATTAGGACCGGTTACTAGATGTAAATTTGTTTGGTAATACTAAATTCCAGTACAATGAATTCGTTTTAAAATTGTTTGTACATGATCCTACTTACAAAATGAAGTCAATCGAACAAGATAACAGCAAAGCTGTACTCGACATGTTATATCATGTACTGATGCGAACAAGTAAGGTGTCTCAGGTCAAAGTTCAACCTTCTAAACCCTCGAGAAGCACGTAATCCTGGCATACGTGTGGCCCGAACATGATTTATGACACTTGGATATTCTCGGGAAGTCCGCACAGGAATTTGAACTAGCGACCCGCTGCCACTAAAGGACCCTTCGCTTGCACAAAGTCTAAGCGTGTCAGCCCTAGTACGAGTATGTCTTATAGAGATTATAGAGATGAGATAAAAATGAGACGAGATGGCTAGAAACTGTGAGGAACGTGTAGTAAAGTTTGAATAATATATCAGACACACATCGCATATTTGATTGATTAGACTTCTGACGTTTGATTGCTGACATTACATTCATTAGGTATTTATTGAAACGCAACTGAATTTAAGAAGTTTTAAACTTTGAGGTAATCCATTTTTAATCCGAATTTTTGAGTTGTCATAAGATTACTACGATATGTTTTCATAGTAGAAGTTATTTCTTTCAAGTATATTACTCGCTAGCTTAGAAAGGATCAGGGAATAAATAAGTATTGGGTCTCAACATTTTATTTGGTTGATACCAATCAAAGTCAAAGGAAATGATTTTTATAAAATCATAAGCCAAATAGCCAAGAAGCCAGTCGCGTGGGCCGAGTTGGGAAGTGCTTCGACTTTCAATGCATAGGTCGTCCATTGAATTCTGGTCGTGCATCAATGGATTTTTCTATTAAAAAAATATATGCGTATTAACTCATGCTTTGAACAAATGTTAGTATTCTTATAAGCGGTGATATGCTTGCAACCTGACACGTATGGAATGCTAACTACTGCAAATGTGAACTATGTGCCAAATATGATGTTTGATCATATTTAAGTATACCTATCACTACATAGTATAAAGCAAAGTCGCTTTCCGCTTCCCGCGTATGTATGTATGTATGTTTGCTTATATCTTTAAAACTACACAACGGATTTTGATGCGGTTTTTTTTAATAGTTAGAGTGATTCAGGAGGAAGGTTTATATGTATAATAATAACATGCTACCCGTGCGAAGCCGGGGCGGGTCGCTATTATATTATAATTTAATATTGTTATATATAGTTATTTATATAGTTATTTATATATTTATTATTTGTTAGTTTTAGTTTATATTACATTTTCTTTTTTTTTCGTACACGGTTTGACATCAATTGTATTATGGCCTCTCCCTAGCCTCAAAGGTTTGCTAGTAGAAAACTCTTTTAGGTTTAAGCTCGCCGTTGTACATGTTCTTTGTAATGTCATAATTGTTAATGTTTTCTGTGTACAATAAAGTATTTGAAAGTAAGCTAAATCCATTCGACACACTATTTCAACATGTTGTGCCGACGACCCTACGTAAAATGGGAAATGGAAAAGAAAATGATGATACCTATCTCCACTTTGAAATACAGCCGAACAAAATGGCCTAGGCGTGCAATGGCCAGAGTGTAACGTGTTGCAAAGTGCCATGAGCGGCAGTTGCTCACTGCAGGAAATGATTCAGTTTCAATCATTGATATCGCACTTCTCCGCCGCCCCGCCTCGGCGCACTTTGACTTGATTACGGGTCATTCGCTTGCTTGTTCTGGTTATTGAGTGCGCTTTTCCAGAACTTCTAGCCAACTAGAAACTTTGACTAGACATGATATGAATAGTTTTAAATACAAAATAATTACGTTTCGAAAACTAAAAAGGAAATCGACGACAAAATGTTTCGACCAATCTAAAAGTCAAGGGACAATATTCGTTTTTAAGTTTTATGTAGTAACTATTAGTCCTACATTAAAATAAATTGAAAAAAATCATGAAAATCGGATCAATCAAATCGATCAATGAATCAGTCAAAAAGATATGCGTGGTCATACATTAAAAAAAAATATACGCGTCGATTTGGGAACCTCCTCCGTGAGAACACTCCCTTTCGCCGGTTAATTATGTGTGCGTGAGTATGTACCTTTTGTAATAATTGAGAAAAATCGAATCAAAAAGGATCACGACTATAATCCCCAAGTACCCAGGTTTTCAGGCGCTTCACTACATAGTATAAAGCAAAGTCGCTTTCCGCTTCCCGCGTCTGTATGTAATATGTATGTATGTATGTATGTATGTTTGCTTATATCTTTAAAACTACACAACGGATTTTGATGCGGTTTTTTTTTAATATATAGATTAATTCAGGAGGAAGGTTTATATGTATAATACATGCATAATATAGTAGAGAAACACTGATAATTTTAGAGGTTTCTAATGTGATGTCGTAAATAAACACATTTTTTTGCGCTTACATTGCAAATGTTGGCTGAACCCCACGAGATATATCAAAATAATGTACTATAGTATTGTACACCTTAAAAACGTCTACAAAAAAGTCCACGATGGTATTAGAAATGTCTTACGCACAGCGAAGCGGGCACGGGGCGTGAGTATGTACCTTTTGTAATAATTGAGAAAAATCTAATCAAAAAGGATCACGACTGTAATCCCCAAGTACCCAGGTTTTCAGGCGCTTAGATTTATAAAAGTAGTCAGAAGCACGTCCAAATATTACATTTGGCACATGCCCACATTTTGCAGTAGTTAGCATTACATACGTGAGAAGTTGTAAGCTAAGCTTTTAAGAATATCTGGTTTCCTCAAGATGTTTTCATTGAGGTATTAAATACAGTGATCTAAATTATGCAGTACTTACGAGCTTTGTGTTTTACCCAAGCTCATTCTGTCTCAGACTCGTGCACTAACGACTTTTTAAATGGGAAATTGTGAATGCAATATCGAGAGGCCGATACTCAAAGGGTAGGTGAATAAGACTCGATCAGCATCTTGCAAGCTCCATGAAACCTCGTTTAAAGCCTTTTAATATTCATGAGACAAAATACTAACGAAGAGCCCCTTTTAGATTCAAAGTAATCTACATTCTCGACAATCTTGAGAAAATTTCAACAATCTTTGCTGACCTTAATTTTGAACTTGTCTGGCTGTCAACATAAAAACTTCGACATGACCAGTATTTAATATGTTTAAGTTTTAAGTTATTTATTAAAACTACATCCAATTGAAATGGGAATATAATATATACACATAAGACAAATATTTTCGAATAAATTCAGAGATAAAAATATGTAGTAATAACATAAATAACAATAGAATCAAAACGGTGTGCTCTTAATCTTAAGTAACTGATTCCCAAAAAAAAACCCCAAAATAAGCTACAATGGGTAGAGTCATTTTGCAAGTGTACATTTATAAGTCTAGGGCTATACCTACGCTAAAAAAAACCGGCCAAGTACGAGTCGGAATCGCGCACGAAGGGTTCCGTACCATTATCTAAAAAAAAAACGCCAACAAACACGTTTGTTGTATGGGAGCCCCACATAAATATTTATTTTATTCTGTTTTTAGTATTTGAGAAATACATCATCTGTGAAAATTTCAACTGTCTAGCTATCACGGTTAATGAGATACAGCCTTGTGACAGACAGACGGACAGAGAAATCAGTAATAGGGTCCCATTTTTACCCTTTGGGTACGGAACCCTAAAAACGACCTACCTATGCTAACTAAGACACGGAAGTTGAATAAGTAAAAGCATAAAAATTCATCTCGCGATCTAGCGATAATTGAATCTCGGCAAGGCGAGACTGCATGGCGGGAATCAGTGTGCGTCTATAGTAATCCACTCGAGACGCAATAACTTAGGCATGGGGCAGCTCCGCCCGCTGTTAAATTAATTCCGGCAATAAGTACATACATCCACTAAGGCTAGAACCGAGTGAGGGGCAGTTCGATAAAATATACATTTTATACGAGAAAAAAAAAGCATTTTGGTTGGCAAGACTGGGATTGAGATTATAAATGTATGTACTGTTTTGGCTATAGACAGTTAAAGGGGATATTATAAGCTTTTCGCCAACATCTCAATTTGACTAGATAGCAGGTATGACTAGATCGCTTTATGACTAAATGGCGTTAAGACAACATTACTTTTGGACTAAATCGCCATAAAGCCAAATAGCGTAACGATTGGATACAGTTGTCTAGATATAATTTAAGATATTGCGTATGACGAGCGCATTCAATGAGACTATATCGGCACAAAATGATTCGATTTGATTTTTTTATTAATCGAGCCGTATTTTAACTTTGGTATTTCTGCCTCTGGACACAGACCAAGACCGTCGGAAAAAGGCAACAAAAACAAACGCGTGAAGCCAATATGCAAACGGCCAAGCACGTTTCAATGTTTTTTGTTAGATTTAAACGATATAGCTATGAATGAAACTTACGAATGTTTCGTTAGATCGTTCGTTTCGTTAGTATTATTGCGCTATAAATCTGTATCACTACATAGTATAAAGCAAAGTCGCTTTCCGCTTCCCGCGTCTGTATGTATGTATGTATGTATGTTTGCTTATATCTTTAAAACTACACAACGGATTTTGATGTGGTTTTTTTTAATAGATAGAGTGATTCAGGAGGAAGGTTTATATGTATAATAACATGCTACCCGTGCGAAGCCGGGGCGGGTCGCTAGTAAATAATAAACAATTATAGTTTTTCAAATTTATAACAAGTATAATGTGAGACTTACTAAAAGTGCACGTTTAGGACAAGTGAGATATGATCTACGTTATAAGGTAACTTGATTACTCATGACATGACAAATTGTGTCATTCGTCATTCGTTGCTAATGAGAACACTGACTGTGTTCTCATTAGCAACGATGGGCTTGCGTATAAAAAATACTTGAACACTAAAATTTGAACTCTTAACGTCTTCAAGTATCTCGAGCAGAAACCTGGAAATCTCTAAGAATGATTACTTTGAATATACAGTCGGACGTGTACATGAATCCTAATCCTAATAATATTATAAATGCGAAAGTTTGTAATAAGGCTGCTATGTTTGTTCCGCAATCAAAAATAAACAACAAAACGGATTAAGATGAAATTTGCTGTAGTATGTAGATAAAAAATCAGAATAAATAAAGGGGGAACTTATAATCCGAAAAACAACCCCTAAATGAGTCATGTTGAGAAACTCTGTACATAATATCATAAGACCATTGTACCTACCAACTGGAACAATAAATGAATATGAATATGAAAATATGAATATAATAAAAAACCGCAAACAGGATGATTTTGGTATAGATACATCACAGACTAAATAACATAGCAACGCAGTTTTGACTGATGAATGATACGCATTCTACCAAAATTCGTAATATATTTTAATCAGAACAAGGTTTGTAGGGAAAAAATTGGAAGCTGCCTGAAATTGCTTTTTTGTGATTATTTCATAAAAACAATTACAAAACAACAAACGTTGTTTTGTCACGGGTCGGCTAGTCTAAAATAAAAAGTAAAATAATAATAGGATCACGACTGTAATCCCCAAGTACGGTAGACATCCTCTCAGATCTCCAGGCACTCAGATTCTTGAATATATCTAAAGGAAATGAACGTCCAAACATTAGGCACATGCCCCACATTTTACAAAACTAAAAAAAATATTTTTAAAAAAGAGACAGCACGGTTAGGTTTCTCTTCAGCATGGACTACATTCTCTGTCTGCCAGTTAACTTATTGGACAGGTTGAAATTACTCAATTGTTTTGTTTTTAGAGAGTAAAAGAAGAAAACGAACGTTTCCAACGAGCACTGTCTGTCTGTCTGAACAGCGGAATGGAAAGTGCAGATTCCTATTTAATTACTGCTGCAGGTGGAAAATACTTATGTCTTATTATTTTACTATAATGTGTAAAGTTTTCTGTGTAGAACGTTTACGTTTACTAAATTCAAAATTTAAATCAAAATGTTTAGTCGGCATTTTCAACTTGATTATGCTTTTATGATAAATATTTTATTTTGGCTATGACTAGGATTTGTAAATTAAATAAACGCTGCTGAACATGAACATACTAACCCACAAACGCTAAGCTGAGACGCGTTTGCACACATTGGAAGTAATGAAATATATACTTTATTTCGATTGAATAACTATTAAATTCAATTGATTATTTTTTAAATCCTTTGCCGCCTCGTCCGACAATGAGAGCAGGCCCTAGCTCCAAAATTTTTCAAGGAATTATTAGTATGAAGCGAATATTTCCTGCCTTTTTACAAGCTTTCATTTAACTTGCAATGTATGTATGTATGTAACTATGTTTGTTACGGTGGAATCTTACAACTCAGATTTGAAGCTTCTTCAACCGATTGAGCTGAAATTGGCATACTTATGTAACTTCTGTAACAATGCAATAATATGGTGACAGCGAGCTGATCTGATGATGGAGTCAGAACCTGTTCAGCAGTCACTCACAACGGAACTTCTTAGTAAATACTTCGATTGAGTAAAAACTTTTCATTCTTGTCAAGTTCCGATGACAAATGTTATATGAAGTGACAGGTGATAGCGCGTTGATGCTCTATGGTTTAAATTATTTTACAAAAGCTTGTTACTGAAAAATATTTTTCAACATAAAACTTATAAAGTACTATTTTGTTTTTATTATCATTTGAATTTCAATGTGCCATTAGAACCAGTCGGATACTGTAGTACCGTCAGTTCTCTCATATTCATATTTTTATGCCTACTACCTTATTGAACGACTGTTTTTTTTTCGTTACGATTAACATTATTTTCATCCCATGTAAAAGCATCGCAGACTCTCGACCTAAAAGCTCGCGTGCACAGCGGTACATCACGGCGTAGTTTTGCAACATTACAATTTTATTTCTGAATTTCGTTTTGAAATTAAATTGAACGAGTTTGAAATGAAGGAGTTTCAATATAACTATAGATATTTACACGGGTCTTTATCAGAGCAGATTGAGTCTGACCATGGCTATTGTAACATAGCCAAACCGTTGGAAAAATAAATTAAAAGTAATTTCGTGATAAAGAAAGTCTACTAATCACGATAGTTTAAAAAATCGTTTCAATCTATATTTCCGATGTTACTTAATCAGACTTGTAAAATATAATGGAACTACACCGCAAGTTTAATTTTTGTAATAAACATCGTTACAAATAAAACACAAGTTAAATACAAAAAAATATTAAAAGAAGTTGTATTCTGAAATTTACATTATTTAAGCAGACTTTTATTACGACTCGCATTGCAAATTTGAGGGTATTGTTGTAACTTTCAGTTGCCTTCAGTTGTGGAGCATCTAAATGTTTTTAATGGATTACTTTTCCCGTTTCCATATTGTTAAGAATATTAAATTAAATACACGTGTATGCGTATAGGTACTTTTGTAATTTTTTTAATACAATATTTTTTTCTTACAGGCATAATACTGAGTTAACATATTTTACCGTGTTTTTGCTTTATAGAAACACTCCTGTAAAAGATTTTTTTTTTTCAAATATATTACGCTAATTTATCTTTTTAATTTTTTATATTTAACTCAAACATTGTATACATTTCACACAATTATTCAGGAAGCAAAAGTTGCGGCTTTAGAATCACGTTTTAAAAACTAAACAGAGAACCGAAGAAACTGTTTCGAACAATCGAAAAGTAAAGAGACGATATTTGTTTTTTTTTTATTTTAATTTTTATGAATGAACTATTTATTAGTCATACATAAATACAATTCAATTCTATACCTAAAAAATCGAATCAACTCCGCTGATGATGGTGACAAGTAGCATATGGGGCATTCCACGTGAAGCGGACAAGCAAAAAAAAGTGAGGTCGTGGATTTTGTTTATATTCTGGTCAATTACACTTATAGCAGATATACATATGCTCACACAATATTTTTTTCGTGTGATACATATTTGCTGAGTTATGGGCTTCTAAAGAATTGAAATTTTTTGAGAAGAGTCGTTTTAGACCGTTGATATTGGCATTAGTGAATTTATTATTAAATTAAATTACACTGGTTTTTAATAGTAAAAAGGATGTTCTTTTTAACTTTTAAGACAATTTTTTTTTTTGAATTTTTGGTACAGAAAACCTTAAGTAAACATTTCAAATCAGATTTTCAGAAACTTCGACATAATTTTTTTTTATTATTTTAACTTCAAATTAAAGCTTTAAGTTTATTATAATTCCCCAAAAAAATTATAACGCGATCGTAATTAGTTTCGGAGTTACATTAAATATGGTACCAAGCCGTCGCATGGAGCGCCATATAACTCAGCCGGTTTATGCCGAAAACATGATAAAATTAAAAAATATTTATAGTAATAAATAAGATGAACACAGTCACATACCCGCAGCCCTATTACGTAAGCTCACTGATAATCGTAATCGGCTTTAAGCATTCCATAGTCTTTTGAAAGTTATACTATGAGAATTTAACCATTGAAGCTGATTGCAATTACCAGTGGGCTTACGTAATAAGGCTGCGGTAAAACCCGTGTCGTGGGTATAAGAAATTACAAGTTTATATATATAAATATATTTTTACGTGAGTAATTTCCCGTTTTGTCATAATGTGTTGTATCACTCACGTTCATAATTAAAAAAAGATATTAATAATTAAATATTTGGATTTATTTTTGTTTTAGTAGTTCTTATATACCCGCAGCCTAATTACGTAAGCCCACTGATAATTGCAATCAGCTTCAATGGTTAAATTCTCATAGTATAACTTTCAAAAGACTATGGAATGTTTAAAGCCGATTACGATTATCAGTGAGCTTACGTAATAGGGCTGCGCGTATGTGACTGTGTTCATCTTATTTATTACTATAAATATTGTTTAATTTTAAAATGTTTTCGGCATAAACCGGCTGAGTTATATGGCGCTCCATGCGACGACTTGGTACCATATTTAATGTAACTCCGAAACTAATTACGATCACGTTATAATTTTTTTGGGGAAATAATAATAAACTTAAAGCTTTAATTTGAAGTTAAAATAATAAAAAAAAAACTATGTCGAAGTTTCTGAAAATCTGATTTGAAATGTTTACTTCCGGTTTTCTGTACCAAAAAATTAAAAAAAAAAATTCGTCTTAAAAGTTAAAAAGAACATTCTTTTTAATATTAAAAACCAGTGTAATTTAATTTAATAATAAATTCACTAATGCCAATATCAACGGTCTAAAATGACTCTTCTCAAAAAATTTCAATTCTTTAGAAGGCCATAACTCAGCAAATATGTATCACACGAAAAAAATATTGTGTGAGCATATGTATATCTGCTATAAGTGTAATTGACCAGAATATAAACAAAATCCACGACCTCAATTTTTTTTGCTTGTCCGCTTCACGTGGAATGCCCCATATAAAGAGCCGATTCATATTATGACTTGGCTGAAGATAATATTGATTCATTCCAGTACAGAAAATGTATAGTCTATTGTAGCTATGCAATTTATTACTTTAGGCCTTAAAGAAACTTGGGTATCGCGTGTCGCGTAAATCACTATTACAAGGTATTCCTGACTTCAAGGTTTTAGTAATACCCAGATTTTTTATAGCGTAGTTTTAGTAATAGTAGAGCTCCTTGCGAAGAGACGTCTTAGACGAAGCCAGTTCTACTTTCTACTATCTTACTAATTGTCTACGAGGGTGTTTTTATATGTTTGTTGCTCAATCACGCCCAAACGTTTGCATGTTCAATATCCTCAACACATCCTCTCAGATCTTTACGTCTTTGAAATTATATATATATACTAGCGACCCGCCCCGGCTTCGCACGGGTAGCATGTTATTATACATATAAACCTTCCTCCTGAATCACTCTATCTATTAAAAAAAACCGCATCAAAATCCGTTGTGTAGTTTTAAAGATATAAGCAAACATACATACATACAGACGCGGGAAGCGGAAAGCGACTTTGCTTTATACTATGTAGTGACTAGCAGACCCGCAACAGACGTTGTCCTGTCCAGATTTCCAATTTCAATAATCGCATAGAGGCACGTTGCTATGACGACTGATGTCAGATTTTTTGCACACCAGCGCCGTCTATACCAAAATCATTCCTTTTGCGGTTTTTATTATTTTGGGAAGGTTTTTCGTATTTTAAATAGTATATTTTTAATTCGGGCATTATATCTACATCTACAGCATATTTCATCTTAATCCGTTTTGTCGTTTAGGCCTGATTGAGGAACAAACATACAAACAAACTCACAAACTTTCGCATTTATAATATTGTTAGGATTAAAGGAGGTAGTCCAAATATTACAATTGGCACATGCTCAATTTAGAAGTGGCCGCTTATAAGAATACTAACTTATAGGTAAACATTGTACGGATACCCCGTACAATGTTTTCCTTCATCGTTATTAGCAACCGCGCCAAGAGCTCAAGACGGCGCCGGCGGTACTCCAGCGGAAACTTAATTAAAACGCCACTTCATCTTCATCAGAGGAAGTTTATAAAACCATCTTTTAATCACTTTTATTGTTCTGAACTATGAAATTAAATTCAAAAAGAAACTTTGCGTGAAAGCTGAGATAATAAGCAAAGTTTCCGAGCGAGCTAATAAGGCTGTGTTCCAAATAGGCTCAGTTTACGGCACACCGTGGGTAAACTGCAAATCTGCGGGTAATAGGCGAATACAGAAAACACTAAAGCCCTGCGGCAGCTGACACGGCCGGATGCGTCGGTGTACTCGTAGCTTTCGTACGAGACTTAGACGCTTCTTCTCATACTTTCCTCGAAATTCATGATATAACTTTCTTTGCTTATTTGCTCGGTTTAGCTTGCACTTTTAGTTAAAAAAAAGCCGTGTTGGTCGAGTGTGATGTACCTCGATGTAATCTGAAGGTCGTGGGTCGAATCCCGGAGTGCATCAATGGATTTTTCTGTTCGAAAATTTATATGCGCATTTAATACACGTGCTTACAACGGTGTAGGAAAACATCGTGAGGAAACCAGTTAGTGTTCTTATAAGCGGCGATGGGCTTGTCACGTATGGAATGCACTCTACTGCAAGATTTGGGCATGTTGCCAAATATAATGTTGTGACTTGCCTCTGACTACCCCCACTAGACTTATTTCTAGGATCTAAGCGTCTGAAGATCTCAGAGGATGTCTACCGTACTTGGGGATTACAGTCGTGATCCTATTTATTTTATTTATCACCTTTGTTAAACCCAGACAAAACATAGGTTAATAGTCCGGGTAATTCCAAGTTTGAATAGAACTTCGTGACATCGGTATAAAAAATACATATTGGTAGGATCATCGACTACACAGCCCAAAAAGACACCGCATGCAAGGCGAACATTGACATCCAAAAGATCAGTCTTATACGGCCGATAAAAAATACCGCGCGTCAAACCTGCAGTAGTACCGACCACTTCCTTGACCCGTGCACATCTCGTCTGTTTATGCTAAAAAACCATTACCACAAGCTCAAGTTAGACTGGTTATTTTCCTTGTCGAAAGTCAATAGTGTTGTATCACTACTCAATAATTGATGATCGATAAACCTACATAGTAGTAACAACAACAGTTGGACCTAACTAGTAAAACTACTTATTGCCAACTAGCTTCCGTCCGCGGCTTCGCTCGCGTTGTACCTACATGGATATGAAGTAACCTATTTGCTATTCGCATTTATCATCTTATCGCTTTAGAATTAGTTCGCGTTCGCGTTCGCGTTCGCGTTCGCGTTCGCGTTCCCGTTCCCGATCCCGATCCCGATCCCGATCCCGATCCCGTTCCCGTTCCCGTACTATCAAACCTAATAAAGCTCAAATGGACTCTACGTTTTTTTAACTTTTGTATGGGAAAAAGAAAAGGGCTGTTTTTAGGTTTTCCCGGCAATTATTCGATTTTTAAGCTATTGCTTAGCTTCTATCGCGGGCCTTGAGCGTGGAGACCGAATCCAGAAATTTCGTAACGAAAATTTACGAGACACTCACACTCACGCAATATGCGTGAGTGTGAGTGTTAGAGATTTCTCTTTTTGGATATCAAAAAATCGATTTTTAAAAAATCGATTATGTAAATTACACATATAAATCGATTTTTGTAAACTAAGTTTTCCGAACGCGAACCGAATCGTTCGTTGGCCATTTTCCCGGACGTGAACCTACATATAGTCGCCTCTCAAACGGTAACCGACTCATCGGTCTTGTCTCCGAACGCAAACCGAACCATTGATTATTATTTCCATATAATTCGATTTTTTGGAAAATCGATTTATTTGTAGGGACAAAAAATCGATTATTAATTAATCGATTTTTTTCAATCAATATTACATCCCTATGACTCATGTCATGCCTGCTTAGAGTCCTCGCCACCACTCATGTCCTGCGACGAAAACCAGAACTAAATTTGACAGCAACGCCATTTTATCTCATGTCAGAGTGCTCGATGAAATTAGCGTCCATGGTTTTTCCCAATATTTTCTTGAAATCTGCGTGAATATGTCGCGTAAAGTGGTGAAAAGTGCAGCTCGTGAAATGATTCCTAAAGTAAAAGAGTTTTGTGAGTTAGAGCAGAGGAATAAAGACGTTTTGATCCCTTTAAATAATATACAAAAAAGAGTCGCTGCCATGACAGGTAAATTTTAGGGATACCAGAGTATAAGTTTTTGTCTAACAATAGGTAAAATATGACTAAATTAAAACACTAATTAAATTATTTTGTATTTTAGGTGTTTCAGAGAAAACGGTATCTCGAATTACGAAAGAAGGAAGAGTGGCAGCAAGCACTTCAAAAATAATTGTAATATTTCAAAAATGATGGACTGGTAGATGAAGAAATAGAAAGATTCATAATTCATAATATCAACAGCCAGTGATAGCGACACTGATTCTGATCATGGCAGTGAATTTCAAGAGACAAGTGACAGCGATATGTCTGGAATGCAAGTAATAAATGATGAAGACCATAATTATTGTATAAAAATAATTTAATAAAATTTACCTATATCGTGAAACTAGGTTGATTTCATTGTTTTCCTACATAACTACACTACTATTACAAAGAGATAAAATTTCTAGTTTTATATTTTTGTTTGTACCGGATAAACTGAAAAAATATCGGACCAATTTAAAAAAATATTTAATCTATCAAAATCTTCATTAGGAGCGAATAACATCACTACATAGTATAACACAAAGTCTCTTCCGTTGTCTGTCTAAAATTATAATCGTAAGTAGAATAAATAAAAATAAATAGAGATCCCACGAAAATAGCAATAATATAACCAAAGAAATAAAAAAATTGCCTATATTCTTCATTACTACAACTGTGCGAAGTCGAAGTGAACTGCTAGTAGTAAATAGTTTTAAAATGTAAACCAAAGAGCATATAAGTCATGTAAACATTAGTTCGCCCTCCCTTTTAGTGTAAGGGGTAAATTATGGCTATCTTACTGGCATCATTATAATAGGCGATTGCGACGCCGCGTCTAGCGGACTTGAGTGGTGGCGCGGACTCTAGAGTGATTTTCGCATTCCAGCGCCATCTAGTTTCATTTGATGATACTACGTTATTATAGGTGCTTTTCGCGGTCTCATGCGAAAGCTCGGGGTTTGAGAGGTTCGCAATTCCGCTGGCAGGTGGCGCTATTTTACCACTATCGGTAAATAGGTGGTACTTCACAGACATGATCGACTAAAAAGTTTGAAATTGAATTATTGAATTCATGTAGTTAGGTAAATATCGAATCCTGGCCGTGCATCAATGGATATTTCTGTTCGAAAAATGTATATGCGCGTTACACGTGCTTATAACGGTGAAGGAAAACATCGTGAGGAAACCTGTTAGTATTCTTGAAAGCGACGACGGGCTTGCAACCTGTTACGTGTGGAATGCTAACTACGTAGTTAGGTAAATAGGAAGGTTAAAGATTTTGACATCTATCGATGAATAGCAGAACTTTTAATGACTTTTTGAAATATCACGCTTGTCTCTTTAGTTTAGCAACTCGCCAATAGGTGGCATTGGTTGTATCGGCGTTACTGCGCATGCCTAATCCCTCTCTTCGAAAAAAGGATAAATAAAATAAATAAATAAATAATTATAAATACATAAGTTGATAAAAAATGTTATGCAATAGCTTTACCGCGGCAGTCTCCGAGTGCCACACGTCTTTTTTTTTTCACCTTTTAAACCTTCATAGACCTCCACGAATATTTAAAGACCAAGATAAAATAAATCCGTTCAGCCGTTCTCGAGTTTTAGCGAGACTAACGAACAGCAATTGATATGAACAGCATCGCATCGTGAGGAAACCAGTACCTAGTAAGTATTTTTATAAGCGGCGATGGGCTTGCAACCTGTCACGTATGGACTACTAACTACTGCAAAATGTGGGTATGTGCCAAATATAATATTTGGACGTGCCTCTGACTGCTATCGACAACTCATGTCAACACTTCCCATCCCTAGTGAATCACGTCATTTTGAAATTAGAATGCTTTTTCTCCCCCCGTACCTCACTGACTTGACAGAGTTGTTTGTTTGAAGAAATGAAGCCATTAGGCGTCTATTAGGCTATGTAGTCGATGGGTAGGATAGTACGAGTGCCCTGACTGGTTAAATGTGTAAAACGAAAAAACAAGTGAGTCTAGCTGTCACTTCCTCCTTTCATAGTGTACCGTAATAATGTTTAGAAAACAGAGCATTTATTGTTTTACTAATTCCCTAGTAAACCTCTCGATAGTATAACTTGCACTTTGGCAAAATTTATTTAATGTGACATGTGAAATGTTTGGTTTTTTGTATGGGCTGAGTCTACCCGGATAAGACGGAAAAAGTGATAAAACTGCGTTATCTTGAAAACCATCAAACTTAAAAAGAAACTGTCTATAATTTACTTAGCTAGTAACTAACTAACGAATTACATAAAAATGAACTGTTTAGCTATTCATATTTTAATTAAAAATAAAACTACTAGTGTTTTTGAAGAGCCAACTTTGGAAAATAAATCTGTCGAGAAAAGTTTAATATACTAATTAAACATTGGCTCACTAGATAATAATGTATAAATTCAGTGTTTTTAATTATTTGTGCTCAAATAAATAAATTATTATTGGAGTTTACTCCTTAAGAATCGGTTTTTGATATAAGGCGCCCGGTATGAAAAAAATGTGAGTAGTAAAATCTACTGAACGCATGACCTCGTTACGTTTTTGGTGCGCAACTTTCTAATTTGGTGTGAGCAGTGCAGCTAGATCGTGGGTAGTGTGTACCCTTACTTTGCCTATACTTTATAATGCTTTCTCTCACTCTTACTGATGGCAAAACATCTTATAGTGGGGGTACGCTCTACGCACGATCTGGTAAACTCCAGTCGTGCGTCGGAGCTGACACACACAATTTTTATAATTTCTCGCAAGCTGCGGTTAATATATGAGTAAGGGTGATAAAAATATACGACGAGTTTTTAATCGTGTTTCCTTTAATTATCTAATGTTCATATAAGTGGAGGTTTTATTCAGAGAATTTAAAGCTTACGCTTGTCGCGTCTTTATAATGGCACGTTCTCGAAATTCCACGGATACATAATTAGTTTTGTGTTTGTGCTTGATATTAGCTACTAGTCAGAAAGTTTACTCGGTACCTTTTCACAAGTTTTATGCTGTTTCAAAGAATTTATTTTATAAGTATTTTACCTTTTCATGCTAGCTTGGGACGACTAGTATATCTTGTGTTAAACGATAAAAGGAGCATCTGCGAAGCGCACATAATTCTTGCATGAGGCCATTATTTTCAGAATCGAAATAAAAATACTGGAAAGAAAATTATTTCCCGAAGGGATAAGCTATTATACTATTGTAATAGCTATTATAAAGGTACTATTACTTTAAGGATATTACGTTGGGATTAAAATACTCACTATTGATTGGCCTCACAGCTCAGTTGGTAGTAGCTCTGCCTTCTGCGCTGTAGGTTGTGGGTTCGATCCCCACCCGGGATAAACATTTGTGTGATGAACATAGATGTTTTTCCTGAGTCTGGGTGTTATGTATAATATGTACAACAAAAAAAGGTATTCTATCAGTTATCTGGTTCCCATAGTACAAGCTTTGCTTAGTTTGAGGCTAGATGGCGCTGTGTGAAATGTCCACCAATATATTTTTTTTATTTATGCTACACAAATAAGCTTATTTTCATAATTTTTATAAATATAAATCAGCAACTTGAAAATTTTGAACACCTATATTTTGTTGCGGAAGCAACATAATTTTAAATGTATATTTCGTGTTCAGGTAACCGCAAATAAAGCGGCCCAAGTCATAATTGACAAAGCTTATTCAGGGCCATTCATTCAACCCCTAGCCGACAAGAACGATCATTGGCAAGAAAAAAAAAACAAGTTCGTCATTCGACATTACAAATCAGAGTCAAAATGATATTCCTGATGTTAGTAGAGCAAAAATAAAATGCATCGGAAATGCAACTGAAACCACGACGGTCCTCACTGCTATAGTTACGTCCACGTCATGGTATTTAAAGCTAGGTACTCACTCCTCGGGCAATGTTGGGGCGCCGTCTTCCTGTCCTGGCGCGTTGACGTGGAACACGCAGAAGTTCTCGGCCAGCGCGCGCATGTCTACGTAGTTGAAGAACGGCTGGAAGCACGCGGCTGAAACAAACATACTGTCATAGTACCTTGCGACGAAAACTATTATGTTTTGTAAAACAGATATTGGGAACTGCGACCTATGAAACCACTCAAGACATCGTCATCTACATTTGAGCTGATAGCAGAAAGTAGGGACGCTTCATGGACAAATAGACTTTAGGTGAATCAACTCGTTATTTATTACTAGTTTTCACCACATTTTAAAGCCACATTTTACGAAACTTTTATAATAAATTAGGCGATGGCATTTCCATACAATTTGACTTCTCTTATGCTCGTGTACACCAAACTATTTAGAACGCACTTTTGTTTTTACGTGTCATCGCTAAGTGTATCCTAAATGGTTAGGCATAAACATAAGCTTTGTCGCAGACGGCTATACCATACTCATGACAGACCTGTAGAGCTGAATGAAACCCGCGTATTTACATGTCTGCATCGAAAACCGATTCAAGTTCCGTTCACGGTGTGTACACAGCAAATATGTGCAAGTTCTCCCATCGATCAAATTTACGAATGGATTTTACGAGTGTACACGATAGTAAAACTACAAAATATAATAATAATTTTAGGTGTTTACTTTATTCGAAAAGCTCTATTATAGAGCTTCACTAAGCAGCTATAATGTAAAGATGTACATTATAGCACGATACATCTGCTTACATCTTTCCATAAAAATCGTCGGGAGACCACACAAGTCAGCAGTAATGTATATTTTTACATCTTCGTATCATAGCGATATGAAAATATAAATTTATTTTCGATACATCTTAATACATTTCCGTATATCTCTCTTCGAAAAGGAAGTTCAAAAAGTTCAAAAAGATACATTACATAACCTGTTGTGTGTGTGATACATTTAAATAATTTAAAGGTGTGAAGCTCTTTTTAAATTATATAATTTCCTTTAGTCTGTTTTCTTTTAGTATTAAATTTAATGTTGCTGCCTGCAACGAAAAAGTGCATCAACAATTATTCCTAAAGAGGGTTGACGTCAGGCTGGCGGCCGGTTGTAAAACATAAGCCAAATCCTCTTCCTTTTCCTTTCGTGGAAAAAGGAGAAGAAAATGATTCATTAATCGTTTGAGAACGATGCCTAACTTAGTATAGATCTATCTCTTGGCAGTTGGCAAGCTCTTCTTATAATCGTATCAATGTATATGTTTTTCAAGAGTGTAAAGAGGCGACGGGAGGGTGGAGTGGGTCTCTGGTTAAACAATAAACACGAGAGCTTTGCGATTAGTAAACATCATTATTATGATACTGAAACATTTTTTTTAAGGCTCTAATATAAAAATAAATCCTAATCCATTATAATATAAATGCGAAAGTTTGTGATAAGGCTGCTATGTTTGTTCCCTAATCAAAAAACGACAAAACGAATGAAATTTGCTTAGTATGTAGATAAAAAATCAGAATAAATAAAGGGGGAACTTATAATCCAAAAAACAAACACTAAATAATAAAATAATGCAAAAAGGATGAATTTGGTATAAATGGCGCCAAGGTGCTAAAATAAACATATATAAAAATAAACATTTACTAAATAAAAATTTCAGACCGAAAACATTGAGATGTTACATAGCAACGTATCGGTATTGGATTTTTTTTCTTACATCTGACAATTTGACTTTCGAATGATACGCATTCTACCAAAATTCGTAATTTATTTTATCAGGACAAGGTTTATAGGGAAATATTGGAAGTTTCTGAAAGTGATTTTTTCTATGCGATTAATAAAGTTTGGGCAGGACAAAGTCTGTCACGGGTCGGCTAGTACTTTACATCTGGGGGCACGGTAGTGCCCCCGCCAAGTCAAGCAATAAAGCGGCACGGCTGTACCATCCTTTTCTCGAAGCAGTTCAGGCCATTTTCGACCCCCTATAACTTCGTTGTGGATAAAACTAGAAGCCTGAATTTTCAGTAACCAAGCAGTCACTATATAAACACGGTGTATTTCAAATTTCATTCAATTTGAACCAGTAGATGAATAATTATAACTAGTCAAAGTTTCCTATTTTGTCACTCACTCACTCACTGACTGACTGACCGATCATCAAAAGTTTAAGGCACTTCTAGCAGACATAGAAGCTTCAAATTTGAAACACAATTAGTGTTTAGTGTAAAAATCCTAAAAAAACCTGCCAAGTGCGAGTCGGACTCGCGCACGTCGAGTTCCGTACCATTATCTATAAATCACGTTTGTTGTATGGGAGCCTATTATTGTTTTAAGTATTTGTTGTTATAGCGGCAACAGAAATACATCATCTGTGAAAATCTATCTGTCTAGCTATCATGGTTCATGAGATACAGCCCTGTGATAGACAGACAGACCGACAGACCGACAGACCAACAGACCGACAGACCGACAGACCGACAGACAGACAGACGGACAGACCTACAGACGTACAGATGGACAGACGGACGAACGGACAGTGGAGTATTAGTAACAGGGTTCCGTTTTTACTCTTTAGGTACGGAACCCTAAAAAGTAGGGCTATCTACAAAAATAAATGAGATAAATTAACCGACTTGGTATTACATGGATCTCACAACTTTTTACGGTAGAAGAACCGAGTTGCGTTGCGAGACTTGGCTTTTTTTACAAGTTATGTTTTTGATGGCATATCTTTGACTATTTAATCATATGCGCGTTATAAACACTTACTCGTAACACTGTGCCAAATTTCAAATCTCTTCGTTTCTTAATTTTAGAGCAAGATAAAGATAAAGATAAAGATAAAGATAAAGATATTTATTTGCTTAAACATGTGTTTACATTTTTGTGTGAGATGGTACATTATTTATAATATGGACATGACATGTTTTACATTGGTTAGTATGCAAATTTTATATTATAATGTCAAAATATGCTAGGTAGATTATTTTTCATGAATTAGTAGGTCAATAAATTTATGAGATATTATCATTTATAAATTCGTCAATTGTGTAATAACATTTATCTAAAAATAATTTTTTGAATTTTATCTTGAATAGATTATCATTTAAATCTTTGTAAGCCCTAGGTATTTTGTTAAAAATTTCAGGTGCTACACAGACTAGACTTTTGCGTAGTAATGCGGTTTTTGATGGATGCAAACATAACCTGCTGTTATCACGTCGACTTCTGCTTACGGTGTCTGATAATCGTGAAAACAAATGAGAGTTTTGCCTAACAAACATTGCAACCTCAAATATGTATAGAGACGGAAGTGTTAGAATTTTATGTTTTAAAAATAGTGGTTTACAACTATCACTAATTTTTATTTTAAACATTGATCGCAGACATCGCTTTTGCATCTTAAATATAATATTTTTATTTGTAGAGTTGCCCCAAAAAATTATTGCATATCTCATTACAGACTCTGCCATGCCGTGGTACGCTGTCAGTAATGTTTCTGTATTTACTGTGGATGACAGTTTATGGAAGGCGTATGATAAGCTACTTATTCGTTTACTTAGTTCTTCTATATGTGTTTTCCAATTTAGTTTACTATCGATTATAAGACCTAAAAATCGTGTGGTATCCACGTTGTTAACTGATTGATTTTCAAACGTTACGTTAATGTCGGGTGAGATGGATCTTTGATTGAAGTGCATAATTGTGGTTTTTTTTAAATTAATTTTTAAATTGTTATTAATAAGCCAGGTAATAATAGATTGCATTGAGTTATTTATGTCAAATTGATAGGTTTCAAAATTATTGCAAGTTATAGTTATTGTACTGTCATCGGCGAATAATGTCATCGGATGTATTGTGACTTTTGGAAGATCATTAATATAAATAATAAATAACAGTGGGCCTAATACACTTCCTTGGGGTACGCCGTATTTAATATGTCGTATATTTGACTGGAAAGTCTTTTCATATTTAGTTTTAGGATCTAATCTAGTTATTTCTGTCATCTGTTTTCGGTTACTTAAATAAGTTTTAATGAGGTCTAGGACGTTACCTCTTATTCCGTAAGCTTCTAATTTTGATAATAATATAGTGTGCTCTACATAGTCAAATGCTTGTGTCATGTCGCAAAATATAGAGCAAATGGGAGTTCTTTTATCGACATTACATATGACATTATAGTAAAAGTCATAGATAGCCATGTTTATTGTTTTTTTCTGACGGAAGCCTTTTTGTTCTGGACATAAAATATGGTATTTTTCTAAGAAAGAATTTATTTCTCCATAAAAATATTTTTCAAATATTTTAGCAAATATTGATATCAGAGCGATCGGTCTATAATTTTCCATTAGTTCTCTACTATCTTTTTTGTGCACTGGCTTTACTATAGTAGTTTTAAGGTCCTCTGGAAACGTACTTGTCAATATACTTAAATTTATTAAATGGCTTAAATGATGACCGATAGAGTCACCTACTGACTTTATAATTTTGGTAGTAAAACCATCGAAACCCGAGCTATTTGTATTTTTTAATAATTTTATTATTTGTAATACATGCTGCCGAAGGCAGGGCGCCATAAACATTGTTTTTACATTGTGACAAATTTTCTCTGTGACATTTTTACCTATACCTGAAATAGGTTGGACCTTGTCTACAAAGTAGTTGTTAAACATGTTTGCAATTTTTTCCGGGTTAGTTGTATCTATGAATTCATTTTTTATTTTTGTAATTGACTCTTTAGGTATATTTGGAAGTTAGTTGTTCAAGTTATTTTGTTCGCCATATTCCTTTACTGCATTCCAGTGTAAAAACCCGCGTCATCAAACTGAGAGGTCATTCACACTATTCATTACATTTCATTATACACCTCCGCTCATTTCATCCCCCGAGGTCATACACACAGAACTCATTTCCTCTGTTTGGTGACACTATTATTCACAGAGAGCGAGCAAACCGGCATTTTTAAATTTTATTCTATCATATTTTGCTAGCGATGTCCATCCTAAGCCGGTTTATGTCATGCTCAAAAGTGCCTCAGTCCGTTTGCCGTGTCCACTCGGGAAAACATTTTAAGATTTATGTTTCTTTTTAAGTCGATGAATCAGTAAAAGCTCAGTATCTGCGATAACGATTCGCATGCACGGCTGCACGGCGACTTTTGATCGCGCGGTAGCCTTGTGACATTGGTTTTAATGAGAGGCAGCCTGGAGTAGCAAACCTATGCGCGGCATACAGACGAGACGAGCTCACAAGATGGTTCGGTTAGTCAGTACCAGTACACAACTAAGGGTGAGTTTCCGTCTACGCGTAGCTTTGGGGAGCGGACTAAACACAGCGTTCGACATTTAAAACTCGAATATTTGAGAGCTGTCTTTGGTACGCTCCTCACAGCTTAGCGCAGCTCCGCACAGCTCCACGTAGATGGAAATTGGAAACTCACCCTTATGTTCTTTTTATATTCCCCGTTTATCCGAGTGTAAGTAAGCCGTACAATGCTTAACATTTCTCATGGAATTTTATTAAAAGAGCGTCGTATCCGGCGTTTAAAAACTACATTCAATGTGCATACATTCGTTGCCCGCTTCCAGCTTAAAGTTACAAAAGGTATCGTTTTTAATCAAACATAGTTGTAATTTGTAAATCTAACATGATTTCTGAATACCCGAGGTTATTCACGCGTTCGGTCACTTAAGGCTTTTTTGAAAGAGATAATAACGTAGTCTCTAATTTCAATATTATATTTTGATGGAGACGATTTTAGGAAAATTGAAAATTATATCATATATATTATTATTTTTCAAACTATTTTCAACTATGGTTATTGTAACATAGCCGAAACGTCGGGAAAGTAAATTAAAGGTAATTACGTGATAAAGACCCGTGTCAAAATCTATAGTTATATATATTATAGTTAAATATTTTTAAAAATGAATCCGCGATTACAGTTTAGTGTGAATTATTTACTTACATATCAATGCTTTTATTTATGTGTATATCTGCTTGTTTAACCAAATAAAACAAAAATTCAACAACATAAAATACGTGCTGGTAATTTAGCTACAAATCCTTCAAAGCGCACACAGCATACATTGTCTCACGATTTCAATCATACGAGGATATCTGTAAATCTCTGAGGATATCGCACGGGAATAGAAAAATTCATGCGGTGTATTATAAATAAACAATGTAATGTTTACATAATAAATAAACAGTACGTGTTCCGCGAATTAGAAACTAGAGTACCATGGTACCACAATATTCAGTCACGGAGCAAATTTAACAAGTCAAGTTGACTAACCCTCGTATTCAAGAACGACACTATGAGAACACGCACCCACAGTGGACGAAATCTTTTTTCATAAAAATCACTTTATGTGTTGTGCGACACTGCATAGTGTGACTAGAGGCACATTGTCGTGTGCCTCTAGCCGAAGTTGAGCTCTAAAGGCACACGGTAGCGTGCGCCATAGTGCCGCTCAACACATAAAGTGATGTTTATGAAAAAAGATTTCGTCCACTGTGGGTGCGTGATCTCATAGTGTCGTTCTTGAATACGAGGGTTAAACGAGGTTATCTCTGTTACCATTCGTAGCAAAAACAGATTGAATTTCAAACAAAACGCCCGGTGAACTGCAATATA
The DNA here is from genome assembly GCA_912999785.1 of Hydriomena furcata. Classification (NCBI taxonomy): domain Eukaryota; kingdom Metazoa; phylum Arthropoda; class Insecta; order Lepidoptera; family Geometridae; genus Hydriomena; species Hydriomena furcata. The sequence goes on along the minus strand of OU538821.1, from coordinate 3,097,053 downwards.
AGTGAATTTACCTTTGTTCCTCGCGTCTAAGCCTTTAAGAGTAAAAATCTCTAGCTCGATCGCAAAACAAACGAATTTCCTCATCGCGGTTTTAAAATAATAGGCTGAGCTTAACACCCGTTGAACGGTCTTTGACTGTGTTTGAACGTGCTACTGCAAGTTTACCGTCATTATACTGCACAGCTTCCAGTGAGGTTTGGATCTCCTCGGACCGTCTCTTAAGATAACACGAAGACTATTATGAGCGCCTTACTTACATAGGAAACCGAGTTCGGGGCGATAAGCTCATTATGAAACCGAGTAAGCTCCGAAGAATAGCTCAGGACTAGGTAATACCGATTAAAAGCTAAGACTTGAGGCACTCTAGTTTCGTTTGTATTAGTATTTTTTGAACTTACGAAAATAAAAATACTACATACAATTGAAACTATTTAAAGGCCAGTGAACGTGCGTTATAAATTCCGCAAAAAAAAAAAAAACAACATTTCAGATGCGAATCAGATGAAGATGTCAGCTTTGTCTCTGTAATCAGATTTCGAAATAAGACTAGATTGAGCAGTGCATTTAGTCCGAAAACTCGAGGTACTAACTCGTAATTTGTGCGACTAATCGCTTTCACATCTTACTCTTTAAACACAAAAAAAAGTCATCTTGATTCTCAAAAAAATAAAAATTTGAGCTTGCTTGTTTGTCTCAAACTAAACGGATTCAAACGCGGTTTTCATAAGGTTCTAATGAGTAACTAAAGCACAATCAGATCCTATGTCTGTTTCGAATAAATTATTCGTCGAGCTCAGTAAATAAGCCGTCGCGGATTATGTTCTATGAAATGTGCCAGTTAATAATAAATAGGCAAATACGTCAGATTCATTGGGAATGCCAAGTCTCGTGCAGTATCGATGGTGATTGTGGAATGATTAATGTACGTGGGGATCTACGAATAGCAAACATAACCCAAACTGTGAAGAAATATTATATATACTAGGAATAATAAATAACAAATATTGCTGAAGATTTCACACAACGCCGTCTAGCCCAAATTATGCAAAGCTTGAACTATGAAAACTAGATAAATTATGGAATACATATTTTTTTGTAAATACAACAAGACAGAACAAATAAACAAAACAGGATAAATATCCATGTTTATCCTGGACTGGAATCGAATCAACAACCTATAAAGCACAAAAGGCAAAGCTACTATCAATTGAGCTGTTAGGCCTGTTAAAATTAAGTTTACAATAAAGAAACGGTTATTTCTGTGACTTTGAGGAAACTTGAAACATTTCTTAAATTCACTTTGACGATGCAGATAATCCGATTTCAAATATTCTTTTACCATAAGTCTTATTTATGGAGATAAAATGGCGTCGAAAACCCTTCTAATATTATAAATAAATACGATTATAATCTTTAGTTACAGTGTTTGTGGTAAAATCTTACCGTGTTGATAAAATGAATTCGGATAAAATAAGTTAGGTAATATTTGTAGAATGGCTACTTTTTTTTCCGAGTACTACGAAAGCTCTAGTAGACAGTCTATGCCTAAGTATAAAGATGTGTGATAGATATAAGAGTGTGGGTGCCAATTCCTGCATCGTCTGGAAAACAAACGAAAGAGTTTTCACCACTCCCATATCCCGAATACACAACGCTTCATAAAGCCATGTAAATATCATTCATTATCATTACGGCTGATATACGGACGGATATTTGTTAGCTATCTCGCGTCGACATCGCCATCGTGAAATATTGATATAAGCATGCCAACCCCTCCTCAATTATCCACCAGTTTGCAAACAGCCAGAGGGTTCAATACCCACGTTATTGTAATGTTTGTACAGTTTTGTGTAAGATGATTGTATTGTTACGTGTAAGATGAATACCGGCAGGTGAGTTATGAATAAATAAGACAAAACAAAGTATAATTTAAACTAATACTAGCAGACCCGGCCACGCGTTGCTGTGTCAACAGATATCGCCATCCAACAGATAATTGTGACTGTCAGATAATAAACTGTTGACTTACTTGACTTTAGCAGCGATGGTGTTATGTATGGGGACACCGCTTTTGTTCTCTTAGTTGTTCTGTTATACGTAGGGGATGCTCATCTGTAGCTAGCCTAGCTCCTCCCAGAAGCACAGAACCTGGGGTCTTTACAGGCTTCGAGAAGAGACATCAAAACAAACAAGGTAGTTGGTGCAATAATCATCATACGTATATCTACATAGGGTATTAAACGGGTCACACACTTGATATTTATGTTACTCAATGGATATTTCGGATAATCTCTCTCTTTATTCGCGGATACACACCACTTTTTTCAGGTTTTGTTTTGAATGACATGACATGACGCCATTTTGATATTGTCAGTCAACAAAACAGATGTCAGATTTTATGCACACGATCGCCATCTATACCAAAATCATCTTTTTTGCGTTTTTTTATCATTTAGGGGTTGTTTTTCGGATTTTAAGATACCCTATTATTTATTCTGATTTTTTATCTACATACTACAGCAGGTTTCATCTTAATCCGTTTTGTCGTTTAGGCCTGATTGTGGAACAAACATACATTTCTTTTCACAAACTTTCGCATTTATAATATTATATATATATATATATATTAGGATTATAAGATATACTAATATTATCTAGGTAGAGGTTAAATTTGTTTGTGAATTTGTATGATGAATAATACGTAATCTTCAAAACTAGTGATTCTGAAAAATCTTTCACTAATAGGAAGCTATACATTACACCGAGTTCTATAGGCTGTTTTGTAGCTTGTTTTCGCGAGAGAAACAGCGGAATGCACCTAGTATATTATATAAGTATATAGGAGGGAGGTAAGTGGAAATTATCTCTGCCTTGATAGCCTTTCAACCACACGGGATGGAGGCGCAATGTCTGTTAGAAGCTGAACCGCACTTAATTAAGGCTAGGCTAAATAAACAAGGCAGTTTATGTTCACCAACTTTCTATCAAAAACTATAAGCGCATTAACACGAGCTGAAAATATAATGACAAACATCATAAAAACACCAGTTTGCATTCATATTATTTTCGAACATTATGTTACGAGTATTATGGATGGGATTATTTCCGTACTTATTTTTATTCGGAAAAACGGTATGTACACTTACGTCTTGGTACCATAGTACTCGTAGTTCCCGATACCCACGACACAGGAAATCTTAATGTGAAGTTGTGGAGTACTATAATTGTGACTTGTGGTGTAATCTATAATATTAAAAAAACCGGCCAAGTGCGAGTCGGACTCGCGCACGAAGGGTTCCGTACTATTATCAAAACGGCAAAAAAATCACGTTTGATGTACGGGAGTCTCACTTAAATATTTATTTTATGCTGTTTTTAGTATTTGTTGTTAGAGCAGCAATAGAAATACATAATCTGTGAAAATTTCAACTGTCTAGCTATCATGGTTCATGAGATACAGCCCTGTGACAGACAGACAGACGACCCTAAAAATGAATCGCTGAATGTGTTGCTAAGCGCAAATCTCGAGAGCAGCTGAACCGATTTCACTAATTCTTTTTTTGTTGTATTTGTTATTATCCGGAGAAGGTTAATATCTGTCGGGACAGCTAGTTTATGATAAATAGGTAAATAAGTTAATTAGGTAAACAAGTGATTCGATTTCATTAGAAAGCTTACAAATATCGCCAAATAAACAGCCTTTGACACACGTTTTATACCTGTGATGTTACCAGGTTACAAGTACGTATACATATTTTTTTTTAAGATTCTACGACCATGTGGTTAGTTTGGCATGATAAATTAGAGGTAATAAATACCTGTTTCAAATATTAATTAAGTGTTCTCTCACAATCCAAGTCAAGCCCAAACTTTCACATAAATAATCTATTAATTTAATTTTTATGTCGCTAATAAAAAGCAAAGCATGACTCTTAGGGTCTGTTTCATCATCTTCAAGTAAAGTGTTGATTAGTTACTTTCCAGTTAGCGCTAAATTAATGTATGAAAGTGTCAAAATTATCAAATGTCAAATGGTACGTGTTCGTTTTTGGTAATCGCCGAGTAGCTAACTTAGGACTTTACTTGAAGATGGTGAATCAGGCCCCTAGAGTAATGTACCTATCAGTAAGTTCTTCAAGTATCGCGGAATAAACCCTTTCGTAGATAATTATTAATTACTTATCTTAATTGATTTAGTTAGGTACGTATTGCTAAATAATTTGATTTGATTTGCTTACAAGTAGCCAAAATCTAATCAAAACAAATTATGGTAGGTCTCTTATCAATTACCAAACCCAATTCCAATTACCTATGAAGTTACTTTAAGTACTCGTAAATAAGTTAATTAGGTAAACAAGTGATTCGATTTCATTAGAAAGCTTACAAATATCGCCAAATAAACAGCCTTTGACACACGTTTTATACCTGTGATGTTACCAGGTTACAAGTACGTATACATATTTTTTTTAAGATTCTACGACCATGTGGTTAGTTTGGCATGATAAATTAGAGGTAATAAATACCTGTTTCAAATATTAATTAAGTGTTCTCTCACAATCCAAGTCAAGCCCAAACTTTCACATAAATAATAGGCTCTGACACTACTGGACCGATTTCAAAAAATATTTTACCATTAGAATCCTACATTATCCCTGATGAACATAGGCTTAGATAGATTATTATATATTGATAGATAATTTTCAAAAACATTATGGATCCGTATGAAGACTTCGAATGTAACCCAAAGTGTAAAAAATAAATAAAAAAATAAACTTTATATCGCGTTTGCTGCAGAAATTTTTAACAATAGAGCAAAATTATGTACTACAGTTTTATAGAAGACATCAATATCTACAAAAAAGTCCGGGATACCATATGTCTTACTATTAGGGATGCCTTTTAAAACTTCGATAATGTCGTGTAAAAAAAAAGCCATGAAATCATTATTACACCCGTGCGACGCCGGGGCGGACTGCTAGTAGTGTTATAAAGTACGCACATCAAAAAACTTTACTGAGCGATGATACAATTGTAAACCGTTGATTCGAATAAAACTGATATTGGAATTCGCTTATGTCTGTACTTTTTAGGGTTTCGTACCCAAAGGGCAAAAACGGGACCCTATTACTAAGAGTTCGCTGTTCATCTGTCCGTCTGTCTGTATTTTCAAAGATTATGTATTTCTGTTGCTGCTATAACAACAAATACTAAAAACAGAATAAAATAAATATTTAACGGCAGCTCCCATACAACAAACGTGTTTTTTGCCGTTTTACGAACCATTCATGCGCGAGTTGACTCGCGCTTGGCCGGTTTTTGTGTTTTTAATTATTGTTAGCAATTAATATAAAATGGTAAAGGCAATATCTTTCTCCCCAATTTATTGTCGGCCAATTAATTTTGCCGATACTGTAGTTTTATACAGCTATTTGAAATACAATTTTGTAGTCCAGCGGAGTGTATAATTGTAATATTAACTAGCTGAACCCATGCATAAACAAAAACTTTATATTGGTGCAAGTTCAAAAGGACCAAAGGAGGTAATACAAATTGTACAAGCACTTAAGACAAGTAATAAATGTTTTTGATGAATGCAGAATCGTTTTTTCTCAATAACCGCAAAACATACTATACGGTTTTTTTTTTGTATGACAAAGATAACTTAAGGATTTAATCTAAATAAATTACAGACAGAAACACGATTGGTGAAACTTTTCTCGATAGTTTTATTTTCCAAAGTTAGCTCTTTAAAAACACTAGTTTCGTTTTTAATCAAAACTATGAATAGCTAAATAGTTCATTTTTATATAATTCGTTAGATAATCATACTAGCTATCTAAATTAAAGACATTTTTTTTTAATTTGATGGTTTTCAAGATAATGCAGTTATCTCTTTTTCCGTCTTATCCGGGTAGACTCAGCCCAAATAAAAAGTCAAAAAAATCACTTATCACCTTAATAGATACCCTTATCTACTTATCACCTTACGTCTATGTGCTGTTTTTTGCGCAATGAGTCAATTGTTAGCTAAGACGCTAGAGGTGCGGGTGTGTGTCTTGTGGTACAATGTTACTCGCAATTTCTAATAGCCCTTATAATGGGGTGGTGTTCTTGACAATAATTATTCTATTCTAAGGTAGTACACATACTTCTATTCCTTATGTTTCGCATCCCAGAGAATTATGAAGTTTCACGAACCTGCAAAAACCGTGCTGAAACTTTTCCATTAAAAACGCAACCCAACTTTTTTTCCAATACGTATTAGTAGAATAAAGAAATATATTAAATAAAATAGGATTACGACTGTAATCCCCAAGTACGATAGACATCCTCTCAGATCTCCAGGCGCTTAGATCCTTTGAAGATGTCTAGTGGGGGTAGTCAGTCCAAACATTATCCCACATTTTGCAGTAATTAGCATTCCATACGTGACAGGTTGCAAGCCCATCGCCGCTTATAAGAACACTAACTGGTTTCCTCACGATGTTTTCCTTCACCGTTGTGAGCACGTGTTTTTGAAAACAATTGGAAAGTGAACCTCAAAAAACAGTAAAGGTACGAGTACATTATGAGAAGTACTTGTAAGTGTAAACTCCAAAAGTGCGGCGGTGAAGCGTTTACACGTTGATAATTTACTGTGGTCGCAAATCAATCGAAAACGAATTACAAACGTACAAAACGAGGATTAACACCCTAAATTGGAAATCGGTTTAATGCCCCCAAAATTATAGTACCCACCCAAATGCAGCATTTTATTGCCAGAGTCGGTGTAGTCGGTGATTTTATGACAATTTTTTTTACACCTAGGGTTACGTTATTAAAGTTTTAGTAGGGTTCCAATTTTTTTCTAGTCATAAATATAGCCTACTAGCCGACCCGTTACAGACGTTGTCCTATCAAATTTCAATAATCGAATAGAAAAGACTGAATGTTTTTAGTCTGTGATGTCAGATTTGTTGCACACCAGCGCCATCTATACAGAAATCATCCCTTTTGAGTTTTTTTTACGGTTTTGGGGATGTTTTTCATTTTTTAAAGTAGTCTATTACTTATTCGGGCATTATATCTACATTTACAGCAAATTTCAACTTAATCCGTTTTGTCGTTTAGGCCTGATTGAGGAACAAACATACATACAAACTCACAAACTTTCGCATTTATAATATTATTAGGATGTTACTCAGAAATAATGTAGCATCCTAATGCTGAAATTTTTGAAATCGCTTTTGTAAATTTTCAGTTTATGTGACATACAAATAAAACAAAAATACAAATGTTACCTCGATATAATATTAGATAGATAAAAAGTTTACAAAAGCTATGTGTTATTACTAAGAGATCCTAATAAATAAAACCTATATTCTAGAGAACCTACAGCTTCAGTACTTACGGATAATCCATATAGGTACTAGCTTAGACTAAGGCTTAACACGAAACAGGTATATAAAGCTCCTCGCAGTTTACAAAATGAGAGAAGGTACCCGACATAGTTACATAGTATTAAAAAGTAAGTACATGTTTATTTTTGCATACAAAGTAGTGTAATATAATGGGCTATTTGACAAGATTTTAAAAACCATCCTAGATTATTTAGTAGTGACTGTGGAACCTATAGGAAAAAACAATTCTATTCTGTTGAGTATTGGCACTAAAATGTAAATTAAATATTGATAATTTAAATAACCCGCAAAAACGATTCTTTATGCAAATGGCGTCGCATTAGGTTCTGCTTGACGTTACATGCTTGTCAACAAGTAAACAAACGTCAAGTTTTTTAAGGCAGGCGAAGACATATTGACAAGCATGTTACGTCATCGTCGATTCGACCAATCCAAACCGTTTTGTGTCACGTGACTGGTGTTTAAAAATAGGTAATTGTAATTGTGGGTTTTTTGATAAATCATTGTTTATTAAAAGTTATTTTACTCCATAACGCTTTATGAAAGCATAAGTTACATAGATTAGAATCAACAACACTTTATTTTTCATACTGTCAAATAGCCTATTAAAATAAAACATTATTTACGCGATATTTTTTACTAATAAATACTCCAATGCTCCCGTACTAGGTGAACATGACAGTTTTCTGGGATACTCTTTCCTTATTGTTACGATACAATTACATATTTTATTGCAGAACGTTCTTTATAGCTGGTTTATAGAAGGTAAATAAAAAAGACGGTAAAAAGTATGTATAAAAAACGGACTCGCGCATAAAGGATTCCGTACCATTATCTAAAAAAAACTGCAAAAAAACACGTTTGTTGTATGGGAGCCCCGCCCCACTTAACTATTTATTTTATTCTGTTTTTAGTATTTGTTGTTATAGCGGTAACAGAAAGCCATCAAAAACATAACTTGTAAAAAAAGCCAAGTCTCGCAACGCAACTCAGTTCTTCTACCGTAAAAAGTAGTGAGATCCATGTAATACCAAGTCGGTTAATTTATTCAGTCCTGGGTCCTTCTGACTTATGTTATTACGTAATTAGCTAACATTTACGTAATAACTTAAGACAGAAGGACCCTTAAAGTAGGGACTGAATAAATTAACCGACTTGGTATTACATGGATCTCACTACTTTTTACGGTAGAAGAACTGAGTTGCGTTGCGAGACTTGGCTTTTTTTACAAGTTATGTTTTTGATGGCATCTCATTTATTTTTGTAGATAGCCCTACTTTTTAGGGTTCCGTACCTAAAGAGTAAAAACGGAACCCTGTTACTAATACTCCACTGTCCGTTCGTCCGTCTGTCCATCTGTACGTCTGTCCGTCTGTCTGTCTGTCGGTCTGTCAGTCCATCTGTCTATCACAGGGCTGTATCTCATGAACCATGATAGCTAGAAAGTTGAAATTTTCACAGATGATGTATTTCTGTTGCCGCAACAAATACTAAAAACAGAATAAAATAAATATTTAAGTGGGGCTCCCATACAACAAACGTGATTTTTAGATAATGGTACGGAACTCGACGTGCGCGAGTCCGACTCGCACTTGGCAGGCTTTTTTAGGATTTTTACACTAAACACTAATTGTGTTTCAAATTTGAAGCTTCTATGTCTGCTAGAAGTGCCTTAAACTTTTGATGATCGGTCAGTCAGTCAGTCAGTGAGTGAGTGACAAAATAGGAAACTTTGACTAGTTATAATTCTTAAACTACTGGTTCAAATTGAATGAAATTTGAAATATACCGTGTTTATATAGTGACTGCTTGGTTACTGAAAATTCAGGCTTCTAGTTTTATCCACAACGAAATTATAGGGGGTCGAAAATGGCCTGAACAGCTTCGAGAAAAGGATTGTACAGCCGTGCCGCTTTATTGCTTGACTTCGCGGGGGCACTGCCGTGCCCCCAGATATGGTATATCATCTGTGAAAATTTAAACTATCTAGCTATCACGGTTCATGAGATACAGCCCAGTGACAGACTGACGGACAGACGGACAGCGAAGTCTTAGTAATAGGGTCCCGTTTTTTGAGTACGGAACCCTAAAAAAGAGGAAAGGAAAGTTACTAAAGTAATGTGAGTAAGTTTGTGTGAGGCAGAGAAATTCTTAGGTAACGTCTGACTAACACAACGTTGTAGTCGAGGCGAGATTCAATGAGGATAATAATGCATAGCGAAATTCATGATGTTTTGTCTTTTATCTGCGCCTCGATTACATGAGTTTTGATGCAACACATTTCAATCCGTTTTTATTTGAAGCCGAAATATTGTGGCTTTGCGTTTATCAAAGTTCGAATGCAATTAGAATAAATTTTGACATGATGGTTTCTATCAATAAATTCGGATTCAAATAAAATAGATTGCAACAAACCTATGTGATCAAGGTACATAATCAAAAGGGGCTACACCAGTAAACATACGGTAATATCGCGATGCTGTTCAGCTTCCCGGGCGAACTTTTCCCACCGAGCTCTATTACCACTAGTGAGTGCACTATGACATCGACCAGGACTTTGATACGTAAACTTGAATTGGCTGGCTAGCAAACTACGTGTGCATACTTGTACTCTGGTCGCCGTATGCAAGACACATCTAACTAGTTCGCAACTAGACCTATCAAAGTTAGACGTCTTCGGAGATGTCGTTACATCCTTCATCTCGGAAAGTCAGCGAATCTACGAGAGGCGTCTTCGAGTTGGACATACTCGTACGTAAACCAGCAGTTTTTGAACCGAAATGGTAAAGGCAATCGGACTCGTTGTGTTTTGACAATTAGCGTTATTTCAGAAATTATCAAGGAAGAAAGTGACCGAGAAAGAATTAGTAAAGAACCTACCGGCATGGAATGGTAAAATATGCTTGTAATAAGGCGAGAGGATCGCAGTTTCATTAGTTTTAACTTTTCTCTGCCTCTCTCTCCATGGAGATTGAGGGCCGTGAAGAAGTTTATCTTAAAAAAGCTTACAACACTAGTTCAAAACAAAGCTTGATGATACTAACACCTCGATATACAAGAGGTATCTACGAGTATAGGAGTATAGGACTCGTTGTGTTTTGACAATTAGCGTTATTTCAGAAATTATCAAGGAAGAAAGTGACCGAGAAAGAATTAGTAAAGAACCTACCGGCATGGAATGGTAAAATATGCTTGTAATAAGGCGAGAGGATCGCAGTTTCATTAGTTTTAACTTTTCTCTGCCTCTCTCTCCATGGAGATTGAGGGCCGTGAAGAAGTTTATCTTAAAAAAGCTTACAACACTAGTTCAAAACAAAGCTTGATGATACTAACACCTCGATATACAAGAGGTATCTACGAGTATAGGAGTACGAACGCTTGTAGTCTAAATTCTCCAGGCCCAGATATGAACGACGCCGAAACTAAATTTGCGCTGTAGCTTAGACGAAGTTAGATTCCAAAGTTGGATGAGTTTATTAAGTACTTGTGAGATTAGAATGAAAAACCGACACCGGGAAAAGTTTTGCCTAACAACGTTTTAAGGTTCAACAACACTAAAGTTTAATATGAAAACAATATTTTTTTGAAAATGGTTACTTGATTTAAGAGGGTTAAATAGTTTGAGATGTTATTAGCTGTATATATTTTTATTAAATATATTAGGGTATATTATAAGGATATAGATACAATTAAAACAAATACCAACATACCACCATGCAAATGACATAATCCAATTTCCTTCAGTATCACTGATAATATTACAGCAACATACGTGAAGCAGGTGTGAAAACTTAGAGTATTTCAGTGTACTCAAGTTAAATATTCTCGTAGCGTTTCAAAACTCATCTAAACGTGACGGGTGCGAGTAGTCCTTTTCAAGTATTCACCGAGACGCATAAAGCCGGGTGCTAACTAGCGAGCCGTAGCTGTAACCAAGCAGATACAGTAAAGTGTGTGTACGTATGGTCTTCGCTCTCGACGTCGCTAGCAAAAGACTTGCAAACCAAAAACGCAGTACGGTTGTTGGTAACAGTATCGTGCAAGAGTTACAGTTACCGCTCGCTATAGAGGTCCAGGCTTTATCCACAGAGTGTGATGGAGGCATGAATGACTGAAAAGATGTCATTCATTGCCGGTTGCGCAAGTGTCCTACATAAATGTATTCTTCTATTCTTTAATTTATAGCGTCTGAGGATAGCCACCTTATAGGAGATAGTATTATTGCATTTTTTTTCTAATCAGAATGCTAGATACATTGCATTATATCATGACAGTTGGCGTTCTTCTGCGGCAATACATACGTTATACCTATGAAATGACATAAGAGTTTGTTATGTTGTGGCTCAACAAAATGTCAATTCAATTCAATTCAATTCATTTATTCATCCATAGACATATTTAATGCACTTAGATAGGTCATTATGGCACACACAACAAAATAACTTTACCTTATGAACTAAATAAAATAATACAATTATTTTGATAAAACAGTGTAACCAACAAAATGTAACCATTCTTGGTATGCAATTGCGTGTCCATGTCCAGTCCTAATATTATTTTTCATTTAAACACATTCTTATCAGGCTTTTAATGTATAGCATGACAGTAATAATGATATGGCCAGCATGGTAGAGGTCTCTTCCAAGTGCATGAGGGGATAACATTATGAGTCAACTACACCAGCCAATCCGGCCAAAAATAGATACAGCTGCGTGCGCGTGTCGTGGTTACGTTGTAATATGTACATAAAATAACATCTAACCACAAGAGGCCAGTATGTCTATAACATTTGCAGGTCAACCATGGTATGCCACGCTCTGCGGTGTGCCAGTGAATTATTGTAAATGACTAATTTGAAGCCATGATGAATATAATAAATGTGAAATTAATAATATCTGAAAATATAATCGCGAAAGCGTGGGTTTGTTGTTTAATAACAACTTTCCACAGCTGAAAAGGATGTAGGTGAAACTTAGTGACCTGTAATATCATTGAGGCTTTTAGGCCAGTCATTACGCGAGCGAATCTGTGGGTTTTTACTTTTTCTTTACCAGCTAATTGGTAAATAAATGTATTGTGAGCTAAAAAATAAATAATATTTACGCTTTTAAAAGTCATTTAAGAATTAGTAGAAAATTGCGCAGTGTTTTGCGCAGTTATAGTTAACATCAATTTACACGACGGATAAATTTAGCTCGACATTTCTGAATTCAGTCACACACGTCTGTTTCATCTAACCAATCCCAATGTCATTACATTTACGCTTATTTGGGACTTTAGCGCGAACAAAATGAGGACGTTTGTAATTCAATTAAGAGGTGCGAGTACCCAAGGAACCGTTATAATAACCGTTTTACTGGTATTGCCCAGCGAGGAAACATAATACGTGTGTATGGAAAGTCCAAGATTATGGTTATAAGATTTCGAGCTCCAGTCGCTAAGCCCTGAAGGATGCCTTCTTAGTGTATAACCATTTTAGAGTTTCTGTGCTTCGGATGGCCATCAAAACATCGGAGGGCCTATAAACTCACTAGGTAACTAACCAACTTGAATAAACCACACAACGTAATTTGCAATATCGGATTTTGGAAAAGGGCCAAAACATGAAATTGAAAATTAAGCACTTTTTTTATGTTAATCTATTGAGATGCATGGTCTGAACATCTGTGAGTGAAGTCAAGCAAAAAAGCGGCGCTGCCGTACCATCATTTTCTCGAAGCAGTCCAGGACATCTTCGACCCCCTTCTTTGTTGTGGATTAAACTAGAAGCCTGAATTTTGAGTAACCAAGCAGGCATTGTATAAACACGGGCCCACACAACACCATACATAAAATCACGCCTGTTTCCCAGAGGGGTTGGCAGAAATCAAAGCTTTCTACTTGCTAAGATCCTGACATACTTCTTCAGCTTCATTTACTCTCATCACATTCCTCATGCGTGCTCGTCGGTTTAGAGTAGGTACTCGTGACCTGGCCTTTGTTATTAAGTTATTAAATGTCCTGCTTTTTACTACCGATGCATTACCGACCAATGTATTTACGTGACGGCTTATCCGTTTACTTGGAAGCCGTAATTTATTAGGCTTTGGACTGCTGAGAAGTGGTGACCGCCTTTTAACCGGTTACTTCCATTAGTTCCGTGATGGCACAAGTGCGATTGTTTTTCGGTAAAGTTCCATTTTCAAATACTTTTCCAATTATGGAACTATACTGCGAATGATCCAAAATAGTTAGGTTCGCATTAGTCTCATTGCAAACATAATTAAAACAAATCATCTTTAGAAAATGTATTAATAAATAAATATATTTAACAATTGTACGCCGTAAATGTGCTTACACCATTGGAATTATGAGAATGAATTTTCAAAGTCGTTGAAACCAAGCAATTAAATAACCGGCCAAGTGCGAGTCAGTCTCACGCAAAAAGGTTTCGGTGCCATTATCTATATGGCTCCCATATAGATAATGGCACCGAAACCTTAAATATGTATTTTATTCTGTTCTCTTCTATTATTTTATTTTAGTACTAAATATACTACAGAATGTCTTTATATAAAACGTTTTAATTCACAGCTTTTTAGTCTTTAGACAATTATTGATGATTTCTTTTTTTGACGCCTAGCTGCTAGGCCGGTCGCGAACGTTCGAGAATGTTCGTTTTACGAAGCTACTCGCTAGCCTCTAGGTGCCAAGCAAGCCGCCTGCCTGTGCGTTCGCGTTTTTAATTAGGGATGACTGAGAGTGTTATAAACGTAAGAGTAGACACATATAATCAGAAAGCTTCGAACTGCTAAGCTATCGGGAGTTACACGTGTTATTGTGAGTCAACCATAAAAGATAGACATATGCTGTCGTGGAATATTTTTTATATAATTTTAAGGAGAACATTTCCGTCATACATGAATTCTGTGTAGCTTTAACCATTAAGGCTGCACACGCGACGGAAGCTTAAAAAATGGAGTAACTTCTCCCGTTTTCCCAACATTTTCCTTCACTGCTCTGCTCCTATTGATTGCAGCGTGATAAAAAGTATACTATAACCAGCTCAGGAGTATGAAAAATAATTGTACCAAGTTTCGTTAAAATCCGTCGAGTAGTTTTTGTTTCTATAACGGTTATACAGACAGACAGACAGACAGACAGACAAAAATTTTACTGTTTGCATTTTTGGCATCAGTATCGATCCCTAATCACCCCCTGATAGTTATTTTGGAAATATATTTCATGTACAGAATTGACCTCTCTACAGATTTATTAAAGTATAGATAGATAGATTTGTTGTTTTAGCGGGAACAGAAATACGTAATCTGTGAAAATTTAATCTGTCTAGCTATTATGATTCATGAGATACAGCCTTATGGCAGACAGAGGGACAGACAGACGGACAGCGAAGTCTTAGTAATATGGTCCCGTTTTTACCCTTTGGGTACGGAACCCTATAAAAGAAAACAATCTATCTAAATAGAAAAACAACAGAAAGTGCCTTTACTCAACAGTAGGTATCGGATCATAAGATTTAAAATGCCGCGATGTTTGGTGTACAATAAGGCAATTTCAATGAATCGGTATTTATTTTAGATAGAGCATATTTATTTTAAATTAAAGTGTTATAAGTCTGATATTATTAAGCCCATTGGTAATAGTAATTGACTTCAAGTGTCATCGGTTGCTATTATTTTATAGGGTTTACATTGTATAAGGTTACACAATGGGAATTTGACAGTTGAAGTCAATTACGATCTAGTCAGGCAATAGGGCTCCCTGGTACTCGACGGAGCTGGCACTCGTTATGTAACTTAGCGCAATGCGAGAACGCCACATAACTAATCGATCAGCGGTTGGATGGAGCGGAAATTTCATTAGTAACTCATATCCAGAATTTCGAAATTGTAATTGCCAATGTCCTGAGCATAAATGACTGCGCTGAGATGCACTCAAACCGTACGGTAGGGTTTATCTGTATGTAATATTAACTAGCTGTTCCGACATGCGTCCTGTCAAATGTTAAAGCTCCCATAGAAGAAAGCGAAAGTTTCGTAATTTATAAGAGCTTTTATTTAACTTGCAATGTATGTATGTGACTATGTTTGTTAAGGTGGAATCTTGCAACTCAATTTTGAAGCGGTTGTCTTCAACCGAATAAGCTGAAATTTAGCATACTTATGTAACTTTGGTGACAATGCAATAATATGGTGACTTGTGAAAGATTCTTTTCAATGTAGGACTTGAATGCTTGTTTTTCGTTCGCTCATTGTCAAGCACAAGCACAATAATAGTTCGGTAACAAAGCGCCATGTCGAAAGAGTATTTGAAATAAAACTATAGGAAACCCACCCTTCGATTGTGTAAGTTTTGTCGGAATTAATTTCAATCAGTTCCGAAATAAAACCGATCAAGCAGTTTCTAACAAAGCTTCATTGCAACTAGGATATTTGAGATGTTGGCTACTATCGATAGGTCGATTTCAAATAAAAACTGTTTGAAATTGATTGAAAAAAAAACGTAGGTACGTAATCGAAGAGACGATAGAAAACATTTATTAAAATTATTATAAAGTTGAATTGACGCTAATGAGAATAATACGGAAAGAGGAAACTTGGTCGAAAATGTAGTCGTTAGTGACGCTAATGTCTCGAACTTAAACGTTAACTTAAAAATTTAGGGGACTCGGACATTATTATTATTACTCGTTTTTTACGAACTGAAAATCAGTATCTTTTGAAAAGGTATTTATCTACGAGAATGGAGAACGAGTAGCATATATGAGTAGTTGTAGGTACGAGTAGGTCGAATGTGGGCCGGGAGTTACTAAGTTGAAACATGAGGAAACTCTCAAGTAGGATAGATCCTGAAATCTAATATTATAAGAAGCATGCAGGGTTGTGGTTAGTCACCAGAAACTTTTATTTTTACTTAAAAGACATACTTTAAAATTCTAGATTTCAAACACCATACAGCGTAAGTGATTAAAAAGATGCACTTGGCGTTGTATGAATCACGTAAAGAAAAAATGTACGTAAAATGTACCATTGCATTATTGTATTGCGCTCCGCTGTCGCGGTTCAGCTGCGGATGTATGAAAGGAGGCCGAACTCAATAGAATTTCCGCGACATTTTACCGGGGGCCTTCCAAAGGTGAATTAAATTAGGTGTAGACGGTGTTACAGAAAGAGCCGCAAGTAAGATTTCCAATCGACCTGAGTTCCGGACACTAAATATATCAGTAGCTGTTGAAGGCTAGACCGCATTGTGACAATTTATATTCGATAACGTGACAACACTAGAAGATTTTCACCAGTAGAGTCATAGATCGGTACAAGATAGTTCGATTTTAGAGATTTCATGTAGGCATATGTTACGAGATGTTTTTAGCTTTAGCGTGGACACAACTGTATCGACACTATGAGTACAAGTATGTCGAGTAAGTATTGACCTAAATGAATGATGGAGGCAGAATATTGTTGATGATAAGGCACTCGTAGATGATGGGAGCTTGACATACATTGGATTTGAGCGCATTTTTACCCACCGATCCGATAAAAAAAGCTACCTGAAAATATTTAACTTCTTCTCACTCAAGGCGATAACAGGAAAAGAGAGAGTGCTTGCTTATGATATTTTAAGCATTAAATATTCATTTAGAAGAATTTCGGGAGGCCTGGTGAAATCGGAATGGAATTCCTTAACATTTTTTAGGCTTCTATTGATATTACTCAATTAAATTACATACTCGTAAATCTAGCTGTGTTCGCCTGTGCCTCGATTTTTGAACTAAAAGTCGCGAGTTCGAATTCCGGTCGTGTGTTGAATTAACTAGTTTGTCAGCATTTTTACCAAGCATGCCTCAAATCGAAATACCTACATAAATAATAGCTCTCGTTAGCTAATCTATCATTCAATTCAGCGAATTAGACATCAATTGAACGTCTATTTGGCAGTCTGTGGAACGCTTTCCAAGATTTCCGTGTTGTCAAGGCAATGCAATCTAATTAAACAATTGTTACAAACAGACAATAAGATCTTTGTCTTGATTGCGAAACACAGGTTCTGACTAGGTCCGTTTACTATGGTTTCAAGTACTTCCAAAATTATCCTAGAAACTATAGCGTGCGTAACTGTACGGCATGGGTAAAAGATGCCGTATAGATAATGAAAATGCCGTATATTAAATGTATGTATAATATGTGTGTATAAAACGTAATAGACTCTTTGAGAAGGTTGAAGTATGATCCCTGAAATTTGAATTTGTCTCGTGACTGTTGATGACTAAAGTTTAAAACAAAAACGGGTCAAGTGCGTGTCGGGTCACGCGCAATGTAGGGTTTCGTAGTTTACTCAGCTAACAACCTTATATAAGTAATTTTCAATTGTATTTGTACTACATTTTTATAGAATATTTTACAGATAACTGATAGAATACTTATTTTACTTTTTTTTTTGTAAATACATACATAATATACATAGTAAGTAACACCCAGACACAGAACAAACATCTATGTTCGTCACACAAATGTTTGCCCTGGGTGGGGATCGAACACACAACCTACAGCGTAGAAGGCAGAGTTACTACCAAATAAGCTGTGAGGCCAGTTAAAAAAATTACTGTTGTTGTAACGTGAACACAGAATTATCCTAAGATGTAAATCAAATCATTTGATTGTCAAATAAATCTGATACTGTTTATTATAATCATTACATAGTAGATCCGAGTAGCGATAGTGAACATACTATTGTATGGACTATCTGCCAGTTTATGAATAAACATAGAGATTGCATTGCAATTGTCTTAGGATTTCCAGGAAACGGAAATGGCGAGGGTTTGTATTGCATTTCTATTTGTTAGGTGTGTACCTATTGTGTATTGACGTGGTGTGATCAAATTGCAATCTGTTCTAGCATAGCACAATTATAGTGCATCTAACTTCAAATAAACGAAACGACTGTAATCCCTAAGTACAGTAGACATCGTCTCAGATATCTTGGCGCTTAGATCCTTGAAGAGATGCGACACTTATAACGCTCTGAAATACAAAAAAAACTCATATTTTTCCAAAATTAGATTACATTATAAATTGAAGATAATATTTTATGTACCTACAGGTATTGTATTTACTTCGAGAGATACGCTATTTTTCTCAATTTTGTGATAAGAATTTATTAAATAAGGAATTTATTTTGGAGAATTTGAGCTGTACAATTGTACATATTTTAAACTAGCTGACCCGTGCCCACTTCGCTGGGTGACAGACATTTCTAAATGTGAATTATTTTGGATAGGTATGGCTATGGTATGGCTCTAGACCGCTATAGTTCCACATCTGGTATTCCGATCTTCCAAAATTCTAGCCTATAAGTTGCCGAAGACTAATAACTATATAACAAAAAAAGTTTCATCAAAATCCGTCCAGTAGTTTTTGCGTGAAAGCCAGACAACAGACAGACAGACAGACAGACAAAAATTTCAAAATGTAATTTTTTGGCTTGTGTTACGTATGAAGACCCCTAGGAGTATTTTTTTTACTTATTATTCAATGTACAGAATTGAACTCTTCTACAGTTTTATTATATGTATAGATTTTTATTTTTTATTCTAAGGAGTTTTGTTTTTACCGTACCCTGTATTTTACAATACAAAATAATGTATTGTAGTATTATATATTATATAGTATAAAATACTGCGTGCCTTCACCATTAGGTATGAATAAGCTAAAATCCTATTTAAAAATCAATATGATTATCGAAGAACTAAGAGTAGTGGTGCGAGAGAGAATAGTTGAGTAGTTCTGTAGTAGAAATAAAAAAAAAATAAAAAAAATAGGATCACGACTCTAATCCCCAAGTACGGTAGACATCCTCTCAGATCTCCAGGCGCTTAGATCCTTTGAAGATATCTAGTGGGGGTAGTCAGAGGCACGTCCAAACACTATATTTGGCACATACCCACATTTTGCAGTAGTTAGCATTCCATACGTGACAAGTTGCAAACCCATCGCCGCTTACAAGAATACTAACTGGTTTCCTGATGATGTTTTCCTTCACCGTTTTGAGCACGTGTTTTAATGAAATTACAAGCAAATTAGGACTAACATCTATATTCCTTAAGCATCGACTCTATGTAGTCGATGGCCTTAAGTTACACGCGTTCTGGGTATTCGTGACCTTCGGTATAGTTTTGTACTGGTTGAGATAATGGTTGATGAAGTGGTATAAAAAACAAACAATACCAACCAAGACTATTAACCTCAAAGCGTCTAGCTTGGCACACAAAACAATTAGAAAATCCTATAAATCCTAAAGTGTGAAAGGATGTTTGGATGTTTGTGCCTCAATCACACCCAAAAGACTAAACGGATTTAAATGAAACTTGGAATAAACAATACATAGACTATGCATTTAGGCTACTTTACCAGGTACCACCAATGCGAAGCCGCATGCGAAAACTAGTATCTTATAATGATATTGTAATTTAGCAGTCTTCTTATTCGACTCATTCCCCTCAAACAACTCACTGTATCTGTTAGTACAATATCTCCTTTGACATTTTAATAAAACATTTTTTTACTTTTGTCCCTCAAACAACAACATAGCTGCAAATTCCTTTGAAATGTTAATAAACCATTTGCTATTTCCCTCAAAGGAACAAAGCATTCCCGCATTTATCACAAAGCATTTCAACATCACAGCAATCAACATATTTGTTGCATATAACAATAGCATAAAACGATTCAGAACATTGGAAATAAATTACTAGAATTATTGTTATACTAACTATCTATTTATAACCGAAATAATCATCGAAATCGGTTAACAATTGGCGTAGATATTGAGAAATACATAATAAAAAAATACAGCCCAATATATACCTTTTCATTTGATGTCCGTTAAAAATATTTACAACAAAAATGTTAAAATTAAATGTTTACTTATATTTACAGAGCCGAATTAATAAATATTTACAAATTCGATTGTGTTGACAAAATTGGAGCTCCGTTGTCATAGATTGATTTATATACAAATGACGAATTTGATGTTTTAGCCTTGCAGCTTTGGCAGCCGCACGGTTCGAAAAGCTCTAACTAGGGAACTGGTATTTTCAGGGGTTTCGCTTCTGTGTACTCAGGGCCCGGCAAGCTTTGCGGTTAGAACCTTATCACACGTTTGTTTGTTAGCTTCCAGCGAGGCGTTTTTAACGTTTTTGCAGTGATATTATCATGAAACTGAGGTCTCGCGAACTGAAAACGAAATTTCGTAACAATATTCGTTTCAAAGTTACATCGTATCGACTATAGTTTGAACTGATTGTAAGTAGGATTACGAACATCGATGATTGTCAAAGAAATATCGTAACAATATTTGTTTCAAATTACATCGTTTCAACTAAAGTTTAAAGTGATTTCTAAGTGGATTACGAACATTGATGAAAGTCAAAAGTAATTACAGTCGTTCCATCGTTCAAACTATAGTCGAAACAATGTAACTTTGTAACGAATATTGTCTACGGTTTGCGAGAAGACTCTCAATGTTCAGAATATATGACTTTCTGCATACAAATGGGAAAACAACAAAAACGTCAATGCATACAGTACGCTTTCAAAAACGGAAAATTTGTTAGCAAATCGCTAGTGCGAAAACACCTTTTCTGCTGTGTTACGACGATAAATGTATATAACAAATAAATACACGACTTAGTAGTCACACTTCCTATAAATTCATTTAAGTCCTGTTTAAAGATTTTTGTAATGCTTTTGTATAATTGAAAAGTTATGGTGAAACAAAGTAACTCTACTTATTCCAGGCGATGTTCTTTCTATTTGCTGTATCTAAAAAGTACCCAAATTTTCTTCCTCCGAGTTATCAAAGACGGAACAGCAACAGAATGCCCGCCAGCTATATGCATATAACTTAATGATGTAATCAACGCATTTTTACGGCAATATTGATACCTAGTTGTTTATGAGCGGCGATGGGCAGTCACATACAAAACGCTAGCTTCGGAAAAATATGTGTATGTGCCAGACCTGAACGTCAGGAGGGCTGAAAGGATGTCTACCGTACAGCCGTGATCATATTTCATTTCATTGTTTAGTATGTTCGCGGGGTATGTGATGAAATATAACCAAACCATTGAAATATATTTCTTCATTGTTATAATTTTTAATTTATAATCTCTTAACTTCAACTTCAAGTTATTCACAAACGTTTTTACATTATATAAACAGTTATTACCGAGTTAGGTATTCTATAAACATACAAATTTATTGGCAAGTTGTGATACAATTAATTATCATGACAAAACAGCTTAAACTAGTAATAAACTCACGTAAATCAAAACAATAAATTACTCAATATTTTTGAGAGTTGCGTCAATTTATCATAACTTGGCATCTTTATGTATCTTATCTATTCTCTATCTATCTTTACTACCCGCACCATTTAGGCATCTTTAAGGATCTACGCGCATGGAGATCGGAGAGGATATCTACCGTAATTGGACTGTCCTCACAGCTCAGTAGGTAGTAGCTCTGCCTTCTGCGCTGTAGGTATTGGGTTTGATTCCTACCGGGTACAAACATTTGTATGATGAACATGGATGTTTGTGCTGTGTCTAGGTGTTATAATGTATCCTAGTATATATTTACAAAAAAAGTATATAAGTATTATAGCAGTTATCTGGTTCCTATAGTACAAGCTTGGTCAATTTGGGACTAGATGGCGCTGTATGAAAATGTCCACCATTATTTATTTATACTAGTGGTCGCCCAGTGGTCGAAATTCGACCATATAATAAATTTAAATTGTAAGTGACTTAATATACATTATTAAAATATAATATTCAAACATTATTAAGGTTCTACTGTCGAAAACTAAACTACTATAACCACAGATTTGACCAAGACTGTTATTTGCCAATTTCTTTTTTGAACAAATTATATGAAATTAAAAGAAAGTAAAATAAAGAATATCTATTTAAAAAAATGTTTACTAAAACAAAACATGCTATAAGAGGATGCAAAACAAAAAAATCATGCGTTAAAAATACTATCCATTTAGAGCATTTTTTATCGCATATTGCAATAATTTTATTAATGACTTAAAACTTCTCTGAAAACAATGTTTTTTGTAAAAACTCTTTCATCGTTTGCTAAATGTCCTTGGCCGTTATATTCGGATATATAAAACCTTAAACCATCGAATGAACGAACTCTACTTGCTGCGACATACAATTGCCCATGTGTAAAAACTGGCCGATTTAATAAAACTCCAATTTTTTGGAATGTTTGCCCTTGAGACTTATTTATTGTCATCGCAAATGCAGGAATTATAGGATATTGAGTTCTTTGAAAGTTAAATGGTAAAATAGTTCCAGAGTACGTTAAATTTATACGTGGAATCAAAATTCTCTTACTACGTGCGGTCCCAGTTAAAACTTCGCAATCTATTGAATTTCGATGCATAAATATCCTAAAGTATATGCAATCACTGAAATCGTAAACTACAATAATTGCTTTGAACCAGCAATAGCAAAAAATTTTGTACCTGAATGTTGTTATTGCAGATTGCTGCTACAGAACTTTCTTTATGCATTCTTTATGCGTCCTTGAAAGACGACGATACGTTTAAATGTATCTTACTGCTACACAACTCACATAAATTTGTATAAGCGCTCAGTATTTCACGTAGTATTCGTCAAATAAAACTAAAAACATTCAATAAAACCACAGGAAATAAACTTTTCAACTATGTCTATAAAAGACAAACGAAACAATTTGACCATAGAGTATGTATATGTATGCGTGTGTCAAATGCATGCAGTATATTTTTGATATGTCTATGGACAAAATGAATATAAAAGAAACATGTGTGTGTGAAATGCATGGTAGTGTGTGTAATGTTTCTATGTCTATGGACAAAATGAAAAACAAAAGAAACATGTGTGTGTGAAATGCATGGTAGTGTGGGTAATGTTTTATTTATTGATTTAATGTACTTTATAAGCATTATTATTGAAAAATATTAGCGTTCTGCACTTCTCCTGCACATAAACTATAAGTGTGCCAAATTTTATGCTCCTGCGTCCGCGCAATTTTCGTAAAAAGGGGCCCAAAGTTTTGGCATCACGTATTAATATATAGATTTAATTAGGAACTATAGTCATGTTCCTACTTTTTATTTGCATATTTGAAACGGGTTTTAGCGGATTCACCACGTTTGTCAAATGCACGTAATAATTCAGTTCCGGCACGTAATGTGGTCGGTGTGGATTAAGAGTTCCGGAACTTATTAGTGAGGATATGCATTTATTGGACTGTTAGGCGATTTATATACAGAACGGATTACTGCGCGAGTTGCAGCGTGCTCATGCTGTTAGTGTATTTTGGGGATTGCAATACTTAGGTACATGTAAAGTATCAGCGGGTTACATACAGCGGTACAACACGCCCGCGGCAGGCAGTACATTTTGTGAATCGCATAAGTACCTCAAAGCATCGTTGGATAACAACAGGTACGTTATTATGTGTACGTGGTACGTTGGCGATACTAAATCTGATCTTTTGATAAGAGGAGTTTCTTCAATTGACAAGTGAAATGTGCTTTTGCGAACGTCAGAGTAAGTTAGGCAGTTAATAACCAGACTGCAATATGTTGTTCTAGATGCCTTATCAATACTTTAAATGAAAAAACCGAGAGGCAGGAAAACGTCTTGCCCCGTGTTACCGCGTGAGGCATTTTAAATCAGACGCAGTTAAGACGTGTCGTTACTCAATGTTTATTTTTAAAATAAAACCAAAACAAAACAAGCACACGAGTGCCGACATTCGTCCCGTCTTGTCTCCGATGTCGTACGAGAGGTAATCCCATCGGTAACTGGGAAGAGAATTGCCTATACTAACCGAAACCGCATTTTGATAGTACATAAACTAACCTTTCGCCTTGGGCCCAGATTTGACATTTCCAACATGCTACGAAATGGTTGTGTTATCCTATTTCAGCTGTTCGGCAGATTTTCTCGTTTCCTAGCAAACAGTTTAGTCTCGTCGTTTTTTAGCAAAAAAACTATTTGCATCCGAGCTACCGCGCTATTTAACAATAGGCCTCTCCATTTGCAGTTGGCATCCGTGGGCACAAAACAGCCCAGAGCCGGAGTGTAGGCACCAACGACCGAGTAAATACCTACAGAGGTGCTGACAGCTAATCTACACGACGACACGACCTATCCCAACCATGCTTCTGTTATGTGATCATTCTAGGCTTTGCCTTTATGCCTGTAGCCTATATACCTATAGCCTATAGCAGGTGCGTAGACTTGGATCGATCGCGAAGAAAAGGCGTAAA
Organism: Hydriomena furcata; assembly: GCA_912999785.1. NCBI lineage: Eukaryota > Metazoa > Arthropoda > Insecta > Lepidoptera > Geometridae > Hydriomena > Hydriomena furcata. The sequence goes on along the minus strand of OU538821.1, from coordinate 3,072,319 downwards.
ACTAGGACGAATAAAAATAAGACATGTGATTTCATCAGATACGATTACTGATATTGACGGGCATGTTGTATCAGTGCCTATGAGCATGAGCACATGTACCGACATGCTACTTAACCAAGACATGAATCAGAAGATTTGAGGTTGATGGAATGTCTATCAAGGGGCATAAAAGGCGTGAGCTTATACAGAAAAAATATCATTAACATTTAAGGTGATAAGTGAAATTTTTGACATTTTGTATGGGCTGAGTCTACCCGGACAATACGGAAAAAGTGATAAAACTGCATTATATCGAAAACCATCAAATTTAAATAGAAACTGTCTGTAATTTATTTAGCTAGTATGATTATCTAACGAATTATATAAAAATTAACTGTTTAGCTATTCATAGTTTTGATTAAAAATAAAAATAGTGTTTTTGAAGAGCCAACTTTGGAAAATAAATCTATCGAGAAAAGTTTCACCAATCGTGATTCTGTCTGTAATTTATCTAGATTATATCCTTAAGTTATCTTTGACATAAAAAACAAAACTGTATGTTTTACGGTTATTGAGAAAAAACGATTCTGCATTCATCAAACACATTAATTACTCGCCTTAAGGGCTTCACACACAGCAGCTATAATGTAAAGATTGAAAGACATTAAAGCACGATACATCTAATTACATCTTTCCATAGAAGTCGTCAGAAGACCACGTCAAGACGTCAAGACGTCAAGACGCTAATGGGCATGTTAATAATACATGGAAACCGCTTACTTATTACCTTAAGCCCTGATCCTCTACAATCGGACGGGTCAGGACGGGGGAATAAATGGCTTGTTTTGTAATACCAATTACGGTAAACATAACAACCTATAAGATACCTCTACTGAAGATCTTTAAATAAAGCTAGCTGTTCCGACCGACGTCCTGTCAAATTTCAATAATCTTATAGAAAAAAGCACTTTTAGTTTTTTTCCGAATTTTACAATTCCCAGGCATCTTATCCCATTTTTCTTTATTTTAAACCACACCTATAAAGCGAACAAAACAAAAAAGATATATTCAAATCAGTCAAGCCGTTTTTGAGTTTAAGCGAGACGAACAGCAATTCATTATTTTTATATAGAATATTACGGCAGTAATAGGACGATCGCAGATCTTAAGACAACTAAATATTTATTCAGCTGAAATGAATCCTCCAATGAAAGGTGCCATTTTTCGTGGTTTTTACTGGCAAGCGACATTTATTTTACTATTATTTTTGCAGTTGACTTTCGTTGAATCTATATTTCGAAGTAGGTATGTTTAGTATAAGACATATCAATTATATAAGACATACGATGGATATATCATACTCTGTTTATGTATTCGCTTAGTACCTTTACATACTCGTACCTAAATTATTCTATGGACTTTTTTGTTGTTTTTTTTTAGTTTATTTGCACTATGTGTCACTCATGTATCAAATATTATAATAGTAGAAGAAAAATGACGACGTTTTTTAATCGAGTCGTAATAATTCATTTAAAAACTTAAAACGACGAAAATGTATCGACCAATCACAAAGACAAGGGACTAATTCTTTTTTTTAGTTTTTGAAAGAACTCTCAGTCCTACATAAGTATAATTTAAATGGGACCAACTTGGGACTATTCTATACACAATAGAAAAAAATCATCTATATCGGATTACCAGGTAAAAATATAACCGTGGTCAATGGTCATACATACAAAAAATATACGCGTCGACTTGAGAACCTCTTCTGTTTTTCGTTGATTAAAAAGTATCACTTTTAGTAGAAGCTGTTTAGAAATACATATTACGGTTTTTACGTTGAAAAGTATTGATTGATTTTGTCTAAGCTCTTATGCCAAAACAATTCGTAACCCAAATACCACTGATGAGTTTCATCCACCGTATACAAGGTCAATGGATCAACTTGTCATTGGATTGATATAAGCATGACTTTTGTTTCGAGTTCATGAGAAAAGTTTGGTGAAAAGGTGCCTAATATTGACCGTCTTACCCGCATCTTCCTAGGTATGCACGTTCAATTATGTACAAGTTCGTTGAATGGAAGGGTTGGATAGGGAAGGGGATCTTTTCTACCTGCAGCCCTATTGCGTAAGTAATCGTTATCTGCTTTATCTGACAAAATAATATTGTTACATTAACACAATGGAAATCTGATAGTTGAAGCCAAATTTGGTAACCGAGTTAGGCATATTAGCCCCCTGGCGCTCGATACAGATATAAATACAAAGGTTTTGTTAAATCTAGTCACTAACCTTTTAGCTGACGCTACATTAACAAGTCAATACAAAAAAACTACAACTACGGACACGTGTTCTCCTTACTACTATGCAAGGAAAAACGCCACAAATAGTGTTGGAAGAAATGTCTCAAGAAATCTTGCCTTGGAAAACAATTATTTTGAAGTGGCAAAGTCTATTCAAAGAAGGCGGAGAGTCAATTGAAGAGACTACCGCTGATCGACTGGCCGATTGAGGCCACTTCCTTTGACACCGGCGAAAAAGTTAAGAAACTTGTTCTTGATCTTCAAGAACAAGTTACGCTCACTTCAAAAAGAAAGAAGTAATTTTGTAGAGTTCGATTGTTTTGAAAATCTTGGTCAGATGACGAAGCACGCTCAATTTGCCGACAATTGGTCTGAAGTTATGAGCCGGATTATCGCAGGAACTAAATTTGGGTTTGGTTTTGGTATGGGACTGAAAAGTCAATAGGAAAAATGACAAAAAAGGGAGAATTATCCTTTAAGAAGTTAAAAATTTCACAATCATCTGAAAAGATTACGGACTGATTTTAGGGTTTTTGGGATAAGGATGAGATTTTGTTGATCGATAACAATGAAAAAGGAATCAATATAATTACACCTATCTATTGAAAAATTTAAAGATCTTGTCTTGATTTTTAGTTCTATCAATTTAGGTTAGTTTAGGTTACTGCAACAACAAAATTGTACACGATTATGTACAATTTACATAACGAATTATTTATTTTTATTTTTCCTTGTTCACCAATTACGCCGTAATAGCTATTTAAAATGGCGCGATTTCTTTTTACGCTGTGAATTCGAATTACTGTCACGCCTAAAGCAAATTTTCAGTGATGTAGCGCGTAGGCGTTCCGTCATTATAACTTTTATCCGGCTACAACGAAACCGAAGGTGGGTTATGAGTTTTGTAGTAACCTATCCGCAATATGACATGGTGAACAATACTTAAGTACTATGAAACATCCCTCATAACTCAAATATCTGATCGAATAAGTCCCTTTATTTTAGGCACGCACGCGACTTGCGTAACAGAATCAATAAAGGGTAGGTGGAACCAACTTGTTTAGTCGCAGTGTTCTACTACCTTCGAACATTGATCGTAGTGAAGACAGGTACAGTGATTTATCTTCATAAAAACGTGCCAGACTCGACTCGCGCACGTAAGGAGACGACCATAAATTTGGTGATGCCATTTTAAGAATTTCGGACCCCTTCTTTTCCCAAGAGTCAAGCCGGTTCGCGCTTAGCGTCTTAGTAATGTAAGTTTGTATTGGAATGATTCGCTTAGCGTGAGATTAGGCACTTGAAAGTAGTTTTACATGGTTAGTAACATTTTTAAGGACTCCTATCTTTTTTTTACATTATTCATTATTACCCATGACAATATTTGCTTTCTTAGATACGAGAACAAGTTTCGGCATCCCATTTTAGCTGCGTTACAAATATTTGACGACTACGCAATTTTTAAGTTGTCGGTTTTAGTGTGTTTGGATTTGGATCGAATATTGCAACCGAATTTTGAACCAGTTTCCTCTAAGCGATTAAGCTAAAATTTTGCATAACTAACTTCGGTGCTGTTCAACAGGACTCCTCAGTAGATTGTCTAATTGTGCTCAAACTTTGCACACCTGTCTAGTTTTGATGACAATGTGATTATGGTAATAGTTTATGGTATTATGGTAATAGGTTATTGTGGTTTGAATAGCCGGCCCGTGACAAACGTTGTTCTGTCATTTTTTTTTGTAATAATCACTTAGGAAAAAGCAATTTCAGGAATCTTCTATTTTTTTCCCTACAAACCTTGTACTGATAAAATAAATTACGAATTTTGGTAGAATGCGCATCATTCATTAGTCGAAACTGCGTTGCTATAACGACTAAATGTTTTTAGTCTGTGTTATCAGATTTGTTGCACACCAACTCCATCTCTATACCAAAATCATTCTTTTTGCGTTTTTTTATCATTTAGGGGTTGTTTTTCGGATTATAAGTTCCCCCTTTATTTATTTTGATTATTTATCTACATAATACAGCAAATTTCATCTTAAGGAGAGTAATAAATGTTTTTGATGAATGCAGAATCGTTTTTTCTCAATAACCGCAAAACATACAGTTTTGTTTTTCATGACAAAGATAACTTAAGGATGTAATCTAGATAAATTACAGACAGAATCACGATTGGTGAAACTATTCTCGATAAATTTATTTTCCAAAGTTGGCTCTTCAAAAAACCTAGTTACGTTTTTAATCAAAACTATGAATAGCTAAACAGTTCATTTTTATATAAATCGTTAGATAATCACACTAGCTAAATAAATTACAGACGGTTTCTTTTTAAATTTGATGGTTTTCGAGATATTGCAGTTTTAGCACTTTTTCCGTCTTATCCGGGTAAATTCAGCCCATACAAAAAGTCAAAAATTTCAAGTATCGCCTTAATCCGTTTTGTCGTTTATTTTTGATTAGGGAAAAAACATAGCAGCCTTATCACAAACTTTTGCATTTATAATATTATTAGGATGGTGGAACTCGAAGGTAGAGCAGCTTTATTTAACAAAATAAACCTGTAATAGCTTCCGGGCTTAGCTTAGACAAGGAGTCTAGTAAGCAATAAACTACTGCAGCAATTAAAATACAGTACCGATACTAATAATCTCGCTGGTAAGGCTTTAATGTTGAGAATTTTAAATGAGTCCATCGATCCTACCTGCATTACCGATCACGAAACCCATTACTGGCAAAGCTTATTATTCCTCGATGGCTTTGGAAAGCATTATTAGTTTCGATATTGTGTACCGAGAGCAGGACGACTTCGATATTAAGAAGCCAAGCTTGGAAAGTTCAAACGTATGGTAGCTTATTTTTATTTTAAACTAGCGACCCGCCCCGGCTTCGCACGGGTAGCATGTTATTATACATATAAACCTTCCTCCTGAATCACTCTATCTATTAAAAAAAACCGCATCAAAATCCGTTGTGTAGTTTTAAAGATATAAGCAAACATACATACATACATACGCGGGAAGCGGAAAGCGACTTTGCTTTCTATGTAGTGATAGTGATGAGTGGTCGGATGTTGAAATAAGCTTTGAAGCTTCTCGTAGACCTGGTTTTTTTATCGCTTTAGATAATAGCCAATAGTAATTTTTTAGGGTTCCGTAACCAAACGCATAAACGGGACCCTATTTCTAAGACTCCCCTGTCCGTCTGTCTGTCACAAGGCTGTATTGTATACCGTGAGAGCTGGACAGTTGAAATTTTCACAGATGATGTATTTCTATTGCCGCTATAACAAAAAATACTAAAAACAGAATAAAATAAATCTTTTTGTGGGGCTCTCATAAAACAAACGTGATTTTGCAGTTTTTTGTAGATATTGGCGAGGACTTGGCCGGTTAATAAACGTGAAAATAAATCTTCTTCTAATATATGTATAAAATTCTCGTGTCATAGTGTTTGTGACCAAACCTTCGAATTTTTTTTTTGTGTATATTCTGAGGTCTGGGAATAGGTCGTAAAAGTTCGGAATAACTAAGTGCTTTTTTCCATGGAGTTATTGAAATTTGACTGGACAACGTCTGTCGGGACAGCGAACTTCTTGTATTATTGTTTGTTGAATAACCGAACTTTTATAAACATAACCTAGCAACTTTTCTATGCATGAATCAGTATCAAATGCAAATCCGTAGACTGCATCGCTATATCGTTCATTCACAAACTTTTGCCCTGCCGCTCAGGGTTCTCGGAAGCCAGGACCAAGTTTTATGAAGTTACAGAAGAGTTACAGATGAGAAGTTATAAAACTGCATTTGCAATTAATGTTGATACAGATACTAGTACCTATACATACCTAAGTACCAACCTTTGTGACCATCGACCACACAGCCTAGACTCATCATGCAAGGTAAATACTGTCAGGCACATCCTAATATCCTAATCCTATAATATTATAAATGTGAAAGTTTGTGAGTTTGTATGTATGTTTGTGCCTCAATCATGCTTAAACGACAAAATGGATTAAGTTAAAATTTGCAAAACATCCCCAAATTTACAAAAAAAACACAAAAGGGATGATTTTGGTGTAGATGTCGGTGGTGTGCAGCAAACCTGACATCACAGACTAAAATCATTCAGTATCTATTCGATTATTGAAATTTGACAGGACAACGTCTGGCGGGACAGCTAGTATAATAATAGATAGCTATGTATGAATCTAAATTGCGTACTATGCTGTTACCTGAATACCCTTCCTCATCAACATTCATGCATGCAAAGAATGTTACAGATGCTCTGAATAGTTTACCATAGGTGCCTGTGAAACCGCAACCAAATATATTGAATAGAATGTTCGAACAGAAACTAGAAGTAATATTGTTTCTATAAAAAAAACTATCTTAGTAATCTTAATAGGTAGAATATAATATTCTTATGTACGTGTTTTTGTCACCTAACTCTGTCACTTAAGCGGCTTAACCGATTTTGTTGAAATTTCGTATGTATATTTCCTGGATGGTTTGAAAACACAATTGAACCCGGTAGGTGGCGCTGCTGTCGGTACGTCACCAAATTTGATTTGCTGTACTCTTAATTTATAGGCGGTACGAAGTTCGCCGGGTCAGCTAGTTTAATATAAATTCGTATTGAATACGCTTCATCATAGCTTAAGGCGCTCCCAGTCGACGATTGTTTTTGTTCGAAACGAAAAAATAAATACTTGTGAACAAGCCACATCTCCTATTTTATAATGTATAGTATACTAGCGACCCGCCCCGGCTTCGCCCGGGTGCAAAGCTGATTCCTATAAACCTTCCTCCTGAATCACTCTATCTATTAAAAAAAACCGCATCAAAATCCGTTGCGTAGTTTTAAAGATATAAGCAAACATACATACAGACATACAGACGCGGGAAGCGGAAAGCGACTTTGCTTTATACTATGTAGTGATGTGAATAAAGATGTACCCATCTTTAATCACTTCGATAAATAATCCTACCGACCGCTGCAATGACGACAAACACACGTCGGAGCGTGGTCCGCCTTAGCTTCACTACATAGTCACTACATAGTATAAAGCAAAGTCGCTTTCCGCTTCCCGCTTCCCGCGTCTGTATGTATGTTTGCTTATATCTTTAAAACTACACAACGGATTTTGATGCGGTTTTTTTTTATAGATAGAGTGATTCAGGAGGAAGGTTTATATGTATAATACATGCATAATATAGTAGAGAAACACTGATAATTTTAGAGGTTTCTAATATGATGTCGTAAATAAACACATTTTTTTGCGCTTACATTGCAAATGCTGGCTGAACCCCTCGAGATATATCAAAATAATGTACTACAGTATTGTACACCTTAAAAACGTCTACAAAAAAGTCCACGATGGTATTAGAAATGTCTTACGCACAGCGAAGCGGGCACGGGTCAGCTAGTTTCGAATAAATTAATGATATAAATTATGTATAATTACTTATCAAAAATCTATTCTAATAGAAATCAAAAATCTAGATCTACATATTACCTATCTTTAACAATAAATCACAAGTTGATTTTAATAGTAGGTATATAAAATATTTCGATCATAAATTCTAAAACGTATCATTTTGAAATAATATCTTTATCGTGAAAAGTTTCTGCTATTATGTTTTCAGCTTAATAGAAATCTAGGTAGGAACCTGAAGTAATATACTTATAAAAATAGGAGATGTGGCTTGTTCAGAAGTATTTCTTTTTTCGTTTCGAAAAAGAGCAATCAGCGACTGGGAGCCTCTTAACAACTTATTTAAGCCGGGACCGCTAACGTTATGACCGACAAATAACGAAAATTATTTTTTTGATTGTCATTTCTATACACTCATTTATTTTTTTCTTAACAGCTGATCTGATGTCAATGGTGTTTGGCCAATGGCCATTTAAATTTCATTAACACGGATGTTGCATAAAAAAACTTCAAATCATCAATCAGTCAGTCAACAGACGCCATTGAACCAGTCGTCGTTATTTTATTAGTATTTAAAGAGAAATTATACTTATTAGTGTTGACTCTTATGACAATGACAATAGGCTTATTAAAGTATGAAATAATATTCATTCTATATTATTTCTTCTTCTATGTGCGGCTTCGCTCGCATGGTGTTCGAATAAGTAGCCTTTGTCCATCTGGAATAATATCCTTTTTAAATGATGAAATAATTTTTCAAGTAGGTCGTCTGGTTCCGGAGATTACCCTCTGCATACATACAAACTCGCAAATTTTCACTCTCTTTATAATATTCATTAGACTGTTGGATTAATAATGCCTGTAAGCTATATATGTACCTACCTACTGTGCAATAAATTAAGCTCTGTATAGTCCTACAATAATTTTGAATAATCTTTCCTAATCTATTGTTTAATACAATTGATATATTCCAAGCCGTTTATAAGAGGTTTAAAGTCAAAAACAGTCGATTCAACAAAACAACTAGTAAATTTTTCTTACTATTAATTTAAAGATCTAAACATGACAGGCAGCTTCTTGACTTCAACCGATTTAACCAGGTAATCGCTGAAATCATCATCAATCTGCGTGACAAACTGTAACCATACACGCCCGATACTCGCGTTGATGACGTTGATTATAATTTGGGTCCGACCTTCGAAGGGAAGCATAATTGCTGCTTCAAGCCAAAACTATACCATAGTTCATTGTGTCTGTTTGCCCGCGTATTTGTAAAAGGTAATTTTTCTGATACAAAGGAAGCGCTCGCAGCAAATAAGCATGGTGACGTCGGATTAAAAAAAAAACTGAAAGGGACTGCGATAAAAAAAAAACAGTTTGAGGGTATCTTTTCTAAGGAATCTCGTATCAAATTCATAATTATTTTTAAAACGATTAATATTTTATCCAATAAAACATAAAAAACTAAAGACAAACAACACTCAACATTCTTAAAACATAGGCCCCATATTAGGATTCTGTGTCGTCGAAAGCTAATGATCGGTGCTGTAGAGTGATTAATATAAACTCGCATAATTATGTAGTAGCTAAGACAACATGCTTAACAATTCTTACAATGCTTTCTGGAAATCGGATGAAAGATTACGTAACAGACGCCAAAACCGAACGCCCTAGATAGGGTTGCAGGATTCCAGGATTTCGTTTGAAATAAGAGTATAACACTAGTAATCGAATTGTCGAAAACAGGATAATCAAGACTTGTTTTAGGTCAGTTTGTTGATAGTTTGTATGTTTCAAACTCTTGAAATCCCGTTTTTTTTTATATTACTTATAAACCATCAATAGCAATAACGATACATATACCACAGATAAATCAGCACACACAGTATACTACATCATTATACACCACCCAGATTAATTATTATACAATTTCATTATAATACTACTCTTACTTTTAGAGATGAGGCCTTAGGCGCGGGTTTAAGAGGGGGGGGGGGGGGGGGGGGGGAGGATGTATTTATCCAAGGTTTATAGATTACTAGCTGACCCGTGCCCGCTTCGCTGTGCGTAAGACATTTCTAATACCATCGTGGACTTTTTTGTAGACGTTTTTAAAGTGTACAATACTGTAGTACATTATTTTGATATATCTCGTGGGGGTTAAGCGCAAAAAAAATGTGTTTATTTACGACATCACATTAGAAACCTCTAAAATTATCAGTGTTTCTCTACTATATTATGCATGTATTATACATATAAACCTTCCTCTTGAATCACTCTATTTATCAAAAAAAACCGCATCAAAATCCGCTGTGTAGTTTTAAAGATATAAGCATACATACATACAGACATACATACAGACGCGGGAAGCGGAAAGCGACTTTGCTTTATACTATGTAGTGATAGTGAAGCACTAATGTGATAAAATCGTGTTATACTAAAGAAATTTTCTCAGTGAGAGTTGGAATCTCCCGTGACAGCCCTGCCTCAGACTCCGAGCACACATACCCCTGTATTCCCGAGACACATCGCGTCATGATAAAAACGTTCCACTTCACGCTTTCTTATTGAATCGATACAAGATTTATGTTTCCTGCGAATATTATGACACAAGACGTAAAGACGTGTGACAACTAAGATTGTAATCTATTTGGAGGGGTTTAACAAAAGTGGTTTGGTTTTTTACCGACTTCAAAAAGGAGAAGGTTATTAATTCGCCTGTATGTTTTTTTTAGTGGACTCCGGCGTTTGTGGACGGATATACAAAATTATTTTTTTATTTGAAAGCCTACTACTTCCGAGGTGGTTCCATTACCACCAAGTCAGAATCTGATAATGGGATCCCAGGGAAATCGAGAAAAGCCTTCAAAATTTATGGGCATTGATAGTGGTTTCCAACTATAGACCTTGCCCTTCTTTCATTGGCATACACAGAGTGGAGGGCTAGCCGGGGTAGAGCTACTAGATCTCGCGTAGGTGGAGCACAATTTTACCAGAACTATAAGGTTTCATTATTAATGTAAGGGCTGTGCCGGAGAATGGTTTTCGATTTTTTTTAGCCCGAATTAGTCTAGCAGGGCGCACCCCTTCAGAAACTTTACCCTCTATCCACTGGTTCGTATTGCCTGCGCTAAAAGTTTTAGCTGTTTTAGTGTGAGTTCATAAGCATAACAAAGCTTGAGCTTAACCGGAACAATATGTTCGTCTAAATGAATTATTAATATAATAATTCATGTACAGGAATGCTGTCAAAGCTCAATTTAATTTTGTTTGTAATGGATAATAATAATAATAATAATCTTTATTTGGAACATAAAACAAAGGTGTACGTACAGTATAAAAATGGAAACGATACCGGTATGAGTTTAAAACTTTGTCGCAGATAACAACGCCCTCCTCCGCGTCAAAGAGTTCCAGTGGAGGTGGTGTGACAAAAAGGTAAAAAAAATTACTAAACAAAAACTAAGTAGGTAAAAACTGGAAAGTTTGAGGATCGCCATATAGTTTGTGTTCCAATAAGCAACATCAATAACAGAAATACTAAAAGCGCATCAAAAACACGTGCTCAAAACGGTGAAGGAAAACAACGTGAGGAAACCAGTTAGTATTCTTATAAGCGACGATGGGTTTTTATGGAAAAATTTGAAGTTTCATGAAAGTATTTTTTCTATGCGATTACTGAAGTTTGGGCAGGACAAAGTCTGTCACGGGTCGGCTAGTAGTCAACTAATATACACTCGTATCAGAATTAATGTTAAATAAGGTTATGGCGTGGCTTTAACAACTTTGGTCGCAGCAGAAGCAGTCTTTTCATGCTGAGTCAGTATTTTAAACTGACTACTAATTGAGATGAAAATTGACTGCCCTCACAGCTCAGTTGGTAGTAACCCAGCCTTCTGCGCTGTAGGCTACGGCTTCGATTCCCGCCCAGGTTAAATATTTGTGTGATAAACATAGATGTTTGTTCTTTGTCTGGGTGTTAATTATGTATAAAGTATAAAAAAAAATAGGATCACGACTGTAATCCCCATGTACGGTTGACATCCTCTCAGATCTCCAGACGCTTAGATCCTTGGAATATGTCTAGTGGGGGAAGTCAGAGGCATGTCCAAACATTGTATTTGGCACATGCCCACATTTTACAGTAGTAAGCATTCCATACGTATATAAAGTAATACAAAAAAAGTATATAAAGTAATTCTATCAGTTATCTGGTTACCACAATACAAGCTTTGCTTAGTTTAGATGGGTTAGATGGCGCTGTGTGTAAAGTCCGCCAATATTTATTTATTCATAGTTGTTTTATATTTTTAACGTGTGCCAACCCCACATGAAGTGGGAAAAAGACACGGAAATGATAATGGTTATTATATATTTTTCTTTAGACCTGGCTACAAAAATAAACCACAGAGTTGGTATAGAACCTCAACACGAACTGTGGGTAAGTTAAAGCATATTAATATCAGTAATCAGAATAACGTCCAATGGTCCGTTTTGATTAGTGACAGTTGTGATGCGTTTTACCAGACTTGATTAACCACAACTAATTATTTCCCGTTTTGTCAATTTAAATATGAATAATTAATAAATAAATATCGCCTGTTACAAAACCTGTGCTTAACCTAAGAGATAGATAAATATTAAATACTCTATTCTATGTGGTTTCAAAATCGTCGTTTTAGTAATTTTTTAAATATGAACCGTTTATTTGAAAATTAAAATGTTGTTAAAATGGCCACAACCAGCGCTGTCACCCTACTTTCAAATAGAAACAAAAACGTTTTTCAAATAAGTTTCAATGACCCGTGTGCACTGCGTGCAGTTCATTCTTGGTATCTATCATTTCATTCCGACCTTTAAAGGGTTCTACCCATAATCCGGTCATTTACCTCAAATCGGTTCAGTTAACTTAAAAGGGATGTTATCAAAATCAATTCATTAAATGTGGCGTCGATTAATGATTATTATTATTTAAGAGATATTTGCAAAGTTTATAATTATTATTATGGTGGATATGGCTTTACTACTCATAGATTCTGATTTTTCTGATAGACATCCACGATATAAAATGTTGAATGCCATTTATTTATTTGTAGGCAGTTCTGAATCGGGAATTCTAGATTGACAGTCATGAAATAAGTCAAAGCAAATAGTAGGTATTTCATTAAAATTACAAGGATCACTTGTCTAATGCCGGGGTCCCACGGCCCGCGTTTTCACGCGCCAGACCGCGCCAAGGCGGACGGACGCGCCGTGGGAACGATGCATCCGTGGTGGCCCATGGCCGGAACGCTCTGTACGCGACGCGCCGGACGCACACAGGCGGAGCGTCATCCAGCGCGGCCCGTCGTTTTACGCGCCGTGGGACCCCGGCTTAAGTCAGATGTAGCTCGCCTGTTCCTTGCGAACAAGCCTAGAAGAATCCGGCAACAAACGCAATATGGTGCCTACTCCACTACTGCTTGAAGGAAAGATTGCTTGCGGTCGCGACCACCCCATACGTTACAATATTCCGCTTTGACAATATTTCAGATGGTGAAGCATTTGATTGCTACCTACTTCAACCGATGTTGGATTCAAATGCAATGAACCAGGCATAACCTATATTAATCTCAGTAAGAAGACTATTGCTTGCAAAGTTTCCTTTACAGCTTGATATCTTCTATTATATAACTGAATCCTTATTTCCCTTGGTTATAGCATCACGCGTAAATGATTGGACCGATTTTGCTATTTCTTTTTTTGTTGTAATCGGAGAAGGTACCTATGCTGCCGTCCGATCACTAAAAGGCCGTTAAGGGGCTCCCAGTCGCTGATTGCTCTTTTTCGAAACGAAAAAAAAAAATACTTCTGAACAAGCCACATCTCCTATTTTTATAAGTATATTACTTCAGGTTCCTACCTAGATTTCTATTAAGCTGAAAACATAATAGCAGAAACTTTTCACGATAAAGATATTATTTCAAAATGATACGTTTTAGAATTTATGATCGAAATACTTTGATACCTACTATTAAGATCAACTTGTGATTTACTGTTAAAGATAGGTAATATGTAGATCTAGATTTCTACTAGAATAGGTTTTTGATAATTAATTATACATAATTTATATCATTAATTTATTCGAAAAGCAAAGGCGGACCACGCGCCGCCATGGATCAGTACCACGTGCAGCGGTCGGTAGGATTATTTATCTAAGTGATTAAAGATGGGTACATCTTTATTCACATATACATTATAAAATAGGAGATGTGGCACAAGTATTTATTTTAACATTTCGAACAAAAACAATCGTCGGCTGGGAGCGCTTTAAGTAACATTTGATTTTGACACGGGTCTTTATCACGTAATTACCCGTGACAAAATCAAATGGTACTTAACAGCCTTTTAGTAAAAAGAAAAAAAAAAAACAGAAATGTAGTTACTATTTTTGCCTAGCAGTAAGAGGTTGAGTTAAAAAGATAAATAGAACCGACACAGCGTTTCTAGATTAAAATAATTATAAATAAATTTAATATTTAAATTCTTGATTAAAATTAAGTAGTAACTCAAATTCTTGTACATTTTTAGGGTTCCGTACCCAAAGGGTCCCTATTACTAAAACTTCGCTGCTGTCTGTCTGTCCGTCTGTCTGTCACAGGGCTGTATCTCATGAACCGTGATAGCAAGACAGTTGAAATTTTCACAGATTATGTATTTCTGTTGCCGCTATAACAACAAATACTAAAAACAGAATAAAATAAAATATTTAAGTGGGGCTCCCATACAACAAACTTGATTTATTGCTGTTTTTATAGATCATTTTACGGAACCCTTCGTACGCGAGTACGACTCGCACTTAGCCGGTTTTATTATGTTTACTTTGCCAAAGTCAAACTCAAAAAGCGATTATTCATTGAAATCTCTACGATCATTTGGAATGAACCCTTGCGACACTCATTACTGAACTTTGAGCTTTATTTTTTTACTTCTTTTTACATTTCGTAAATTGCAGCTTAAGCACGGTTTAGATGGGGCTCGAATGCAATCAAAATCACAGACTTTCTAGTGTTTGGGTATCCGACTGGCGGAGAAAATTGTGCACTTATAGGTCTTCAAAGCCATTAAAATTCAAAAGCTTTGTTATTATTATATAAAGAATTTATTACTATGGAGTAATTGGATTGTCTACAAGTCTTTAGAATCGTTTTAAGACATACATATAGAAAAGGAGCAAGTATATGGTGTAGGTTTAGAGAACATATCCAATCCATATAGAGTACTGTGTGAAGCTACACGATTATTTCGGGAGAAATATGGAGACTTAGAGTACATCCTTATCCTAACTGATAAAGCATTCGGCGGAGCGGCGAGCGGAGAGGGCAAACGTCGATCGACGCCCTTCAAATTATGTTTATGTTTCTGCCCCACCCCGGTAGACGCTCGAGTCTAACGTCGGGCTATACACTTACAAGACAGAATGTAATAGACGCGTATTTTTCATAAATTTGTTTTCCCATGAGGTGTGCGTCGCTAATCGCCCTATCGTGTCGTGTAGTGTAATAACCCTCTGACTCGGAATTAACGATCTAAACTCGAAACGGCTCGAACTTAATACTGGCAACGCACTCAATCGAGCAAATGATTGTCAGCATCCGCCAAATCGACAGTTAACTAAGTCGCACTGCACATAAAGGAAGGTTAAATTTTCAGTAAGTGAAACTTGTCTCAAGCGCGATTTGTACTTACAAAAGCCGATAACCTTGAAAGTAACTTTGTCATAGCAAAAGCATTTTTGAGGGAAAACACACAAATCTATACCAGAAAACTTGTAATATCCAAAAAGCCTCCAAATCCAATATGATACCTGGTTCACAAGTTTATAACGCAGTGTTCAATCTTTATTTCACGAGAACAAGTTTTTACTTTTCTATGAATATTCGGAACTGATACTTAAATATTAAGCAACAAAAACTGATAAACTCAAAAATAAAACCTAAATATTTTGTTTATTCTGTGTTTAGTATTTGTTGTTATAGCGGCAACAGAAATACATGTGTGAAAATGACAACTGTCTGGCTATCACTGATCATGGGATAAATCCTTATGACAGACAGACGGATGGACGGATAGACGGACAGCTGAGTCTTAGTAATGGGGACCCGGTTTTACCTTTTGGGTACGGAACGCGAACCGATAACTAGGGAGATTCATATCGAGCTTTAAAATAGTTTTGCAGTTTCCGACATTTTCAGTATCATCATTATAGCGAAGCAAAACATTTTTACACGAATATCACAACCTTGAATAACCCACCGACCGGGACCGACCGGGACCGAATTCCGTGTTAAATAAAAATGCAGCAACGAAAAGATGCATATTCTTTTCCAAGTTACGGATATCACACGGGTGACCTGCGGCGTATTTTTCGCTTTAAAATAGTGAAGGAAACTAGCAGTATCGGAGAACTGGAATGATTTCAAGAATATCGGATCCGAGCTTTTCTACTATTTTGGAGCTGATTTTACGGATTTAACAATTGATACGGGTGTAAACTCAAATATAACTTAGTATGAATACAAGGTGGAGTGATTAGTGTACCTAGAAGTAAGTAGATAAGAAGTCAAGATATATCTAAAATTGTACAAATTGCAATACATCTAAAGTAATTGTTTTATGTTGACTCACGCTTTTGT
The DNA here is from genome assembly GCA_912999785.1 of Hydriomena furcata. NCBI lineage: Eukaryota > Metazoa > Arthropoda > Insecta > Lepidoptera > Geometridae > Hydriomena > Hydriomena furcata. Next base: position 3,055,923 of record OU538821.1, on the reverse strand, counting down.
TATTTAAGTAAAACATTTTACAGTCACAGTCGTACTGTACATTAAGTCTTTAGAACTTCCACCTGTTCCAGTTCAGTTTGAAAATTATACTCGTGCAGGCAATTTTCAAATTACTTAAAAAGTTATAAAACCATCAAATATTTTGCTCCAAAATTAACTGTTTTAAAGCTAAAATATGTACATAGGTACAACTCGTGCCAAAAACTGTGTGTTAATTGTTCAGTTTAATCAATTACTAGTTTAAAATAAAAGCTTATAGAGACCGAAAAAATGCTTTCAGTGTGGTATGCATTTTATCATGCGAATCATTTTATGAATTTCAGTTGATGCTGTTAAACTTTCCGGAAACCAATTATGTGGAAATAGAATGCAAGCGAGAGGAACATTGGAACAGCCCAGCCGGATTGAAAATGAGCGCTTGATCGAAAATGAGCTTACAAACAACAATGGTTCAAACTTCTACCGGTTGAGTTAGTAAATAAAAGTCATTTCCCTGCCAGCCCTGCATAAACTGCAGTGAAAAAAGTCACGATCGTATTACCGCTTCCACTTCTCAGTTGATTTCGTTGCGATTTGAAAACCTGGAAAAACAAAACTGCTACTTACAGTTCACTCCCAGATCATGGTAGGTCAGTATGGCCGGCTTAGCACGATCGCCTTGCACCGCCACCACCAAGTCACCGCGATCAGTGCGCACGCGTTCCTCGGTGGTGCCTACCGCGGTGCTCAGACGAAGCGAAGTCGGAAATTGGAGGTGGATGTTCTTCAGTTCTACGTCATCCATCCTGTGGAAGGAACAAATGTTATAACATATAGAGTTGTAGATATAGGGCGTGCCAAACATAAGGAAGTTATTGCTAGTTTCTTTACCCTTAAACGTATGTTAGGAATAACACCAAAAAAATATTAATCGGTCCATTACTCAACACATCGTATGATGCGTACTCTGTGGTAGATAAATAGATAATTATCTTATTCTAACATACTGAGTTGGTGCATTAAGAAAGGAGTTCCCGAAACCTGCAGTGCAACGTGAGTTGAAGTCTGTTTAGGGGTTACCACTAATTCTTAATAAAAGTTTGGCACGTCCTTCAGCTAACAAGAAATCAATCATTTTAGTCAATCATTACATTAAGGCAAAGTCATGCGTCCAAATAGAACACTACTAATAGAATTAGCTGTATTTAGTCTAGACCAGTGATTCCCAAAGTACTGGACCCCCTGGGGTCCAAGGGAGATTCAACGGGGGTCTACGTGGGCGAGAAACAAATTGGGGGTTTACAAGTTGTAAATGGTCCACGATGCCTGGTTTCGAAAGTAACCAAACAATGTTGGCTGGCTTTACCTATCAATATCATGTATCAAATGGAACGCGCCTAGCGTTCCATGAACGCTCGCAATACACTCAAAGCTAAATTGGTTAGGGTACGGGATCTGCCGAAAATCGGAGAACATAGTTTGGGGACCTCCGGTCTAGACTTTAACAGAATACTTCGAGAGCTCGGGTAGTATTATCATCCGACAACTAACCTTTCTTTACTCAAATTGCCAGCGAGTGGTGTCTGTCTCATCTCTTGTTTAAACTGAAGATTTTTTAATAGAGCGGAGAGGGAACGACGTAATCAGACGGAATCATTTCACTTAATACCTCTCGGGGATAAAGACAGATCAATTTCATCTTGCCATCTTTCATTTGTGTTAAATTATTGATAGAAATCGCATTCGTTTATATTCAACTGATAACCATTAAAGATGATTGGCTTAGGTATTCAGTGGTAAGAGTATTAAAGCTGTCACTTTAAAGTAGCACGAAGTTGATAGAAGTGGGAAAAGTAATAAAGAAAATAACTAAGTGTGTTTACTCGATTACGTTTTAAAACATATACGCATCTAAGTACGGAAACCTAGTATGGGTTTTTAATAATAGCTGGCTGGTCTACTGACAAAGCCCCACCCGGAACGTATCGCGTTACTTTGAGAACCAGGTGTTTCTTTGTTGCACAAGTATTTAATTCTTTCAAACATATCACTACACAGTCGAGCTTCTGAAACAAAAACTCTTCTTGTAAGAATCTTACGTACTTTATAAATCCGAGACTCGATATTGCAAGTATAACCCACCACTACCTGACAGTACAATACTTTAATGTATAATATACAAAATTAGAATTGGTTAGTGGAATTATTGGTTACAGAATACCACAATGATGAGGAACTTCTAATACATCCGTGACAATATAGCCAGACGCTTCGCGCTAATTGCTGCGTTCGCCATCTGGCTTTGAAACCTTAAAATTAGCCATTGACACGAAATGGTGAACCGAAAGGACAATGTGGCCAAATCAAGCGTTGTGAATCTTAGTAGTACTAAAACTTTACAATAGGAGTGATAATACCTGTGACGTCAGTGTTTATTTCCACACCTTTGTCAGCCCCAGTGACGACATCGGGCGGGATGGAGGCTTCCCAGTCATTCATAGCAGTCACGAAGATTTAATTATTTTGTAGAAGAATTTGCTTTTTGGGAATATTTTCTCTAAGGTAATACATTTTTAAAATCTATAGATGCTCCCCCCACCGATAAAAAGGTGTACACTATTTAAATTTTTTTTCTTTTTATCATCTAAGCTTTGCAACAAAATAGGTCTCTATGACGCTTGAGCAAATCCCCATTTAACATCGTGGGCTCCCCTACTAAGGGTAAAAAGTGAAAAACAATTGGTAAAGCAGAGTGTGTCTGTTAGGATTTGGTCTAGATAATTTTGATGATGAAGAGAGGCCAGGCCTTTGGCATATTAAGACGACGCAGTTTAGAAATAATAATAATTAATAACTTAGTTGAAATTCAACGCCTTCTCGGTCCCAACTTATGTACCATTACTAGAGTTGGTTATTTGTCTATTTTAATTGAAAAAAAAATATAAACTCAACTTTCTGGATTTACAAAATGCTCTGTATAATTAAATGCAACTACGAAACCGCTCTTCCAGCATATTATGCAGATGCATACTCGCTTTACTGTTCTATTGTGTTTTGATGCATAAAAGATAAATAACTACTCCAAATACTTGTTAGCTAACAACAAACAGAGACATAATAGTAGACATTTCTTTATCTCCAAACAAGAGAACGATATTAATTATAATAAGCAAGGATCAGCTTATCCTCAACTTAAGTCGAAACGCTCGACAAAAGAATCACGCTCGACTAATAAAAAACCCTGAACTTTTAAAAAATTGAAGAAAAATTCTTCGCAAAAACAAATTAAAATGTCTATTATTAAATAAAAGTTCTGTTTCTGAGTAAGAATTCCTATTAGATGTTAAGCTGATGAAATAATAAAATGACACATGCATGACTTAATTGTTTAGTTTTAATTTGTCGACTATGATCTACGAAACGCGACGAGGCCCATTTTTGGACTTATCTAAACAAGCAAAGTACTTTGGTTTGCAAAATAATATTTAGGGCGAAATGAAGCACCACGATGTAGATGCATTTGATGCTGTCAAATACATTCCGAGAAACTCACTGGTGTGGATTTTGGTGTGGTAAATTCAAAGATAGATATTGTATTTCTTCCAAAATTTTACTGGCATTGCTGTTCAATTGTATCTCCAGAATACGTGCCACGTGCCATTCCATACTTAAAGCCATAAAATATTCCTTCAATAAAACAAAATTATAAGTAAATATCTCACACAACTTGTTTCATTTACATTTGAAAATCAAGCGTGCTTAATGAAAGACCCTTTAGAATTAAATTAACTTGATTATCTCAATAACAACGATTATCCATAAACAAACCGCAGTATGTGCAGTTAATAATGAAAGAACCTATCTATACTACTAGCATTACAGTCAATATCATATAACATTTAACAACAGATTAGTGACAGATGCAATGATGTGATTAACATTTAGATTGATAGTTACAAATCTCCTATGACAAGTATTTTTTACTTAAAGGGAGATCTCATCATTGTTAATAATTATTGGACTTTTGGAAACGCAATAAGTATTATTGTAGCGGAAAAACCGCGACTTTGACTGCAAAGAATATAATTTATACGCATTTTGTCGATACAAATATCATATACTTATGTATGTATTCACAAAAAAAAAATTATAAGTATTCTATCAGTTATCTAGTTCCCATAGTACAAGCTTTGCTTAGTTTGGGGGTAGATGGCGCTGTGTAAAAATGTCCACTAATATTTATTTAATTTATTTATTTAATATTCGGCCACGATCAATTTTTTTTTTTATGAACGTCTAAAGAGATTTTCATTACTAGTATGTTTTTATTGTATAAGGAATTCCCTTAAAAATTTATAAAAGTCGGATTGGTAGTTGTTCTATAAGAAAGTATGTAATACGTTTTAGCTTTAATTAAAACACAATTGTGAGTATAGGTAATTCTTTCAAACGCAACTTTGAAGTCCTACAGATAAACGTTTAGTTTGCATATTTCTCGACAAATTAAACATCTTCATTAGCAAAGACCGAGACAAAGCAAGCACGTCACAGCGCCATTATGCACAGCTGCCGACACGGAGTTATTACAGCTATAAGCTAATAGGTCTGTTAAGTTCCAAAACACCCTGAAACGCTTTTGAGTAATCCCAAAAAAAATATTCCAGTTCAACGTTTGTTGCTGAAATGTTATGTTATACTCAATGATATAAATTAAATTAAGAAACACCTTCATTGGTATTTTTTTTAAAAAGTCATCATTTAGTGGTTTGGCACATTCTAAACTGCGCGTCTTTCGCAATTTTAACTCTAATACAACAAAGTTATGTCAAAAATTTCAAATTGCACGCGCTTATCGTCTAACTTTAGGGTATTCTGGAACTTAAATTAAAAAACAAACTGTAGGAAAACATTTTCAAATAGTATAAGACACCGAGCCGACGACACTCGTAAAAACCCGTGGGGAAATCTGGGTAAGGATTTCGGGAGTGATTCAGTTCAAAGTTTGAAGTCATAATATATGTGACTAGCTGACCCGCTCCAAAAGTACGTTCGTTTGCGTGCACGAACACTTTAAAAAAAAGTTAGGTGTTATTTGCTTTTGACATTATTTACCCCATGTATGAATATAACCTCACCATGCGTCAATTATTTCTAATGAATATGACCCCATTACATTTGAATTTCGTTTGAAAAAACCCTGAAACACGTGTAATTTAGTTGCATTTTGACGCCTTAAAAATAGCTCTCACATTATTGGAAATCCCATTGGACCTTCAAGAGCTTTGAACTAGTGATAGAATCAGAGTGGATCTCGAACAGATTCATTTCATGCACAATTCATCTTCTTCACATTCGGGTCGGATCCTTAGGAAAGTTCCTGTGTACCCTAGACTACTTACGTTACTGGGACATGAAAAGCCGAATATTTACTCAAGTCGAAATTGAACCTGGAACTTTATTTAAGCGTTTGTTATTTGAGTTTCCTCGGCGAATTTTGGTATATTGTTTCTGGATATATGTATATAGGGGTCACTGAAACGTATTCTCTGAAAAGTTTTCCGATGATTGAATGATCGAGCAGGACACAATGGAATATACGATGGATAATAGACTATTTGGGTTGTAAATTATATTTTAACAAAGCCCTTTTCAATACCTATATCAACTACGGTATGCATATAATAAGGTTTCATTAATCGTCTGATTTTCCTCTATTGTAATGGCTAAATAGATTACATGCATAATTTTTACCGAAAAGCTTATTTGCAAATATCACTAGCAACGAAAGCCCAAATTTGACCACGAATATTTTATATCCCTTGTTATTTTTTTTTATTATAATATTCTGAAGACGAATCGATAGTCACTTGGCAAACATTCAAATAGGTTATGGATATGGCCCAACAGTAGTTTTTTAAAAAGCTCTACTCGAAGATTCAATGCAAATAATAGATGCAATTTTTTTCATACCATTTTGAGAACCAGATGAACTATGTAATGTCTTGAATGATGTACCTTGCATCTGCCAACTTGACGTACAAGTATTAAGGCTCATGTGTTTGTTATTCCTTAGACAACCATACCCTTCAAACCGGAATACAGCAAATACTGTTTACTGCGGCAGAGGAGGTATTCTATAGTAGTACTGCTCTGGATGAATCTCATTATAAGAGGCTCTAACTACTTTTAACATCTGGTCGTATGCTATAGGCCATGGGTGTCCTTTTTAACTGATGAAAAACGAAGGAAGTTCTCAAGTCGACGCGGTTTTTGCCTGGTGATCCGATTACGATGATTTTTATTTTCTTTTGTGTAGAGAATAGTCCCAAGTTGGTCCCATTTCAATTATATTTTTGTAGGACTGACAGTTCCTTCAAAAACTGAAAGAATTAATATAGTCCCTTGACTTTGCGATTGGTCGACACAAATTTTCGTCGGTTTTCTTTTTAGTTTTTTAAACGTAATTATTTCAACAATTTTCAGCAGGTAATATAACATTATTTGCCTTTTATTTAGTGCTTACTGTTGAACTAAGTTCAGTTGCTGACAACGCATACGTGCCGGGAAGCGGGTCAGAGCTTGCGCTAACAAGCGAAAAGCGAAACTACTTTCGACTTGAAAGCGCGTCGGTTCAGCGCAATATTGTATCTTACATCCCGTAAACCTTTTCTAATTCGCCAACTTTCCTAATATACTACATACTAGCTAACCCGCTGGAACATTTTTATGAAAAGTCAAGAATTTCTTTGCTTTTGAGATTTTTTATCCCAAGTTTCAAGAGCATACTAAGTGCTTCGGTACAATCATACATCACTGTTTTCTTCCTGGATGATGATACTAGAGCAAATATTTGTCTATGAGAAGGATAATACAATCTATGAGGACCCCTATATGTCTTGTTTTTCTCCATAAATATTATGTGAATTAGGAATCGTCTAATATCACAAAAATTGGCCAGTTTTAACCGCCCTCTTTAGACGTCCAATAAACAAATTTGACAAATATAATCAATAAAAGAAAGACATGCAGAAGTCTTTCTTATTATTATTGTTAAATAAGTTAAAATTTTAAATAGGATTATTGTGTCTACCTTCTCTACAGCCACGCCACTCATATGTTTATCTCGGGCACAACGCGACAGCAATATATTTATTAAAATAGCAATTTTTTACATTTCGTTCTGCTGACATTCTCTCTTAATTTAACCGCACAATGCTTACATCGGCCAACTTGAGGAATACAGGTATTAAGTCTCATATACCTGTAATTTCACCGGCAACCATACCCTTCAAACTGAGACACTTGTGCCGCTGTTTGCTTACTGACCACTTGATGTGCTAACGGTGAGTGAGTGGACTAGTGGAGATACTTCCTAAGGGGTCATGGGTAATATTTTCTATCAAAAGCATAGTTTTTTACCGAAAATATTACCAATGATCTTAGGAAATACTGCAGCTACTCTTATGTAGAGTAGTCCACTCACTTGATAAGATCTTATTCTTCAGTTGGTTAGATCTGTATTTTTCAATTTTCGTAGCAAAACTAACTGAACTGTCGCTGCCTTGATTAAAAAGAGAGGGGTCAGTCAAATGAATAATGGCGGTACAAACTATTTTCCGATCAATTTGTTTCGTTTTAAGTAAACATTTGCAGCAGTAAGCGTTTATGTACAGATGAAAGCCCGTGGCTTTATTCGCGTTATAACATTAAAAACGGAAACCACAGTCTTTACGCCCTGGTTCCCATCTTTACTGAATTTCGTGACCCCATTGTTGCACCTCTAAACCAGGGACCGAATAACCGAAAAATTAAGATACCTCTATTTATCGATATGACGTCATACCGATAAATTCCGGTATTCCATATATTTCAATACCTAAAAATATAACGGTACCGAAAAGCTTCTACCGAAATTCATAGTGGTATACTAAAGGTTGAATAACGATACCGCAATTTCTACCCAAATATTATAGGTTTTCTCACTCCCCCGCGCGGCGGGGAGCGGCGGCGGCGGCGGTCGGTGCATCAAACGACTTACTACGTTTGTTTTGTTGTGTTGTGTCAGTTTCAGTTGTGTGTGATGCGACATACGAACTATACCTATAGCGAACTGCAAATTCAAAATCGAACTCAAAATTTCATTACTTAGATGATAGGTCTGTTCCCTACCTACGTAGTAGGTACTGTATCTACCTCTACCTAGTAGGTATTGTCGGCGGATCTTAGTTTAGTTAGGTAAGTATCTACCTACCTACGTAAAGATAGCTGTTTGGTTGCGCGGCAGACAATTTTTGACCTTATCCAGTGACACATAACCATTCTTGCTGTGACACGGCACGTAGGTAGGTAGGTACCTACTGACCTTACCTGCCTCACTATGTTTTGTACCTATTGAATGTAGGTACCTGCCTACTTCGGTACCTACCCACCTAGGTAGGTAGGTACCTACCTACAGTTCTGCCAGCGGGTCTAGGCATTCGTGTAGTTAGCTGTGTGTACGCAGAAATGGTTTTGTGTCAGTGACACAAAACCATGATAAGGTCGAAAATTGTCTGCCGCGCAACCAAACAGCTCACTTCACAGATGCCAAGATCCACCAACCCGGGTCAGCCGGCTTATTTCGTAAAAACTATGTTTATCATGTTATGGCTTTCAATGAAGTTTAGGTGGGACATATAAATTGGAATTCTCATAAATTTTAGAGAATACCTACCTACCTATTTCACCTAAACTGCATTGAAAGCCGTATAGAGTAGGTAGTACCTATGTACTTTACTTACTATTAAAGTATAAATATTATGTGGTATGTGGTAGGTAAGTATAGGTTACCTAATACCTACCTATAATTAAAAATTTATAATAGGTAGATATTTGTTTGACCCACCCACCTATGCACTGTTGCGTAGTGAAGGGTAAGACTAGGAATAGATGCCTCACTGTTGTGCGTGTGTAGTGAAGGGTAAGACTGGGAATAGATGCCTCACTTTTCGAAGTTTATATCGTATTTACTTACCTATCTACATATATAAAAATTTTGCTTTACCTACTGACTGACTGATCTATCAACACACAGCCTAAACCGAAACTTAAAATTTCTTCAGCGCTGTAGGTTGTGCGTTCAATCCCAACCCGGGGCAAATATTTGTGTGATGAACATAGATATTTGTTCTGTGTCTGGGTGTTAGTACCTAACTATATCTATCATAATTATTTATGTACCTACTTAAGTATAAAATTATTTACCTAAGTATTCTATCAGTTAACTAGTTCCCATAGTACAAGCTTTGCTTAGTTTAGGGCTAGATGGCGATGTGTAAAATGTCCAACAATATATATGTATTTATTTATTTATTTATTAGTTTAACATAAATCTATTTGTTATTATAATAACTGCCACAGATGACTAACTCCATCAAAATAAGTATAAATAAATATATGGACGGGCAGAAAACTGTATTAATTTGTGGGAAATGGTATGTGGGTTTTATTTATTTCTTCTCAATGTGTATAACCTTTTTTTAGGTAGAAAAAGACGTCTGTCATCAGATGTTTTTTGCGGCTTGGATGTTGGAATGTCGCAGAGTATTTTGCCGACAGTTAGCAAACGCAAAAAAGCAGATCATAGACGAGTTTCTAATTCATCTGATGAAGGATCGCCATCAGCCCCAGTGTCCCCTGTATATGAATCTGATTTACATTTGAAGAACTGTATGCCGTCGCCGAAAAAAGAAAAAGAGAAACCAGGAACTGAATGTGTTTGCGAATGCGATGATTGTGTCAGAGAAAATAAAATTGATAAGGGAAGTTATCATTTCTGTCACATGCTCTTGGATGAGCTACAATTTGTACGTCCATGTATGCGAAACATGGCGTATAGGCATATCTTAAAGATTGTTGACGCAGTAAAAGGGCAACATAAAATGGGCGAAGAAATCCAAGTAACTTATCCACCTTTTAAACACTAGATGTACAACAAAATTGATTAAAAATAAAAAAACTATGCAAATTTTAAACATGTATTAATGTTATCTTTATTACTTATTTTATATTTCCTACTAATATTATAAATGCGAAAGTTTGTGTAGATGGATGGATGTTTGTTACTGTGCAGTCGGCGGATCTAGGCACTCGTGAAGTTAGCCGTAGAAACGCACAAATGGTTATTATGTCACTGTATAAAGTCGAAAATTGTCTGCCGCGCATCCAAACGGCTAACATCACCAGTGCCTAGATCCGCCGACTGCACAGTAACAAACATCCATCCTACAACTACTTCAACTACTAAACAGACAGATTTGGTTGAAATTTGGTTTATAGATAGACTATGACCGGGTATAGATAAAAATTGTCCTATATTTAAATACAGGTCATAATCTAATACGCTAATCAGTAATTAATTGTTCTGTTGGCAACGTTCTACAATTAGAATTTCCAAAAAAATAAACAATTAAAACAATTTCGCTCTTATTCCTTTACAATAAAGTCTAAATTTGAGTAATCTCAAAATTTTAAATTTGGAATTATTTTTTTTCGTTTATTTCTGATGAACGAAATAAATAAGAAAATCAAAATTTCACTTTACTTTTATTGACTAGATTTACGTAAAAAAATAGTTAAATTACTTAAAACTAGCCTACGTTTTAAAACTGTCATCCTGAGGTTACGCAAATTTAGACTTTAACGTAAAGGAATAAGAGCGATGGTGTTTTAGGATTCCGAAATTTTTTTATGGGCACAATAGAATCGCCACCTACTTTAATTTAAATTTTATCATAAAGAAATAAAAGAGAAGTTATGTGTATTTATTAGGTAAATACCTACCTGCCGGTAATTTATTTTCCCGACATTTCGATTATGTTACTTACCTACAAATAATTACAATAGCCATGGTCGCGAGCAGACGTCATAGTCGGGAAAATAAATTAAAGGTAGGTACTTAATTACGTGATAAAGACCCGTGTCAAAATCTATAGTTAAAGGTAGGTAGGTACCTACCTACTGTGCGTGAACGCGTGCGCAACAGAACAGAACAAACAAAGTTTTATTAACCTGTGTGTCGCTCGATTGACAAAGACGTGTGTGTGCGTTCACAACAAACGAACTCGCTCTGAGTTTTGCCCCTCACGCACCCTCCCCCCCCCCTCCTCCCTTCTCTCATAGCCGACGAACGACACTCAAGATTTTTTCGATACCGTTATTCCATACCGGTATAATTTCGGTATGGCCCAACCGCTATCGAATAACGGTACCGTTATATTTTTGCGGTACCAATACCGTTAACCTCTACCGCTTTCAGTCCCTGCTCTAAACAACAAAAGGAAGCTTACCTTCCACAATTTCAGACGGTGTTCAGTGTCAGTCAGATTTATGTATTTATATTTAATTTGGAACAGAAAAGATTTCCAACATTTCGACAGGAAGCTAAAATGCTAACTCCATTTTTGCGTGGCCGCCGTTCCGTGTTCCCAAAGACCGTAATGATAATACGCGCGTGTGAAGTAAACGCATTTATTATTTAGCCTTTTACACTTAAACCCCGGGATTATTAAATACGATTCAAAAGAACAGGTCTAATGGAGCTATGAATCTGCAATACCCTCAGGAATCTCATAAATAGGTACGAAGTCGACAAGTCGATAACCGTTGAATACACACCTAGGCGGGCAATTTTTTTGAGGCAGGACAAACAGATAGTAATGCCGTGAAGCATTAACCATGGCTTATAATAAAACACTATCCAGAAAAGAAAAGAAGCCGTGTTGGCCGAGTGGGAGGTACCTCGACTTTCAATCTGAAGGTCGTGGGTTCGAATCCCGGCGTGCATCAATGGATTTTTCTGTTCGAAAATTTACATGCGCATCAAAAACACGTGCTTACAACGGTGAAGGAAAACATCGTGAGGAAACCAGTTAGTGTTCTTATAAGCGATGAAGGTACTAATATTATTATGAGGAAAGATGTTTTGTATATTTGTATGGAATAAATCCAAAAACTACTGGATAGATTTCAAAAAATCGTTTACCATTAGAATGCTACATTATCTCTGAGTAACATAGGCCATATTTATTGTTTGAAAAAAATAGGGATCCCTATTAAAACTTCGATAATGTAACCTGGGTAAAAAAAATACCCATAAAATCGTTATAATTCGTTACTCCCGTGCGGAGCCGGGGCGGACTGCTAGTTGAAATTATATTTAGCTGCGTCGATGGCCATCAAATATTCTATTAACTGTCATCAATCACCTCACTTCGATTGCCTCCGTAAAATAATTACTTAAAAACTGCCCGCGTAGGAGAATCTTGAGCTTCGAATATTTACGAGTATTATAGTGATCCGACCTTTGGTACATTTAATATCCACTTTATTTAGGTACCTACTCTTTCTTTAAGGGTTTTACAAGCTAACAGAATCTATCCACGTGGATCATAACGATATGTGCTTGTCCGAGTACACTTACTACCAATCGTGTAAAATAATATAATGTTTCTCAAATATAGGTAGCCAGAGATCAATAAAACAGCCTTATGACGACACCAAGTCAACATTTTTAATCGATAAAAAAGTAAGGTGTTTATCACAATTCGGTTACTAAATATGTTTTGTTTTCGTGTATATCTACATAACACCGATTACTTCATAGTGGCTGGTCCGATTTCAACGGTTTAACTTTAGTACATAAAAGGAACAATTTCAAAGTGGCCTCATTCATGAATAAGAATGAACGTCAATGTCGAATGAGTAGTTATTCCAAAAACAACTTTGGAAACATTTTTAGTATGATTCATAATTATGTCATTTAATAAGTTGAAAATTTTTGCCTTGATTGGAATTTTGGGTGATTTGTATCGCACGATTTGTATGAAATGAGCTTGATTCATTTGGCTTTTGCTTATTTTAAAATGGTTTAGAGATAAAAACGTTAAGTGTCGGAAAATGTATGTCAATAAAAATGATTGACCAACCCCACGGAGAGCTATTGCTGTGGCTGCTGTGTTTGCTTTGCTTTAAAAGCGTTTTGCACAACAGAAAAAGAAATATTACTCTTAGAAATTCTTAAAATTTACCGCTTAACTTTATTTTGTGTTTTAGCTTATCTAATATGTACGTTTCATTTGTACATCTTCTATTTCAAAAGTGGCCATTTCAATTCAATGTGTAAAACAAGATCATTGTATAATTAAACTAAGCGCGCTAGACTAAAGATTATTAATAAGGCGATACCTATAACCTCGCCCTGGTTAACATCGTGAATCTAGTTATCTGTGTCTTTTAATTCGATTAGCGAGAATTGTAGCGACCGTCTGACTCGCGACGGTGCCGCGGTATAAGCCATGTTACTTGATTAAGGTAAGATAACGATACGAAACTCCGTGCCATCCCAGTTTTAGCAGGTAAACGTGGCAATAAGTCGCCATAGCTCGAAAAATGTGACGACGACCGAACGAAATATATGTACCGAAAGACAGCGAATGCAAGTACAAGGAACTTAACCTAAGGCTTGATAGGAAATCTAAGGAGGCTGATGTGGCCCGTCAGTTAGTAAAACAATTTTATACCGCATAATTAGAACTGGTAACAAAATTAATAAAGAAATAGGAAATACGAAGACAAAAAACTGATAGAATAAGAAACATGAAGTGGGACAAGAAACCGGATATAATTACACATTATATCGGACGTATTTGCTGTTGGTCTCTGAGCTGTCAGCGTTACCGGACTTTAATATGTTTCACTTCTAGCAGCTGGTATTCTTCACCCGTGGTCCGCGCAAGGATGTATTTACGGGGCAAGCGGGCATTGCTACTCGTACCATTTGCTCGTTAACGACGTTCAAGCTGAGTAAAAAGAAATGCTATCAAAAACATAACTTGTAAAAAAAGCCAAGTCTCGCAACGCAACTCAGTTCTTCTACCGTAAAAAGTTGTGAGATCCATGTAATACCAAGTCGGTTAATTTAATCAGTCCCTACTTTAAGGGTCCTTCTGTCTTAAGTTATTACGTAAAGGTTAGCTAATTACGTAATAACATAAGGCAGAAGGACCCTTAAACTTACCATTTTACAAGTTACCTTTGAACATAATCATAACTAGGTGTCTAACTGCAAATGTAACTTTGTAATCCTATATATTTATATGGGGTTACAAAGTTATTTATGCAGTCGTTATATCTAGAAAACTGGATCGAAATTGCAAAATATTTAGGTTTTTCCTTGATTTATACACAAATCACTAATTGTATTCAAAATTTGAAGCTTCTATGTCTGCTAGAAGTGCCTTAAACTTTTGATGATCGGTCAGTCAGTCAGTGAGTGAGTGAGTGAGTGAGTGAGTGACAAAATAGGAAACTTTGACTAGTTATAAGTTATAATTCTTAAACTACTGGTTCGAATTGAAAGAAAATATACCGTGTTTATATAGTGACTGCATGGTTACTGAAAATTCAGGCTTCTAGTTTTATCCACAGCGAAGTTATAGGGGTTCGAAAATGGCCTGAACTGCTTCGAGAAAAGGATGGTACGGCCGTGCCGCTTTTTGCTAGACTTGGCGGGGGCACTGCCGTGCCCCCAGATGGCGATTCTTGCTAGTTGTCAATCGTCAGAAAGGTCTCAACAAGAATAATTAGTTTTTAGTCAGATTTCATGGAATTATATGGACAGAACTCAAGGTTCCTAGGTAGACGTGATTAGAGGGTATGCGGAAAGGACATGCAGTCAACGTAACAGTGTTACGTGATAAATGAAACGTGTTTTTAAAAGAAAAGCCGACAAGCACCCCTCAGCAGCGCGACGCGCGGACCCTGAAGTAAATTCACAAGTGTTACCAGTTTGGTTCGCGCTAAAAAGTTGCTCCATTTATGGATGGGCCTGCTATTTCTGGTCGGTTATTTTAGGGTTGAAGTTAAAGCGAAAGTGCAAAACACTTGGGATAAGGTCGAGACGGTCGAGGGCTGGAGACTTAGTCACTAGCACCCTGTACTGGGGGTGGGGGCATGGAATCGACCGAGATTCTTGGCATGTGGCCAGGACAAGAGAGGCCGGAACAGCGGCACTTCCAAAACCAGCGGTACCAAGCACGGCGCAATCCACCTTCGAACTAATATCTTTTCTATTAAATCGGGACAATGCAGGCCTTTGAAACCCAAGGCGGTTCCACCTATTGCTTTAAACGTTGCCGTATATCGGAAAGGGGCGGCTCGAGCATTCTGGCATTATGATGTTTTAATCCAGCTGAAAAATGTAACATGTAATCCATGTTATCAGCTCATCACGATGAATATTGCAACATAAAGCAGATATCTCCATTACAATAATTTAAAAATGATGTCATATTTGTGTGCTTTCCAGCGGTTGTAGTCTCCCGACTAATGGTGGTAATTCTGCTATCTCGACAAAAATACTAAAATTTGAAATATACGAACGTATTCTGTTCACAATAAAGTATAAATTTGCGTAAAATAATGTTGCTTTAAGCAACAGTCTTAAAATAAGAATAGTTTAGTTTTTTTTTCTTTTTTACACAGAGTCATTTTAGTCAACACCAATTTACATAAGTAACTGAATATCACATTACGAAAATGGTAAATTTATAAAAACTATCCCTATTATTATAATTGTCACCAGTGACTGTCACATAACCTTAGTCTGAAAATTCCATAATCCAAGTGTTAAGTAGCTTAAAATTTGATTAATTACAGCATGAATAATGCCTGCCGCACGTTTGTCTGCACTTAAAGGTACAAAGGACATGAGATATTAAACAAAACTGTTTCACTAAACTTAATACCTATTTTTGCTTTAAAATTCGACCATAAAATAACAGCTATATAGTTCAGCAGACTCAACTATTAGATATTATTAAGTGGATAGCCATTGTAATCCCCAAGTACCAGTAAACATACACTCAGATCTCCAGGCCCTCAAATCCTTGACGATGAAGATTCTCTTAAGACATCATCATAATCACATTTAGCACATGCCTACATTTTGCAGTATCTGGACTGCTGATAAGAACAAGCCATTTATCCCCTTGCCTTATTAAACAAAAGTGATAGTTAATTAGTTACCTATTAACCAATATGTACCTAATACCTATCTATTGTAATTCAATAAATATATATCGGGTAACGTGCAGCCGGCCTAAAAATGATGTTACCATATAAATATACATTAGGTATACCTAGCTCTTAAGGGTAGATTTATATTAGGCCGGGCCGTGCTCGGGGCGTGCCGTGTACGTGGCCCGAACGGGGCACGGATTTGAAACCTTACATACATTTTGCATGCAGAAATTTATATTAAACAGTGCCTGGTCCATGTCCCGTCCGGGCCCGTCTACTAGCTAAAGGCTCCGGCCCGGCCCGGACACGGCACGCCCCAGACACGGCCCGGTCAAATATAAATCTACTCTAAATCTTAGAATCAGCACTCAGCATGCAAATCTCAGATTGCATTGGAATCTAATCACTAATATACAAAACGATGTAAGGCTGTATGTACATCGTACTGCGGATACAATCGGCTTATGGGAGATTGGATGCATAACTGGTTGGAAATGGTACATTCTGCCTGTTCCTGTTCCTGCAACTAGGGGCCGTTTACACGCGCGGTTTTAGCGCATTAAAATGAGGTTATACAGGTTGATCCAAAATAGTGTCAAGCTGTATGGAGGCAAGACTACCCCAATCACTCCAATGTACAAAAGTTAGTTGATTTTTTGGAACAATAAACATACTTTACAATCGGCAGCGATGGGCTTGCAACCTGCCACGTATGTAATGCTAACTACTGCAAAAAGTGAGCATGTGCCAAATATAATGTTTGGACGTGCCTCTGACTACCCTCTAGACATCTTCAAATTGTCTAAGCGCCTTTAGATTCGAAAGGATGTCGTCTTAGACGTGTAATTTCGTGAATAAAAATAGACGTGTAAAAAAACAAACAGACGACTTGTCAACCGTACTTTACAGTTAATTTAGAAAAAAAAAGCGTAGGTCGTAGATATAACATAACACGAATATTGCATAAAATAGCGGACCATACAGGGTGATTCGAGTACCACTGGACTTCCGCTTGACACAATTTCGGAACACTCCGTATACTCGGTGGTACCCGCAAATCTAATGCTGCCACTTGTCGGAACCAAATAATCTAACCTACAATATACCGTTGGCAACAGGAGCGCTCAAATGATGAAAATAAAATAAATAGGCTCGACTGTAATCCCCGAGATAGGCATAAAAACTAATATAGTAATAATCTCTTCCATTCATCGTTATATTCACTCCATCCTAAGGTTGTCTGGAAGAGATCGCTTTTTAACGATAAGATTGTAGTGTTTGCTCTAGTTTCTGTTAATATTTTTTGTTATTGGTGTACGATAAAGTATTTTCATTCATTCATTCAAAAAATGTTTATGGGGGTCGTCAGAACCACTAACGATGAATAGATTTTATAAGGCGTGATAAAAGCGTGAAAAAAATAAATTGGATCACGACTTTCATCAACGGACTTTAAGTACGGTAGACATTCTCTTAGATCTTCAGATTCAGACGCTTAGATCCTTCGTAGATGTTTAGTGGGGGTAGTCAGAGGCACGACCAAACATTATATTTGACACATGCCCACATATTCCAGTAGTTAGCATTCCATACGTGACAGGTTGCAAGCCCATCTCCGTTTATAAGAATACTAACTGGTTTCCTCACGACGTTTTCCTTCACCGTTTTGAGCACGTGTTTTTGATGCGGATATAAATTTTTCGAACAGAAAAATCCATTGAAGAATAGATTGACAGTCAAGGTACCTACCACTCGGCCAACACGGCTATATCCTTCTTTATTGACGATCACAAATAGCAATTTCTGAATTATTATCGGTATAAAGTAACAGATAAATACTTTAGAGCCTAGCTAGACTAGGCTAGACTAGACTATCTCATCCAAGTCCCTGGAGTTGAAATGGTATCAAAAGATACTAGACTAGATTGCATAAGTGATGTTTGATAAAGTGAAACGTAATCAAAACTGATCTCCGTGAGAAAATATAGCGTGTAAATAAGAAAAATGTTATTTCTTTTATGAAACGTCCTTCATTTAAATCCTCTCATTGCGAAGGCGGGTTCTTTAACAATATACGTGATTATCACTACATAGTATAAAGCAAAGTCGCTTCCCGCTTCCCGCGTCTGTATGTATGTCTGTATGCTTATATCTTTAAAACTACACAACGGATTTTGATGCGGTTTTTTTTTAATAGATAGAGTGATTCAGGAGGAAGGTTTATATGTATAATAACATGCTTAATATATTAGAGAACCACTGATAATTTTAAGATTTCTAATATGAAGTCGTAAATAAACACATTTTTTTGCGCTTATCCTTTAGAAATTTTTGATGCCCATATCAACGTCGAGTTGTGCAGTTCAATAAAGTTAATCCAATACGTTACTAATTACATTAATACATTAACCAGGCCACTTTCAGCATACAATCACCAAATGAAGTGGAAAAATATCAGTCTGGACGTTACATCTGCAGCTCTGAAGCTGTATGGAGGAATGAATGCTGTTAACGAATATACAAAGACATTCTGTAATATATTTTGGTATCAGCTTTGCACCCGTGCGAAGCCGGGGCGGGTCGGTCGTGCGAAGTCTAAATATATAAATCTCTTGAGTTACTGACTGACTGACTGATTTATCAACGCGAAGCCTAAACAACCAGTCCTAGAAACTTGAAATTTGGATAGTGTATTCCTGGGTGTTTAAAGAAAGGAATTTCCGAAATTCAACCCCAAAGAGGTTGCAGCGGGTTTTGAAATCTGTTTGAAAATAGAGTCACGAGGGTTTCCACTAATATACCTTAATTCTCTGATTGTCATATTGTATTTTAGGTACTAACGGCTCCCACACTGCGAATTCGCATCGCATCGCAAATGATCTGTCATCCAATTCTTCTAAGAGAGAAGAGCTATATTCTTGCGTGTGGGCGTCTAATCGAATCGCATCGCGGTTTTGTGTTGGAACCCTTAGTCGATAAACAAAATGGACGTAACCAGAGATGAACCTTAGAACAAGTACTAAGTTAGTTAGTTATGTGCTTAAATCCAGCAATATATATAATTATGTAGAGGCAGACACGAGACGGTTCCAGACTGCCTAACCGCACAGCTCGGCGGATACGCACCGCCTCGTCCCAAATCAAATTCCGTTCACTAGGTTGCGTGATAGACGACGCCAGCCGCGCTTATGATGCTGATTGATTGGTGTGCGGTATGGAGTTCCATACAACGGTAAAGAGTAAAGATCTACGATACGTGTATGTACTGCAACTTTACTTTGACTAATCCCCATATTCTTAGTTGTAACCTCGTCTCTTCTTGAATCCTCTACTCTTTCGATGCTATTATCCCTCTCGTATAAATGTTTTAATAAATGTTTTTATTGCGTTTCCAAAAGTACAATATTATGAACAATGATGAGATCTCCTTTTAAGTAAAAAATACTTGTCATAGGAGATTTCGCTCTTGCTTAGGTTTATTTTTAGAGTTATTTGTGTGGTGGTAAAACTATTAAACATTCATCGTATCTTACTCGTAAATCGATATTTTGGAGGTTCCTTAATTACGTCATTACGTCATCAGTCCTAGGAGATTTTCATCAAACAAACCGTCACACGCATGCGTCTTTCAGAAGCTGTCGAGGAATGTCAAGGTACATCTTGAATACCTTTAGTTAACAGTTCTGTTGACTGAAGAATCCTCGACTACCAAAACACGGTATCGAGGTCGAGTCGAGGTGGAGATATTTCGAGGTACTAAGAATATGGGGATTTAGATTTGAGGCTCGGAAATTCGGGTAATGTCTTTCCCGATACTGAGGGTCGGGCTAACGCAACCCGAGCTTACTGTAACTATTTTATGTGGGTTTTGCCGTTTTTGCTGCCTTCCGATCGGCATGTGTATAATTTCCGGTAATAATAACTCTTTCTCCAGAACAGAAATCATGGTCATTGATATTACTCGTATAACGGGTATGTAAGAGGTTTTAATGTAAGAACGCGATAAAAATACAAGTAAAAAATTTATATTATAATTTTTTTACGTTTGATCAATAAAAAGAGATTCAGATAACTTACAATGAATTGTATTGTTATCTTCAACGACATTTTAGAAATATATATGACAAATATATCCACTAATATTAAAGAGTCCCATTACCAATTTTTCAAAGGAGGAATCCTATATTTGGAAAAACTTGATACATAATCATTATTTGACTGGCCTCACAGCTCAGTTGGTAGTAACTCTGCCTTCTGCGCTGTAGGTTGTGGGTTCGATCCCCACCCAGGGCAAATATTTGTGTGATGAACATAGATGTTTGTTCTGTGTCTGGGTGTTACTATGTATAATACTAGCGACCCGCCCCGGCTTCGCACGGGTGCAAAGCTGATACCAAAATATATTACAGAATGTCTATTTAAAAAAAAGTCGCGCTGATTTGAAATTATAAAATTATCAGTGGTTCTCTAATATATTAAGCATGTTATTATACATATAAACCTTCCTCCTGAATCACTCTATCTATTAAAAAAAAACGCATCAAAATCCTTTGTGTAGTTTTAAAGATATAAGCAAACATACATACAGACATACAGACGCGGGAAGCGGAAAGCGACTTTGCTTTATACTATGTAGTGAAGTATGTATTTACAAAAAAAAAAGTATATAAGTATTCTATCAGTTATCTGGTTCCCATAGTACAAGCTTTGCTTAGTTTGGGGCTAGATGGCGCTGTGTGTAAAGTCCGCCAATATTTATTTATTTATTTATTTATTTATTATTTTTAGTACCTACGCAAATTGTAGAGTAAGTAGAATCGTTTATTTTGTGTTGGTTTATATAGAGACGTCTGGTGCTCAGATTGCTCAGATCGATAAGGCGTTAAAGATATTTAAGAAGGGTAGGTCAAGTTACTTTAAGCCTATCATCTTTATATAAAAGAAAGTCGTGTTAGTTACACCATTTACAACTCAAGAACGGCTGAACCAATTTTTATGATTTTTGTTTTAGGAATTGTCTTAGTGTAAAAAAATTAAGAAATTGTAAAACCTTGCAGTGAGTTAGAAAGAGAAGATGAACGAGAACGGGAACTTAACACAACATTTGTTATTTCTAAAGCGATACGAAGTTAGCCAGGGTAGCTAAAATCACTAACGGTGTTTTCCTTCGCTGTTTTGAGCAAATGTGCACATACCATTTACAAATACAAAAATCCATTAGTTCACAATTAGGATTCGATCCCACGATTCGAGGCACTTTCACTAGGCTGCACACAGCTCTTAGTAAAAAGCACCTCATCATTAAAGAAGCTCCATTGTGTACCTCTACGACTGGTCGAGAACTTTGTTATTACGATGATGAATAACGATATATTGCCATCCTGCCCGCATATAATACGGCACGTGAACGATGGAAGTTTTGAACAATGAAGGGAAAATATAGCTCTCATATAGGATGGAGAATGTCTCTTAGTAAACAATATATACAGCTTGTACTGCAAGGTACGGACTTTCAATCAGAAGGTAGTGCTTTCGATCCCGGCCGTGCATCAATGAAATGTTCTGTTCAAAAATGTACGTGCGCATAACACGTGCTTACTGCTTAGGTTTAGGGTGAAGGAAAACATCGTGAGGAAACCAATTAGTATTCTTGTAAGCGACGACGGGCTTGCACCCTGTCACGTGTGGAATGCTAACTACTGCAAATTGCGGCATGTGCCAAATGTAAAGTTTAGGCGTGCCTCCGACTAACCCCTTTAAACATCGTCAAGGATCTAAGTGGCTGGAGATCTGAGAGTAGACATTCGTACTTGGGAATACAGTCGTGTGCTCTCAATTAATTTAATTTAATTTTTTTTCTGGCAACTGCAGAAATAATGAACGCGCTTTTACGCAAACATAATATCTTCGGAACTGCTGTTACTTGATATACTCGTATATGAAACATTGGATGCTTTATTCATTCATGCATCGTGTCAATGTGCTCATTCATGAAACTCATTAAATAATGACATTCTGTCGGTTGCCACTTTTATGGCTCTCATCGGGCAGTGAGAACAGGATAAGGGAACGGGTACCCGTAGTATGGGTATACTACGTGATGTATTTGGGGGGGGTAGGGGTCTTCAAAAATACCACGCATGGTCACAGGGTCGTATTAGGTTAGGTTAGGTTAACCAATAAAACTTATAAAAATCTCACGCTTTTTTGAAAAATCGTACGCAGCGCTTGCCGTGTACGCACATTCTGGGCGTACACGGCAAGCGCCGCATCATAAAGACAAAGGAGAGCCAAAATATTTTTTTTTTACATTCTCTTTGCAAAACTTGTCTTAAGGCCCTGTATGTAGACGATTGCGCTTTTTCGAAACGAAAAATGAAATACTTCTGAACAAGCCACATTTCCTATTTTTATAAATATATTACTTCAGGTTCCTACCTAGATTTATATTAAGCTGAAAACATAATAGCAGTAACTTTTCACGATAAAGATGTTATTTCAAAATGATACGTTTTAGAATTTATGATCGAAATACTTTGATAAAAAAAATAAGGGGACACGTAGTAAGGGTAAGTTCCCTAACAAGTGGAGCATATATTCGGATGCTGACATGACAACTATTTGCATATTCTGACATAAATGAATTTATTTCAATCTGATGATGTTAACTACCTGCGACGCTTACCTAAATCTGTCTGTGTCTGAATATTCACATATCATGAAACTTTCCGTTATATTGCGAACTGTCGTTCAACATAACAAGGGAGACTTTAGTATTGTTTCCGAACCGTTGCCGGTTGAATTGTTTCCTAAAACGCGGCGGCCATCATGACGGCCGTGATCTTGCCTATCTACTAGATGATATATTCAGTGTCAGGAAACTTATTCTTGCTGAAACTGTAGTTTTTGAGACAGGTATACGTTTGTCATGTCTCCGCTATATTTCGTCCTTTTGAAGGTGACCGCGTGATGGCGATAGTTTGTGCCGACTACCTCGACCCGTTTAGAATGCGGATAGGCGCCTCCGTGCCTAGTCAGGAGAATAGAAATGAGCTTTTCCCACGGGGTCTGAATTTTCGATTTCCTTACTTTAAAGCGACATCAAAGATTTCAAAGGGCTTGCAGAGTGGAAATAAATGGCACTGTCAACTCTCAATTCTGGATTGGTAGTCTGATTCAAGCTCGGTCAATGGGTGCCCAATAGTTTTTGCTTTTGAATAAAGGAAAACTGTCTTGAAAATTTGCAGGATATTCTCCAAACATATAACAATAACAACAATACACTCGTATCCAGTAACAATTGTCTCGCAACATTGGCAGATCAAATATTAGTGAAAACGTAACATATAAGAAAGGTTGTTGCATAATTTTATACAACTTAAATTCCATTCTAAACTTAGGAATGAACAATAAAGTCAGGTACTCACTAGCGAGCCATAACTGTAACTAATCAGATACAGCAACGAATTCTAGTATAGCATGATACGGTCTTGGCTCTCGTAGCGCCTTCGTCGGCTCTATTCGAGCCGCTCGCGACAGGCTTGCTCACCATGTACTCACCATTGTTTGTAACAGTAACGTGTAACGGTTACAGTAACAGTTTGGTATTGAGTACCCGGCTTTAAGGTTTGGTGCAGATAGCAACAGAAACAACTCAAAGAGGTTATGTTACAATAAATAGATGTAGACACTGTAAACGTTAATATAACCCCGACGTAATGGGAACAACCTACCGTGAAGGAGCTCATTAGTGACGGAAATTATTGCTGCTTTTGCTTCATAGATATCACTGTGATGATCCTGCTAATATTATACATCCGAAAGTTAGTATGTTTGGATGTTTGTGGATGAATCACGTCGAAACTACAGAATGGATTAGGGTAAAACTAAGAATAGAATAGCTTTAAGGCTATTTTTTATCCAGGTACTAAAAAAAACTAGTAGGCTTTGATGTCTCAATATATATATATATAATATATAATTAAAGTCCCGTGAAAAAATTATTAGTATAAAGTAGGTATTTCGAAAAAAAAACGCATTAAAACCATGAAGAAACTTGCGGCATAACCTACACCACCTACTGACCTTGAACTTCCTGTGAAAAAACAGACTAGAAACAGGTTTCCGTAAGTAAGTTAAGGTGAGTTTTCATCTACGCGGAGCTACGCTGAACTATGCGGAGCGGACCATACACAGCGCTCACATTTTCAAACTCGAATATTTGAGCGCTGTCATTGGTCCGCCCCGCGCAGCTTCGCACAGCTCCGCGTAGGTCGAAACTCACCCTAAGACTTTGTTTATACAGGTTGTGCAAAAAAAATGTTAAGCAAAAATACAGTGGAAGAGCACCCTTATGTACCCTGGTACCCGGATTCCAATTTTAATTTAAATCGGCTTATCTGTTACGGCGTTATAGAATCAAAAACGTACACATAAAAAGCCAACAACAACAATTTTGGAATTTATAACACTAGCTTCTGTCCGCAATTACGCTTACGTTTTACCAAAAGTAAAACGCCAGAAATATTAAATACTGGAAAGAAATGGGGGAGGCCTACGCCAAGAAGGCGAATACTACAAAATAATTTTATGATTTTAATTAAGACCGCGAATTATGTATTTAAATTTATTTATATCAATCTAATAATCATATAATTTTTTTTTTTTTATTAGTGAAATGTAAATATTATTTTGATTCTATAATTATTATTATTTTAATGCACGCTCAACTTAATTAAGAAAGGGTAGTAGAATAAATGGCTTTTTAATTTTATTTTATTTTATTTTATTTTTACCTAAAGTAAGCAGTCGATACGTTATTCAAAGTTTTATCCACATAGGTTCAGTCTTTACGGCTTGTTTGAACTATTAAAAATCCTCAGCCTCACAAACTTTCTGTTTTATTATTATTACAAGCTGCTGGCCCCGGCTTCGCACGGCTGGTACTTGGATAAAAAGTAGCCTATGTGAGATGGCAACTTGTAAATTGTTCACCAATAATGTATTATTATTAGTTCTCCCCTAACTCACGAATTACCTACGAATACCAAATGCCATGTCATTCATAGGCCATGTCATATAGTATATGACATGGCCTATATACTACGTTGATACTACTTTAGAATAGCAGGATTGAGGCTTAGGATTATTTTCCTTCGATGAAGGTCAAAGCTACATAAGAATCCGCGCAAAGATAAAATCTCACTATTGTTGGTAATTTAATTAGCAAGCTAAAGCTAAAATTCAGTAAAATACTGTATTTAGGTTCACGCTTAATTTCAAATTAGCCTGATCATTATGTCAATCTGGTTAACATCACAATTTACTTAAAATTAAAAATATTTTATTCAATCGCTGGTTTGGTGAGTCACTTAAATTGTTTTTTTTTATCTTATTATTGTTTTTTAAGGTTCCGTACCCAAAGGGGGAAAACGGGACCCTATAACTAAGACATCGCTGTCCGTCGGTCTGTCACAGGACTGTATCTCATGAACCGTGATAGCTAGACAACTGAAATTTCCACAGATGATGTATTTCTGTTGCTGCTCTCTCTTGCAATACTAAAAACAGAATAAAATAAATATTTAAGTTGGGCTTAAATACAATAAACGTGTTTTTTTGCCGTTTTTATAGATAATGGTACGGAACCCATCGTGAGCGAAACCGACTCGCATTTGGCCAGTTTTTTATTATATATTTTTAACGCAAATATCTTTTAATTTTTTCCTTGTTAAGCAAGCTAACTTTAATGCAGTATGTAAAAACGTATAAATGGTCAACAGCTGTTTTTATTGTATAGTTCTTAGTTTACAAACTACTGTTTGTTTCTCAAAGAAAATAAAATAAATCTTAAGATTAAAAAGTAACATAAAGTAAGTATGCGAAATTTCAGCTCAATCGTTTGGGGATAACTGCTGCAAAATTGAGTTGGAACATTAACAAACATAGTTACATAATTACATAAATTGCAAGTTAAATAAAAGCTTTTAAATGAGTCTAACGATCCAGCGTGGTGTTACTCACCCGAGCAGGGCAGTTTCTTCCATGCTAAGAGCGGGCATCACGCTTGTAGCTTCCTTCTTGACGGGTCTGAAATAGTGCCGTAGTTGTAGCATACTCGAGGTGTCATGTTTATAGTACAGTGTATTTAAATCGACAATGATTTATAGTGTTTATGAGGTTGTGCATAGAAAACAAAGAAAGGTTTGTTTCAATCTTGCTTAACGGTCTGAATGTTTTTTTTTTTTGTTTAAAATACTTAAAAATGTGTAGTTTCTGAATGGACAGTGTTTACCCATTTAAGACGAAAAATGTGATAAAAGTGTATTTTACCATTTAACATAAGAAGAGAATTCAATAAAATATATTTTAACTAGCAGACTCGGTAACGCGTTGCTGTGTCAACAGATATCGCGACTATTTGATTAAAATCGGTTAAGTAGTTTAGGAGTCCATCGCGTCCAAACAACAATAACTAACAATAAATAACAACAATAAATAACAACAATAAATAACAACAATAAATAACAATAAATAAATAACAACAAAAGATTTATTTTATAAAGAAAAAGAGTTTTTAGGCGTAATTTTTTAATAATAAGTTTATTCTAAAAGTCCAAAAGTTATCCGTGCTTATAAAATCTTGAGTACCCAAGAAACGCTTTAAATTACAAAAAAATATAAAAGCTAAAGAGCTTTATTCACGCTAGTTTCTCGGCGCGGCGCCTGTAGGTACTCTACTCATACGCTCCACCAACATCGCACAAATTCGTTTTTTAAGGTTCCGTACCAAAAGGGTAAAAACGGGACCCTATTACTAAGATTTCGCTGTCCGTCTGTCTGCCACAGGGCTGTATTTCATGAACCGTGATAGCTAGACAATTGACATTTTTACAGATGATGTATTTCTGTTGCCGCTATAACAACAAGAACTAAAATTAGAATAAAATAAATGTTTAATTGGGGGCTCCCATACAACAAACTTGTTTTTTTGCCGTTATTATAGATAATGGAACGGAACCCTTCATGCGCGAGTCCAACGCGCACTTGGCCGGTTTTATTTAAATTATACTAGCTTCAGCCATCGACAACACAGCCCAATAGACACCTCATGTATACCTCATACAACTCAATTGTTTGTTTGAAGAAATTAAGCCATTAGGCCATTAGTCTATTGGGCTGTGCTGTAGATGGCTTCAGCCTGCGACTTCGCTCTCGTGTGTCTCTTTAGTGTACAGCGTGGTAGGTCTTTAGTCGTACAGGAATGAATAGGGGATCATTTACGGGTCGTAACGTAAGCACCGTGTTAAGCAAAACAAGTAAATTTTCTAACTTTTTCTAAATGTTACATCACTAATGGATGTAGAAGGTAAATAGGTACTACATAAAAATATTTATGGTGCGATACTCCATTTTATTTATGTATTTTATACAATTCTGAAAGTAGACAGAGACTTTTACAGTAAAAACTAAAATTTATTAGGGCTTCCGCGACATGAATGTATTGAATAAATTATTTCACATTAAAAGTTGCGGTGGAGCTCATAATTGATGTGTGTGTGTCACGCACACTCCCAATTTATTTTAATAGGATTTTCGTTGAGGTTATCGTCTTATCGCCTTATCGCGTAAAAAAAACAATATGGATGGACTTGGATCACTTTAGTCAATGGAAAGTCAGTAAGGTCGGTTCTATAGTTGTCTAGACCTATTAAAAAAACCTTTAGTTTTGACTAGATTCGTGCTCAAAGTTAAATAATTGACGTTGGTGAGCTTGCAACCTATCACGTATGGAATGCTAACTACTGAAAAAGTTGCCCATGTGCTAAATGTAATTTTTGGACGTGCCTCTGACCTACACCTTTAGACATCTTCAAGAATCTAAGCGCCTGGAGATTGGAGATGACATCTACTGTGATTACAGTCGTGATGCTTTTTTCTTGATATTTTTTTAGCAATTTCTGTCTGTCCGTCTGTCTGTCACAATCACAAGGCTGTATCTCATGAACCGTGATAGCTAGACAGTTGAAATTTTCACAGATTATGTATTTATGTTGCCGCTATAACAACAAATACTAAAAACAGAATAAAATAAATAATTTTCTTGACTTTTTTGCTGTTTTCCTACTCACACTACACTGGTTTTTTTTTTAATTAAATGTAAAAAATACGAACTCTTATTTCTTTGGCATTTTAACGAGATTGGCCGATAGCGTTGGTTGGCTTCAACAGTTCCACAAAACTGTTTCTATGGGATCATAGTTAGAAATAACATAACGAAAATGTAATTCACTGATAAAAATCCGGCCAAGTGTGAGTCGGACTCGCGCACGAAGGGTTCCGTACTATTATCAAAACGGTAAAAAAATCACGTTTGTTGTACGGGAGTCCCACTTAAATATTTATTTTATGCTGTTTTTAGATAAATACATAATCTGTGAAAATTTCAACTGCCTAACTATCGCGGTTCATGAGATACAGCCCTGTGACAGACAGACGGACAGCGAAGTCTCAGTAATAGGGTCCCGTTTTTACCCTTTGGGCACGGAACCCTTAAAAATAATTATGTTCAAGTTGGATTCTACTATTCCAACAGATAGATGCTGGCAAAGACACTAAACCTATAAATTTTAATGAATTGACGAAGAACAATGAGTGGAACCAGCAAAAAAGTAAAAACTTTGTAATTCCCTTGAGGATGGTCGTAACTGAAATCGGATCAAGCAGCGCATTGATCTAACAGCTGACTAACAATGAACTGAATTCTATTATGTCAAAGTTCCTTTTATGGTGATGGTTTAATTTGTTTTGTAATTTTGATCGTGTTTTTATCTATATTTACCAAAGGCACATGATTTTATATCCGTATTTAAAGTGATAAAACGGGACCCTATTACTAAGACTTCTGTCCGTCTGTCTGTCACACACAGGACTGTATCTTATGAACAGTGATAGCCAAACAGTTGAAAATTTCACAGATTATGTATTTTTGTTGCCGCTATAACAACAACTATACTAAAATCAGAATAAAATAAATATTTATGTGGGGCTCCCATACAACGAACGTGATTTTTTTTATAGATAATTCAATAGATAAATAATGTTTTTTATAGATAATGGTACGGAACCCTTCGTGCGCGAGTCCGACTCGCACTTGGCCGGTTTTTTTTAGCACACCATTTTTATAAAATTCCAAAATATATAACAGATCATTTTTGTATAACTTAGTAGACAATCATAGTACCTAACTTAATAAAAGACAGTTTCATTTCAGCTTTGATAGTTTTTATGATAATGTGATTAACATTTCCCGCCTTACCGCGGTGGCCCAGACAAAAACCAGAAAATTGGAAGTATCACCTTAAGGAATTAGTTAAATTCCCAGCAAATTCGGAATAGCCTATCTCGAGTCTCATGATTATTAGATGAGGTGCCTCAAAAGGAAAGTACCTTGAGCGTTTTGTTTGCACGGTTTTTGCGCGTCTGTAACAATAGGTAAGTTGTAATATTTTAAAAGGAAAAAATGTATTTTCGTTTTTTTTGTAATGGATGAACTAAAAAACTACTGAGCCAATTTGTGGGTCAAAAAATAATCATCTAACAAAAGCTTAATTATCAGCGAAAAAAAGAGGTTTTTTTTTATAAATTTTCGATCCCCACGAGCAGAGCATTATTTATTATAAAACTCTTAAAATAACATTTATCGTTCAATATTTTAATCCCCATGAGACAATCTGATCGTTTATTAAGTTTATTTACCCATTATAATAGTTTTTTTTAAGTTAAGTTACTTCTTATTTTAAGTTTTACAATTCAAAATATATTTGCGATTTTAATATATTGAAGTGCGCCTTTCTATTATTATAATTCAAAAAAGCCCTCGACCCGAATGTCTGTATCCTCAGATATCAAAGTTATGATGGTAGGTATCATTCTATTGCGTATTTGTATTGCCCTGATTGAGAATGACGGATGGTCTGTGAAGAGGTTAAGGATGACCTTGCCGCTATATTTATCCCGTACGACGCGGTTTACGTATTGCACCACGAAAATTCCAAAATTAGAGATCGTAGCTGAGAGCTAAGTCCGATATTTACGAGCGTAGGTAAAGTGTAGTCAAAAAAAATAGGATCACGGCTGTAATCCCCAAGTACAGTAGACATCCTCACAGCCCTCCAGGCGCTCAGATTCTTGAAGATGTCTAAAGGGATTAGTCAGAGGCACGTTCTAACGTTACATTTGATTTGGCACATGACATGCCACATTTTATAGTAGTTAGCATTCCACACGTGACAGGTTGCAAGCCAGTCGCCGCTTACAAGAATACTAACTGGTTTCCTCACGATGTTTTCCTTCACCGTTGTAAGCACCTAATTATATTTTTTTCGAACAGCAAATTCCATTAATGCACGTCCAAGTTCTTCGGATTGAAAGTCGAGGTATCTCCCACTCGGCCAACACGGCTTTTTTTTTGCTGAATAGTTAATATAGCAACATTATTTTGTAAACCGGGCCCGCACATTATCCCGATTATCCGAGATCTTATCAACGTGCAGGCGTTCCGCGGTGATTTGCCGGTCGGGCGTGAGCAGTGGAGCGTGCGGCGGCCCTTAAACATGCTATTGCTTTAATAATTTCCCATCACGCTACGCCACGTTTTGATTAAGGAATTTTAGACTTAGCCCTCTGTTATGAATTCTTGCGAAACTAGCCTCACTGTCACACAAAAGTGACAACCACAATCTGTCAAGTTATGGTATGTAATACACTTCTTAGTTTAGATATCGCAGACACGTAAATCTCGCTACCTCTGAATTTCGTATGAAGTTTCGCGGCCAAGCGTGCAACAGACTACCACGCTATATTTAACCGGGATTGGAGATAACCACGTATAACTAAATAAGTCCTTACGGTGTAAAAATAGTCAGGCGGCCTAAGGCGCCATCTTGATGAGCGAAAGTATCGCAGCCGTATTATCCTCCTGCCATTTTATTCTATAACAACTCTCATCGCGATTGTATCGACAGGAGATACCTTCATAGAATAAAATAATAAGGTAGGATAATATCGCCGCAGTACACTCGTGTAAGGAAGTGGTACCTAACATGTCCCTTTTATTTAATTTGCAATGTGTTTTTCAATGTGGCCTACAGCGTCGAGTTAGAGGAAAAATCGTAGTTCGGACTTCAAGATTTTTGGAGGATATAAACTAAAGTTGAAATGGGCAATCGCTCATCATTTGTCTTCTTGGTATAATGAAATTTTGTGAAAATTGTTCACCAATCAGACGGGACTTGTGCAGTGTTGTTGGCTGCGGGAAAATGACAATCATTCAGATGGTTAAATCCCGACGATCAGAATGTTAAGAGGTAACTGCTTAAGCACGACATTGTTGAAAAGGTGCGAAACACGTGACCTACTCGTACGTAGTAGTTAATTTGTAATACCTCTTGCCATAAAGTGTCATATTGTAAGTAAATATATAATAGGTATTTGCTGTACTGAAAAGAGTAGTCTTTTCTGATAACATCAAAATGTTACAGCTAGCCAATAGCTACCAGCAACATGTTTATTATTGTAGATTTAGTAACAGTTGTAGTCATACATAGTTTGTTCCGCGTGTTCAGAACACTTTAAATGATTTTTACGAACCGATTGCATTTTGGGCCTATGTATATTTGCCACTGTAACGAGAAACTTCCTGTCTGGATCATAACTAATAAAGTCCATCCTTACGGCGACTTTATGTAGGACAAGGCAAGCCATTGTTCTGTCAATAAGTTCGTTTAAGAATATGCTTGAATTTTTTTTTTTTTGGGTGGGCTGATTCTACCCGTATAAGACGGAAAAAGTGATAAACCCGCATTATCTTAAAAAACATCGAGCTTAAAACTGTCTTTCATTTAGGTATCTAGTATGATTATCTAACGAATTATAAATTGAACTGCTTAGCTATTCATAGTTTTGATTAAAAACGAAAAGTAGTGTTTTGGAAGAGCCAACTTTGGAAAATAAATCTATCGAGAAAAGTGTCCTTAATCCTGTTTCTGTGTATAATTTATCTAGATTAAATCCTTAAGTTATCTTTGTCATAAAAACAAAACTGTATGTTTTGCTGTTATTGAGAAAATACGATTCTACATTCATCAAAAAAAGATTACTCGTCTTAAAAGATTATCTACCTAGGGATACAGTCGAGAGTCTTTTTTGATGAAATTAAGTTTGTGAAACGTTTAAGTCGATAAGAGGGATAAGCGCAAAGATTGTTTGTTGTTCCTTCGTGTACCTATTACGTGTACACTTGGCTTAGGTGGGTACCACTTTAGTTCAAATTAATAATAACAGTTTTATCGCGACTTTAGGATGGTATTTTGGTAACCTAGATTTTAGGCGTCTGCTTCAATTTTGTGTGAGAAGGTAAATAGGTTAAATTTTCTTTTTGCGTAGAATTAAACACGTAGTAGGTATTCATTTATTTTTAAACAACATTATTATAAGGAGCAACGATGGATCGTAATTGTTATGTATTTCTGTTGACGCTATAACAACAAATACTAAAAACAGAATAAAAAAGTGGGGCTCCCATAAAACAAACGTACGTGTATAATGGCACCCTTCGTGCGCGAGTCCGACTAGCACTTGGCCGGTTTTTTTTTTCCTTTCTTTGTTTTCTATGACACCATAAAAGACGAAAATCCGGAAAGATACCACAGGATTAATTACTGTGTTTTCTGGATACGTCAAACCATTCAAGTCGAAAAAAGTAGGTTAAAAGTATTATAAAATAATTAATCTAACTACTTTTACATACTAAGTAACTAAGTAAATACTCTAGCTAGAAAGTAAATAGGTACATAGATTGAGAAGCTAAGTAGATAACAATGAAATGAATGAAGATACAAGTAGGTAGGTGTTACACATAATGTCAAATAGGAGAAATTACGTACTTAAAAAAATAGTTCCTCTAAATTAGAATCTAGAAATTTAATTTCTCTAGATGAATCGAAACATTGTCGGTGTTTTTATCAATTACATTTTTTACGTGAGTTATTTGTCGTTTTTGACATTATGTGTAGTACAACAGCTCACAAAAGTTTTGAAAGTGAAATAAGTGTTGACTCTGCTACTCAGTTTTTACTTTTTGCTCATCGTTTTTCACTTGTTTTTTGTTTACCAATGTGATTTTGATCCAAATAAATAAATTTTAAATTTAGTAAATTTATTGTACAGATTTGAGTTACACACCTCATGTGTAACTCAAATCTGTACAATAAATTTACTTTACTTAAATATAATCAATTTTTACTATGATCTAGCACTTTGAAACAAGTTATCTATATAAGTATTATTAATAGCTTTTTCAGGAATTTGTAGGTATATTAATATATAATATGTGTTAGTATAATAATAAAATGTCTATGATAATATTAGTAAGAAAATTGCATGAATAAAACAAGGTTGATAGTTAATCCAATTACTAGATAAATATGATGCTCCGTTCAGGATAATTAATATTTATTCTGTAAGTGTACCTATGAAATGGTTATTATTAATTTAATTTGATGTGTAAAATTGTGTTTAGTAATTAGATAAGTAAAAAACTTAAAAAATGAGTAGTAAGGTAACCAAGATATCTAAAAATAAACACTAATTTCTAAAAACAGCACAAATTGGTTGATTTCCTGAATTGGGATATTAATGTCACATGAATGACACATTTTTTTTTTCAATAATTTATCAAAACCAAATGAGTTGACATAAATATTAAAATCCATCCAATACTTCAGGTAGGTTACCAATTGGTTCTGCTCACTGTACTTCTTACATAATACAAAGCAGAAAGTTGGTAGGTACTACTTATTATTCTCAGTAGGATCTATAAAAAAAATGCTATTCAAGTAGGTACTAAGAATGAGAACTAATAAATTTACAAAACTTTGAAATTACTGATTTACATGGATCAAAGCCCAATACCAAACTCACTCAATACCTACCTAAATAATGGCTCTAACTTCTTCCTCGATCTGCACCCTTGAAATACCCGTTTAAGTAGTTTCTTTCTAGTCGGTATACTCCATACCTTGGACACTTCACCCAAGATGATATAAGAGCCTTCTTGCATCATGGTAAACTTAATTAACCAAAAATAACATCTATGTTAAAACAAAAACATGCTATTAAAAAATAATATTTCCATCATAAACACTGCCTGTAAATAATAGTTTCAAAAGTAAAATAGTTTTACAAACTATTTTAAAGTTCAGTGTTGATGATTTAAATTGCTTTAGAAGTTGATAAAAGTTTATAAATATAATTTATACAAGTTTGTAGTAAGTTTCTTACCTTAGTAGAAGTTGATGGCTCCTAGGAGTCGTGTAGGTAGCGATAGCGAGAAGGCAAGCGCGCGAAATATACGGCCTCCTTGTACGTATCGGAATCGCGAAGTGACGTCGGCCTGAAAAGACCGTAGTGATGACAGGATAGCACCCCGCGCCCAAATAGCGTCTCACTTCGCACTGTATTAGAGCGCATGCGTAAATTACCCCGGGAAGATATGAAATAGACGACGTTTAAAAAGAATATGAAGCCTAGTAGGCTATCGCCAGTGTTCTGAAAACTTCCTGGATAGCGATAGCCTATCGCTATCCAGGAAGTTTTCAGAACACTACATCGTCCAGGTATTCGTAAAAAAGAGTAAGCACCTAGGTAAAAGAGTACATTATCAGATATTTTAGGACCAGCGGGCTATTCGTAGGAGCTTTATTTTAATACTTATTACGAAAATTATAAAAATGTTTCTAGAAGAGTTTGAAAACATAAACTATTCAAAAGATTGCACTGACAGGAAAATTGAGAAATATTCATCCGTTGATATATTAAAGCATGGACCGCGAACATTATGTTCACGGTGACAGAAAGCAGAGTATGTATAGAGGTGGATGATATTGACTATTTTTGCTAGCGGTTGGATATCCGATATTTGGTTTCTAAACCGGTATCGACATCCATTTCTCAATATCGGTAGGTACCTACTTATGTATGAACGAAACCCTTGTTTCTTCTAACAGTTTTAACTTAATGTATAGCTGGTAGTTTCCACGAAAATCATACTACACGACTACACGACCAAATGTAATTAAATACATTTCTTAATTGTACAGACGAAACTCAACCTTATTACTCTAAATTTAAGATGTTCGACACACTCTTCCATAGGTCAAAGTATAGTGAATATATTTCAGCTTCTCGCTTATATTATAAATATCTTCATCTCGCACTTGAAAGTTAGCGCTCTAGAGGAATTATTTATTTTCGGTGCTGCTTATTATATATTTATAGCTTATATATACTTAGTGTGCGCACACTGGCGCACGGCGTGGTAGAGAATTTAAAATTTATCAATTGAATTTAATAGATAACCAATCGAATTAAGGTATATGTATATTTTAATGCTCGTTAATCTCGCAAAACTGCGCTGCGATGCTCCCAAAGTCGATCACTGAACTTTAAAAATATACCATAATACGTTTGGATGACTATAATTTCATTTGATATATTTTTTATCCTTTCCGGTTCCGTCCGTCACTGTACGCCAACCATTATCGTTTATAAGTAGTTTGTCACTTTCGCACACGTCTAAAGTGACCATGATGATTTTTTATTTGGGTTTATATCTTCCCCCTCGTTACGCTTGCGTGGTAGGTACCTAGATAAAAAATAGCCCCTTTATTTGCTACTTCAGAGCTTAGGAAGTTATTTATCTATGTTCCAAGTCAAGTAAATGTGTGCCGTGCCTGCCTCTCCCATAGACATATCTCATAGGACTCATCAAAGAGCATTGGGACTATAACTCACTCTTCAACCACGAACGAAACACTGCTATGCTGTCACAAAAGTTGGTTAGTTGGTCATATTGTAAAATATTATTTTATATTATAGCGGGCAGGGTAGGGTTGCTAAAATAATCAATTTTTTTATGATTTTTAACTTCTTGCAAAAACAGAAACAAAATCAGGTAAAATTCGAATAATTTTGTCAAAACGCGTAAAGTAAAATAAATCTACCACATTCTAGTCTCTACTCTCTAGCATCTGTGGAGGAACGTATATTCTCTCTGCATAGAAGTTTGTTTACTTTTTTATCGTTTCTTGTCTCTGGTCTTGATGCTTTGTTTTTGTTTGTTTACTTACTTTGCTTTTGGTTTTGGTTTGGATTGGATGGAGTTTGTTTGTATTTATGAGGTTATACTTACTTCTTTCTTTTCCTCTACTGAAATTAATAATTTATCCAATAAAACTTTTCAGTGGTGATTAGTGAAAATCCAACGTGTAGAAGAGATGTAAAAGTTGTACTTAGACTGGAATAACTTTGTGTGGCCGTTCGTAAGAGGCACGTTTATCAGTATCTTTTCGAAAAATTGGCTCCTTCGTTGTACTTAAACTTTGCAACGAGAACTATTACACTTAGCTATGTGTGCTATGTATGTTCTATTTATACAAGTGGACTTCCTTCTACCAATGCAAAAGGATGCTTGGTAAAACATGGGACTATCACCAAAAATAACAATGTGGCTACTACTACAAGCCTATGAAGAATACAGAGCTGATTCAGGGACCAGCAAAGTGCGAATCTACACTGACGAAAAAATTAAATGAGAATGAAAAATTCATTGAGATTGAGTTTGTCTATTCAAATTTAAAAGGTATTTATTTCAATAAAATCACAAGAATTACTTTGAAATCTCTTATGAGCTAGGTGAAGCTACGCCTATTCATCGCGACAAAACCTAGAAGAATCAGGTAACAAACACTGCTTGTTTTGCTTCTTGTATAAAGATATAAAATGAGAAAGATATCATTTGACTTGATTAATTTCATTTCCAGATACAATGAAGTGGTCTTGGAAGATTGTCTTGTGACATAGTCAAAACATCTAATTGGGCCATGCTCATTGTGAATGCCCAACCACCTGCACCCGAGAGGACTAATTTGAGGCATCGGATAGGGCCTTGGAAGTAGCAACTTACTGAAAGCAACATATCTGACTAAAATGAATGAGTACATTGACTCGAGGAATGAATGAATGCTCATTGTGCCAGTCATAAAGATAGATGAGAATATACAGGTTTGTGCCGATTTTAATCTAAGTATACGAAACTTTCATTACTTACTGACTGACTGATCTATCAACGCACAGCCCAAACCATTGTTTCTAAAAACATGAAATTCAGATGATGTATTCCTTATATTAAGTTGTGATACCACCCCTAAGGGTGTGCAGCGGGGCTAGAATAAATAAAGGGGGAACTTATAATCCGAAAAACAACCCTTAGATGATAAAAAAACGCAAAAAGGATGATTTTGGTATAGATGGCGTTTGTGTGCACAAAATCTGACATCACAGACTAAAATCATTCAGTCGTCATAGCAACGCAGTTTTGACTAATGAATGATACGCATTCTACCAAAATTCGTATTTTTTTTTATCAGTTCAAGATTTGTAGGGGAAAAATTGGAAGTTGCCTGAATTGCTTTTTCCTATGCGATTATTAAAAATTGTCAGGACAACGTCTGTCACGGGTCGGCTAGTTCTCTCTCAATAAATACTTGGAGAATGTTTGATGTAGATGTCTGAGCTAATTTGCATGGAGGAATCTCTCTAATGCAAATTCCAAGTTATTAGGTGGTTCCAAAGAAAGTACAGTAGTAAACAGTAAACACACAAAAGCTTGTTTCGTTTTTGCAAATCCTTCCTATTCATTAATAGATTTTTCTATTCCAAAAATTGTGCATGTGCAGTAACTCCTGCTCAAAATGGTGAGGAAACCAGTAAGGTATGCTTATAGATAGTGATGCAACCAGTCGTGTAATAAATGCTTACTACTGCAAAATGTGGGTATGTGTCAAATGTAATATTTGAAAATGCCTCATGTCATGACCAAGGTGGTCTGGGTTTTACCTTGAATGATCTAAGTGGATCTCTACTGTAATTGGTGATTACACATTGTGATCCTATCTACCTAATATATAAAATTCCCATGTCACAGTGTTCGTAACAAAACTCCTCCAAAACGGCTTGAAAAATTATTATAAAACAAATTATATAATTAAAACTATCGTGGTTGTTATTCATTTTAACTACAAATACGGCTAATTACCACGTTTCTTGTTGTATGGCTGACGTTTCGAGACAATTCAGATGCTCTTCATCATGAGCACGGCACGGCACGGCAGATCGGTGAATACTCGCCGATCTGCCGTTGATCGGGTTGTCTCGAAACGTCAGCAATACCAATAAGAAACGTGGTTATTAGCCGTTTAGCCGTATTTGTAGTTATAATAAAACAAATTGTGAGAATATTTACTGATTATTGAAATTTGGCAGGACAACGTCTTTCGGGACAGCTAGTAATATATATATAAATATATATTTTATTGGTGCCCTTGTATTTGGCCTGTTGCAGAAGAAGGTGTGGAGTGTGTATCATGTTTGGGCTAGCATGATTGGGGACAAACTCGTCGGGCCCATGTTCTTGCTGGCTATATTGAATGACTATCTGGAGTTCCTGAGGAAGTCGCTGGAAGGCCCTCTTGATGATTTTTCACATGCAGATTACCATGACAATGTCTTCCAGCGAAATGTTGCACCAGAACAATACCCACGCAATGTGTGTGAGTGCACGCAACCAACACAAATCTGAGGTCTCTTCTCGAAGCCTTTGAAGACCCCAGGAGGCTTCTGTGCTTCTGGGAGGAGCCAGGCTGGCTACAGATGTGGCTGGATCACCTCCTACGCTTAACGGACCAACCGTGAGTACAAATGTGGAAAAAGGAGTTCCTCTACATAGAACAAAGTATCTATAATATATAGCAGGGACATAAATGAAACTACAGTATTGAGTGATACGACTGCCTGTACATGTACCATACTAAACTTAATAAGCTAACCTAACCACAGATATATATAGAAACTACACTATCAATCAAACTGAAGATTTTGGTCCAAACATGGACCCAACCAACCCCCTTTTAGTCCGGTCAAAATAGACATAAAATTGTGATTAAATAACAAAAACTCAACAGCTGAATTTTGGTAGAGATCTTGGGTACACCAGTAGAAATAAGATGTCAAAAGTCCCTATTGATCCAATCAGATCAGATCAGGTGACCACACATGGGTGTGCTAAAAAAGTTATTCAAGGTATTCAACATCAAAGATTTCAGTTTTTGTGATTTTTCTTTAAAATGGTAATAAGTTTTATCTAAATATATTTTTGAATATTAGTTTGAGTCAGTTCCAAAGTTGGTAGTAAATCCTTCAACTTCAACTTTAAGAACGGCGACATCTAAAGAATGTTGATCCTTAAAAAAATACATATAAGAACCATTTTTGTAGATAATATTAGGATACTAAACTATATTTATATAAATAAACTAGCGACCCGCCCCGGCTTCGCACGGGTAGCATGTTATTATACATATAAACCTTCCTCCTGAATCACTCTATCTATTAAAAAAAACCGCATCAAAATCCGTTGTGTAGTTTTAAAGATACAGTCGTGGTCAACTAATTAGGGACATGCAAGATAGTGAAGAACAATAACCGGTTATGTACATACAAATATAGAACCCTATTGATTTCTCAGTAACTATTATTTGCATAATTTGGTCCGATTATTATGCTTTAAATGGCTGTAAATAAAATAATAAATAAATAGAAAAAAGTATTTAATATCAAAGGTTGAACATGTATTCAATTTTAAGGTATAATTCTGTAGCTGGACATTTAATTAAGGACAGTAAACTATAATGAAAAATAGAGTTAAACAAAACTAATAATCTGCAGTATTATAATATCTTTAACAGCTCCATTTTAATCCATGTAAAATCAGTACCCAGTAGCAAAACCTTTGTTAGTAATTACCGCTTGACACCGATGTGGCATAGACATTATCAGTTTCTGGCATGTTTCGACAGGAATGTTTGCCCATGCCTCACAAAAAGCTTCATTAAGTTCATCTAAAGTTGTGGTACGATAAGTGGCTACTTTTTTCTTGATTTCGTGCCAAAGGTGCTCGATTGGGTTAAGGTCCGGGCTATTTGCTGGCCAATCTAGCACCGATACTGACTGACTGGTAAGAAACGACTTGACTGAACGGGCGGTATGTTTCGGGTCGTTATCATGCTGAAACGTCCATATAATAGGGAGATGCTCCTCAGCATAGGGAAGCATCGTTTCCTCCAATATTGCCTTGTATTGATGTTGGTCTAAGTTACCCTGAACTTTCCTCACAGGTCCCACTCCACGTCCAGAAAATGAACCCCACATTTTAATGTTTTCACCGCCATGTTTCACCTGCTTTTTTGTGAATCTTGGATTCATTTCCGCTTTTACTGGACGCCGTACGTATTGCCTTCCATCTGAAGAAATCCAATTAACCTTGGTTTCGTCAGAGAATAATACATGTTGCCATTGGGCGTAGGTCCAATGTCCATATTTACGTGCAAACGCCAAACGAGCATTTCTATGATCTTTCTTCAACAACGGTACTTTGCGAGCCACTCTTCCGAACAACCCTGCTTCTACCAGACGTCGTCGAACGGTCCTCGCTGAGACACCAGCTCTTTCGTCTGTCCCAAACACTTCGTGTTTAATTAAAATAGAGCCTAGAAACGGATCTTTCTTAGCTAACCTGGTTATCATTCTATCTTCTTGCGGAGTTGTTTTTCTCGTTCTTTTTGTTCTGGGCACATTTAAATCTGTGTTATTGCGTCTGACATGATGCACTGCATTGTATACCATAGTTTTTGAACAATTTAAATGTTCTGCTATCCTTCGGTATGGCCAACCATGCTCGACAACAAACTTCATGATAATTTTTCGTAGTGTTGGATCGCAACTTTTATTTTTACCCATTTTTCTTCAAAATATTTTTCAAAACTTAAAATAAATATCGGGATTACCGCCAAAACTACCACGAAACAATAAGAGAAGAAGTAAAAAAGTATTGAGATTCAAATTTTGAAAATAGAACGCAATATCTCAGTGTCCCTAATTAAATGGCCAGCCAGCATTATTTGAACAAATAGCACTACGATAATCTATCAGCTATACTGTAAAGAGGTTTAATGTTTAAGAAGTTGTTATTGTTTGTATAATCGGGCACATAAATGACTAATTATACTTACATGTAAGAGATATGGAATATGGTTTAGACTCGTTGGAAAATAAAAAATAAATTCACAATTCGGTTTAACCAAAGAGTGTCCCTAATTAGTTGACCACGACTGTATAAGCAAACATACATACAGACGCGGGAAGCGGAAAGCGACTTTGCTTTATACTATGTAGTGAAGAAAGTCGTGTTAGTAACACTATTTACAACTCAAGAACGGCTGAACCGATTTGGCTTAATTTTCTAGATTATAATCACTACATAGTATAAAGCAAAGTCGCTTTCCGCTTCCCGCGTCTGTATGTCTGTATGTATGTTTGCTTATATCTTTAAAACTACACAACGGATTTTGATGCGGTTTTTTTTAATAGATAGAGTGATTCAGGAGGAAGGTTTATATGTATTAAACCCGTGCGAAGCCGGGGCGGGTCGCTAGTTAGAGTATACCTGTAATATTCTGAAAATATTAAGATCCTTAGTTTTTTGGTTAAGTATGTCTTAAACCTCACAACCAACCAAGTTGGGGTTTAAAAATGCTAAAATGTTACATCACGTGATTAATGGATGGCCCCTAAGAAGATACCTGTGTTAGGATATCTCGCTCTTCCATTTGTAACCAATTACTGAGAGTTGTTTTATATTTATAACGATTTATAAGGTAGCAATAGCATTGTAAAGAAAACAATTGATTTAGGCGATACTTTATCGTTTCTTCTCTTAAATGTATATGAGGTCGTATTTTAGAGAGCTGAGTAGTTTTAGAACACATTTTAATATGTACAGTTTCATAACTGTTAGGACCTAGACTAGAATCTGAGTACAGTTTACTTATCTGTAGAGTATCGGTAAGGCTTGGATGCTTAACTATTAGTAATCTGTGTGTTATGTCTACACTCAATCACGATAGTTTGTAAAATAATATACCTCCATAGATTCTTAATAGTTACTATAGAATTGGTACTTATAAAATCTATGATATTCATAGCTTCAGCTATGAAAGTCGAATAAAGCTAGTTTGTATAAGTAGGTTCTATGGTAATCTTAACAATAAGATGTAGTCTTAGCAATAGGATTATCTATTATTAAATTAGTTTACATAATAAACTCTCTTTAATCTAGCTCTAAAATAGGTTTAAAGAATTTTATTTCTCATAAAAACACAGAGTTCACTTAAAATGAGATACAAAAATAACACATAAATATTGCGTTTTAAATGATTACACCTAAGGGCCTAGTACAGTTGGTATATTTTTAAATAGATCGATAAGTTAAACGCATACAATTAACACTAATACAACAATAAAATATACAAAACAAAACAAAATAGGTAACATACTACATAGAGTGGTTACCAAGATAACAGAAATTAATAGATATGATGAGGGTAGGTAAACACTAGCTAAACTATCATTCAAAAGAATCGGCTGAGGTCAGTATTGGTGTGTGGTCCATGTTATAAAATTTTAAAGGATTTTTTTTTTATGTATTATAACAACGAATAGATATGGGACCTTAGTTTATTTTTATATACAGGCTGTCCAAGAACCTGGCGTCCAACTGGATTCCCACGATGCCCCAAGTTCTAACAGTACTCAGAAAAATATTTTAAAAAATCCACCCCATGTACTTACAGAATTATACTGATTTCAAAAAAAAAGGGGAAATGAGCACCCTGTGACATACTTTTGAATGCTGTGACTGCTAATGCTGATAATTTCGATATTTCTTGGAGGTTTTGTAATCTAGGGTATTGCTGTGTCTAAATAGAATGTAAAAATAAAGTACTTATTGTACCATTTTAAAATAAAATATTATTTTAACTAAAGGTGATATGGAAAACTATTGAATTTCGCAACTTTGACCGACTGTAGTGTAAAAAAAATGTACCAAAATAGTATGGCAAGTGACGTCAAATTTTGACGCGTTTATTCCTCTTTTTAAAAAGGTATAATACTTACACATTAATTTGAAAAAAAAAATTTTGATAATATTTTTACTCAACAACCCAATTTTTACGATGTCTTACAGAATTCTTAGAAAGAAAAATTTACGACGAATTGAATCTAACCTCTAAAGAATTACTATTGTATGCTCATAAAAATAACAACAGGCCTCTCAAAAAACAGGTTAGACCGTAAGGGACGGTATGTGCATGCATCTCACCATAGTGATTCGTTATTACAACAGGAGGGAGCAAGACAGAAACTATCTTTGCGATTTGCTGGTTCTTCTTTATGGTACCCCATTATTCAGGTAAGAGTGAGGGAGAAAAAGGTTTAGGATAACAGTACGGTCAGTACGCGTCACTGCCTCCTGCCGTTACTACGCACCTCTCTCTTATTGTTACCATTGATCACGTACTACGATTTAAAGCTTTGTTTATTGGACTCGATTACTCTTTGTGCTCTGGACTTTGAAACGAACTCTTTACGACGACCTTTGCCTGTGTTTGAACAGTTTGTGTTTTGTGTGTGCTACCATGGCGACCTACACTCCGCAAGAATACGCAAATATGCACTACATTTCTGGAGAATGTAGAGGTAATGGACGAGCTGCAGCGAGACTTTACAGAGAAAGGTATCCGAGGGCTACGCGATATCCCGACCATCGAGTTTTCATTAATGTGCACAGATCACTATGTGACGGGCGGTTCCCCAATCAAGTAGCTGGTGAAGGACGACCCGTAAATGACTTCATACGCGATGAAGTTTTAGAGGCGGTGTCGGCAAATCCAAGCATCTCTGTGCGAGGAATAGAAGCTGATACGGGGATACCGAAGAGCACAGCACACAGTATTCTCCAAAAAGAAGAATATCATCCGTACCACGTACAGCGAGTGCAAAGTCTTTTACCTCGAGACTATCCGAGCCGAGTCGCGTTTTGTGAAACAATCCTGCAAAAACATCGAGAAGACGAAAACTTTATCGACAAAATTTTGTGGTCAGATGAATCAACATTTAAGAAGGATGGCTACATGAACCTACACAACTTGCACGAGTGGCATGTGGAAAATCCGCACTTGATGCGAGAAGATAATGACATCGCTGACCTTCGTGAGAAGATAACACAAGCAGTGCAGGTGATACGTCAAAAAAGTTACTCGCGAAACATAAAGCGGTCCTTTTTAAGGAGAGTGAGAGCTTGTATTGCCGCGGGTGGTCAACATTTTGAACATTTATTGTAATAAAATATCTTTAAACTAACATTCTTTGCTTTTATTCTACTGGGAACCCATCTACCTGTGTGTATTTCCTTCTTGCTCACTCTTGGAACCGAAGTAAATAATAGTAGTAACATAACAGTTTCTAAGATAAGAAAGGGTCCGACAGTTACCGTTAGTAGGTAGGCACTTCGTAAAAATTGGGTTGTTGAGTAAAAATATTATCAAATTTTTTTTTTCAAATTAATGTGTAAGTATTATACCTTTTTAAAAAGAGGAATAAACGCGTCAAAATTTGAC
This sequence comes from Hydriomena furcata, assembly GCA_912999785.1. Lineage (NCBI taxonomy): Eukaryota > Metazoa > Arthropoda > Insecta > Lepidoptera > Geometridae > Hydriomena > Hydriomena furcata. The sequence continues at coordinate 3,011,251 of OU538821.1, read as the reverse complement.
GTCACTTGCCATACTATTTTGGTACATTTTTTTTACACTACAGTCGGTCAAAGTTGCGAAATTCAATAGTTTTCCATATCACCTTTAGTTAAAATAATATTTTATTTTAAAATGGTACAATAAGTACTTTATTTTTACATTCTATTTAGACACAGCAATACCCTAGATTACAAAACCTCCAAGAAATATCGAAATTATCAGCATTAGCAGTCACAGCATTCAAAAGTATGTCACAGGGTGCTCATTTCCCCTTTTTTTTTGAAATCAGTATAATTCTGTAAGTACATGGGGTGGATTTTTTAAAATATTTTTCTGAGTACTGTTAGAACTTGGGGCATCGTGGGAATCCAGTTGGACGCCAGGTTCTTGGACACCCTGTATATTTATGTTTTCACACTCTTTTATACTGTTTGGTAAATTATTAAATAACTGAGCTCCCTCTGATAGTATTGTCTTTTGCCCGCTTTTTGTGCGTGTTTTAGCTAAATGTAGTTTAATTTTGTTTCTTAGATTGTGTTTGTTTTCTTTTATCTGTAAACTTATATTAGATTGTATAGACTTTGTAATTATGTTTTTTATTAATATGCAAGTTTTATAGATGTAAAGTTGTTTTAAGTTAAAGAGTTTAGTTTTGTTGTACAATTCGTTTGTAGGAAATAGGTATGGATAGCAGAAAAGGACTTTTATTATTTTATTTTGGGTTCTTTGTAAAGGATTAATATTAGTATCAGCACCCGTGCCCCATATCTCTTCTAGGTATTCAAGGTGTGATTTCACCAAAGAATTGTAAATAACATAGCGAACCTTTCTCGGAATGCATTTTGTGACTTTTCGTAATGCTCCCAGTAATGACGTTAATTTTGACTTAACATGCTCAATATGTGGCTTCCAAGTCAATTTATCGTCTATCCACAAACCTAAATATTTTTCTAGATGTGACTGCTTAAGTTTGTCATTGTTTATTGTTAGTGGTGTGAATTCAGGTATTTGTTTATTTTTGTTACAAAATATCATAAATTATGTTTTCGACGTGTTTACTGTTAGCAAATTATACTTAAGCCATTCGTTTAGTATATCAAGATCTCTTTGTGCATCATTTATAATATCTGAGATATCTTTATCGAAATAAAAAAGGCACGTATCATCCGCATAGAGAGTTAAGTGACCCGTTAATCCTATTGAAGCTATGTTATTTATGTAGATAAGAAACATTAACGGTCCGATAATTGAGCCCTGTGGAATGCCATAAGTCACATTTTTAATAGAGCTAGTAAAGTTAACGATTTTGACAACTTGTTTCCTATTAGACAAATAAGATGTAAACATATCATGAGCTGTGCCTGTAATCCCTATGTTATTCAACTTTTGAAGAAGCTTTTGATGACTTACAGTATCAAAAGCTTTCTTTAAGTCAATAAAAATTCCCAGAGCAAAGTTTTTTTGATCAATGTGAGTTTTTATTTGTGTTACTAGATCAACAGCCGCTGTTAGGGTGCTCGATTTAGGACGGAAGCCATACTGTTGATCAATTAAAAAATTTTTGTCAGTGAGGTAGGCATTTAGTCTATTGTATAAAATTCGTTCAAAGATCTTTGAGATGACAGGTAAAACTGATACTGGCCTGTAATTCCCGGGGTCCGACCGACTTCCTGTTTTGTAGATTGGGCTAACCTTAGCTATCTTTAGTGAATCTGGGAAGACTCCGCGAGCCAAGCAGACATTGATACAGAGCGTAAGTCTGTCCACAAGTAGGTTTTTTAATGATTTTATTGTTTTTGTACAGATGCCGTCTAATCCAGTACTAGTATTACTGTCCAAATGGTCTATTATTTTTGCTACCTCATCACAATCACAAGGAGCAAACTCGCTTAAAGTCAAGCTATGAATGTGATTCTGATTGTACATTAGTATGTTTCCAGTATTGCAATGATAAGAGCTAGGTATGTTATTTGCTAAATCAGCACCTATAGATGAGAAGAATTCATTAAAAACGTTACAAACTTCGCGACCATCAGTAATCAGATCAGTCGTTATTTTTAGCTTAGGTAACGTAGTGCTGTCTTTAAATTTATTTAATCCTAAACTGTTAATAATTTCCCACATTTGTTTTGGGTCACTAGAGCTATTTTGGAATAATGTTAAGTAATATGTTTCTTTTGCAATTTTTATCATCTTTTTTGTTTTATTTCGTTGTTCATTGTAGCTATTCAGTATTGTGTCATCTTTAGGATTCGTTTTAGCTATTTGCCATAAATTGTTTTTAAGATTAATTGAGTCTATAATATCCTTATTGATCCAATCACTTTGTGGTGCATTATTAATTTTTATTTTGTCTATTTTATTGCGTTCAATCTGATCTAATAGAAAAATTTCAAGATTATTATAGTTGTTGTCTGAGTTTACATATTCGGCTTTTGTTATGCTATAGTGCAGAGTTTTGTAATTTAGTGCTTTATATTTAGTTTTATTATTTACTTTAGGTCCTGCGTTACTAATTTCTAAGTAAATATGTTTATGATCAGATAGTGATGATTCTATTAGGGACATGCTAAAGGTATGATTTCGCAGATTAGAACATACATGGTCAATTAGAGTGTTTGAAGAACTAGTCTGACGTGTGCTGAAGCGAGCGTCTATTTTATTAACTATTTCATAGCCATTCTCTCGAATTTCATTTAAATAGTGTTTTATATCTGGTTTCTTACTAAGTAAATCTATATTGAAGTCGCCGAAGATAATTGATCTTTTCCTTTTCTCTAGCTGTTGTGAATATATATTTAAGAAATTTTGTAAGTTACTGTCCCCGGGTTTATAGATTGCACCAATGTTCAGTGATAGTTTATCTGTCTTCAACCATAAGTAATGACTTCCGTCTTCAAATAGGTCTTCTGTAATATAAAATCCCAACAATAATTACGTAAAACCGACGTAAATGTTTGTCAAGTCAAGAGACGAGTTTCTAGCTATTGGATGTCCTCCACTTTTTATGACATGAGGTCGGTACTTCTAATCAAATCATAACATAGTGTCACTGTCAGTGTCAACTCTGTCTCGCTCACTTACCGATAGAATACTGTGTTTACTAAATTTAAAGGATAAATCGATAGAAGAGACGACAAAATTCTAATACAAAAAGCACGTAATTGCAATTAAAGAATCAGTAATTATTCTAGATTCTATAACTTGTTACTAAATTAATAAATTTCTAGTATTTGCCGAAAAACAAGCATTTTAGTGGATAAATCAGGTACCTGATTTAGCAGTCTGATTTTTATGATATTATTCATACTTTTTTATTAACTAGTAATTACTCAACTCACTTTAATTATAAATTAAATCTAATCGAAGCCGGTAGGCGCGGCACACACATCGCACGCTCAGAAATCGGGGCTAAGAAAAACGTCAATGGCGTTCTGCTTACCCATCGAAAAACTCAGGACTAGGGCAGATTATAGCCAATGGAAGGCAAAGATGAAGATGATTCTTATGAGCGAAGGTCTTTACGGCTGCATCTTACGCGATGATGACGACCGCAGCTGTATAGATCCTGATAAGAGACAAACCGCTTTAACAAAAATTTGTCTGTCCGTTGGCTCGGCTGTACTGCCATTTGTATGCTATGCAACAACTCCATACGAAGCCTGGACCAATCTTCGGCGTGCATTCGAGGTCAAAAAACTATGCAGGAGACTGTGCTGTTCGAGACAAAGGGCATTAATAAATAGTTATCAAAATTTACTATAGAGCTCAGGCAACCACAACCTTTACTAAAATCCTTTGCTAATTGTGCCTATTGTTAAATAAATTTGAAAAAGGATAAAAAAAACCCAACACAGAAACTTGCCGAAAGAGGAACTCTCCTAAACTCTTTATTGACTGCGCTGAGTGTTGTTACCTTACAGATCAATGTGTGGTACATAGACTCCGGTGCACACACCATATTTGTAATAACGAAGGAATTATGTATAATATCCAGTGTTTCAAGGCGCTTGAGGTAAATGTATTTAATGGTGACAAGCTACAAACGGAAGGACTTGGCAAGGTACAGGTGCAATTTGAAAATGGTTCGAAGACTATGTGGTGTGTTCTCAATACCGAAGCTTTCTGTAAACTTATTATCAGTCAGTGAATTAAATAGGAATGGATAAAGTGTAATATTTAGCAGTAAAGGATGTAATGTAAAATCATGTACAATAATTAATGATTTATAGCTACTGGAACATGTAGCAATGATATCTATGAGTCCGTAAACAGTAAATGTAGTGCTAAACAAGAGTCAGGAATTGTCACGAACTTAGTCTGTCAAGAGAGTAGGAGCAGTTTGTTGTCAGGTGACACCCAGGATGCTGCATTGGTGTCTGCGCAGGACCCTACTTCACTGGAGCTGCAGCATAAGAGGCTTGCTCATTTTATAAGGTTCATGCACAGAGTATGAACGTTATGAACAATGGTCTAGTAACAGGTATGGATTATGAAATTACTAATTTTGATCCTTGTAACTAATTGTGTTGAAGGAAAATTAACAAGGTTGCCATTTACAAACAAAAGTCAAAGAGAATCTAAAGAAATTTTAGGGTTGGTTCACACAGATATGTGTGCTCTCATGCAGTCATCATTATTTAGTGGGACGCGCTACATCTATTTTAAGCAAATAAAGTATTTAAAAAATTTAAGAGACAAATAGAAAAATAAAGGTATTGAGAGGTGACAATGGGGGAGAATATAATTCTGTCATGTTTCAGGATTACTTGAAAAAAAAATGCGATAAAACATCAAACTACAATTCCACTCTGTAGTGAACAAAATTATGTAGCAGAGAGGGCAATCAGAACCATTATGGACAAGGCCCGCAGCATGCTCCAGGAAGCTGGTTTGGGGTAATGGTATTGGGCTGAAGCTGCTAACACAGCCATTTACCTCATGAACACCTTGGAAGGCAGTCATTGAAGCTAGGCCAGAAGAAAACTGAACTTCTCTAAAGGTTAATGTTGTACACTTAAATATATTTGGTTGTGTAGCATATGCCATCAATGAAAATGCTAGGAAATGGATGCTAGAAGCAAAAGATATATTGTTGGATATTGTGAAGATAGCAATGAGGCTAGGATCTAGGCTCATAGATCCTTTTTGTCCAAAGAAGTGCATGTAGTTGAGTATTGAACAACTGGTGAAAATGTTTCATAGTAATTTATACCATACTTATGAGTAAAGCCGTTAGCTACTAACCAAGCCATGTATTTCAATATTTCTCTATTAAGGTCTCTATTTTTGTCCTAAAATCCCATTGGAAAGCTGCAAAAAGAGTGTTGAGTTATCTGAAGGGTACTTGAGTACCATCTAACTAATTTTACAAAAAGCTAATTTTGAAATTTCAGGTTTCACTGATGCTGATTGAGGTTGAGACCAGACCTGGGAAAGTCGCAAACATTGTACTGTAGAGCTCTCAAGTACTGAGGCTGAGTATATGGCAATCTCTGACTCTGACAAAGAAGCTATGTTTTTACAGACAAGAGGTAAAAACAATGAACTCTTTTACAAACTTGTGTTTACTCCCTGGCCCGTGTTGTTGTGTATTTCATAATTAATGTAATGGAAGTGTATGTAAAATTAACTTGTTTAGTGACAATCAGTCTGCACAAAAATTTGTGTTCTAATTATATATGCATTCACAAACAATGCGTAGGTACAGTTTCCTTACTTTATTAGACCAAAATTTGAGTATAGCATCTAACGAATATCGGTAAGTCTTAGAATGCATAACTTTTATTAGTGATCTTTGTGCTATATCTACACTTTAATTTGAAAAATAATGTACTTACCTCCATAAATTCTATATTATTTACTATGGTATTGGTATGTTCTAAAAGTTATGTGATTCATAGTTATAGCTATGAAAATCATGGATTTTTGCGAAATAAGCTAGTTAGTTTAGGTAGTTTCTATATGGTAATCTTAACAATACGATGTAATCTTAGCAATAGGATTATCTATTAATATACGAGTATGTAATTACAGAATAAACTCTCTTTAATTGCCCTATAATCACAAAAATAACGATGTTTAAAAAACTTAATTAAAAAATTTAAAAGTCTTAGTTTGTTACGTTTTATGAAGGAACTATTAGTACAACATTATGGCAGTAGATAAACTAAAATTGGATGTTTAGCGATTTAAATGGATTATGAAATATGAATAAAACATGGATAAAAGTTTGAAAACTAAATGGAATTTAATTAATTATTGACACTGAAGAGACGATTTACAACAACTAATAACTAAACAATTGAAAAAAAAAAGATACAAACAAATAAAAGAAATATATTTATTTATGCATTTCGAATTTGTCATCCTTCTCTTTTTTCGTCGGTTAAACTATCATGCTTGACAAAGAGCATTTAAGTATGCTTGACACGAGCTACTATGGTTATCTTATTATGATGTCACTGTCAGTGTCAACTCTCAACTCTGTCTCGCTCATTCACCGATAGAATACTGTGTTTACTAAATTTAGAGGAATAAATCGATAGAAGTTATCGACAAAATTCTAATACAAATAGCACGTAATTACAAATAATAAATTGACTAAATAGGAAGAGTTATTATTCTTGATTCTATATCTTTTTACAAAATTTATAAATTCCTTGTGTTTGCCGAGAAACAAGCATTTTAGTGCATAAATTGGGTAGGTACAGTCGGATTTATGCTTTAATATTCAAGAAGCGATAAAAATAAAAAACGAGTAATTACTATAATCAACTCTACTCTATTTATAAATTAAATCTAATCGAAGCCGGCCGGCGCGGCACACACATCACACGCTCAGAAATCGGGGCTAAGACGTCAATGGCGACCTGCTTACCCATCGAAAAACTCAGGACTAGGGCAGATTATAGCCAATGGAAGGCAAAGATGAAGATGATTCTTATGAGCGAAGGTCTTTACGGCTGCATCTTACGCGATGATGACGAACGCAGCTGTAGAGATGCTGATAAGAGACAGACGACTTTAACAAAAATTTGTCTGTCCGTTGGCTCGGCTGTACTGCCATTTGTATGCTATGCAACAACGCCATACGAAGCCTGGACCAATCTTCGGCGTGCATTCGAGGTTAAAAAACTATGCAGGAGACTGTGCTGTTCGAGACAAAGGGCATTAATAAATAGTTATCAAAATTTACTATAGAGCTCGGGCAACAACAACCTTTACTAAAATCCTTTTTATTGCTCTCTTACCACTCTTTGTACCTTCACCTTCGCTAATTGTACCCGTTGTTAAATAAATTTGAAGAAGGATAAGCAAAACCCAACACCGAAACTTGCTGAAAGAGGAACTCTACCAAATTCTTTATCAACTGCGCTAAGTGTTACCTTACAGAGCAATGAGTGGTACATAGACTCCAGTGCAATACACCATAATATGTGTAATAACAAAGGAATTATGAATAATTTCCAGTATTTGTAATAATGCTAACTACTGCAAAATGTGGGCATGTGCCAAATATAATGATTGGACGTGCCTCTGACTACTAGTCATCTTTAAAGGATCTAAGCGTCTGGAGATCTGAGAGAATGTCTAATGCACTTGAGGATTACAGTCGTGATTCTATTTATTTATTTTATTTTTATAATAATGGATAAAGTGTAATATTTAACAGTAAAAGATGTAAAATCATGGACAATGATGATTTATAGCTACTGGAACATGTAACAATGGTGTCTATGAGTAGGACATTGTTAAAACTGTAAACAGTAAATGTAGTGCTAAACAAGAGTCAGGAATTGTCACGAACTTGGTCAGTCAAGAGAGTAGGAGCAGTTTGTTGTCAGGTGACACCCAGGATGCTGCATTGGTGTCTGCGCAGGACCCTACTTCACTGGAGCTGCGGCTTACGCGGCTCATTTTATAAGGTTCATGCACAGAGTATGAACCATATGAACAATGGTCTAGTAACAGGTATGGATTATAAAATTACTAATTTTGATCCTTGTAACTAATTGTGTTGAAGGAAAATTAACAAGGTTGCCATTTACAAACAAAAGTCAAAGAGAATCTAAAGAAATTTTAGGGTTGGTTCACACAGATGTGTGTGCTCTCATGCAGTCATCATTGTTTAGTGGGGCGCGCTACATTGTATTGTTTTGTTTTTTTTTAAATTTGACTTTAAAGTCAAATTTAAAAAGTTTAAAAAATAAAAAGTGATAACTTTAAAATAATTAATTATGAAAGATGAATATACAGTCGTGGTCAACTAATTAAAGACATGCAAGATAGTGAAGAACAATAACCGGTTATGTACATACAAATATAAAACCCTATTGATTTCTCAGTAACTATTATTTGCATAATTTGGTCCGATTATTATGCTTTAAATGGCTGTAAATAAAAGAATAAATAAATAGAAAAAAGTATTTAAAATCAAAGGTTGAACATGTATTCAATTTTAAGGTATAATTCTGTAGCTGGACATTTAATTAAGGACAGTAAACTATAATGAAAAATAGAGTTAAACAAAACTAATAATCTGCAGTATTATAATATCTTTAACAGCTCCATTTTATTACGTGTAAAATCAGTACCCAGTAGCAAAACCTTTGTTAGTAATTACCGCTTGACACCGATGTGGCATAGACATTATCAGTTTCTGGCATGTTTCGACAGGAATGTTTGCCCATGCCTCACAAAAAGCTTCATTAAGTTCATCTAAAGTTGTGGTACGATAAGTGGCTACTTTTTTCTTGATTTCGTGCCAAAGGTGCTCGATTGGGTTAAGGTCCGGGCTATTTGCTGGCCAATCTAGCACCGATACTGACTGACTGGTAAGAAACGACTTGACTGAACGGGCGGTATGTTTCGGGTCGTTATCATGCTGAAACGTCCATATAATAGGGAGATACTCCTCAGCATAGAGAAGCATCGTTTCCTCCAATATTGCCTTGTATTGATGTTGGTCTAAGTTACCCTGAACTTTCCTCACAGGTCCCACTCCACGTCCAGAAAATGAACCCCACATTTTAATGTTTCCACCGCCATGTTTCACCTGCTTTTTTGTGAATCTTGGATTCATTTCCGCTTTTACTGGACGCCGTACGTATTGCCTTCCATCTGAAGAAATCAAATTAACCTTGGTCTCGTCAGAGAATAATTGTTGCCATTGGGCGTAGGTCCAATGTCCATATTTACGTGCAAACGCCAAACGAGCATTTCTATGTTCTTTCTTCAACAACGGTACTTTGCGAGCCACTCTTCCGAACAACCCTGCTTCTACCAGACGTCGTCGAACGGTCCTCGCTGAGACACCAGCTCTTTCGTCTGTCCCAAACACTTCGTGTTTAATTAAAATAGAGCCTAGAAACGGATCTTTCTTAGCTAACCTGGTTATCATTCTATCTTCTTGCGGAGTTGTTTTTCTCGTTCTCTTTGTTCTGGGCACATTTAAATCTGTGTTATTGCGTCTGACATGATGCACTGCATTGTATACCATAGTTTTTGAACAATTTAAATGTTCTGCTATCCTTCGGTATGGCCAACCATGCTCGACAACAAACTTCATGATAATTTTTCGTAGTGTTGGATCGCAACTTTTATTTTTACCCATTTTTCTTCAAAATATTTTTCAAAACTTAAAATAAATATCGGGATTGCCGCCAAAACTACCACGAAACAATAAGAGAAGAAGTAAAAAAGTATTGAGATTCAAATTTTGAAAATAGAACGCAATATCTCAGTGTCCCTAATTAAATGGCCAGCCAGCATTATTTGAACAAATAGCACTACGATAATCTATCAGCTATACTGTAAAGAGGTTTAATGTTTAAGAAGTTGTTATTGTTTGTATAACAATAACAACACAAAAATGACATATGCACATAAATGACTAATTATACTTACATGTAAGAGATATGGAATATGGTTTAGACTCGTTGGAAAATAAAAAATAAATTCACAATTCGGTTTAACCAAAGAGTGTCCCTAATTAGTTGACCACGACTGTATAATGTAAGTATGAATGTAAAAAAATAATAAAAATAGATGACTTTACATGAAAAACTTTTATCTATTTTAAGCAAATGAAGTATTTGAAAAATTTAAGAGACAAATAGAAAAATAAAGGTATTGAGAAGTGACAATGGGGGAGAATATAATTCTGTCATGTTTCAGGATTACTTGAAAAACAGTGTGATAAAACATCAAACTACAATTCCACATTGTAGTGAACAAAATGATGTAGCAGAGAGGGCAAACAGAACCATTATGGACAAGGCCCGCAGCATGCTCCAGGAAGCTGGTTTGGAGTAATGGTATTGGGCTGAAGCTGCTAACACAGCCATTTACCTCATGAAAGGTCACCTTCGAAGGCAGTCATTGGAGCAACGCCAGGAGAAAACTGAACTTCACAAAAGGTTAATGTTGTACACTTAAATATGTTTTGTTGTGTACCTAGTACATGCCATCAATGAAAATGCTAGGAAATGGATGCTAGAAGCAAAAGATATATTGTTCGATATTGTGAAGATAGCAAAGGCTATATAGGCTCATAGATCTTTTTTGTCTAAAGAAGTGCATGTAGTTGAGTATTAAACAACTTTTTAAAATGTTTCATAGTAATTTTTACCATACATTTGTGTAAAGCCGTTAGCTACTAACCAAGCCATGTATTTCAATGTTTCTCTACTTTTTGTCCTAAAATCCCATTGGAAATCTGCAAAAAGAGTATTGAGGTATCTGAAGGGTACTTGAGTATTATCTAATTAATGTTACAAAAAGGTAATTTTGAAATTTCAGGTTTCACTGATGCTGATTGATGACCAGATGTGAATGTGGAGGACCTTGGTAAATCCCTGGTATCCTGTGAAAGTCGCAAACAATGTACTGTAGCACTCTCAAGTACTGAGGCTGAGTATATGGCAATCTCTGACTCTGGCATGAAGCTATGTTTTAATAAAACAATGCTTTATGAACTCTTTTACGTACTTGTGGTAAGCTCCTTGACCCGTGTTGTTGTGTATTTCATAATTAATGTAATGGATGTGTATGTAAAATTAACTTGTTTAGTGACAATCAGTCTGCACAAAAATTGTGTTATAATTATGTATGCATTCATAATCAAAGCGTATTGATATCGGACACCACTATATGGAAACTGATAAATAAGAAGTTCATTAATTTAAGTTATCTTCCTACAGAAGAAATGCTGGCAGCTGTACTTACAATACAAAGTCTCTATCATGTGAGAAACATTATAAGAACATACAACGAATTGAGGAACTTGGCCATAGTAAATGTTGTTTCTATAGAACATACCTATCCAAAAATAAATAAGTTACCGTTATTGGAGAGTTGTACCAGGTTAAGTGCATTTATGGGCATTGCCCTTTAGTGTGAACAATTGATCTAAGCGATACTTTATCTTTTCTTCTCTTTTATGTATTATGAGGTTGTGTTCCTAGAGAGCTGTGTAGTTTTAGAACACCTATGTACAGTTTTCTAACTGCTCATAGACCAGAATCCAGAATCTAAGTAGGCTAGGTATCTGTTGAGTATCGCTAAGGCTTGGATGCATAAGTTGATCTCTGTGTTATGTCTACTCTAAACACGATAGTTTAAAAAAAAATATCTTAACAATAAGATGTAGTCTTAGCTATAGGATTATCTATTATTAAATGAGTATGTAATTACTTATTTAACTCTCTTTAATTGCCCTAAAATCCCAACACCAAAAAACCAAGTAAAATGTTTGTCAAGTCAAAATTGAAAAGTCAAGGGACGATATTAGTTAATTAAGTTTTATGAAGGAACTATTAGTAGGTAAGTATTACAATAATAATAATTTAAATAGGACCAACTTGGGATTATTCTTTATATAGTTTCTTCAATAGAAAAAAAATATATCGAAATCGTATTTAAAGGAAAGTACAAAGAAAATTAAAAAAAAATGTATAATTATTATTTTTATCATTCTTCCAACAATTTCGAATGGAAATACTCTTCTCTTTTCGTCGGTTATAAAAATATGCATGACACGAGGTCGGTACCAGCTCTTTGGTCGGTACATCTAATCTTTACATGATGTCACTGTCACTGTCAGTGTCAACTCTGTCTGACTTCACGACGATCTCACTTACCGACAGAATACTGTGTTTACTAAATTTAGAGGAACAATCGATGGAAGGCGACGATAAAATTCTAATACAAAAAGTACGTAATTACAAATAAAAAAATCGAATAATAGGATCAGTAATTATTCTAGATTCTGTAACTTGTTACTAAATTAATATATTCCTAGTATTTACCGAGAAACAAGCATTTTGGTGGATAAATCAGGTACCTGAATTTGCAGTCTGATTTATAAAGTTAATATTCATACTATCTAATATCGAGTCATCGACTCAACTCTCTTTATTTATAAATTGCGCGGCACACACATCGCACGCTCAGAAATCGGGGCTAAGACGTCAATGGCGACCTGCTTACCCATCGAAAAACTCAGGACTAGGGCAGATTATAGCCAATGGAAGGCAAAGATGAAGATGATTCTTATGAGCGAAGGTCTTTACGGCTGCATCTTACGCGATGATGACGAACGCAGCTGTAGAGATGCTGATAAGAGACAGACGACTTTAACAAAAATTTGTCTGTCCGTTGGCTCGGCTGTACTGCCATTTGTATACTATGCAACAACGCCATACGAAGCCTGGACCAATCTTCGGCGTGCATTCGAGGTCAAAAAACTATGCAGGAGACTGTGCTGTTCGAGACAAAGGGCATTAATAAATAGTTATCAAAATTTACTATAGAGCTCGGGCAACAACAACCTTTACTAAAATCCTTTTTATTGCTCTCTTACCACTCTTTGTACCTTCACCTTCGCTAATTGTACCCGTTGTTAAATAAATTTGAAGAAGGATAAGCAAAACACAACACCGAAACTTGCTGAAAGAGGAACTCTACCAAATTCTTTATCAACTGCGCTAAGTGTTACCTTACAGAGCAATGAGTTGTACATAGACTCCAGTGCAATACACCATAATATGTGTAATAACAAAGGAATTATGAATAATTTCCAGTATTTGTAATAATGCTAACTACTGCAAAATGTGGGCATGTGCCAAATATAATGATTGGACGTGCCTCTGACCACTAGTCATCTTTAAAGGATCTAAGCGTCTGGAGATCTGAGAGAATGTCTAATGCACTTGAGGATTACAGTCATGATTCTATTTATTTATTTTATTTTTATAATAATGGATAAAGTGTAATATTTAACAGTAAAAGATGTAAAATCATGGACAATGATGATTTATAGCTACTGGAACATGTAACATGGTGTCTATGAGTAGGACATTGTTAAAACTGTAAACAGTAAATGTAGTGCTAAACAAGAGTCAGGAATTGTCACGAACTTGGTCTGTCAAGAGAGTAGGAGCAGTTTGTTGTCAGGTGACACCCAGGATGCTGCATTGGTGTCTGCGCAGGACCCTACTTCACTGGAGCTGCGGCTTACGCGGCTCATTTTATAAGGTTCATGCGCAGAGTATGAACCATATGAATAATGGTCTAGAAACAGGTTTGGATTATAAAATTACTAATTTTGATCCTTGTAACTAATTGTGTTGAGGGAAAATTAACAAGGTTGCCATTTACAAACAAAAGTCAAAGTAAATCTAAAGAAATTTTAGGGTTGGTTCACACAGATGTGTGTGCTCTCATGCAGTCATCATTGTTAAGTGGGGCGCGCTACATTGTAATGTTTTGTTTTTGTTTTAATTTGACTTTATGTAGTAATAACTTTAAAATTATTTAATTTTAAAATAATTAATTATGAAAGATGAATATATATGTAAGTACGAATGTAAAAAAATAATAAAAATAGATGTTTTTACATGAAAAACTTTTATCTATTTTAAGCAAATGAAGTATTTGAAAAATTTAAGAGACAAATAGAAAAATAAAGGTATTGAGAGGTGACAATGGGGGAGAATATAATTCTGTCATGTTTCAGGATTACTTGAAAAAAAAATGCGATAAAACATCAAACTACAATTCCACACTGTAGTGAACAAAATGATGTAGCAGAGAGGGCAAACAGAACCATTATGGACAAGACCCGCAGCATGCTCCAGGAAGCTGGTTTGGGGTAATGGTATTGGGCTGAAGCTGCTAACACAGCCATTTACCTCATGAAAGGTCACCTTCGAAGGCAGTCATTGGAGCAACGCCAGGAGAAAACTGAACTTCACAAAAGGTTAATGTTGTACACTTAAATATGTTTTGTTGTGTAGTACATGCCATCAATGAAAATGCTAGGAAATGGATGCTAGAAGCAAAAGATATATTGTTCGATATTGTGAAGATAGCAAAGGCTATATTAGGCTCATAAATCTTTTTTGTCTAAAGAAGTGCATGTAGTTGCTAGTCATTTTTTTATCATACTTTTGTGTAAAGCCGTTAGCTACTAACCAAGCCATGTATTTCAATATTTCTCTACTTTTTGTCCTAAAATCCCATTGGAAATCTGCAAAAAGAGTATTGAGGTATCTGAAGGGTACTTGAGTATTATCTAATTAATGTTACAAAAAGGTAATTTTGAAAATTCAGGTTTCACTGATGCTGATTGATGACCAGATGTGAATGTGGAGGACCTTGGTAAATCCCTGGTATCCTGTGAAAGTCGCAAACAATGTACTGTAGCGCTCTCAAGTACTGAGGCTGAGTATATGGCAATCTCTGACTCTGACATGAAGCTATGTTTTTACAGACAAGAGGTTAAAACAATGCTTTATGAACTCTTTTACGAACTTGTGGTAAGCTCCTTGGCCCTTGTTGTTGTGTATTTCATAATGAATGTAATGGAAGTGTATGTAAAATTAACTTGTTTAGTAACAATCAGTCTGCACAAAAATTGTGTTATAATTATGTATGCATTCATAATCAAAGCGTATTGATATCGGACACCACTATATGGAAACTGATAAATAAGAAGTTCATTAATTTAAGTTATCTTCCTACAGAAGAAATGCTGGTAGATGTACTTATACTTACAATACAAAGTCTCTACCATGTGAGAAACGTAAGTTTGCATCTAAGTTAATGAAAATATTACAAATTAATTACAAATGTTTCTCTTTGTAAGGAACTTAAGGCCCTGTATATCGACGATTGCTCTTTTTCGAAACGAAAAAATAAATACTTCTGAACAAGCCACATCTCCTATTTTATAATGTATAGTATATGTGAATAAAGATGTACCCATCTTTAATCTCTTCGATAAATAATCCTACCGACCGATGCAATGACGACAAACACACGGGGCACCATGGGCGGAGCGTGGTCCGCCTTTGCTTTTCGAATAAATTAATGATATAAATTATGTATAATTACTTATCAAAAACTTATTCTAGTAGAAATCTAGATCTACATATTACTTATCTTTAACAATAAATCACAAGTTGATCTTAATAGTAGGTATCAAAGTATTTCGATCATAAATTCTAAAACGTATCATTTTGAAATAATATCTTTATCGTGAAAAGTTTCTGCTATTATGTTTTCAGCTTAATAGAAATCTAGGTAGGAACCTGAAGTAATATATTTATAAAAATAGGAGATGTGGCTTGTTCAGAAGTATTTCTTTTTTCATTTCGAAAAAGAGCAATCGTCGACATACAGGGCCTTAATCTAATATTAACCCTTAATTTATCTGTTAGGTCCCAGGGACTCCGCGCGAAGTTTCATTTTGGTCTAAAAACTTTATTGTCGCGTTTTTGTTTACGCGCGTCTCAGTACCTTCCTGCAGTAGCAGTCCGGACGCGGGGTGAAGAGGACGTGCGGCTGCGCCACGCGTATAGGTGAGTAATTGTGCCTATGGAGTCCGCTGGACTCCATGGGGGTATTTGTGTGATAAAAATATTATTTCGTTGGATTGTTACGTTATCATTTATTCAGTGTTATTTTTGTGTTTTAGGCTACCAAATGGCTTCACACAGTCGGTCAGTCAATTTACTTCAACCCGAAGCTGACTCGGTAGTACTAGACTGGCTCTACAGTACTAGACAAAGAAAATCTGTGTTCGGTGTGCAGCTAAAAATAAGGAGTAAAAAGCGCTGCAGGTTTTTTTTTTTTGTATAAACGTGTTCCAATTTTTATTTAGTTTTTAAAAGTTGATTATATTTTAAACTTATTATAGAAGGAAAAAGTTTAAAATTATAATACATTGTATTTAAATTTTGAGCCAGAAGTTGCCATTGTTTTTTGTTTTCTTATTTTTTAGTCTATTAGGTTTTTCAATTGTCAAGAAGACTGTTACAAACTTATAACGAAATGTGATATTAAAACATATAAGAATAATGTTGCTAAGTATAATAAACCATTTTTGAGTACATATTTTGCTTTTATTTTGACCATAATCAATGATTATTGTGCAAGGAGTCTCATGGACTCCATCGGGTAAATTAAGTGATTTGGGATCACCAGGTAAACTAAGGGTTAACAAGTGTTTGAGACCTCCCGTTAAGTAAGAAGATACCTGTGTTAGGAGATCTCGTTCTACCGTAGGTATAACCATTCACTGAGAATTACTTATATATTCATGGTTTTGTTAATAGCATTGTAAAGAATTTTTATTTTATGTTTTTATTTGTTTCATATTCTATTTGTATTTTTGTCATTAGTTTTGTTTTTTACTTAAGAACCACTTACCTACCCCGTACATACCATTTATATACAGTCGTGGTCAACTAATTAGGGACATGCAAGATAGTGAAGAACAATAACCGGTTATGTACATACAAATATAAAACCCTATTGATTTCTCAGTAACTATTATTTGCATAATTTGGTCCGATTATTATGCTTTAAATGGCTGTAAATAAAAGAATAAATAAATAGAAAAAAGTATTTAATATCAAAGGTTGAACATGTATTCAATTTTAAGGTATAATTCTGTAGCTGGACATTTAATTAAGGACAGTAAACTATAATGAAAAATAGAGTTAAACAAAACTAATTATCTGCAGTATTATAATATCTTTAACAGCTCCATTTTATTACGTGTAAAATCAGTACCCAGTAGCAAAACCTTTGTTTAGTAATTACCGCTTGACACCGATGTGGCATAGACATTATCAGTTTCTGGCATGTTTCGACAGGAATGTTTGCCCATGCCTCACAAAAAGCTTCATTAAGTTCATCTAAAGTTGTGGTACGATAAGTGGCTACTTTTTTCTTGATTTCGTGCCAAAGGTGCTCGATTGGGTTAAGGTCCGGGCTATTTGCTGGCCAATCTAGCACCGATACTGACTGACTGGTAAGAAACGACTTGACTGAACGGGCGGTATGTTTCGGGTCGTTATCATGCTGAAACGTCCATATAATAGGGAGATGCTCCTCAGCATAGGGAAGCATCGTTTCCTCCAATATTGCCTTGTATTGATGTTGGTCTAAGTTACCCTGAACTTTCCTCACAGGTCCCACTCCACGTCCAGAAAATGAACCCCACATTTTAATGTTTCCACCGCCATGTTTCACCTGCTTTTTTGTGAATCTTGGATTCATTTCCGCTTTTACTGGACGCCGTACGTATTGCCTTCCATCTGAAGAAATCAAATTATCCTTGGTCTCGTCAGAGAATAATACATGTTGCCATTGGGCGTAGGTCCAATGTCCATATTTACGTGCAAACGCCAAACGAGCATTTCTATGTTCTTTCTTCAACAACGGTACTTTGCGAGCCACTCTTCCGAACAACCCTGCTTCTACCAGACGTCGTCGAACGGTCCTCGCTGAGACACCAGCTCTTTCGTATGTCCCAAACACTTCGTGTTTAATTAAAATAGAGCCTAGAAACGGATCTTTCTTAGCTAACCTGGTTATCATTCTATCTTCTTGCGGAGTTGTTTTTCTCGATCTTTTTGTTCTGGGCACATTTAAATCTGTGTTATTGCGTCTGCATGTTGCACTGCATTGTATACCATAGTTTTTGAACAATTTAAATGTTCTGCTATCCTTCGGTATGGCCAACCATGCTCGACAACAAACTTCATGATAATTTTTCGTAGTGTTGGATCGCAACTTTTATTTTTACCCATTTTTCTTCAAAATATTTTTCAAAACTTAAAATAAATATCGGGATTGCCGCCAAAACTACCACGAAACAATAAGAGAAGAAGTAAAAAAGTATTGAGATTCAAATTTTGAAAATAGAACGCAATATCTCAGTGTCCCTAATTAAATAGCCAGCCAGCATTATTTTAACAAATAACACTACGATAATCTATCAGCTATACTGTAAAGAGGTTTAATGTTTAAGAAGTTGTTATTGTTTGTATAATCGGGCACATAAATGACTAATTATACTTACATGTAAGAGATATGGAATATGGTTTAGACTCGTTGGAAAACAAAAAATAAATTCACAATTCGGTTTAACCAAAGAGTGTCCCTAATTAGTTGACCACGACTGTATATACTAGAGACCCGCCCCGGCTTCGCACGGGTAGCATGTTATTATACATATAAACCTTCCTCCTGAATCACTCTATCTATTAAAAAAAACCGCATCAAAATCCGTTGTGTAGTTTTAAAGATATAAGCAAACATACATACATACAGACGCGGGAAGCGGAAAGCGACTGCTTTATACTATGTAGTGATAGTGATATATACAATACATATACCCTATCATCAGGATAAATTCAGTCCTTAATTATGTTCTACCTAATAAGATAAACCTACACTATTTATACTATTATACCTACTCTTTATTTTATTTAGACCTTTGTTACTTTTTATCCTTGATGTTTAGATGATATGCGCCATAAGCGCACAAAAACACTGATGCTCTACCAAATTGTATTTTAATTCTTATTGGATGGTTGAGGCATTAAGTACCCTGCCGTAACACAGTTAAATCTAGCATGGGGGGTACTTACATGTAACTACCTACTAATTAAATTATACTCCAATATGCCTACTATACTTATTTAGTGATATTTTCTTAGTAGTTAAGTTATTTATGATTTGTACCACTTTATTTGAAAAATAAACTATTTCTATTTTTAGATAACTTGCTTGTCTTATATTGTCGCGATGATTTAGTATGAACAATTGATTTAGTTAGGCGATACTTTATCTTTTCTTTTAAATGTATTCTAGAGCAGTGTTCCGCAAACATTTTGTGTCCAAGGTACATTTAGGAAAATTATTTTTTTGGAGGTATACCACATATTAAAAATCAGTTTTTAAGTAATATTAATCAACATTTATTATTAAGGCGCTACCAGTTCCTAAAACCGCGGCAGAAACGACTAAGACAGTTAACAACGGCAAGCTCTAGATGGCGTATGCGTATCGTAAATATTATCGACAGTTTTTATGAGATCGCGTTGCTGGTACCTACGTAGGCAAGTAATAGGGGTAGCTTTACCCACCCCTCAATAACCATTTTCTCCTTGTCCGCCTTTGCTTTTCGAATAAATTAATGATATAAATTATATATAATTACTTATCAAAAACCTATTCTAATAGAAATCTAGATCTACATAATATTACCTATCTTTAACAATAAATCACAAGTTGATCTTAATAGTAGGTATCAAAATATTTCGATCATAAAGTCTAAAACGTATGGCTGCTAAAAATACGTTTATAAGATATCCTTATTTTTCCAAGGCACACCAACTAATGACCACGGTACACCAGTGTGCCGCGGTACACACTTTGCGGAACACTGTTCTAGAGAGCTGTATAGTTTTAGAACACAGTTTAATATGTACAGTTTCCTAACTGTTTCAGAATCTAAGTAGAGCCTAGTTAACTGTCGAGTATCGGTAAGGCTTAGATGCTTAACTATTAGTAATCTGTGTGTTATGTCTACACTAATCACGATAGTATAAGAAATAATATACCACCATAGAGTTAAATAGTTATTATGAAATTGGTATTCTCAAAAATGTATGATATTTATAGCTTCATCTATGAAAATCATAGATTTTTACGGAAAAAGCCAGATGTTTGGTAGGTTCAATGGTAATCTTAACAACACTATGTAACGATCTTAGCAATAGGATTATCTATTATTATACGAGTATGTAATTAGAGAATAAACTTTCTTTAATTGCCCTAAAATCCCAACGTTATTACGTTTAAAAAACTTAAAGAAAACCGACGAAAATGTTTGTCAAGTCAAAATTGAAAAGACGAGACGTTATTCTATTTTAGGGTTCCGTCTGTCTGTCCGTCTGTCTGTCACAGGGCTGTATCTCATGAACCGTGATAGCTAGACGGTTGACATTTTTACGGATTATGTATTTCTGTTGCCGCTATAACAACAAATACTAAAAACAGAATAAAATAAATATTTAATTAGGGCTCCCATACACAAACGTGTTTTTTTTTTGCCATTTTTAAGATAATTACGGAACCCTTCGTGTGCGAGTCCAACTCGCACTTGCCGGTTTTTTAAGTTTTATGAAGGAACTATTAGTCCTACGAGAAAAAATGATCGAAATCGTATAACCAGGTAAGTACAAAGAAAAAATACAACAATAAATACATTTTGAATGGATATGCACTTATGCACCTCTTTTTTCGTCGGTTAAATATATCATGCTTATGCTTATGCATTATCTCATACATGACATGAAGTCTTCTATCGAGGATTTGGTATTTTTACAAGTTTAAAAAATCGAGCCAAGTGTGTGTCGGGTCATGCGCAATGTAGAGTTTCGTAGTTTAACAAGTAATTTTCAATGTTATTTGTACCACATTTTTATTATTACTTTTCCAAGTCCATTTTATAAGTTGGTTGATTATTACGTCTGTTACTCGTAATCTTGTAACGCCTACTTAGCTGTGTTAGTTTTGCTTTAACTTCAGTATAATACATGTACCTACCTACCTACTACTTACTACTACCGTGAATTTTCACGCCTCCAAACCCAATAGTTTAGCTTTTAGGGAGGGACACTCGACTCTCACAACAATTGGCACCTTAAAGCTTAATATTTCACAAACGAACCCATTAATTGAATAGTACCCGCACGCAATACATTTTAGACCTATGTAACGGTAACCCACACCTACGCGAGAAAAAAAAACATCCCTACTTTCCCTACCAAAAAAATTGTCAAAACAAACGCAACATCAATAATAACCAAATAAATATGTTTTTAAATTGATGATTTAAATTTCTAATACTAATACTACATAGCCCATATATAGTCAATGGGTCGATGGGATATGTACGCTATTTATGTATAATATGTACCTATGTATTCAAAAAAAGTTTATAAGTATTCTATCAGTATCTTATACCCATAGTACATGCTTTGCTTAGGGGCTAGATGCAGTGCCGGATAACCCATATGCAAATTAAGCAATTAATTAGGGCATCACGTCTTGGGGGGCACCAAAAACAATATTTGCTACAGATGGCGCTGTGTAAAAATATCTACCAATAAGTATTATTGATTATTATTATTATTCTGTAGTGTCCGTCTGTGTCAGTCTATGATATCTGTGTGTAAATGGGACCCGCCATTACCACTACCACCATTATGTTGGTATTTGTACTTAGTAGGGCACCAAATCGGAGTACCTACATAACTATTTATTTATTTTATTTTCTTTGGATAACAAAGTACCTACTTAAAATCTATAAACTATAAGTACTAAAAACAGCTGTTGACAATTTATATATACGTTTTTACGGTTTTACAATACCTACACAACACACCTACTTAAAAACACACTCGTAATCGAAATTATAACCTAGGTATAGTAGTGGCACCAATCTTGGACACTTTAAGCAATGATGTTATATAATACGTCATTGACTTTATGGATGAAAAAAAAACTTTATGGACTTTATGGATGATGATTTTGGCTGTTTCTCATTATGTATTGAACATTATTATGAATGGCATGGAATAAGTTTAGGTCCTACGTTTTTTTTATATTATTATGTTTAAAAAATACAGGTTAATTAATAAACTAATGAAATATGATCAAAATAAAAAGGTGCTTTTTTGATCCAGTAATGGACGAGCAAAATCCAGTAATGGACACCCAATGATGGACATGATCCAGTTATGGACCACCAGTTATGGACAACCAATATTTTGATATGAAGCTTGATTCTAAAGTATATCCTACCTAAGGATGACAGATTTACATAATAATTAATGAAAATCACTGGGGGCACGGCAGTGCCATTTTCGACCTCCTATAACTTCGTTGTGGGTAAAACTAGAAGCTTGAATTTTCAGTAACCATGCAGGCATTATATAAACACGGTATATTTCAAATTTCATTCAATTTGAACCAGTAGTTTGAGAATTATAACTAGTCAAAGTTTCTTATTTTGTCACTAACTCACTCACTCACTAACTGACTGACCGATCATCAAAAGTTTAAGGCACTTCTAGCAGACATAGAAGCTTCAAATTTGGAATACAATTAGTGTTTAGTGTATGAATCCTAAAAAAACTGGCCAAGTGCGAGTCGGACTCGCGCATAAAGAGTTCCGTACCATTATCTATAAATCACGTTTGTTGTATGGAACGTTAGTTCTATTCTGTTTTTGCAACTGCAACAAAAATACATCATCTGTGAAAATTTCAACTGTCTAGCTGTCATGGTTCATGAGATACAGCCCTGTGATAGACAGAGGGACAGACGGACAGACTGACAGACGCACAATCGATTTCGATTTCGATTTGATGTTATTCGGGGAAATTTGCCAAAAAAGTTGCCACTTATACTTAATTATTGCCGGGTTTTACGGCGTTTTCCGTTTGTTCTGGGGTATAGCTCTTTGCTAGATTGCTAGTGCCATTTCTGCAAACGTCGTAGTTAGACAATAGAAAAAAGCAAGTTTCTATATTTTGTCCATTACTGGAAAATGAGAAAATACAAGATCCAGTAACTAAAATCTTCTCTCACACGTAAAATTTCGAGCTTAGAATTTAATTGAACACACTAAACATACCGTAAACTCACCTACAATACCATGTAATAACGTATTTTTCATAAGAGCATATCAATTACGAGCAAATTCAAACATTCGGTACCTACTTTCTTAAGGGGCTCCCAGTCGCTGATTGCTCTTTTTCGAAACGAAAAAAGAAATACTTCTGAACAAGCCACATCTCCTATTTTTATAAGTATATTACTTCAGGTTCCTACCTAGATTTCTATTAAGCTGAAAACATAATAGTAGAAACTTTTCACGATAAAGATATTATTTCAAAATGATACGTTTTAGAATTTATGATCGAAATATTTTATATACCTACTATTCAAATCAACTTGTGATTTATTGTTAAAGATAGGTAATATGTAGATCTAGATTTCTATTAGAATAGATTTTTGATAAGTAATTATACATAATTTATATCATTAATTTATTCGAAAAGCTAAGGCGGCCAACGCGCCGACGTGTGTTTGTCGTCATTGCAGCGGTCGGTAGGATTATTTATCGAAGTGATTAAAGATGGGTACATCTTTATTCACATATACTATACTTTATAAAATAGGAGATGTGGCTTGTTCACAAGTATTTATTTTTTCGTTTCGAACAAAAACAATCGTCGACTGGGAGCGCCTTAACGATGAATGCAATAAAAACAGATTTTTAAAGATGGCCCTCGCCCGAGTTTCTTGTTTTCTTCACCATTTGCAAACAAAAAGGCCGAATGAAATGAAAATTCGTATTATGAAAGTCAGATAATTGTAGATTAGGATCAATTGTTAATAACGTGCGAAAAACTAATTGTTAAACTTATTCATGTCATTTGTTTGTCTTTCTTTGCATCATTGGATCTCGGTCCAACACTGGTGCTTCTACTATAGGTAGGTATGTAGTATGTACCTACCTACTCCTTTTTGAAGTTTTTTTTAAATCGTAATTTAGGAACTAACTAACTACTATATAATACCTTAACGACCTAGGTCCTAGGTAGGTAGGTACTTCAATCAGTCACGAGCATATCCCTAATTTATTTAAATGGGATCGCTAACAGCTTATATTATCTAATTATGGGTACCTACTTACATACATATAAGTTATAATGGTAAATGTTTCCTCTATCTTTGAACCAATAAAGGGGTCAAAAGTAGCTCGAAATGGTCTTGTAATATTACATACGCGTCGTCAGTTCTTTTTCTTTGAACTTGGCTGGACGGCTGGACATGCTGCCGCGTGTCTAGATTACAAGCAATCACAACACAAAACTGAAGGTGGAGCTACCAGATGGGATGTCCAGAATATGTGGACAACATTTCAATAAGTCTTCATTTTGGGATAATTTTCAATTACTTAATTACGATACGAAGTAAAAAGATTTTTATTTTTATTATTAAAATTTGTCGGGACATTTTGTACTTAGCCAGGATTCTGCAGTTCGGATTAATCTTTAAGCAAATCAAGCAATTGCTTAGGGCATCACGTCTTGGGGGCACCAAAACAAAATGTATAGATGATAAGACTGAAAATGGGGGCACCAGGCACGGGAGATCCCACCGCGGCGCAAGAGTAGGCGACGCACGTGCGTCAAGCTTCGCTTTGCAAGAAAATTTATGTAATTGTTTCCACTGCAACGTACGGACACGCTACGCATGAATTGGTGTCATTGGCATTGGTAGCTTGCTCGAATATGGTGTTTACGTAGCTCAACGCTGTCAACGCCATGCACGCTGCGTGTGTATGCGATACACGCAAACGTGATGAACGTATGATCAAAACTGTGCTGCGCTACAGTTGTACACAGTTAATATTCGTGTGCAGAGGTGGAAATGTAGACCCACGTTGTCAAACAAATGAACCCACCATTTAGCTGCTTGGGGTTGACGGATTTACTCAGATTTACAGATTGGTAAAGGTAATAGGTACTCACATGCCGTAGGCAGGAACCAGCGCATCCTCACTGAGCCCAGTGACGCAAACGCAGGGATTCTCGAAGTTTCCAAACTTGCTTCTATACTGGTACCTTGTAGCACTTCCCCCTTGAACTGGCACTCTTTCCACCACTGGCAGATTCTCGTCGATCACAAAGCCAATGTTATCCATGATGTTCAAAACCGCGCTAATCTGGATCACCGACTGGTCTTTTTAAATACGGCTAAATACCTACTACGTTATTTTTTGTATGTTTAAATTATTTTTTTGCGTAGCTTTTATCTTAGGTAGTTTACGCTTGAAGTTATAAGCCCAACTGATCCGTGCGTGATGCATTACATTGCCTCAGCTTAGGCGTGGTTAGTTATTGTTAATCAGGCGTGCGCTCGAGTGGAAAAATGTAAAACCGTGCCGATTGATGCCTATTATGTTATTTCAATAGTTGCACAATAGGTGCACATGACAAACACTATTGGGATTCCGTACCTATTGCACAAACCATCAAGAATAAATAAATATAATAAATATTGGCGGAGTTTTCACACAGCGCCATCTAGCCCCAAACTATGGGAACCAGATTACTGATAGAATACATAATATACTTTTTTTGTAAATTCATTACTTATACATTATTTTAACACCCAGACACAAACATCCATGTTTATCACACAAATGTTTGTCCCGGTGGGAATCGAACCCTCAACCTACAGCAAAAGGCAGAGTTACCTACCTGTAAAGCCATTCAAAATGGCCAATTATCTAATTATGTATTAACCATGTAGGTAACATGTATGTACTGACACTGTTTCTGAAATAACTTTCCTACGTCTTCGATTACCTACGGAATTCTCCGACGTATCCCTCAGACTCTGACCTAGCCATCTTCGGCCTAAACCTAAAATCGAATCTCACGGAAACGTATTGTATAATGGCGAGCACGTACCTACCTAGACTACTTTAAAGTAGGTATACCTAACTAAAACAACAATAATGTTAGGTGTTTATTTAAACTATTAATACAAATGCAAAAGTAACTCAGTGTCTGTCTTGTGTCGTTATCACGGCTAAACCGCTCTGGATGGCTATTTTGTAAAAACATGATTATTATTTTGAATGCAATACCAAATGTTAGAGAATACCTAATCTCTACACTTTTCATAGTAATTACTCACTGTTTATGCACATTATATTGTATTGGAAGCGTGGGTATAGGTGCTTAAACAGCATAAAAAGAGTACCTAGGTATTATGGCATTCAGTACCAAAAAATATTGGTATGAATATCATAGCATGATAATCATGTTTTTACAAAATAGCTCCACTGGGCCTAAAGTGATTATATTTTATACAGAGATAGTATAAGGTAAGAACAACGGCTACTTTTTCCCCAAAAATTTCGAACGATTTACGATAAAGTCTAAAATTAATTTCCTGAATCTACACGGAAGAAGTCACGGGTAAAAACTAGTATTTTATAAATCCAACATATTACTTGGCTGTGGAAGACGAAGGTCGATTCCTCACTTCGATTTTTATGCGTAATTTGCAGTACAACTAACCTTATTGTGTAGTACATAAGGACCATAGTAGTGAGTACCAGTCTTACTGTGCATTACTTTACCTATTAATGGATTTTAAATATTCATAGAACTAGTCTTTATAGGTACCTAGATTCTACCTAACTACTTACATAAATTATAATAACATCTACCCATTAAGAACATAAGTAGGTACTTTACTTAGGTATTTTATTGTATCTGGGGTTCTAAATAGTGTGTAGCGTGGAAATTTTGCTGAAGCTCAATAACTTTAGGGTTTCGTAGTCTACAATTACAAGAAACCCTTATAGTTTCGCGTCCGTCCGTCCGTCTCTCTGTCCGCAGGTTAGATCATAGACTCTTAGTACTAAAAAACTGTAGTTTGGTATGAAAAAGTGGTAAAATAAAACCTTGAAAATCATTTTTTTAGGTATCTTCTCCTTACTCCTAAAGTAGAATGATATTTTATTCTCGCGTTTCCCATGGTGTGGTTTGTCATTGAATAGGTCTTTAAAATATTGCGGTCGATTAAGGCGCTGCCAGTTCCTAAAAACACACACTTCCTTGGACACAAACATTTTGTATCCAAGGTACATTTAGGAAAATTATTTTTTTGGATGTATACCACAAATTAAAAATCAGTTTTTAAGTAATATTAATCAACATTTATTATTAAGGCGCTACCAGTTCCTAAAACCGCGGCAGAAACGGCAAGCTCTAGATGGCGTATGCGTATCGTAAATATTATCGACAGTTTTTATAAGATCGCGTTGCTGGTACCTACGTAGGCAAATAATAGGGGTAGCTTTACCCACCCCTCATAACCATTTTCTCTTTGTCCGCCTTTGCTTTTGGAATAAATTAATGATATAAATTATGTATAATTACTTATCAAAAACCTATTCTAGTAGAAATCTAGATCTACATAATATTAGTTATCTTTAACAATAAATCACAAGTTGATCTTAATAGTAGGTATCAAAGTATTTCGATCATAAATTCTAAAACGTATCATTTTGAAATAATATCTTTATATTACTTCAGGTTCCTACCTTGATTTCTATTAACCTGAAAACATAATAGCCGATAAAGATATTATTTCAAAATGATACTTTTTAGAATTTAGGATCGAAATATTTTATATACCTACTATTAAAATCAACTTGTGATTTATTGTTAAAGATAGGTAATATGTAGATCTAGATTTCTATTAGAATAGATTTTTGATAAGTAATTATACATAATTTATATCATTAATTATGTATAATTACATTTCGATAACATTTTGCTGCGGTAACGTTACCCCAGCATGTGTATTTAATTAATATGTTTTTTGCCTGTGGACACTCGAATTCTAAATTTCCGTCACAATCACACGAAACCATGGTCTAAATTACTGCATACATCAAATCCTGATTAAAGCCAACATTTTGCTGGGGTAATGCACACGAAAAACTTGACGTTTGTTTATTTGTTGACAAGCATGTAACGTCACAGAAACTAGTGAGACGCCATTTGCATAAAGAAGCGTTTTTGCGGGTTATTTAAATTGACAATATTTAATTTACATTTTTAGGACCATTACTTAACAGAATTGAAAATAATATTTTTTATGGGTTCCACAGTCACTACTGAATAATCTGGAATCTGAATGGAATAATCTCACTACTTATCTAATAATTTTCAAAATCTTGTCATATAGCCTATTGACAGCATACTTTCTACTTCGACGGACGACGATTTGTATGAGTGCGGTTTGGCCGAATATAATATCGGAGCACTGTCGTATTGACAAAGTCGAGTTCGATTGAGTTATAACTTTGCATACCTGTCAAGTTCTGATGGCAATATAATTATGTGACAGGTGACAGCGCGCTGGTGCAAGGGCTTGAAAGATTTTACAAAACCTTGTTTTGAAACCTTTTTTCAACAGATTATTCCAACAGCCGTCTGTCAGTCTCGAGAAAAATTAGAGAATCTCCAGGGTCGTGACAAGTACACCTGTCATGGCGCACCCCATGACGCAGAAGATGTTACGTGTCGTTGTTGGTACCTTCCGAAACACAATAGGTAGGTAATTAAATTACCAACAACCAGGGGCCGTACCACAAGCTCAAAAGTAATATCAAAACGATATTACACACAGTGCGGAAGT
Organism: Hydriomena furcata; assembly: GCA_912999785.1. Classification (NCBI taxonomy): domain Eukaryota; kingdom Metazoa; phylum Arthropoda; class Insecta; order Lepidoptera; family Geometridae; genus Hydriomena; species Hydriomena furcata. The sequence continues at coordinate 2,982,667 of OU538821.1, read as the reverse complement.
GATAACGCAATACGAACTCGTATAGCGTTGTCACTTTCGCACCCGGAGTATTAATATAGAATGAAAACTATTCGTGATAATTATTCATTTTAATCATAAATACATACCACGTCATTTCTTGTATAGCCGTGTTAGCCGAGTGGGAGGTACCTCGACTTTCAATCTGAAGGTCGTAGGTTTTTTTCGAGAAATGTATATACGCATCAAAAACACGTGCTCAAAACGGATAAGGAAAACATCGTGAGGAAACCAGTTAGTATTCTTATAAGCGGCGATGGGTTTGCAACCTGTCACGTATGGAATGCCTAACTACTGCAAAACGTGGGCATGTGCCAAATATAATGTTTGGACGTGCCTCTGACTACCCCCACTAGATATCTTCAAAGGATCTAAGCGCCTGGCGATCAGATAGGATGTCTCCCGTACTTGGGGATTACAGTCGTGATCCTATTTATTTTATTTGTTGTTTCGAGACAATTCAGATGCTCTTCATCATGAGCATCGCCAGTGATCGCGATCAACGGCAGCTCGGGCGTTGGTAATTAGAATTAAATCGATATATCAAATATTGTTTTGATATTACTTTAAGAACTTGTGGTATGGTATGGCCCCAGAGAAAGTAGAAAAAAATTGCGTTACGATTATTACAAGATAAAAATAAATGTGAATCGCGAATTTTAAATAATTTACAAAATACACAAGGACTAGTTGCTCTAAAGAGCGCAAACAATCTATAATAAGCACAACACAATTAGTAATTGAGAACAATAACAATAGGTAACAATCTGATGTCGATTCTGTAGGTCCACGACTCAGCATTGAGCCGCACAGCAGGGCTATTTTGTAAAAAAACATGAATATCATGTTATGATGTTGAATGCAATACCTAATGTTAGAGAATACCTAATCCCACCAAAAACATTCTGTAAAAAACTAGCCAAGTCTCGATGGAGCTGCTTGTTTATCTCTAAAAAGTAATGAAATCTAGACAAAGTCGTGTCAAGTCTGAGGTTCTTTACTGCGATTTCTTTATTATTATAGAATGTTGTGTGACTTGGCCGTTGAACATTCTTTATCCGTTAGTGAGTACAAGTCAATTTTGTTTACACGTAATGTTATATCTGTTGTAATTACCTATGTTTGTTAAGCAAGATAATAGCCAATACAGGTATTGGTAATTGGACGCTAGTGTCTTATTTTAGGCTGTTGTTGATCGTGCAACACATGCATTCAGCATTGACAATGCTGACTTCTGCTGTCTTCTTTTTGGAGCGTCAAATCGACCACCGATCTAACATAAAATAGACGTATTTTTTATACTGTTTGTTTCAGGCTCGCCTTTACATAAGTATTATTGAAATACGCAGCTTTATCAAGCCTACAATTGACTGGTTATTGAATCAACGTTTTCTAAGTGGCAATTTTCCATCGTTAATGGGAGCGGTTCTGGCGACAGATTGGTGCAATGGTGTCATGGAGCACCTGGTTTTGTACCCTTGTGTACTCTTCAACGGCCAAGTCACATAACATTCTATAATAATAAAGAAATCGCAGTAAAGAACCTCAGACTTGACACGACTTTGTCTAGATTTCATTACTTTTTAGAGATAAACAAGCAGCTCCATCGAGACTTGGCTAGTTTTTTACAGAATGTTTTTGGTGGGATTTCACTTCTTTTTGTAGAAACGTGGGCTTATTGATTTATTTTATTAGATTTTCTTATTTGACACAGTTTTTTTCTTTTTATGAGTAGTTTACAGTCAGCGCCATCTAGCGACGTATGCGGGTATCACCGCCACTCTTGGTCCAATGCATTATATTTTGATCAAATTTTGAGCGAAAAATATTTTAGTTTATTTAATTTGTTAATTTGTTTATTCAATTTGTGTAATGTTCGAGTAGAATAAAGTTAATCGTTCGACTATTTCTTCTTGTAAACTTGTAAGAATAAGTAAGTATAAAAGCCAGTCTAGTCTTATCCAGAGTTTTCCTTTAATTTTATAGCGTACTAGCAGTCCGCCCCGGCGTCGCACGGATGTAATAATGATATTATAGGTATTTTTTTTACACCTTGGGTTACATTATCGAATTTTTCATAAGGATCCCTAATAAAACATTTAGTATCGCAGACTTTTTTTGTAGATATTGATGTCCTCTTTAAAACTTTAGTACCTACATCACTTTGCTCTATTATCAAAAATTTCAGCAGCGTACGCGATATAAGGATTTTTTTGTTTTTTTTTACACGTTGGGTTACATTATCGAAGTTTTCATACGGATCCCTAATAGTTAGACATATAGTATTGCATACTTTTTTGTAGATATTGATGTCGTCTTTAAAACTGTAGTACATTACTTTGCTCTATTGTCAACAATTTCCGCAGCAAACGCAATGTAAGGATTTTTTTTTAATTTTTTCACACTTTGGATTACTTTATCGATGTTTTCATACGGATCCCTAATATTTTTGAAAATATACTATAGCTTATGTTCATCAGGGATAATATCGGATTCTAATGGTGAAAGAATTTTTCAAATCGGTCCAGTAGTAAAATATATTTTTTGTAAAGGCGGTATGTCGATTTCTAATAGTTTGGTTAGGCTCTTGTGTTTTCTTATCATGGTCACCAGGTACTCCAGATCTTCGATTATTCTAGTTTTTAAGGTTTTCCCTTTATGTGGCCATTAAACCCTAACTCTGTACCAAATTTCAGCTCTCTGAGTTTATGGGAAGTACTAATTCTATTCTGATGATCATGAGTGAGTGAGTGAGTGAGTGAGTGTCTGTCTAAAATGCGAAACTTTGCTTTCGCTTAACTTCGTAACTAAATGACCTACAGACTTGAAATTTTGGATTTTAAGTAGGTGATTATGGCTTACTGGATGACGAAAATTTCAGCGTTCTGGTCTTATCCAGAGGTTCTCAAATAGGGGCCTGAAAATGCGGCGAAATGGTTCCAGTAAAGGATGGTACGGCAGTGTTTGCTTCGCGCTCGACTTGGCGGGGGCACTGCCGTGCCCCCAAATCTGTACACGTTTCATAGTAACTATTCACAGTTTATGCACCTATGCACGTAGGTATTGTATTGGAAGCGTAGTGGGTGCCTATAAACAGCATAAAAAGCGTAGGTATTATGGTATTTAGTACCATAACATGATAATCATGTTTTTACAAAATAGCCCCATAGCACCGAACCTAGTGAGTAGGCGAAGCGCGGTGCGACGCTGGTTTTCAGTCGGGGCCTGGACGCGATGTGGCGACACAAGTCAATCTCTTGGATCTCCACGCGCTCAGATCTTTGAAGTTCTCTATAGGGGGTTAGTCAGAGGCACGGCCTAATAATACAATTTGCAGTTGTAAGCAGCTGTTCTAATGGTAGGTAATTAATATTTAGCACAAGGTCATTCCGAGACGAGTATGTTTACTCTGCAGTTATATTGAACGTCACGTATTCAATTTTATGGTGCACTAGAATAGGTTGGTTATAATAATATAGTATAGTACTAGCTTAAGCCAGCGGCTTCGCCCTTGTGGTACTTGGATAAAAGTAGCCTATGTGTTATTCTGACGTATAAGCTATATTACTGTAAAGTTTCATCTTAATCCGTTCAGTAGTTTTTGCGTGAAAGAGTGACAAACACACACACACACCCACTCACTCACTCACAAACTTTATTAGTAGGATAGGTAAGGTAGGAAGGCTTGCAACCTGTCACGTGCTGAATGCTAATTACTGTAAAATGTGGGTATTGTGCCAAACATATTGTTTGGACGTGCCTCTGACTAAGTATCTAAAGACATCTTCAGATAATCTGAGAGTATGTCTACCGTACTTAGGGATTACGATCGTGATCCTATTTATTTTATAGGTAGGTATGAAATACATAAATATAAGTACTTACCTACTTAACAAAGGTTAGGTACTTAAGTTGGACGGTAGAAAATGCATCGGCATTAAGTCCGCCTTTATAATTTTATTTTTAGGTGCAATTAAAATATTAATAAATAAATATATAAACAAAATTATCTTTTTTGATTGTAATCTAAAACGAAAAAAAAAGTGGTCTTTAGATTCAATTTGGATAAATAGATCAATGTATTATTTACCTAAGTACTTCAATGAGTTCATGTAACGTGTTTTTATCTTTAGTTTGGATAATCTTCTTCTTTCTAAATATATAAAATTTCCATGTCACAATGTTAGTTACCGTACTCCTCCGAAACGGCTTGACCGATTCTCATGAAATTTTGTGAGCATATTGAAGTAGGTCTGAGAATCGACCAACATCTATTTTTCATACCCCTAAGTGATAAGGGTGGCGTAAAGATCGGGAAAAACGGAAAGTGCTTTTTTCTGTGGGATTATTGACATTTGACAGGACAACGTCTGTCGGGACAGCTAGTTTATCTATAAAACCCCAACCTTAACATTTTTACTTAACATTTTTTTTGAACATTTTTAGCAGGCTTTCTGAAAAACTCACCTGTGCATACTGCATACCTCACGAGTATCTGGGGGCACGGCAGTGCCCCCGCCAAGTCTAGCAAAGAGCGGCACGGCCGTACCATCCTTTTCTCGAAGCAGTTCAGGCCATTTTCGACCCCCTATAACTTCGTTGTGGATAAAACTAGAAGCCTGTATTTTCAGTAACCAAGCAGACATAGTATAAACTCGGTATATTTCAAATTTAATTCAATTTGAACCAGTAGTTTAAGAATTATAACTAGTCAAAGTTTCCTATTTTGTCACTCACTCACTCACTCACTCACTCACTGACCGATCATCAAAAGTTTAAGGCACTTCTAGCAGACATAGAAGCTTCAAATTTTGAATACAATTAGTGGTTTGTGTATAAATCAAGGAAAAACCTAAATATTTTGCAATTTCGATCCAGTTTTCTAGATATACCGACTGCATAAATAACTTTGTAACCCCATATAAATATATAGGATTACAAAGTTACATTTGCAGTTAGGCACCTAGTTATGATTATGTTCAAAGGTAACTTGTAAAATGGTCAACGGAATGATAGTAGAAGGTACCGGAAAGGAAAAAAAACCGGCCAAGTGCGAGTCGGACTCGCGCACGAAGGGTTCTGTACTATTATTTATAAAAAACGGCAAATAAATCACGTTTGTTGTATGAGAGCCCCACTTAAATATTTATTTTATTCTGTTTTTAGTATTTGTTGTTATAGCAGCAACAGAAATACATCATCTGTAAAAAAAAATACTGTCTAACTATCATGGTTCATTCAGCCCTGTGACAGATAGACGGACAGACAGACGGACAGCGGAGTCTTAGTAAACAGGGTCCCGTTTTTAACCTTTGGGTACGGAACTCTAAAAACTAACAATATAATATACTAACAATCTACAAAAATAAATGAGATGCTATCAAAAACATAACTTGTAAAAAAAGCCAAGTCTCGCAACGCAACTCAGTTCTTCTACCGTAAAAAGTAGTGAGATCCATGTAATACCAAGTCGGTTAATTTAATCAGTCCCTACTTTAAGGGTCCTTCTGCTTTATGTTATTACGTAATTAACTAACCTTTACGTAATAACTTATGACAGAAGGACCCGTAAAGTACTGATTAAATTAACCGACTTGGTATTACATGGATCTCACAACTTTTTACGGTAGAAGAACTGAGTTGCGTTGCGAGACTTGGCTTTTTTTACAAGTTATGTTTTTGATAGCATATAATTGTACCTAGTTATATAAAAACTTATTTATTTTCTTTAAAACCGACTAAAAATTAAGAGATTCATAATTAGAAGGGGCTGTATGTCGACGATTGCTCTTTTTCGAAACGAAAAAAGAAATACTTCTGAACAAGCCACATCTCCTATTTTTATAAGTATATTACTTCAGGTTCCTACCTAGATTTCTATTAAGCTGAAAAAATAATAGCAGAAACTTTTCACGATAAAGATATTATTTCAAAATGATACGTTTTAGAATTTATGATCGAAATATTTTATATACCTACTATTAAAATCAACTTGTGATTTATTGTTAAAGATAGGTAATATGTAGATCTAGATTTCTATTAGGATAGATTTTTGATAAGTAATTATACATAATTAATATCATTAATTTATTCGAAAAGCAAAGGCGGACCACGCGCCGATGTGTGTTTGTCGTCATTGCAGCGGTCGGTAGGATTATTTATCGAAGTGATGGAGGAGGCTAGTTCACATATATATAGGAGATGTGGCTTGTTCACAAGTATTTATTTTTTCGTTTCGAACAAAAACAATCGTCGACAGGGAGCGCCCTAAGTAAAAATTAGTAAAAATTAAGTTTAATTTTTTTTTCTAAACTGTGGGCATGTGCTGTATTGTTTGGACGTGCCTCTGGTTAGCATTTTCAAGGATCTGAGTTCCTGGAAATCTAAGAGGATGTCTACCGTACTAGCCGTACCTACTAGGGGATTGCAGTCGTGATTCTATATTATTTAATTTTAAGAAAATATAATAAACTAGCGACCCGCCCCGGCTTCGCACGGGTTTAATACATATAAACCTTCCTCCTGAATCACTCTATCTATTAAAAAAAACCGCATCAAAATCCGTTGTGTAGTTTTAAAGATATAAGCATACATACAGACGCGGGAAGCGGGAAGCGACTTTGCTTTATAGTATGTAGTGATATATACTTAGGGTTTATTATGAATACTCCCAAAAACTTAAACTGAAAGTTCAGAGACCATCTTGAGCCTATTCAATACAAACAAACAAACAAACAATCAAATCTTTCCTCATTATAATATTATTATAGTACTAGCGACCCGCCCCGGCTTCGGTAGCATGTTATTATACATATAAATCTTCCTCCTGAATCACTCTATCTATTAAAAAAAACCGCATCAAAATCCGTTGTGTAGTTTTAAAGATATAAGCAAACATACATACATACAGACGCGGGAAGCGGAAAGCGACTTTGCTTTATACTATGTAGTGATAGATTCGAATTCTTCATTATCTCTGAGTAACATAGGCTATATTTATTACTAGAAAAAGATCCTATAAGATCCTAATAAAACTTCGATAATGTAATCCAAGGTGTAAAAAAAATACCCATAAAATCATTATTACACCCGTGCGACGCCGGGGCGGACTGTTAGTTGTAAATTGTAAATATATAAGAAAGTCGTGTTAGTTACACTATTTATAACTCAAAAACGGCTGAACCGATTTGGCTGAAAATTGGTGGGGAGGTAGTTTAGAACCAGGAGACGGACTTATGATACTTTTTATAACGGGAACGGGAACTGGAACTTAACACAAATTCTAAAGCGATACGAAATTCGTCGGGTTAGCTTGTTAGTTATAACTTATACCAGTTTAATAGCTACTTTCAAGTAGTTTCAAGTACAATAAAACATTCAGAATCTGAACCAGGCGCGGTTAGCAATAAATTAAAAGCGCCCCTTACGTTATTGACGCTTCAATATTCTCGCCAGACACTACCACTAAAATTGTGCAAGGCGATAATTGAATTTATTCAGAATTAATTTTCAATCTGGTGGAACATTCACTTTTAATTGGCACTGTCCGAATATAAATTCGGTTTAAAACTATAAAAAACTTCTTCATGTAGGTATGATGCAATATCTTTATTAATACAGAACATTATAAAATAAGTACCCACTCAAGATACCTACAGTTGAGCAGGTTGAGCTATCTATAGACTGATATAGTAATTTATTTAGGTCAAAAGAATAATAGAAGAAATAATATGAAAATAAATAGATAAAAAAACCGGCCAAGTGCAAGTCGGACTCGCGCACAAAGGTTTCGATACTATTATGTATAAAAAACGGCCAAGTGCGAGTCGAACTCGCGCACGAAGGGTTCCGTACCGATATCTATAAAAAAATTGCTCTGTTTTTAGTATAGGTTGTTATAGCGGCAACATAAATACATCATCTGTGAAAATTTCAACTGTCTAGCTATCACGGTTCATGAGATACAGCCCTATGACAGACAGACGGACAGCGAAGTCTTAGTAATAGGGTCCCGTTTTTACCCTTTGGGTACGGAACCCTAAAAAAGATCCTGATTTGCCTACCTATAGAGTCGAGCATTAGCTAATTAAACTGCTTGCTTAAAGGATTAGGTGCCTACCTATTTATTTATATAAACCACATTAGTTTTGCCATAGATCAACAATAATTACGTTTAAAAAACTAAAGAGAAAACCGAAGACAATGTTCCGACCAATCGAAAAGTCAAGGGATGATGTTCGTTTTTAGGGTTCCGTACCCTAAGGGTAAAAACGGGACCCTATTACTAAGACTTCGTTGTCCGTCTGTCTGTCACAGGGCTGTAGGTATCTCATGTACCGTGATAGCTAGACAGTTAAAATTTTCACAGATGATGTATTTCCGTGGTCGCTATAACAACAAATACTAAAAACAGAATAAAATAAATCTTTAAGTGGGGCTCCCATACAACAAACTTGTTTTTTTTTTGCCGTTTTTTATAGATAATGGTACGGAACTCTTCATGCGCGGGTCTTACTCGCGCTCGGCCTGTTTTTTCGTCATAGAGTAAAGTAAAATATTCTTTATTGCACACCATAAACAAAACAAAGAAATATTATGCATACAAAACAAAAACTATGCTGAACAATGGGCGGTCTTATCGCTAATCAGCAATCCTTACCAGACAATCTTTGGATGAAGATGGACTAACGAAAATTACATGATGCATTGATGATAGATACACTTACACACACACAAAAGTAAATAAATAAATATTGGCGGACTTTATACACAGCGCCATCTAGCCCCAAACTAAGCAAAGCTTTTACTATGGGAACCGGATAACTGATAGAACACTTATATACTTTTTTTTTGTAAATACATACTTATTATACATATTAACACCCAGACATAGAACAAACATCTATGTTCATCACACAAATATTTGTCCAGGGTGGGGATCGAACCCACAACCTACAAATGAAAATGTATGAGATTACGTGGCTCTTCTCTTCAGCTGACCTTCCTGAACTCTTACTAAAATTGAGCTGCAACTTAGTTGTGATCGATATTATCAAAACTAACTAGATAAGCAGTTACCTACCTATTTACTAGTTGCAAAGGTTATCTGGACGAAGTTAAGTTTGGTAAAATGTTTTAACTATGTAGTTAATATTTTTGTTGTTTAATATAAGTATGTGTAAGTCACTTAGTGCATCATCAATGCCCCATGTAATTTTCGTCAGTCCATCTCCATCCAAAGGTTGTCTAGTAGAGATCGCTGATTAGCGATAAGACCGCCCATTGTTCAGCATAGTTTGTTGTTTTTTATGTTTATTATTTCTATGTTTTTTTTGATGGTGTGCAATAAAGTATTTTCTATACATATATCTATCAACGTCTAGATAGGTTATGTGGCTTGATTGTAGTATTTTAAGGTACTTACATTATTTATGATAATGTAGTGTACGCTAAAAATAATAAATAAACATATATATTATAATTACTTATATACAAATACGGCTAATTACCACGTTTAGAGACATTAATGCTCTTCATGATGAGCATCGCCCGCGACCGCGATCAACGGTAGATCAACGGTAAAATAATTCAAATGTAGATACTATTATTTGATATTCTATACTATATTTAAACATATTTATATAATATTTTATTTTATATTTATATTATACAGTTTTCGGGAGTAGTCTTAATACACCCTGCATTAAAACTGCTACCTACTTATCGAAAACACATTTATTAATTTAAATTAACTTTTTTTATTATTTAGTTCCCGAAAACTAAATAGGTAGCGAAAAGGTGTAGACCAGGTACTTGTACAATTTCTTAATTATTGCTTAAAAACTAGCCGTTTAACCAGAACAGTTGACTTGACGTTTGACGTAAAAACTATTATTATTTTGGGCTTTCAATGCAGTTTTCTTTAAAAAGAGACGAAAACGATTACATACAATCTTGGGCCTGGATGTAAATAGACGAAAATAGTGTCATAGTGTATATATTCTCAACAGATCTGTGGGTACTCAAATTCACACAGCGATCCATAGTTTACAACAAACAATAATATCCAATCCACAAGCCGGCGGTAAAATCCAAAATAGCTATTCCAAGTCGAACGTATGAGCGATTTTCGGTGTCTAGTGTGAAAGCAAGGGTTGTACAAGGTAGGCAGGGTCAGAATCCATTGAATACAAAAAATGGTTGTGGAAAATTAAAAATAATCGGGAAAGCACTCTAAACGCATCGGAAAAAATTAAACGAGTGAGTGAGCAAATGCTGTTGGCAACTGTCTAGTGTCTAGTGTCAATGTCAAGTGCAAATGTTTTATTTTTGTAGATAATTGTGTAATCGATTACTCAATCGATAATTTCACGAAAACTATCTTTCTCATAAGTATTTCTCCGCTTAAAGATTGAGAATTTAAGTGATTTTTCATATTATAAGGTAAAAGAATATGACGAATTTTTTAGGTCATATATCTTAACTTATTACATTTGGGCCCACCGTTTTCCATCTTCTTTATGTGAATACCAATTTCATAGTAACTCATTTCAACTATAAATACGGCTAATTACCACGTTTCTTGTTGTATTGTTGACGACCTATGAGTATTCGCAGATCTGTCGTTGATCGCGGTTGCGGGCGGTGCTCATGATGAAGAGCATCTAAATTGTCTCGAAACGTCAGCAATACAACAAGAAACGTGGTAATTAACCGTATTCATAGTTAAAATGAGTAACAACCACGATAGTTTTAATTTCATAGTAACTACTATAGAATCTATGTAGGTATAATATGTACCTAAACAAGCCTAAACTGCATTGAAACATAATAGTAGTATTTACGAAATAAGCCAACAGAGCGTCAAGTTAAAGCCTCAACAATAGGCTATAATATCTCATCTTCTATTCAATAACTATTGTTGAAACTTTGCTTAGGAAGCGCTATTTCAGTACAATCTATACTAATATCACTACATAGTATAAAGCAAAGTCGCTTTCCGCTTCCCGCGTCTGTATGTAATATGTATGTATGTATGTTTGCTTATATCTTTAAAACTACACAACGGATTTTGATGCGGTTTTTTTTATAAATAGAGTGATTCAAGAGGAAGGTTTATATGTATAATACATGCATAATATAGTAGAGAAACACTGATAATTTTAGAGGTTTCTAATGTGATGTCGTAAATAAACACATTTTTTTGCGCTTACATTGCAAATGCTGGCTGAACCCCACGAGATATATCAAAATAATGTACTACAGTATTGTATACTTACCTTAAAAACGTCTACAAAAAAGTCCACGATGGTATTAGAAATGTCTTACGCACAGCGAAGCGGGCACGGGTCAGCTAGTTAGGTATAAATGCAAAAGTAACTCTGTCTGTCTGTGACATTATCAGGCACGGCCACGCCAAACCGCTGCGCTTTACATTGTTGATGAATGGGCTACTTGACAAGATTGTGAAAACCATTCTAGATTATTCAGTAGTGACTGTGGAACCCATAAAAAATATTATTTTAAATTCTGTTAAGTATTGGCCATAAAAATGTAAATTAAATAATGACATTTTAAATAACCTGCAAAAACGCTTCTTTTTGCAAATGGCATCGCACTAGTTTCTGTGACGTTACATGCTTGTCAACAAATAAATAAACGTCAAGTTTTTCAAGGCAGGCGATGACATATTGACAAGCATGTTACGTCATCGTCGATTCGACCAATCCTGACCGTTTTGTGTCACGTCACTGGCGTTTAAAAATAGATAATTATAATTATGGGATTTTTAATAAATCATTGTTTATTTTCAAGTTATTTTACTCCAGAACGCTTTATGAAGGCATAATTTACATAGATTACTATCAACAACACTTTATTTTTGATACTATCAAATAGCCCATTGTGATGAAATTTCAAAGAGACTACTTTATCTTGGTCTTTTTATTGGTGGTTGATAGAGAAAAAGACTACTTTTTCCCCAAAATGTATCATTTAATTTTCAGCATTTTCATTGTTTTACGATAGTCGTCAAGATCGATTTCCTGAATCAAACGCAGACGCAGACTAAGTCGCGGGTAAAAGTTAGTTTTAAGATATACCTACTAGGTACCTACTTAATCACGAACGATACGTATGAAATAGTCGGTAGATAGGTATCTACAGAGGCAATAGATTATTAATAAGTTACTACGTAGACGAGGTTAAAAACTTCTCTGACTGACCTAACTTTCTCCTAAAAAACATGACATTAATTTGACAGTGATACTATTACTTATTTATAAATAAAAAAAATATGAATAGGATCACGACTGTAATCCCCATGTACGGTAGACATCCTCTCAGATCTCCAGACGCTTAGATCATTAATTTGAAGATGTCTAATGGGGGAAGTCATAGGCATGTCCAACATTTAAATTTGGCACATGCCCACATTTTGCAGTAGTTAGCATTCCATACGTATCAGGTTGCAAGCCCATCGCCGCTTGCAAGAATACTAACTGGTTTCCTCACGATGTTTATGTTTTCCTTCACCGTTCTAAGCACGTACCTACGCATATATACATTTTTCGAACAGAAAAATCCGTTGATGCCCGCCTCGCGGTTTTCGAACCCACGATCTTCAAATTGAAAGTCGAGTACCTCCCACTCGGCCTTATTATTTATTTATTCGTTCTTTAATTGCACCTGAAAAAATAAATACAAAAAGGCGGATTTAATGCTGAGGCACATTTTCTATCAGCCAACCTAAAAATTACTGCCCGGCACTAATTGGACACATATTTTTGGCTGAAACCACCGAGTTTCATTGTGTGAGGCTTCTAACTTGTCGGAAACTTTTATACTAGTAGGTAACCAACTTACAAAGTACATAAGTACCTATCTATTTTCATAGAGATAGAGATAGGCTATGTAAGTATCTACTTTATTTATTTCCGTCCGATGGATGTCGCCACGCCACAGCTAAAAGTTGATAAAAAGTACCTAACTAAGTAGGTAAATCTATTACATTAAATATGTATATACATGCGGAAACATTGGTAGGTAGGTACCTACCTATTAGGTACCTAGGTACGTTTGTTTTACGCACACCTAAAGAAAATAAATGATTGGGTAGGTAATTTTAGATGGTGAAAAGTTTATACTTTATACCTAGGTACTATTTTTGTTTTGATTAGGTAACTAACTATGTACCTACCTAGGTAGGTACCTAGTTAAAGTTCATGGGAACTTAAGTAGTTAGTAACTTACCTAGGCAATGTAGGTATATAGGTAGGTACCTACCTAAGTGTATGTACCTACATTGTAACTAAAGTTGGCAAGTTTTGGGCACCTACCTACCTAAAGTGGAACATGTTGAGAACTTGAGATTGATGAAATCACGTCATCATCGGTCTTGTATCCGGCTAGCGGGGCTTCGTCAGCCGTGAAACGTGTTAAGAAACGTGAAACATGATAAGCATATAGCGCTCCTTGTCAGATGCAGTATCAGCGAAGGAAAAGAGCAAGACAGCCTGATCCACAGCAGCAGCGAGGCAGCGACCAAACTTTGTCCGAATTCCAAGTTGGTGCGCCGCGCTGCGCCGGAAGGAACCCGCTCCGTTCGCTCAGTCGGTCGCTCGCCGCTCGCTCCGTTCAGTTGTTCCTCGGCCGCCCTCAGTAGCGCACGCATTCCAATCTGTCGCTGATAACTTTTCGTAAGTTCGCCATGACGTTGCGCTACGTGTTAGCGGTGCTGGCTTTGGCCGGGGCCACGTTCGCGGGCCCTGAGGTCACCGAACTTAAGGTCGACGTCGAGAGCGTCCCAGAAGGATGCACCACCAAGTCCAAGCACGGCGACATGCTGACCATGCACTACACCGGCACGCTCGACAACGGACACAAGTTTGATTCCAGGTTAGTAAGAACTTTTTAAAGTCTTATTCGATTGCCTCTTTCGCATTGAGCGCAAGGTTAAAGTCCAGTAAAGACCTAATTTAAAGTGGTTTACTCGCACGAACAGGAAACTTGATTAAGATGTTCGGAATTCGCGTGCACAGTTTGAGCAATTATGACCTAAAATAATCTTTATGTTTATACCTACCTACTTATCTACATTATTCTACATGGGTAACTCATACAGTGTATGTATATGTAGGTGCCTACTAGGCACCTAGGCACCTACCCACCTATCATAAGGTAGGTACCTACGTCTTCTAGAAACGTGTAGGTTACCGAGCCTGATTCGTGACCTACCTACCTACACCTAGCTGTTATATGTTTTAGGTTATTTTAATTCTATGACCTGCCTTGAGGAAGATCTAGGGTTTTTTTACGATTCCGTCATTTGACTTAATTTATTCTTTTGTGTATTAAACCAACAACAAAAACTTTAGATAATTATTTACATACCTACTATGTAAGTACACTAAGTACCTACTTTGTAAAAAAATATAGGAACCTACTGATATTATACAGCGTGTACTATGACCACTCCTGAAAACTGAAACTGGATGTTCCTTCCTACCATGCATCTACGCTGAAAAAAAAAAACGAAATCATATGGTAAATTTTTAAAATAGGTAGGTATATCTACCTACGTTTGAAAAACAAAAGAAACCCACGAAAATGACCAATCGAAAATTCAAGAGCGGTCGCGGGCGATGCTCATATTGAAGAGCATCTGAATTGTCTCGAAAAGTCAGTAATACAAGAAAAAACGTGGTAATTAGCTGTATGTATTTCTATTTAAAAAGACCCTCCTCTTTTAACAAGCTTTTATTTAACTTGCAATGTATGTATGTATGTATTGTGTATGTGTGTGTGTAACTATATTTGTTCGGGTGGAATACTGTAACTCAATTTTTGATAGAGCCAGGAGCTGTTCAACGGACACGCACAACGAAACTCCTTAGTAAATACTTCGATTGAGTAAAAACTTTGCATACATGTCAAATTCTGATGACAATGTTTTATGATGTGACAGATGATAGCGCACTGGTGCTTTTACAAAAGCTTCTCATTGAAAAATAGTGTTCTACAACTTATTATTACGTTAAAACTTAAAACCAACCGACTGACAACGGCAACTTACAATCTTTGGGTATATGTACAGCATGTTGTATCGATAAAACAGTTATCTGCCTGAGTAGTAGGTACGTTAGCACTGATTGTGTAACAGAAGCGTACCTACTCCAAACAAAACAGAATTCTCATTCAATCCACATATGGAGATAACAAACCGGTCAAGTGCGTGTTGGAGCATATTCTAGAATCCTATACAGCAAAATGTGGGCATGTGCCGAATGTAATAACGTCCCTTTGACTAACCTCTTTGAAAATCTTCAAAGATTTAAGCTCCTATAGATCTGAATTTTAGTAACCACGGAAAAGCTCAGTTTCAAAGTATCCTAGTTTTTACTGATAATTTTATTATTATATTCCGTCTGATAGTTTTTGAGCAAAGCAAAGCTTTTACTTAGAGTTCTTTAGACAACACATGTCATGATATTGTTATAATTTTCTGAACCCTAAAAATAAAAAAACCTATCTTTAGGACTGAAGTAAAGTAGGAGTATTCGTCTTAACTACCGTTGATCGCGGTCGCGATGAAGAGCATGATGAAGGTGCTCATGATGAAGAGCATCTGAATTGCCTCGAACGTCAGCAATACAAGACAATAACGTTCAAAATTCAAAATATCTTTAGGACATTAGGCATCTGTGCAATATAATAGTGTCAAATCATCTTCTGGTTGGTTTTAGGCGATGACGTAATACGAGTAACGAGACAGGCGCAAGTATTTAAGCCACGGATATATTAAAACACATTTTGTCCCGCAATATGACGCGTAAACACTCAATCTACGCGACGCTGCAACGTTGCGGTGTCAACATGCCCCTCAACATTTTACATGACGCAAGACACATCTGACGACATTTCTATTAACATTGAGTAGTGTGTTGTTCCACAACATTGTTCCAGAGATGTTCACGGAGTTTTTGAGTGACATGTTGCTAGTCACTAGGCCCTACTATTCTCCCTTAGTCACTAGGCCTTACTTTTGTCCCCTAGTCACTAGGCCCTACTTTTCTCCCTTAGTCACTAGGCACTACTTTTCTCCCTTAGTCACTAGGCCCTACTTTGTTCTCCTAGTCACTAGCAACACTATGGCCCAGCGTATCCGTGGCTCAAATTTGTGTAAAATAGTGCTGAAAATTCAGTTAACGTCTGCGTTTAAATGCCAAAGAAAAGTGCCTTCCTTCTTACTATATTACTACTTCAGACCGTCGTAACGGTAGTATACTTCATGGCGTAATTAATTTGGAAAGCTCACTTTCGTATCCAAACAGTGCTACTTGACCCGTAAGTCCATAACGGTACATAAATCAAAGTGCATTAGGTGATTTCCACATACCTATGTAGGTAATCTTTGAGAGGCGGACCTCGCAACGCCTGTAGGGCGATTGGAATTTCTTAGGTGACAGTGAATTGGGTAACCTCATCACCCCCTTACCCCTATTTTTCCTGTTAGATCCCATTCAAATATGACGAAAAAGTACACAATAGTAATAAAAGTGCATTATAATAGATAATATAGATAGACTAATTAAACTCCTTCATGGTCGTTTGATTTTGTAAAATTACCGATAATCTTTATTTAAAACTAGCACTCCGCCCCTTGTTCGCACTGGTGTTACTATTTTTTTTGACACCTTAAGTTACATTATTGAAGTATTAGTAGGGATCCCTAATTTTTATAGTAATAAATATAGCCTACTCAGACTCGGAGATAATGTAGCATTCTTGTGGTGAAAGAATTTTTGAAATCGGTTTAGTTGAGTTTGAGTTGAACATAATGGAAATATTTCCTATTTAATATTAGTAGTAACAAATGTTTTGGCGCTTAGGACCTTACGGCAAAAGCTAGTTAGCATACATTTTGTAGTATGATGCATTTTTTATGCTATGACCTATGAGTGTGCGTATGTGTGTGTGCGTGTGTAGGTATAGGTATGTGATTAATTGTTTGACAATGCTGAATCGCTTTAGCGCGTGAAAGCTCAAATTCATTTATAGGATGCAAATATCATATTCTACTAGAGTCAAAGACCCGGTTGTGGTGCCTACCTATGTTTTGGTCATTTTCAATTTTGGCAGTAAATAACTAAGCATAGCAAACAAACTTGTTTAAAATTTATACTTAATACAATTCTTTGTCTATGGCACGTTTTGTTTAGTGACAGTTGTGATGCATTGAGCACAACTAAATATTTCCCGTTTTGTCTGTTTAAATATGAATAACTAGGCGACCCGTGACAGATGTTGTCCTGTCAAATTTCAATAATCGAATAGAAAAGACTGAATTTTTTAATCTGTGATGTCAGATTTGTTGCACACCAGCGCCATCTATACAGAAATCATCCCTTTTGCGTTTTTTGTATCGTTTTTGGATGTTTTTCACATTTTAAAGTAGTCTATTATTTATTCGGGCATTATATCTACATCTACAGAAAATTTCAACTTAATCCGTTTTGTCGTTTAGGCCTGATTGAGGAACAAACATACATACAAACTCACAAACATTCGCATTTATAATATTATTAGGATTAATAAATAAATATCACCTGTTACAAAACCTATGCTTAACCTAAGAGATAGATGAATACTCTATTCTAAGTTGTTTAAAAATCGACGTTTAATTTTTTTTTTATTTAAACCGTTTATTTGAAAATTAAATGGTTGTTGTTAAAATGCCCACAACCAGCGCTCTCACCCTATCTTGAATTGTTCTTCACTCATAACAGATTTTCTTTATTTAAACCGGTTTTGAATGCCAACAATCTCCAATACCAACTCTTGATAATTGAGCCTTGGTATTTATTTATATAACTACCAATGTAAAATAATCGCATGAATGTTTTATTTATCTTTTTAATCGTTTGTGACGGATACCGAGTTTTCGTCAACACGACAGAAAGCGATAAATTAACAAGATAAAACAAATTATTCCAACATAAAACCTGATAAGCGGCGATGGACTTGCAACCTGTCACGTATAGAATGCTAACTACTGCAAAATGTGGGTATTGTGCCTAACATAATGTTTGGACGTACCTAAAAAAAACCGTCTTGGCTAAATGGAAGGTACCTACCTCGACTTTCAATCTGATGGTCGTGGGTTCGAATCCTGGCGTGCATCAATGGATTTTTCTGTTCGAAAAATTTATATGCGCATCAAAAACACGTGCTCAAAACGGTGAAGGAAAACACCGTGAGGAAACCAGTTAGTATTCTTATAAGCGGCGATGGCTTGCAATCTGTCACATGGCATGTGCCCAATGTAATGTTTGGACGTGCCTCTAACTACCTCCACTAGACATCTTCAAAGGATCTAAAGAAACATCTGGAGATCTGAGAAGATGTCTACCGTACTTGGGAATTACAGTCGTGATCCTAATTTTATTTTTTACTTCTGACATACCTAATTCTTCCCGACTTTGTTGTCGCGGGTCTTTGTCGCGTTGCGCAGAAACCCCACCTTTATTAATGCGCTTACATTTATGTCTTGACTAAGAAATTACAACTTTCTTTTTCCAGGACTTAAATAGTAACAATATAGTTTTATTAATAAAACAATAGATTACAGTTTTATTGTTGAAACATCCGGCCGTGTCTGTGACAACAAAACTGTTGTGTTGTTGGCAAGTTTTGTTTTCGACATTTGCAATGGAACTCTATAATTGTTTATTTAATAGAGTTCGAAAGTGTAATTAGAATTAAAATAATAGTACCTAAGGTAAAATTCGATAGTACTACTAAATCTTACTACATCTAGCTAGACAAAATCATAAATTGATTAAAAAGGTAGTAAGGTACTACATAGTATAAAGCAAAGTCGCTTTCCGCTTCCCGCCCCGGCTTCGCACGGGTAGCATGTTATTATACTTATAAACCTTCCTCCTGAATCACTCTATCTATTAAAAAAAACCGCATCAGAATCCGTTGTGTAGTTTTAAAGATATAAGCAAACATACATACATACGCGGGAAGCGGAAAGCGACTTTGCTTTATACTATGTAGTGATGATTAATAATTATTCAAATTGGTGACGTTTTAGAAAACGGCCAGGTCAAAAATTCTCTAAACCGACGATGCACGAGGAATGTGAGAAGTATGTCAGGATCGTAGCAAGTGGAAAGCCGTGGTCTCTTCCCACCCTTCTGGGTAACAGGCGTGATTTATATTTATGGTTATACATCAAAAGGCTTAGAGAGTTCAAGTATTAATTTATTTAGTTTGATTTTGCGAAGTACGTGGGTGTTAACCTCGATCCAGCTCGTGATTAACTATAAAAGTTGCACTCGTTCAAACGTTCAAACTTTTCCTATAACCGTATGAAGCTTGGCTTCTTTGATAAACGGTTACCGTCATTACGGCGCATCGCCGCTGATTGCACGTACCACCTCAGTAACGTAACGGGCGAGTACCCGACTAAAACGAGAAAGAAGAAAGAATGAAAAGAAAGAGGTGCTCGGGCCGTACCACAAGCACTTGCGATGCGAAATTGACAACGCTATACTAACTCGTATGGCGTTGTCACTTTGACACCGCGATTGGTACTGCTGTTTTAATAGCACTTTAAGTGCTTGTGCTCAGGGGCTGATTCGATCTCTGCCTTACAAATGTTTGCATGATCTGCAAATATTTATTCCGGATCCGAGTACGTAACAGACGGAATAAAATGATGATCAATACCCTGTGTAAAGTAAGGTAAGGCTGCTACATGACGGTCGCCGTTTTTTTTAAAAGCAATGCTTTAGACGAACTTTAATTATCTACATTCTTAGCGTACGCGTCTTAAAGGTTCTTCTTGTGTTTCATTAAAGCTCTCTCCCCTTTGACGTCGTTTGCGGTTGCAAAGGAGGTCTGTTTGCTGTACGCTTTATTGCGCGTCACTTCGCGTTGAAATCAATGCGGTCTGGCAAGCTCATGTCTGTATTATGTGACCTGTAGCTAGGTATTATCAGATTTCGAAACTACAGTCGCTATCGAGTATCGTTACTTAGCTATTTGTATGGAATATTTTAATTCAGTGTAGGTAGTTACAGCTAGAGACGCTGTGCTGGGGGGTTAGCATGAACCGCTGTCGTATCGACAACGTATCGTCGAAATGCCATACGATACGATACGATAGTTTGTGCTCAGGCCACTACTGAAATATATAAGTCAAAACTATCGTGGTTGTTATTCATTTTAACTATAAATACGGCTAATTACCACGATAAGTCTTGTCTTGCTTACGTTTTGAGACAATTCAGCTATATAACTTGCGGGTATGTGAGATTGTGAGATTTCCCTCAGACCTCCAGTTTTGAACCTACTGGGCTTAGGCTAGCCAATATTTCACCGTACTGTAATTACAGTGAAGTAACGAATTGCATCTGTCGATTCTCAAATTGTTAAAAACTAATTGCGCTCCTTCGACTCCGGAAATGGGGATTTGCGATTATGATCAAACATATCAGTTTGCTGTCACTTCACTTTGCTTATATTTTTAAATATTTCAATACGTTATCTTCACGTTATTCTATCTCCCGATTGCCTTGTGGTTGTGATGTGTATAGACACACGCTTTTGTGTGCGTGACTGTAACTGAGCGCTCCCGAGCTTATGCACACAAGAACAATGTGCTACGTGCATTTACGAGTACACAGTACACACACAATTAAGACCTACCCGCCTATGTTGTTAGTTTTCACCTTGTTTTCTCATTTATTGTTACCAAGTAGTCACCACAACTTATGAAAATGATATGCTGTCTACATAACATGTAGAATATTTGCTGTGTGCACATTGGTTACGTCTCAAGCCAGATCATATTTATATATTTTTGGAACGAAGTTCCTTATCGCGCGTTGTGAAAGGGGGCTAGACGGAAAAAATTCTTACGAAAAGTTGTCACGACACTTTTTTGCTATAGTATATCTATTAATATATATATCTATTAATTGTGTCGAGGTCGAGGTGGAAGTGGAGGTCGAGATGGAGGTGGAGGTCGTGGTCGAGGTCGAGGTCGAGGTCGAGGTCGAGGTCGAGGTCGAAGTCGAAGTCGAAGTCAAAGTTGATTCCCCTTCCCTTGTCCCACGTTATTTTGTGAGAACTTCGTTCCATCCGGGTGTCCCTTGACACCTCTCAAGTTTTTTTTATTGCTTGTATAATAGAATAATAACTATACTGGGATGCTCGGGATTAAATCTCCTGATTCCGACCTCACCTTCGAAGATTAAGGTTCTTATAGCTAATCAACACAGCCATGGCCTACTTATAGTTCTACCAGATTGACCAGAATATCTGGGCATTGAAAAAATCGAGATTTTGGAATAATTGACGGGACAAATAAATATTACGAATTAAAAGTTATTTTTATTATTTTTAGTTGGGACAATTTGTATTTTGCCGGACTTATATGAAATGTCGGGACAATCACGACGAATTTCGACCATCATGCAACCCTAAGGTCAACTATGGCCTGCATAAAGAACAGGCATCTTTTAGTAAAAAGAAAGGCAAGTCTTCGACGTAACTTTGATTTCCATCGCGTTACCGATCTAAAGCCTCAATTATGTGTTATCGCGCCATTGTTAGTCACCTGACATAGTTTACGGAGAAAGTCGAGTTACATTTGATTTTCTAAAACAATAGCGACGCACTTTGCACGGAACTCATTGCACTAGTTCCTGGTTGAAACATCATGTGTGTTTCTTAGGGCGCTTTCAGATTAAACTAGACACTCGAGGAAGCGCCAAAGAGGCAGCATATGTAAGCGCGCGTTCTGATTAGACGCTCGAGGAAGCGCCACTGATCAGTTGGTAGTAACTCTGCCTTCTACGCTGTAGGTTGTGGGTTCGATCCCCACCCAGGGCAAATATTTGTGTCTGAACATAGATGTTTGTTCTGTGTCTGGGTGTTAATATGTATAATAAGTATGTATTTACAAAAAATATGTATATATATATAATATTCTATCAGTTATCTGGTTCCCATAGTACAAGCTTTGCTTAGTTTGGGGCTAGATGGCGCTGTGTGTAAAGTCTGCCAATATTTATTTTATTTATTTACTAGCGACCCGCCCCGGCTTCGCACGGGTAGCATGTTATTATACATATAAACCTTCCTCCTGAATCACTCTATCTATTAAAAAAAACCGCATCAAAATCCGTTGTGTAGTTTTAAAGATATAAGCAAACATACATACATACATACATACAGACGCGAGAAGCGGAAAGCGACTTTGCTTTATACTATGTAGTGATATCTGCTAAAACAAAATCTTCATACTTCATGAATGAATCTCTCATCTCTCTAAAAATAAATCTCTCTCGTCTAATCTACTGCCAATTTTAACAATGACAAATGACAAACATTCTAATAGTCGCAAAACCAAATAATCAAAAAGCTAAGTCATACTTTCTCATGTTTTTTTTTAATTTCACGGCTTTATAGGTTTTATAACGCCCTCACATATAAAGGGGGTGGAAGTTTGTATGGGGGATTTTAACCGGAGGAAATAACTAAATACTTTTAAAAAAACATTCGACTAAATAACGAAATATTGGATTTTTCAATTTTAAACCTTAGAAAAGGGGTATCTATAAGTACCACGAAAACATAAAGTTAGCATAGTTATCATAAACTGGGTTTTCGACGCGTACAAGAGGATACCTCCAATTTTTTTTAGTGACAGTTTTGACAATGTAGGTTCATCACTACATAGTATAAAGCAAAGTCGCTTCCCGCGTCTGTATGTCTGTATGTATGTTTGCTTATATCTTTAAAACTACACAACGGATTTTGATGCGGTTTTTTTTAATAGATAGAGTGATTCAGGAGGAAGGTTTATATGTATAATAACATGCTACCCGTGCGAAGCCGGGGCGGGTCGCTAGTTTAATTATAATAGTAATAGTTTTCTTCTTTTTTTCAGATTAAAATCTGAATCTCTCGCTGACAAACAAACTTTACCTCGTTATAATATTAGTGTAGAAGTACGGGGATTGTACCCGCTTGTTAGACGTATTTTCTCAAAGCGCATGAACATAATTCCCGCGGTTCCTGATGTCAAATATCCGGCTGAACCAACATTGCAACTAATTAGAAGCTATTCACGTCAAAGCAATTTCGTAGAAGTATCTAAAACCGAATGAAATATGGAAAAATAAAATGAAATACGATCATGTTGTAGTCTCCAAGTACAGTACACATTTTCTCAGAATTCCAATCGCACAGATAATCAAGGATGTGTGAAGGAGGTAGTCAGAGACATTAAATTTTGCACATGCCCATATTATGCGTTAAAATGTAAGTCTGCTTGTTGGCTTGTTCCTCTCATAAATAAGTTGTTACGGGTAGATTCAAACTTATGGCTAGTGCAATGAAAATTATTATAATAATCCTCCATAATAATCGTGTTATATTCCAATTGAAGTTTGGCAGAACTCTCGAAGTTATACGTCAGTTCGCCACTTACCAACTCCTTACCATCCTTACCCTGTTTACCTTCCGAGAGTTGCATACATCCCGGTTATGACAGAGTCATTAAGGACTTCGTGTTCCGGCACTTTGTTATTGTAATTAATACACTCCTGTGTTGTACATTTTGATGATATACTTCAAAAGGTTTACAATCCTACTAATATAAGAAATCCGAAAGTTTGAAAGGTTTATATTTTTGAATGTTTTTGAGTCAATCACGACCAAATTTGTATAAAACTTGGAATATACCAACAACCTATGTCATAGAATAGCAAAGACATCGAACTGTCTTCAATTTCTTCATATTTTATTGGCTGAGAAGCCTTATCGGGCTGCACAATAGATCCGAATGCAAGACACGCGAAATACGAGCAGGTGGTGCCAATCTCTACCTACTTACTATAGGGCTTCGAGTGAGATCACATCGACAGCATATATTGCTAAAACTATCAGTCACGTATGGTAGACGTACATACATATGCAACTAGCCTCTGTATAAGGGTAAAAATTATTTTAGCGAGTTGACCGCTAAAGGATGTTGAAGTTCTAGATTTGTGAAATAAATGCAAACACACCACTATCAATGAGATAAATTTCCGTTTAAGGTTTAAGGATATCTACCATGCTTGGGTATTCGAAACATTGTTTTATGAAGACACGATGAAGCATCTCTGTGTCGGTCACTTCGAGAACCATAATTCTTCGTGATTATTGGAAATGTACGTTATCACCGATTCGAGGCTCCGGTTTCGCGATTCCGATCGAAATCAATTAATTTCTTAAGCGGTTTCATTATCAATTTTGATTACTTTATATTTGTATTTTCAGATAATGTTTAAATTGAGTGGGATATGAATGATAATTATATTAATTTCATTATGTATATGCAGTGATCGCGTAAAACGAACGGATTCATTGAGTAAACACAGCTAGTTCGCCCTAATCCTTAGTTTAAGACGAGTAATATTTTTTTTGTTGAATGCAGAATCGTTTTTTCTCAATAACCGCAAAACATACAGTTTTGTTTTTTATGACAAAGATAGCTTAGGATATAATACAGATAAATAATAGACAGAAACACGATTGGTGAAACTTTTCTCGATATATTTATTTTTCAAAGTTGGCTCTTCAAAAACACTAGTTTCGTTTTTAATCAAAACAATGAATAGCTAAACAGTACATTTTTATATAACTCGTTAGGTAATCATACTAGCTAAGTACATTATAGACAGTTTCATTTTAAGTTTGATGGTTTTCAAGATAATGCAGTCGTATCACTTTTTCCGTCTTATCCGGGTAGACTCAGTCCATACAAAAAACCAAACATTTCACTTATCACCTTAATGAAATTGTCATTTATACTTCACTAGCCCGAGATCCGATGGAAAGATCAACACCAAAAGTTGATTAGGACTTCGTCTACGATGGTACTATCAATATTAGCTATATTGATAAAATTTATCCTGTCCTGTTCGATGCTTTACACGATTCTACTCCCTTTTCGTAGTTATAGCCATGCAAAATTGTAATGGATAAACTAAAAACTAATGAAAGATTTTTTTAATTGATCTAGTAATCAATTTAAAAAATCTTTCATCTATCAAAAGCTACATTAACAGTTAGTAAAATAGGCCATATTTAAATAAAAAAAAAAAAAAACCAAATTTCCGTGTGGGTTTTGATACTTTTCTATGTTATAAAAAATATACCACCATAAACATCATTTAAATTTTTAAGCTTGCTACTAAGTTCATGCAAATTGGACTCATAAATTCACATCTGCCGATTCACACAGTAGTAGTTGACACTGAAACCTTGTGTCCCTCGAATAGTTAACAGTTGGCACTAAGGTCTTAACTAAACAACGACTTTATACATACTCACTCAAGTATTTTCATCGATCGTGGTTTTATATTCCACACTCTCGTGTTCAATGGAGTTGCTGTCTTTGAGTAATCCTGAAAAATGCTTGTTTGACGTGTAAGAACACCAAGAAAGTATTTTAAAGTTCAAATGGAAAATAAATCGAAAAGTGCCCGTCGAACCACGCATTGAGAAGGTAATACTAATCCCTTATGAAAGATGATCCAGACATCTTTCTGTCTATTAAAGGACTTTTACTGAAGCAGAAATTTTCCACCACTAAAAATGATTTTTATCAGTAAGTTGTTTTAGCACGCGCAATCAGTTACGGAACGGAACAGTGTTTGCGCGAACCCGACTCGCACTCGACCGTTTTTAGGGTTCCATACCCAAAGGGTAAAAACGGGACCCTATTACTAAGACTTAGCTGTCCGTCTGTCCGTCTGTCTGCCACAGGGCTGTATCTCATGAACCGTTATAGCTAGACAGTTGAAATTTTTACAGAAGATGTATTTCAGTTGCCGCTATAAAAACAAATACTAAAAACAGAATATAATAAATATTTAGGTGGGGCTCCCATACAACAAACGTGTTTTTTGTAGTTTTTTTTTGAGGAAAATAGTACGGAACTCTTCGTAGGCGAGTCCGACTCTCACTTGGCCGGTTTATTTCGTTAAGTGCCTACTTAAAATATCGATATAGCATAAACCCAATTAATTACTAATTAAAAGTACTCGTAAAATTGCAGCGTTTCGATCAGGGTTCGTACTTACGAGTAAATCTTTTTTTTATTCCCAGCATCGGGAGGAAATGGAAATAAAAATGAAAGAGATGCTCTTCAGCAAGGATGCTGATGAAAATAAACGAAATAATAACCGTATTTATTTAATTGCACCTGGTTTTGCATAAAGAAATATTAAGAGAACATTTTTATAAGTATCTTGGTAAAGTGTATTAATTATTACGTGTATTATTTATTACTAGCTTTTATCCGCGACTTCGTCCGCGTAGATTCAGATAATCATTTTTGTCTCATCGTAAAACATTGAAATTCCTAAAAAACTAAAAAAACTGAGAATAGAATAAGCTATGTCCGTCCCAAGACTTTTAACTACGAGTATTTCTATGTGAAATTTAATCACAATCGTCCCAGTGTTTTAGCCGTGATAACTTCGCAGATAGACAGAGTTTCTTCCGCATTTATAATAGGTATTAGTATAGATTAAGTTACCTTCTGCAAGTAGTAGTAAGGAAATTGATACGAATTAAATGTATTATCACCTATTTTGCAGTAGAATTTTGTGTGTCTTTATAACTTTGAATAATAGGTCTATATTGCTTTGATAGTCTGCTACCTAATTGGCGAAACTACATAGTTGGGTGGAAACGACTTTTAGGTGGAAAAGCAATTAACAGATTCGACTTCCCCGCGCAGTCGGGCGGTTGGCGTGTGTTAGTTATCAGCGGACACAAACAGGGACCGTACTACAATCTCTAAAGTAAGACTAAATCAGTATTACTTTAAGAGCGAAAGTGACAACGCCATACGTGTTCGTACAGTGCTCGTATATGGCGTTGTTACTTTCGCACCGTGAGTAATACTGCTGTCTTACATTAGAGATTGTAGTTCGGATCTCTGAAGTAGATTTGGATACGCTTCTTCGGCTAAGGATCGGGCAGCTAAATATAATTCCCAGGTCTCATGTTAAAGTGAAAGGTACCTATTGTGATAGTACGTTTATAAATTTACAAAACAATTATTGCTGCATCAAATCTCTGAGAAAAGCCATTGTTAAAACAACAATAGCTAAGCCCTGAGTTCGTAGGTACAATGCAAACTTTTCATATTGAAGTTACTAAAAACTTAAAACTTTACCCGTATTTTTAAAGAGTACTTTTTCACATCGGGCTAAGATTTTCACTGAAATGGCCTTGCTATTTTCTTCGCAAAACTTAAATTTACTTAACGTGATACTCGAGTCTATGAATTACGAGTAGCTGTTTTTTAGGGCTCTGAAGTCTGGGTGTCTGCGATCAAAGCATTTTATTCACAGACTTTAAGAAAAGTCCTTACGCCCGCGGCTTCGCTTGCGCTTCGCTTCGCTATACGCTATTCCAGGACATAAGCTATGCATGTTCCAAATTTCGTCCAAATCCGTTTTGTCGTTTAGGCCTGATTGAGGCACAAACATACAAACAAACTCACAAACTTAATATTATTAGGATTCTAGTGAGATAGATTTATAACTTTTGATCGATATTGGATCAGTAGTAAATACCTGGGAGTTGTAGTCGGGATGGTCAGTATACATTAAAACTGTTAATCCCCATGCCAAAATTTTTTTTAAGGCGTATGGTATATTTCCTCTTTTTCATACATAGCTTTCTTAATTCACGTGTCTCAATTCTGGGATAACTCCGTTTGATTTCTAAATTTGTTGACTAAATATATGGCTTTGTTATACCAGAATCCAAGAGTCGAGCTCTCCGTCCAGATGTAGACATTGGCGATATTATACGGGCGGTTGAGCGGTGCAGTGTGTGTGTGTGGAAGCGAGCCATGTTTGCATGCAGCATGCATAAAAGCATATTGAAATACTAGCCGACCCGTGACAGACGTTGTCCTGTCAAATTTTATTAATCGCATAGGACAAAGCAATTTCAGGCAACTTCCAATTTTTTCCCTACAAACCATGTACTGAGAAAATAAATTACGAATTTTGGTAGAATGCGTATCATTCATTACTTTAAACTGCGTTGCTATGACTACTAAATGTTTTTAGTCTGTGATGTCAGATTTGTGGTGCACACCAGCATAATCTATAACAAAATCCTCTTTTTTGCATTATATTATAATTTAGGGGTTGTTTCTCGGATTATAAGTTCCCCCTTTATTCACTCAGATTTTTTATCTTCATACTACAACATAGCAGCCTTATCACAAACTTTCGCATTTATAATATTAGGATTACGTGGCTTTACATAGTCGTATGAATTTAAGATTGATTGGTCACAGCTAGGTTTATTATTACTGTAACTGCTACCGCCTAGTAGGTATGTATGTACTAACCTACTTGCAAACAAAAGTGACGAGCGTGTCGAAGTGGTTAGCGCGTTTATGGCAAAACTGACGTGGTTCAATCCCATACAGCTTACTTTCTAGGCGTAGATTTAAAGAAAACCGGCCAAGTGCGAGTTAGATTTGCGCACGAAAGGTTCCGTACCATCTTCTTAATATATATAAATTACGCGTCACGTTGTTTGACCGCGATGGACTCCTCTAAACTACTTAATCAATTTTAATGAAACTTTGCACACCGTGTGCAGTTTGATCCAACTTGAAAGATAGGATAGCTTATATATTAGAACTAGCGACCCGCCCCGGCTTCGCACGGGTAGCATGTTATTATACATATAAACCTTCCTCCTGAATCATTCTATCTATTAAAAAAAACCGCATCAAAATCCGTTGTGTAGTTTTAAAGATATAAGCAAACATACATACAGACATACAGACGCGGGAAGCGGAAAGCGGAAAGCGACTTTGCTTTATACTATGTAGTGATAACACATAGGTACCACCCGTGCGAATGCGAAGCCGGGGCGAGCTAGTTCTTTATCTATAAAAAACTGTTAAAAAGTGACGTTTACTGTATGGGAGCCGGGAGCCCCACTTAAATATTTATTTTATATTGTTTTATCTGTGAAAATTTCAATTGTCTAGCTATCATATTATTTTATGGCTATTTTTTTACACCTTGGGTTACATTATTGAAGTTTTAGTAGGGATCCCTATTTTTTTCTAGTAATAAATATAGTTACTTACTCAGTGATAATATAGCATTCTAATTAAGTATGAATTTTTAAAATCTGTTTCTGTAGTTTGCTAGTTTATTCGTTACAAACACAAAATACAAATGTTTTCTCTTTATTATATTAGTACCTATACATTTACCATCCTTATCCAGATGACACAATTTACACACACAGATTACAGATATCAGTGTCGTAGTAATACAAGTTGGATTCTTCAGCTACCAGAGGTACTTAATAATAATAATCATTAATTAGGCACTTAGTTACCCTTTCAAACTAAATATCACCTTCTCTTCCAACATAAAATCAACTAGGGCCAAAGACCCGGTTGTGGTGCCTACCCCAGTTTGGTCATTTTCAATTTTGGCAGTCAATAACTAAACATAGCATACAAACTTGTTTCTAATCTACATATTGCTAATACAATTATTTGCCTATGGTCTGTTTTTATTAGTGACAGTTGTGATGCGTTATACCTCTAGATTTGATTGACCACATCTAAATATTTCCCGTTTTCTCTATTTAAATGAATAATTAATTAATAAACATCACCTGTTACAAAACCTTTGCTTAACCTAAGATATAGATAAATATTCTATTCTATGTTGTTTAAAAATGGTAGTTTTAATCATTTTTTCAATATAAACTTGAATATAAACTTCAATATAATTTGTTTGAAAATTTAAATGTTTTTCAAATGTCCACAACCAGCGTTTCACCCTATCCAACCTACTCTTTCCGTCCACAAAGCGATAAGGCAAATCCCGGCCAACTGTCGATACTTGCGAACTGTCATCATAATCTTTACGTCATATCAGTTCGTTGCTTTGCTAACTTCCACCATAAATGTTATATTCATATTTATAACCATACTAACTGCTCGCCCCGGCTTCGCACTGGTGGTACCTGTAGCATGAGCAATATCGACAACGTATCGACCAAATGTCAAAACTACAAAAAGTGTCAGTTTTAGCATTTGGGTGCGTTGTCGATACGATAGTGGTTCATGCTAAGCCCCCTGTTTAAAAAGTAGCCTAAGCATAACATGCTGATGTATAAGCTATACTACTGTAAAGCTTCATTTTAATCCTCTCAGTAGTTTTTGCGTGAATGAGTAACACACACACACACAACCAACCAACCAACCACCCACTCACAAACATTCGCATTTATAACTATAGATTTTGACACGGGTCTTTATCACGTAATTACCTTTAATTTACTTACCCGACGATTCGGCTGTTACAAAAAAAAATTAAAGGTGAGAAATTACGTGATAAAGACCCGAGTCAAAATCTATAGTTATGTCTACTAATCACGATAGTTTGAATAATAATATTCGCATTTATATTATTAGTAGCATATATTATGATTTCCTTAAATAATTTAATTACCTATTAATATTTTTCCTCTAACTATACATAAAACAAAATTGTTGACATGAAGTAAATAAAGTTAATAAATGAGAGTATAATTTCAATTCTAGCTTGGACACACTCTAATATACTTTTAAACACATTAATTAAACATACTTGTAGATGAAGCAAATATTAGAAAACCGGCCGAGTGCGAGTCGGACTCGCACCCGAACTATAATACCTCTCTCGTATTATACTCGCGTTATAATAACTCTAGACTTGATTGACCACAACTAAATATTTCCCGCTAAATATGAATAATTAATAAATAAATAAATATCGTTTCTAACAAAACCTTTGCTTAAACTACTCTATTCTATTCTGTTTAAAAATCGACTGTTGTATCATTTTTTGAATATAAATCGTTTATTTGAAAATTAAAATGTTGTTAAAATGGCCACAACCAGCGCTTTCACCCTATATGTTTCCTTTTAAAACAGCTAGAAAGAAAAATCTCATTACATACCATCGATCAAAATAACTAAATCGGGAACCCCCGCTGCGCAAGTTTTTATGAACTTTAGTAATAATATGTCAGAAATTTGTCCAAAGCTATTAATAAAGCAGTAAAACTCATTATTTTTCGTGTCGTCACCGGCTCGGAAGTGAATGTCGATTTCTGAGAGATGAGAAAACTTTTAAACGGTAATCAAGTTGGCTAAGGAATATATCCGATGATGTCTTTGATGCCTGCATTTGTGTTGCTCGACAAACACAAACTTTTCTCGTATTGACAGGCATAAACAAGATTTAACAAATTATTATAAAAACATAAAACCCGACTGCTAAAAAATAATGCATTTTTTATATTTTAATTTAGAATTTGTGCTTAAATGGTAACTTATAAGTGTTATTTTAGCATTAATGTCATAATCCGTCAAGTCAAGTTTACCCATATGTCATAATCCGTCAGGTCGTTTGGACTATAGAGCGAGCCCAAAAAACGGACTTACAAACATACATACATACGCTCGATAATCATTACGAAATAGACGAAAATTCTCAATTCAGCGTTTATAAACAATAACTAAATTTGTCTAAGTACAAGAATTGCTACCTAAATGGACGGTTCGATTTTTTAGCTATCTTGTAGAGAATGACTCTGGTCCAATATGAAATTAATCTATGAAGGATTAAGAGGATCCATCATTAGAAAAATAACAATCTCTTTCATTCAATTTGATCCAGTAGTTTAAGAATTATAACTAGTCAAAGTTTCCTATTTTGTTTTGTCACTCACTCACTCACTCACTCACTCACTCACTCACTCACTCACTCACTCACTGACTGACTGACTGACTGACCGATCATCAAAAGTTTAAGGCACTTCTAGCAGACATAGAAGCTTCAAATTTAAAACACAATTAGTGTTTAGTGTAAAAATCCTAAAAAAAACCTGCCAAGTGCGAGTCGGACTCGCGCATGTCGAGTTCCGTACCATTATCTATAAATCACGTTTGTTGTATGGGAGCCCCACTTAAATATTTATTTTATTCTGTTTTTAGTATTTGTTGTTATAGCGGCAACAGAAATACCTACATCATCTGTTAAAATTTCAACTGTCTAGTTATCACGGTTCATGAGATACAGCCTTGTGATAGACGGACAGCGAAGTCTTAGCAATAGGGTCCCGTTTTTACCCTTTGAGTACGGAAACCTAAGAAACAAGTGAGAAACGATGACAACTGCAAAAGTAAAAACTGAGTAGCAGAGTTAAGAGGCTGCCAGTCGCTGATTGCTCTTTTTCGAAACGAAAAAAGAAATACTTCTGAACAAGCCACATCTCCTTTTTTTATAAGTATATTACTTCAGGTTCCTACCTAGATTTCTATTAAGCTGAAAACATAATAGCAGAAACTTTTCACGATAAAAATATTATTTCAAAATGATACGTTTTATAATTTATGATCGAAATATTTTATATACCTACTATTAAAATCAACTTGTGATTTATTGTTAAAGATAGGTAATATGTAGATCTAGATTTCTATTAGGATAGATTTTTGATAAGTAATTATACATAATTTATATCATTAATTTATTCGAAAAGCTAAGGCGGACCACGCGCGGACGTGTGTTTGTCATCATTGCAGCGGTCGGTAGTATTATTTATCGAAGTGATTAAAGATGGGTACATCTTTATTCATATATACTATACATTATAAAATAGGAGATGTGGCTTGTTCACAAGAATTTCTTTTTTCGTTTCGAACAAAAATAATCGTCGACTGGCAGCGTCTTAACACCGCCGCCGGTTGGTTATCTCTGTCTTCCGGGGTTGCTGACGAAATATTAAAATTGATGTGTCAATTCGGACAAAGTTTCCGAATTTATTGTGTCAGAATCGTCAGTGAAGAAAATATTAAAATTAAAAAGTGTCAATTCGGACAAAGTGTCCGAATTTATTGTGTCCGAATCGTCAGTGAAGAAAATATTAAAATTAAAAAGTGTCAATTCGGACAAAGTTTCCGAATTTATTGTGTCCGAATCGTCAGTGAAGAAAATATTAAAATTAAAAAGTGTCAATTCGGACAAAGTTTCCGAATTTATTGTGTCCGAATCGTCAGTGAAGAAAATATTAAAATTAAAAAGTGTCAATTCGGACAAAGTGTCCGAATTTATTGTGTCCGAATCGTCAGCAACCCGTCTTCCGCACGTCACGCCGTCTGTAGGTTATGGTTTAGATTGAACACAGGACAAACATTTGTCTAATGAACATAGCTATTTGAGATTGAATCATACGTCCATTGCATTTGTTTACTTAGACACACCCATCTGCCTACTCTTAGACATATACACTAACATACACCTTAGTGCCAGATATAATCACTGATGCAAACCTGCATCAATATTTGATCAAGTCGCGGCGGCCAAGCGGTAATGTTCTACTACCAGTAATTACACAGTCTTAACCAAACTCATGTCACCTTCCTCAAGACTCAGGAGTTAAAATAAATATAGTTACGTTAAAAAACTAAAAAGAAACCCGAAGAAAATGTATCGAGCAATCGCAAAGTCGAGGGACGATACTCATTTTGAAGTTTTTGAAGGAACTGTCAGTCCTGCATAAATATAATTGGAATGGGACCAACTTGGGACTATTCACTATACAAAAGAAAAAAATCATCGAAATCGGATCACCAGGTAAAAAGATATAATACATTTTTATATGATCATATATATATATTTTTTTATACGCGATTTTTTTTTATATGATCATATATATTATATATTATCATATAAAAAAAAGTCGCGTCGACTTGATTCCTTTTAAGGCTGGGAATAGACGTCCGATTTGGCTTCCGATTGTCTAATCAGACTATCGGATCAGATTCACTCCATACACGTCCGATTTTTGCGTCAGACATTTTTTGAACTCAGTCATTCTCGAGCTGATGATGCGCACACGTCCTCCCAAGCCAAATCTTCATTTGCCGATCGCGATAAGCTTCAATGCCCGTATCCCTTAAGCATGTCCGTTTTTCTACGGCCATAATAAGCTGTTCTTGGGTTCGAATCCCGGCAGTTAGTATTAGAGACAGAGTGTCTGGATGTTAGTATGTATTTACAAAAAAGAATTATACTTTGCCATTTTACATGGCAGATCGAAGTTAGCTTTCTTTCTATAACGAGCAATGTATGACGCGTGAGATAAAGTTTGAGTAAGTGAAACAGAAAATTATTTTAGTACAAAAGAGCGAGACAGGTAGCAAATCGGAAGGAGGAATCGGACGTCTATTTGGTCTATGTACAAATGTATGCAGACCGCACCTTCAGACTATCGGATCGGACATGTATTGCTGTTCAAACAAAATGTATGGCACGAGCGCCTTCTGATAGTCTGATCAGACTATCGGATCGGACTGTCGGATGAAAAAATCGGACGTCTATTCCCAGCCTAAGTCGGTTAATAAAATATATAGGATCATGAATGTAATCCCCAAGTACGATAGACATCCTCTCAGATCTCCAAGCGCTTAGATCCTTTAAAAGATCTAGAGGTCAGAGGCACGTTCAATTATTATATTTGATACATGCCCACATTTTGTAGTAGTTAGCATCCCATACGTGACAAATTGCAAGTCCATCGCTTATAAGAATGCTAACTGGTTTCCTCGCAATGTTTTTCTTCACCGTTTTGAGCACGTGTCAGATGAACTCAGGAGTTGTCTTGGATTTTCAAACCTCGTTCCTTTCATCGCAAACTCTCCATCTACTTCATCGATTTTCATGAGCATCGATTGGTAGTGTGTACGCGGAGTATGCGGTGTTTAATTCAATTCAGTGATACTAGTATGTGGTCGAAACGTATCGCCTATGGTTGCGGTTGAAGTTGCTAAGACAGCAAGTGTTATGTTATTCTATATATATGTTATTCTACCTAGTTGCACTAAAGGAAAATTGGGAAACCTATATTTTTTTAATTCCTCATCTTCTCTCGATACTATCGGCGATCTATCGATGATCGATTTCATAAAACATATTTGGTAAAGTTGCCATTAAAACTTAATATTATGAAAAAATGTTGGCACCTAATTTAGCTACACAATAATAAAAAAAATAATAGGATCACGACTTTAATCCCCAAGTTCGGTAGACGGCTTTTCAGATCTCGAGGCTTAGATTCTTGAAGATGTCTAAAGGGGTTAAGAGGCACGTCCAAACATTACTCTTGGAATATATGTACATTTTGCAGTAGTTAGCATTTATCAATTTACATAATAATATTTTATCTTTGTAACAATCAAATAACAGATGAAGGTATATACATATATATATATATTTCAATGTATTTCGCACTGTCTCCTTGGAATTTTGGTGATGCTCTTTGTGATAAAGTTTTAGTTATTTCCACGTGCTCATTTACCACTGAGCATTGTGGTAAATGAGTGTGTAACTGTTTTGTATCTTTGTCTACGACAGATTAAAGATCTCAATTCGAAAAATGCTCAATTCGACGCGCATATTATACTAGTAGTCCGTACGAAATAAAGATTAAAGGCTAAAATATATTTGCATTTTTTGTGCGGATCTCTAATTTTCTTGAAAATGAAATATAGCCTATCTTACTCACTGATAGTGTAGCTTTCGATTGGTGATTTTTTTTAATAATCGGTCTGTAGTTTTTAAGTAAATAAGTAATAGGATCACGACTATAATCCCCAAGTACGGTAGACATCCTCTCAGATATCCAGACTCTTAGATCCTTTGAAGATGTCCAGTGGGGGTAGTCAGAGGCACGTCCAAACATTATATTTGGCACATGCCCACATTTTGTTTTTAAGTTTATCCATTATAAACAAAAATACAATTTTTACCTGACCACACGTAACTTTACCTGGTGATCCGATTGTGATGGTTTTTTGTATTGTGTAGAAGAACTATTTAGACCGAAAATGTGTAAAACTGAAGTTGATTGACGCTCGGTGTTTCTGAAGGAAATAGAAATACTGGTAAGGCAAGCTATTAATTATTAAGAGCTCCGAGCTGCAGGGTCAGGGTCAAATTTTCCACGTCATGCACCGCTGTATAATTAACATGAAATATTCACACTTTTACGGTACCAAAATACATTCGGTGTACATTTTAAATGCATGGCCTTAATCGACATTTTAGTATTGCGTTGTACTTATGTGTAGCTTCTACTAGTACCTAGATAAAAAGTAGCTTTTATACTATTCCAGGGCTATGTATATTTCAAGTTTCATCCAAATCTGTTTGGTCGTTTGGATGTGATGGAGTCACAAACTTTCGAATTTATAATATTGGTAGGATATTTAACTATGTAAAAGCGCAAGTGACGTGCACTCGGCTTCAGTACAAAAATCAAACTGAACTCAACCGGGAACGGACTAATGTGGCGTGCGTATCCCGCGTGTTGATGTCCGTTTCCGTTCACAGACAAAAAAACTAACGACTAAGCTTATAGACTAAATATAAACAACCATAGGCAATTATTTACAACTTAGACTAATAAGTACTATCGTACAACTATAGAATTTCAATCTGGATCCCTCAAAAAAGAATTTTACAAAAGTTATTTTTCTTTTCCAACAGTAATCTTATATTAGACTAGCTGACCCGTGCCCGCTTCGCTGGGCGACAGACATTTCTAAATATGTGATTATTTTGAATAGGTATGGCTATAGTACGGCTTAAATGGCGATAGGTATCCGCGGATATACGCAAGTGGTCCCGCTGCCGGCCCCGTGAGTATAGTCATTGGTAGCCACGAAACTGGAATTATTTTATGGAGACTGCGTAGGAGATCGTGTGAGTGACGTCACTATAGAACAGATGCTAATGAGTTAAGACAAGCTGGATAATATATACCTACTATTATACACATATTTCCAACACAAAGAGCTACAAAACGTCACTCAGCGCATTCAGCTTCATTCGCAGCATCTCTTACGAGGAATGCATCGTGTCTTGTTGCATTGATATTAAAATTACTTTTGTCAGATCCAACTTAGAAGGCTTATAATGCTTTTGAAATGGTCCTTCGACCTTATGCAGAAAAACAAAACCATTTTTGCTGTTACACGGTTAAACTCACATCATCGACCAATATAATTAAAAAACCGGTCAAGTGCGAGTCGGACTCGCACACGAAGGGTTCCGTACTTATCGATAAAAAATGGCAAAACACGTTTGTTGTATGGAAGCCACACTTAAATATTTATTTAATTCTGTTTTTAGTATTATTTGTTATAGAGGCGACAGAAAAACATCATCTTTGAAAATTTCAACTGTCTAGCTATAGCGGTTCATGAGATAAAGCCCTGTGAAAGACAGACGGACAGCGAAGTCTTAGTAATAGGGTCCCGTTTTTACCAAACAATGAATTACATTAAACTAAATGAAATTAAACTTAACTAAATTTGACGATTCTAAATGATCCAAGTGATTTCAATGAATAAACGTTTTATTGATTTTTGAGACCCTTAAAGG
Source organism: Hydriomena furcata (assembly GCA_912999785.1). NCBI lineage: Eukaryota > Metazoa > Arthropoda > Insecta > Lepidoptera > Geometridae > Hydriomena > Hydriomena furcata. The sequence continues at coordinate 2,945,084 of OU538821.1, read as the reverse complement.
CTTAATTTCTTCAAACAAACAATTCTGTCATAGCCTTGAGGTATGCGGTTCAATGTTACTCCCTGCGGGGCGCGTCGTGTATCGCGCTCGGTGTATATCAGCAGTATAAACCTAATGTGTTCTGTTAAAGTTTTCGTCTTGCATGGGGAGTCTATTGGCTACGTGGTCGATGCTTCACATGAGCCAAGATCCGCCAGCCCTATAATGAGATTTCAAAGCTACAGTAGCTATCGAGTATCTTTAGCTATTTTGAAGATTTTAGGTTAGAGGCGCTGCGCTGTGCTGAATTCCATACAAATAGCTAAGGACACTCGATAGCGACTGTAGTTTTGGAAATCGAATAATAGGGCTACTGTACGTGGCGGAATCGCTATCAGCTTTATTCACAGGTTACTACAGATAAACTTATGTCATTGGATTTTAAGTAACCTTACGGTATCAACATTGTTTTGGATATTATAACTATAAACATCGATATCGTTTCAGCCACGTCACAGTCCACGTATGATTGTTATGATTACACATTAAATCGTTTATCGGTTACAAGCTAACCTGGCGAACTTCGTATCGCTCTAAAAAATGTGTTGGCGGAATTTGTTGCTATATATCTTTGTCCGTTTAGTTTTTTAAAATGGATTTCCGCAAAGTCACGTCTGAATCAATCAATTATGTTCCCGTACAAGTTTAAAATGTCTTATGTTCGTCTGCTAGTTCTAAGTTACATCCCCACCAATATTCAGCTAAATCGGTTCAGCCGTTCTTGAGTTATAAGTGTTGTAACAAACCCGACTTTCTTTTATATAGTAGAGATATAGATTAAAAATATAAAATTTAACGTTGTCAGAGTCATCAGACACCACATCTGTTCTATTGACAACCTCATTTGATCTGAATTAGTCTTCAGCAATGGCACATAAGATTAAGATTGTAGAGAGTATCGAACCGGTTAGAGATCTCTCTATTCCAAGGGAGTTAATCGAGTAACCATCTTGTCCTGGTTGCCATCTCTAAAATATGGCAACCAGGACAAGACACGTGAAAACCCCGGATTTTAGAGCCCAGAACCCGGACATGTTAAAGGGGGGGGGGGGTTCACAATTCCGGCCATTTTTTTTTTTCGCCCTCTAAACTAGGACAAATCCGGGGAAACCCGGACGGATGGAAGCCCTATGTATAATGTACACTAACTGGCTTGAGTCTGTTAATACTAAATCGGTGAGTAAACCGTGTTTGGTCGTCAGACGTACCTTCTGTGTGAGCTGGCTAACAGGTCGTGTCCCTGGTCATGTCCCTAATTTGGCGCATATTGCAAATATGAACGACAAACATCAATCGGTCTTTGATCGACTCAACTCGATTGAGCTTGAATATGTCTTGGTAAATTCGTTTAACCTATAAATAATAAACCTACAGCGCAGAAGGCAGAGTTACTACCAACTGAGCTATAAGGCCAGGCTTTACTAGAAGATATCTATATCTATACATATCTATACATCTATACATATAATAAAACTGTAGAAGAGTTCAATTCTGTACATTGGATAAAAACTAAAAAAAAATACTCCTATGGGCCTTTAAACAAGTAACATAAGCTAAAAAAAATATTTTGAAATTTTTGTCCGTCTGTCTGTCTGTCTGTCTGTTGTCCGACTTTCACGCAAAAACTATTGGATGGATTTTGATGAAACTTTTTTTGTTATGTAGCTATTAGTCCTCGGCAACATATAGGCTATAATTTATTTTAAAGATTGGAATACCAGATGTGAAACTATCCGTCGACCAGCGAAGCGGGCACCGGTCAGCTAGTCTCTAATAAGTACGTAGATTTTGAATAGGAATACGACTAACTACCACGTTACTTTCTTGTATTGCTGACGTTTCGAGACAATTTAGATTCAGATAGATATCTACATTTTTCAGGTTTACTACTGAAGATTATTAATTTATTTATAACACAGGTAACCTAATACAATAGAGTACAAAAATTACTAAAATGTGTCTTAAATTATAATTTGCGAAAACATTAAAAAAAGAAAAGAAAAAAAAATATAATAGAGTAGTTATAAGAATTAAAAATGAGAAAAACATTATAGGCAAAGCGGGGAATTCACAAGACGGTCATGCCCGTTGTTATCTATTAAAATTTTCGTGGGATATCTAATTTTCTAAAGTAGTTTTTAGTTTATCATTTACAAACAAAAATAGTACCAAGAGTACCAAGAGTAGTATTTTTCAGAACAGCACTTATTTGAACTATAAATCTTTCTGTGCAATCTTAATTTGTTAAGATATATACTGCCATCTTTTAACTAATGTGGAGCTTAGTTTGTTACGGTTTATTCTTACAGGTATTTAGTGGTATACTTATCAGCAACGATGTGCTTGCCACCTGTCACGTATGGAATGTTAACTATACTGCCGTCCGATCACTAAAAGGCCGTTAAGTAACATTTGATTATTTTTTTATGATATTTGATTATTTCGGTTATGTTACAATACCATGGTCGCGGTCATCATGGTCTGCCCCGCGACCATGGTTATTGTAACATAGCCAAAACGTCGAGAAATTAAATTAAAGATAATTACGTGATAAAGACCCGTGTCAAAATCAAATGTTACTTAACGGCCTTTTAGTGATCGGACGGCAGTATAGAAAAATGTGGGCATGTCTGGGCGTCTCGGGTTCTGGGGCGTCTATTTTTTTGGGTTTTATAGCTATGATCATAATTTATTTTATTTTTTGGTAAAATTCGTACTAACATTTTTAAAAACCAGGCGTTATATGTTATATACCTGCAGTATAAGGCCATTAAAATTGCACATTGAGCTTTGGAAAAAGACAATCGCTGGTATTCGACTTTGTAGAGCGTTGTCACCGACCATTGGTGCCTCTGACACAGTATTTACGAAGTTGACAATTAGAGCCAATAATCTTTTCTAAATCTCAATGTGTATTATTAACGGCCTGGTACTGTAGGTGCAAGTACAATAAGGCATTGGCTTGAGCGATTATTTTGTTTTATTTTATTTAAGTTTTATTAGCGAATTTTGCACGTATCATTTGAAAACATAATATTATTTCATATTTTTTTTGATTCTTGATGCATGTGTTAATTGTAATGTTTAGGAATGCCTATATTTAAATGGATTTAGGAACACGACTGTAATCCCCAAGTACAGTAGACATCCTCTTAGCTCTCCAGGCTCTTAGATCCAAATGCACGTCCAAACGTTACATTTGGCACATGCCCATATTTTACACTTAGCATTCCGTATGTGACAGGCTGCAAGCCCGTGATATTTATATGTAAATACATAATTAAAACTACCAATCTCCATTCTAGCCTTCAAAAGCGCATCTACACATCTACCTACTAACAAAAGAATACCATTGCGAAATTCTGCGAACTGAAAAAGCGAATTGAATGGCATAGCAGTCTTTACACGAAACATTCCCAATTCACACGCTATGAAAATGTTTTCAAAAGCACTATATATTAGGAACATACATTTTTAGGGCACACAACACAAAGAGCGGAAGGAATTATGTTTAATTATTTTATTTATTTAATGATTAATACTTTCATTGCACTTAAAAAAGAAATACAATTTAATGCCGAGGCATTTTCAAACAGTTATTATATTTCATGTTTAAATAGAAATACGGCTAATTGCATCGTTTTATCTTGTGTAAGTGCATCTGTATAGTTTCGAAATACTCGAATACTTTAAACGTTTTTTTTTGTAAGATTAAGGTAAATAGGTCCTTAGAAATATATTATTGGTATATATTCAAATTCAAAATGAATTTAGTCCGAACAAAGTACACAGGAAACAGATTACAGATTGAATTATGTGAACTGCAACTGTTATAAAAAACACAGCATTGTTTTGTAAATAATGAGAAAAAAACTGGCCGAGTGCGTGTCTTTTTTCAATATTTTATTGTCAGCGTTAGTAATATGTATATTCATGCAAAATTAGCACTGATAGTTTTTGAGCTAGGCTACGGACAGACGGACGGACGGTTTAAGTTTTACGTCATATACATAAAAATAGATAAATAAAAATATAATATCAAGTTTTACGTCACATACATTAATGTTATCTACGTACACTTCTAGTAAGGACTACCTACTTAACCTGGATTTTAAGTTCAACTTTAATATTATATAGTGGCCCAGCGGGGTCTATGTTGAGGAAAATTATGACTACTACCACTGAAACTATAAATATGCTGATATGAATATTCACATCCACAACTCATGTCACTCGATGCAAATCACGCTGTCAACACCTGAAATGATAAAGGTGTTTTTTCTATTACTGTGTTAGTTGAATAACTAAAATATGAAGCGTTTGTTTTAAACTAGTTTTAAATAGAACTGGTTTTTTAGGACCCGATGTCCGACTCCGACTGTCCGTCATTCTGTCTGCCACCAGGTCTGTATCTCATGAACCGTGATAGCTAGACAGTTGAAATTTTTACAGATGATGTATTTCTGTTGCCGCAACAAATACTAAAAACAGAATAAAATAAATATTGAAATGGGGCTCCCATACAATACACGTGTTTTTTTTGCCATTAAAACAATAGACCTTCCTCGAACACTGCTAAGTGGTATAGAAAAAATTGTTTGTATTAAAATTGTCGTAGTCTTTTTAGTCTCTAACTATAGTCGAAATATCGTAACTTTGGGACGATTATTGTCTGTGTTTCGGAGTAGACGCCCAGCGCTTTCTCCAAGTCGTATCAAGAAAAGAAAAAGAATCTACAAGTATTCAGGCGATGCAAGTGAGGAACAAATGTGTCATCGTGTATCCTTTGTTTGAGTGGTCCTTTGAACCCTCCTGAGGCACCAGGGGCACTTCGGGGCACGGATACCTACAGATTGGGACCAATTTATGTGCGCAGTTTGACTGCTCGAGTGGTGCACGCCTATTTCTGTGGATTACACACTTCGAGATTGTCGGGAATGGGTGAGGAGTGTATTGCTACCGTGATGTGCTAGGGATGTGCTCTTAAGGTGAGGGTTAGGATTTTATTGGTCATTTTAGTCAAGTAAGTATGTGAAGTATGGAATGCTAACTACTGCAAAATGTGGGCATGTGCTAAATATGATGTTTAGACGTGCTTACCAACGAACTAAAGACGTCTTTAAAAGGATCTAAGCGCCTTGAGATCTGAGAGGATTGTCTACCGTACTTGGGAATTACAGTCGTAATCCAATTTTTTTATAGTGTTTTTATCAATGCGAAAGGTTTGATTTTAAAGCATAGGTTAGGTATTTTAGGGTTTTATTTAGATAAATTAAAGATTGGTTATTCTTGTCTACATAGATTTATTATGCGAAAATGGCGCCCAAAAACCTATTTTTTTTTCGTTGTAGCTATGAATGTTGAACAGATGATTTTTACATGATTTGTTTGGTAGGCAATCATCAAAAAATTAGAAGTATCACCATAACTCTTCACAATAACCCGTTTCAAGGTACTTACATTTATTTTACAAAGTACTAACGCGTTGAATACCCATTTGAAATATTAATTAATACCTTTTTAAATAGAAATACGGCTAATAGTTTTATCCTGTGTTGCCGACGTTTCGAGACAATTCTGCTCTTCATTAAGAGACCACGATCAAAGAGTAGATCGGCGAATACTCATTAATTGTATAATCAATATTCCCTTTTAGCAGAGTCTTGAGCGGAAAAAACGTATTAATCGCTATTCCTGGTTTCTTTCGTAATCGAACTGATATTTTATTCCACTATCCACATTGCTGGCCATCTCCACGCGTATACGGTTTATAAATTGACTGTATCCAAATATACTTAGGGTAATGCTTGAAATTTTTGTTTTTTGTTTGGGCTGAGTCTACCCGGATAGACGGAAAAAGTGATATAAACGCACCTTGAAAACCATCAAACTTAAAAAGAAACTGTCTTTCATTTATGTAGCTTGTATGATTATCTAACGAATTATATAAAAATGATCTGTTTAGCTATTCATAGTTTTGAGTAAAAACTAAAAGTAGGGTATTGGAAGAGCCTTCTTTGGAAAATAAATCTATAAAGAAAAGTTTCACTAATCGTGTTTCTGTCTATAATTTATCTAGATTAAATCCTTAAGTTATCTTTATCATAAAAAAAAACAAATGTATGTTTGGCGGTTATTGAGAAAAAACGATTCTGGATTCATCAAAAAAATGTATTACGCGTCATAATTACGGAGCTTTTTAAATGACATAACGTTTTAACTCAATGGAAAATGACCCGTGAAAATATTATATTACTATTATATTCTTATTAATATTATATTACTATTATATTCTTATTAATATTATATTACTATTATATTCTTATTAATATTATATTACTATTATATTCTTATTAATATTATATTACTAGCTGACCTGATAGAAGTCGTCACGTAAGCGAATTTCAAAAATTACAATAATTATTAAAACACAACATTTTCATGTTTTTTTACTACCTAATAATTACAAACACAAAAAATCGGTCGTTATTTTCGAGTTTTTGCGAGACTAACGCACGGCATTTTTTTGTATATATAAATTACATATACCTCTTCCTGGAGGATTATATCTTCAGAACCTCGAGTGGGAGTGAAGAGGACTAAACTTATTATCAGCCGTTTGGTTGGTGAGACACGATTTTTGAACAAACTATACTCTTTTACGAATTATTCTTTAGGTTCTCGAAGTGAACGCTAGAGGCGCTCTATCGTGATATCATTAAAAAAATCCACAGTAACTGATGCCAATCTAATGCTGTCATTTACCACCGAGATAGGTCGTCTGCTAGAATAGAACCTATAGCCGCTATGGGTTCTATTCTAGCAGACGACCTATCACGACCACACGCTGCGTGTGTCCACACTGCGAGCCTAACACAGTGGCGGCAACGGGCTTGATGTGGCAAATAATGAAACGCGCCATCGCTGCACTGTGGACGCAAAGTCGCGTTTCATAAGTTTGAAACTTCGCGCCTGTCGCCGTGACCTCGCTAGGTTCGGCAGTGTGAACGATCCTATACAGGAGCATGAAATAAAAAAATATTTGCTACATACACAAAGTTAGGTGAAATTGAGTAAAATATGTTACTATCGTTATGGGGACTATCAAAAATGTTTTTGTCGTGCTAAAATCGAATATCGAAAATATTTCCTTTGTTTCGCGCTTCTGGCTCGATGTGTTTTAAAATCGTTTGAAGCGTGAATTTTTTATATTTATATAAAAAAACTAGATGAAATATTTTTTTTAAATTGGTCCAGTATTTAAAACAAAAATCTAAATTTGACATCATAATAGTAGGAAATGTTGGTTGTTCAGCTCAATAAATTAAATAAATATTGGCGGACTTTACACACAGCGCCATCTAGCCCCAAACTAAGCAAAGCTTGTACTATGGGAACCAGATAACTGATAGAATACTTATATACTTTTGTAAATACTTACTTATTATACGTTATAACACCCAGATACAGAACAAACATCATGTTCATCACACAATTGACTGAAGAATGAATTACAGAGATGAAATCACTACTACACTGAAAAAAATCTTTGATAAAACTATCCGCATCACATCACTAGTCAATAAAATAAGATTGTCGGTAGCATGCGAGGCACAGGTGATACATGTAAGCCGAACTTTATAGGCCGGGTGAGGTTTGCCGCGTAAATATTTAATATTGAAAAAAAAATGCCAGCGATCCATCCTTGCGTCGAATACCAACTTGTTTATTGGCGGTGCCTCGAAGCAGCGATGTATTGGTATATCTTTATATAGATAGGCGTTTGGAATCGAAATAACCCTCAAAAGGAACGCCGATCGAGAAAACTAATGATATGGGAGTAACGATATCGGAATGATAAGGGTGAAATGCCAAGACTATGCCATAAGGCAAAAATGTTAGGGCTTTTCACAAAATAACAAATCTTGCTGTTTAAATAACGCTTTATAAATAGACGATACGGCGTAGTAGTACAAAAATACAAACTTTGACATAAACAATCAGATTTCCACTAATATTGAAAAAAAAAAAAATAAGCTTCATTATCAGCGAGTAACAAAGGCTATATTTTATTTCAAACAAAATAGAGGTGCCCATTGTTATTGCAATAATGAAACCTAACGGTGTGGGTATGGATGGACAGTTTGTATCTTGGATTCAAGTATCAAAAAATACCGGCCAAGTGCGAGTCGGACTCGCGCACAAAGTGTTACGTACTATTACTATTATCAATAAAAAACGCCAAAAAAACACGTTTGTTGTATGGGAGCCCCACTTAAATGTTTATTTTATTCTGTTTTTAGTATTTGTTGTTAGAGTAGCAACAGAAATACATAATCTGTGAAAATTTCAACTTTCTAGCTATCACGATTCATGAGATACAGCCCTGTGACAGACAGACGGACAGACGGAAAGCGAAGTCTTAGTAATAGGGTCCCGTTTTTACCCTTTGGGTACGGAACCCTAAAAATTGCCTATAATCTTCATTATCACAGGTAGTAGGGTGTACAGTACACTACTACACCCGTGCAAAGCTGGAGAGCTAGTCTAGAATATAGAAGAGACGAGAATCACTTACTTAGACTATTTGATATCAAATTCACGATTTAAAAGAAACAGCTTATTCGTAAATAACTTCTTGAATCGAACGTTTGCTTCAGTAAATAGACTTTATTATTTATCGGATCCTGGCATTATACTTTAAAACGTTTTAAGTGTGCGGAGGCGTTAAAAGCCCAGCATACACCGAAGAGAAACAGGAAATTCAGAGATCGCATTAGTGAATTCAAGTTAAAAATGAAATAGGATCAAGAATGTAATCCCCAAGTACAGTAGACATCTACTCAGATCTCCAGGCACTCAGATTTTTGAAGACTTAATAATATGCAGGCATAATATAATAGGCAGTGTCACATACAATACTTACTTTTGGCGTATACCCTCATTTTGCATAAATCCGTATAGGCGTGGGGCACAAATATCCTCACGAACATTCGGATTTATAATATTAGTAGGATGAGCTATTTATTTGGAATTTACATTATATGTAAAATGAACTGATAAAGGATGCTGGGAGCCGTTGTATGCTCGCTAAATCTTACTCACCCTCATTTCTGCATCTTTTCTTTTATTAGTAGGTAGTAGTATCCGAGGATGAACGAATTATAAAAGAGGACACACGAGTATCTAGTTTGAACTTTAGTTGGAACTGTTGAAAGCAAAACGGCATCTATGTATATAAAACTCTAGCGTTACTGACTGTCTGACTGATCTACGCACAGCCTAAACAACTTTGAAAGGTGTATTCCGTTTGGTGTGTATGGGTGCACTATGAAAATAATTTCCGAAATTGAACCCCTAAGTGCAGGGGAGTTAAAAATAACTTCACGTGAAAGAAGTCTCGAGCGTTTCCACTAGTTCTATATGAGTTTACTGAAGCTAAAGCTCCATAACTTAGCATCCTCAATTCATGTAGTTCGTATAGTGCGGAAAAATGGTGTAATGTGGTGAACGTGGACCTCCTTGGGAGAAGTTGTGAGCAACAGTCGTAAACTGGATAACCCGAACACGGATGTGCAGATACACGATGGAGCAAGCGATCTGTGGCCTGAGCACGAACCACTATCGTATCGATAACTTATCGACCAAGTATTAAAAGTATCCGTTTTGGCTTCTGACAATCATCAATGTTCCCCTACCCTGTAACCCTACTTACAAATCACTAAAACAATAAGATAATTTGTTAGTAATACATAATTAATCTGTTAATTTTTCTTTTCTTGTTTGATAATCAAATAATATTGTAAGTTTTTGATATGACACGTATCTTATCAATCAGATAAAATGAATATCAGAGCGGTCTGAATAAATATGCACTGTATCGATAGCAAATAGTATTTTTTTATGCTTGTGATTCAAGAATTCCGGATTAAAAATACATTATTGAGTACATTTATCTCCGAAGTTTGATAATTGAAAAAACCTGAATCAAATATCGAAAGATGAGGTAAATTTACATGAAAAATAACCAACCAGCACGTTTTTTAAACTCGATAAAAAGTTGTTGTTGGCTCCTGAGTCATTAGAAAGGATTTGATATTGCATATTGTAGAATACGTTTTATATTATAACAAAAAATGCTATAATACGATGCAATGTAATGCATGAATACCTATTCCTTTCAGTGAGTCGGTGAAAAGTCTGGGTATCACAATTGACCGTAATCTTTCCTGGGGAGCTCAATTACGGGTCACTTGTCAGAAGCTTTTTGCCTCGGCGGGATCCTTAAGGAGGTTAAGAAATTTTTTGCCAACTGCCACCAAAATTACACTCGCACAGACGCTTCTCCTCCCAGTGTTGGATTACGCTGATACTTGTTACCTTGACCTTACGGAGGAGCAGACCGATAAGCTTGAACGTCTCCAAAATTTCTGCATTAGATTCATTTTTGGATTACGAAAATTTGACCATGTGACGCCTTTTCGCTCTATGCTTAAGTGGCTTCCTATTCGTCTTCGTCGTAACTTGCATACTCTTTCCCTTCTATATACTATTTTGTTCAATTCCTCCTCTCCTAACTATCTCAAAGAAAGGTTTGAGTATCTTCACTCTTCCAACACTCTTTCTTTAAGGTCATCAGAAAACCTGTCTCTTAAAACACCAGTGCACAGCAGTTCCTTCTATGATAAGTCCTTCACAATCCAAGCTGTGCGTCTATGGAACAGTCTGCCGGTAGACATCAGACGTTCATCTTCGCTGCACACTTTCAAGAAGAAGATAAAACTATTTTATCTCAATGATCCTCCTTTATAACCCTTTTTGTAGTTTTATTATTATTATTATATTTCTCTTAACATAATATTGTAACATTGTGTATATTTATATATATATTTCTATTTGTGTAGGTATATATATTGTAAGTTTTTAAGTAGTCATATTATATCATAGTATTCATAGGTTCTTTTTATGCTTATCATAGGTATTATGATGGTCATAAATTTTGTTGCTTGTACACTGCCTTCCACTGTTTACTTTGCTCACTACTTTCCATCCTTAGGTTGCCTGGAAGAAATCGCTTTTTAGTGATAAGGCCGCCCATTGTACGTAATTCTAAAATTATTTTTTAATGTTTTGCTTGTTTATTTCTGGTGTACAATAAAGTATTATCTATCTATCTATCTAATACAAACTTTGCATGAAATTAAACATCCTAGTGATTTCATTAAAGTTTTTTTTTTAATATTGATTGAAAAATTTGGTTGTGATAAATAATTAGCTATTCTCTTCCATTCTCTTTAGCTTCGTGAGCAGCTTCGAAGTAACGTTGCGGTCTCCCTCGCTCTTGAATTATTAACGCGCGCCATCCAGGTAGTTCAATCGACAGAATTAAAACTTACCGACCTCTTTCATACTTCACCTACTTGTTACCCTTCGAGGCGTTCTGCAGGCCTAGCTTGTTTACCCGACAAATTGATTTGTTTACGAAAGAATAGACAATAATTAAATTTGAACAATACTTTGGTCGCGGCAAGCTTAGTAATAAATTTTCTCGTTCGTTTAAGATTGCCATGCTCAAAAAGTAGAAAAATCGCTGATTTAACACCAAAAAATTAACTTCTATAATATAAACTTTTCTCGGGTCATCTAACTAGTCGTGCTGGGATAACTGGATTCTCTGTCGTACCATGGTACTCGTAGTTTCTAATACCCAGTCAGAAACTACGGGTAGGTACCATGGCACAACAACATGGTGTTACTTCGGCTTCAATGGGATGTTGACATTGACAGTTGAAGCTGATTACGATTAGCAGTGAGCTTGCACAATAGAAATATGAATGAAGGGCTTTTCATCATATTTCTGTCCTTATCCCACATAATTGGGGTCGGTACAACATTCTTCCATATCTCTCAATCAGACGCTTGACGCTTTTCGTCAACTTCAAAACACCAGGTATACCTAAACGAACTAAAGTTAGAATAGGGCCATTTCTCAAAATAGCATACTCGTACATTACCTTGCAGTGCATACTAAGCTAATTTAACTATAGCGAAACTAAGACGGCAGTCAGTTAATGTCAAGTTTTGCAGCCTGTCACGTATACAGAGTGTATTAAGACAATCCTGAAACTGGATTTTCAGTCAGACAACAGTCTACTTTGATCGATTATCACGAAAAAAACTAAATAAAAACTGGCCAATTTTTCATCTTCATTATAAGTATATATGATTTTATATTTGCTAAATCCTGATGTAAATAATATTTTTGCTCTTTGGGTTCAGGGGGGTTAGCATGAAACACTATCATATCGACAACGTATCGTTCAAATGCCAAAACTGACGCTTATACAATACAAAAAGTGTAAGTTTTGACATTTGGATGATACGTTGTCGATACGATAGTGGTTCGTGCTCAGGCCACTGTACATTGCCATTGACATAGGAATTCCATGAAATGTTTTCTAGAAAATATTTCATTCTACAAGAAGAAACCATTTGGTCTTCACTAGTTGTGTCTTCAGTTTTTGTGAGCAGTTTTAATACAGCCTGTATAATGTTAACTACTGCAAAAGGTGGGCATGTGCCAAATGTACTGTTTGGACGTGCCTCTGACATCTTTAAGGAGATCTGGAAGGATGTCAACCGTTCTTGGGGATAAGAGTTGTTAGCCTATTTTATAATTAGGGTGCCGAACCAAAATGGTGCAACTGAACTATTCATATTCCAAGTAAAAAAAATAAAAATCTATACTAATATTATAAAGAGGAAAGATTTGATTGTTTGTTTGTTTGTTTGTTTGCATCGAATAGGCTCCGAAACTACTGGACCGATTTGAAAAATTCTTTCACCATTAGAATCCTACATTATCCCTGATGAACATAGGCTATAGAATATTTTCAAAAATGTTAGGGATCCGTATGAAAACAATGATAATGTAACCAAACGTGTGAAAAAAAAAAACAAAAAAAAAACCTTATATCGCTTACGCTGCGGAAATTTTTGACAATAGAGCAAAGTAATGTACTACAATTTTATAGATAACATCTATATCTACAAAATACCATATGTCTATAATACCATATGTCTAACTATTAGGGATCCGTATAAAAACTTCGATAATGTAACCCAAGGTGTAAAAAAAATACCCATAAAATCATTATACACCCATACACCCGTGCGACGCTGGGGCGGACTGCTAGTATTAAATAAATAAATATTGGCGGACTTAGCACACAACAATCTAGCCCCATACTCAGCAAAGCTTGTACTATGGGAACCAGATAACTGATAGAATACTTATATACATTTTTTTTTATCTATTATATATATTATTTAAAGTAACGGTTAAATATAATAATGTTTGTAATGTTTGTTCTGTGTCTAGACACACAACATCAATTTTAAATACCGATGTATTTTTCTTGTTTTTGATCTTATAGTGAAAAATTACAAAACAAATACCATACTTCTTTTATTTCGAAGTTTTTAAATCGGTAATCAGAAATAACTAAAAAATAATGTTGTAATAAATATTATGTCTACTATAATAATGTAAATATTACAGGGAAATAAAACGAAATATCTAACGAGAAATGTTTTAAAATAAATACATTCTGAACATCTTGTTTGAGTTTTAGGTATTAGTTTAATATTAGTATAAATATTAAATATTTCCCTCCGTAACATTTCCTCAGTCTTGTACCTTAAATATAATCGATGTTCTAAATGTCCTAAACCTTAAAATTTTAACCAAGCTAGAAAGGTTGCCGAATTTAAAAAAACCGGCCAAGTGCGAGTTGGACTCGCGCACAAAGGGTTCCGTACCATTATCTATAAAAACTGCAAAAAAAAAAACATGTGTATGGGCAAAATATGTATGGGGGCCCCCTTAAATATTGATATTATTCGTTGTTATAGCAGCAACAGAAATACATAATTTGTGATAATTTCAACTGTCTAGCTATCACGGTTCATGAGATACAGCCCTGTGACAGACAGACGGACAGCGAAGTCTTAGTAATAGGGTCCCGTTTCCCTTTTGGTACGGAACCCTAAAAACCAGTAAGTACCTAATAACTCGCACTCAACTTTTCCCAGTACATGATACGAGTGCTTATATAAGATTCCTCCCAGAAGGGTCGTAAATATAACATTAGCATGCCTCTATACCCACTATACTCCATGCGTAAACGTTATATTTTAGACTTCGATATCTTAAGACAAGGATTTTTTTTTGATGAATGCATAATAGTTTTTTTTTTCTCAATAACCGCAAAACATTCATATTTGTTTTTTTATGACAAGTATAACTTTAGGATTTAATCTATGTAGATAAATTAAACACAGAAACACGATTGGTGAAACTTTTCTCGATTGATTTATTTCTTCAAAAATACTACGTTATTCCTCAAAACTATAAATAGCTGATCATTTCATTTGTATATTATTATTCGTTAGATAATGATACTAGCTACCTAAATTACAGACAGTTGATGGTTTTCAATATAATGCGATTTTATCACTTTTTCCGTCTTATCCGGGATTACGAGTAGACTCAGCCCATACAAAAGCCCATACAAATTACGACCTATATTCCCGCAAGTGTAAAATATCAGCGCTTTCAATTTAAAATTTCTGACATCCCTGAATTGAAGGTTTTGGCTCGCGCTTTACTTGGCGAGTGATACAGCCGATTAAATTGTGTAAAAAACTAGTTTTTTAATAATTTAAAGAAAATAGAAGCTGAATTTGAAAAAAAAAAAACATTTTATTAGGCCCTAATATAATGTTTGGATTAAATTTCATTTGGAATCCTTGTAATTTTTTTTTGTGTTCGTAATTTGTTTCCTACTAAGGAGATATAAACTAATTGCATGTCTCCCGATGGTTATCATCGGGAGACATGCAATTAGTTAAATAATAGTCAATCAATATATCAATATAATACTCAAAGATATCATTGACATTGTGATTATGTATATAATTTCCAAATATTTTCGTAAACAAAACTAAAGAACGCTTCAGGGTATTCCGAGTCTTAAATGCACATTTTACGTGCTACAACTTATGGCTAACTGCTAGGATCATAACACTTAAAACTTTGCGAAATATCGGATACCGCAGTCTGGGGCTGTGGATTTGAGGGTAGCAGGTAATCCGTTCGTTCTTGGTCACTGCTTTAGGTCAATGACCACGTTCATGTGACAAAAACACGTGCATACATCATTTTCTTCCCACATCTTTTGCCCACTGTGAGGTAACCTAATGTGAGGTCGCCACAACATTGGCTTTGTTTTACAACCGGCCGCCTGCCTGACGCAACCCTCTTTGGAAAACATGTGCACACATCAACTTGGGATTGCATTCGTTTGAGAATTGTCGAAAAACGATCACCATCGATCTTAAATCAAGAAACATATTGAACAGAGTTCGTTTTATCAGAAGGCTTATTACAAACGGCTGGGAATAGATTTTTATACAAATAAAAACTTCATTATAAAACGATTTGTTATTAAAGTTTTAATAAATAAAATCATAATACGAGCCTCTTTAAAAGTTTAGTAGCTGTAAATAAACTGTTCGTGGATAAGTTCAGTGTTTTGTATAATTGCGGAAGAATGAAAACAAGTTCGCATGCAGTGGCCAACCCTGGAGGAATTTTCAGACAGAACATATCATGCTCCGTGCATTTTATGGGTCATTTATACTGCATCGTGAAGATGCAACGTTCGAAAACGGTAAGATCGCGGATAGTTGGCGGTACGTAGCGTGTACGTAGCGTAGGTAGGTTAGCGCGGGCACATGTGCGCCTCCCCGCGCTGAATAATACAAACGCTCCCAGGCCACGATCTTTTATTACGGTCGATTGGCCACAGATCGCACGAATTTTCCGTCCCTAGATTTCGAAAATGTTCATAAACTCTGTGAAGTAGGTACGAGTGCTATGGATATGTAAAGGATTGGTTTGGTTTTGCCGGCTCACACAACAATTATGCACAAAGGTTCTCGAAATAACCATTGGAATACATTTAGCACATATTACACAAGGATAGATGATTTGAATGCGTAAATTGATGCCAAATGCTTTTAGGCACTCCTTTGCGGTAGTTCCGCATAGGAGTTTCATCCATCCCATAAAGGTATTAAAGACTAGTATTCTAGTCCAAGGCCAGGAACGAACTGGGCAATATGAATTATACAAAACTTGTATGGCAGGTGGTGACTCGCTGTCCGCAAAACATGTTCTCAAAAGTGCTTCCAATCAAAGGTGGTGTGGACAGCTTTGTTTCGCTAAACATAACCCCTGTCTTTAGCATTTTAACACTACCACCGTTGCGAGTATAGATTCCACAACTCCATTCCCGACTGGCTCGCTAAGGTAGCTCGAGGGTCAGGGTCTCTGTCGACCTCAGGCAGTAATGTGTCGATGACAGTTTAGATTTGAGTCTAGTAGACAAGGCTGCGTCTTTCCTCTTGCTACTATATGACACACCTCCTTTGCTTCATGTAATCCTACTCTAAAATACCTCCTCAAACGATCTCGTTGGAGGATTCTTTTTGGAGCACATCTGTGACGTTATGGAAAATAGTACACCTGTTTTGTCAATCTTCCTTTCGTTCTCTCTACTTGCCCAAACCATCTAAGCATAATTTTCTCTATCGCATTATTTTGCAACAGTGTGGTTTCCCCGTGAATGTACCAAGGCACTGTTCCTTCTAGCCCTTCTAGCCTGTTTGCGACGTTACTTTCATAGGTCGCGACGCGTTTACGAAATGCTCTGGCTGCGTAAATAATTAAGAGCTCTTTTCCTTGCGACCTCGAGCGGCCGCGAGTGAGCAATCATTTTTTAAGTACCCTACTTGTGGAAAATTAAAAGACGTTTACATTAAGAATTTTTAAAAAACACTACCTTATTCATGCAGATATTTTCATCAAAAAAATTGCAAATGAAGGTGCCTTCCTTGTACTTGAAGATATAAATAAACCAAGACTTTTACGGCTTTCATTTCATTCGAAATTTTTAAATCATTATTAAGTACATCGTTCATAATTTAAACAAAAACAAACGCGATTTGTGTTTTCAAATAAACACGAACACGGAACTGAAATTGTGCGTAAATTAAAATACGCTCTTAAATAATTCATATTTTTTATAATAAACCGGTTTACAATATTAATGGAATATGCTAACCTGTCACATAAAGAAACTAATTTACAAAAGCATTATGTCTGACTGAGAAGTGCCTTCACTTTCAAGAATAAAGTACTATCGTCCGTCTGTGACGTCACTTATATAGGTACCCCTTTTAAGGATAGTTTTGGAACTACGATATATACTATCTATACTATCATGTTTTAAGCATAATCAAGATCATACGGAATCAAAATTATATGGAAGAACGAGATCTCTTAACACATTTATCTTCTTACTTAACTGGAGGTCTCAGACCCTTGTAATGTTTTGGCCAGGCGTTTTTCTTAAGAAACGTACTCTCGTGTTTCATCCCTGGATATTGACACTAGAGCAAACATTTTTATACCATACAATCTACGAGAAGAGAACCACTTCATGCCCCTGTCTTATTGTTCTCCATAGATTCGTTATTATAAAAAATATGAACCGTTTGAAACCACAAAAAAATATCAGTTTTAACCGTCCGATAAACAAATTTGACGAATATAATCAATGAAAGAAAGACATAAGTACAGACATCTTCCTTATTATTATTTTTGAAAAAAATATTAAAATCGTTCCAGCTAGTTTTGAAGGAGGAAACAGGTGAATACGAAATAGCGATTTCGTCATTTTTAATTAAGAATATGGGATCGCGCTCTTGTTGTCTCTATCGCCACTCATGCGTTTATATCATGGGCAGGGCAGTGGGCACAGCGCGTCAGCAATCGATTTATTAAATAGGTACCTATGTTTCAAATTTGTCGCTGCTAGAATTTCCTCCTAAGTTACTGAAATAAACATTTGTATTGTAATTGTATACTGTGCTTTTTCCTGGTACCTATGCTAATCTCGAATCTGTTTCAATATCTAGCGCTTCATCATGAAAATCAATTTTTAAATTTCACTTTTGACTGGCCTTCACTGGATAAATGATTCTTCTTGTGATGATCTTATCTATGATTAGGAAGAAGCATCCTAGCCAAGATAAATCTTTCTTCAAAATATTTTTTTTCTAAAATTGTTATGTAAATTGTATAATGCTATATCCCTGACTTTGTTCGCGTTCATTCAGGAAATCAATTTGAAGACTTTATCGTAAAACACTAAATTCAGAAAAATCTAAAGAATTTTATGAGTTGAGAAAAACAAGGAGCATATGCCCGTCCCAAAGACTTTTAACTATCTCTGTATGAAATTTCATCACATTCTGCCCAGCGGTTTGGCCGTGATGACGACACAGACAGACAGTTACTTTCGCATTTATAAATTACTAGCGACCCGCCCCGGCTTCGCACGTGTTTAATACATATAAACCTTCCCCCTGAATCACTCTATCTATTAAAAAAAACCGCATCAAAATCCGTTGTGTTGTTTTAAAGATATAAGCATACATACAGACGCGGGAAGCGGGAAGCGACTTTGCTTTATACTATGTAGTGATGGTAGAGATTAGAGATATAATTAATTATTACGCAACAAAATAAATAATTTGTTAAATATTAATCATAATTTAGATCCCAAGATAACTAAGTTGTGATACTAATCAACTTCAAGGTGCAATTTAAGTAAACTATAACCTAGGTAAGGTATTCTGTTACATTATGTAACAACTTCAGTTTGCTCTAGTTCGCTCACAACTAAAGTTTAGCAGATAATATAACACGAGCCAATATTAAAACTTGCTTCAATATTGGCTCAAAGTACTGAAAACATTCTTGAGTTTTCCCTAAATAGTTACGTTTAAAAAAATTAAAAACAAAACCGACTTCATTTTGTTAAAAGTGCAATTCATAATTTCAATCATCTGTGAAAATTTTAACTGTCTAGCTATCACGGTTCATAAGATCTTATGAATATTATCTTATCTTATGTCTGTCCGTCTGCGAAGTCTTAGTAATAGGGTCCCGTTTTTATCCTTGGGTACTGAACCCTAAAAACAGCTGAATTAAGAACCTTCTTTTATTTAAAGTCGGTTAAAAGTTCACTCTTGCTCAACGTGTACAAGTAGCTGAATGTTATTATGAGATATCAAGGATAAAAGTGACATTATCATTACGCTCAAAACACGATTATTCTTCATTTTGACTGGCCTCACAGCTCAGTTGGTAGTAACTCTGCCTTCTGCGCTGTAGGTTGTGATTCGATACTCACCCAGGATGATTGAAATGGATCTAATTAGGGACTATTCTCTACAACTTCACAAAAGATAAAAAATATAGCACATGGTGTGCAACAAATCTGACATCACAGACTAAAAACATTTCTTTTCAAACAGTCTTTTCTATTCGATTATTGAAATTTGACAGGACAACGTCTGTCACGGGTCGGCTAGTTACTAATAGAGAATGCATTCTAAAATCAACTTTTTGTGGATCTTTAAAAAACAGAGCTTTGGCATAGCATGGCAGAGTGCGAGGGAATTACAACTTTAATTTTAGCAAGTTAAAGTTTGAATTCGCACGTGCTGCGCTTCATAGAAAAAATAATAATTTGACTATAATCCCCAAGCGGACAGACATCTCAGATCTTCAAGCGCTCAGAAAGATCTTCATCCTACTAATATAATGAATCCGAAAGTTTGTGATGTTGAAGTTTAAGGGGCTCCCAGTCGACGATTGCGCTTTTTCGAAACGAAAAAATAAATACTTCAGAACAAGCCACATCTCCTATTTTTATAAGTATATTACTTCAGGTTCCTACCTAGATTTCTATTAAGCTGAAAAAATAATAGCAGAAACTTTTCACGATAAAGATATTATTTCAAAATGATACGTTTTAGAATTTATGATCGAAATATTTTATATACCTACTATTAAAATCAACTTGTGATTTATTGTTAAAGATAGGTAAATGTAGATCTAGATTTTTATTAGAATAGATTTTTGATAAGTAATTATACATAATTTATATCATTAATTTATTCGAAAAGCTAAGGCGGACCACGCGCCGACGTGTGTTTGTCCTCATTGCAGCGGTCGGTAGGATTATTTATCGAAGTGATTCGACGTGTGTTTGTCGTCATTGCAGCGGTCGGTAGGATTATTTATCGAAGTGATTAAAGATGGGTACATCTTTATTCACATATACTATACATTATAAAATAGGAGATGTGGCTTGTTCACAAGTATTTCTTTTTTCGTTTCGAACAAAAATAATCGTCGACTGGGAGCGCCTTAAAATAGAATATCGGCTAGTTTTTTCTAAGTACACACATACATCCACACATTTGTGTCTAGTATTGCGTTGCGTATGCATTTAGAGATCAAAAATTGAAAGTTCCGCTCGTTACAACACTACCCAACTCATGCCCAGCTCACCAGCTCTCACCATCTTAACGATTTATAATTGAACTAGCAGTCCGCCCCGGCGTCGCACGGGTGTAATAATCATTTTATGGCTAATTTTTTTACACCTTGGGTTACATTATCGAAGTTTTAATAGGGATCCCTAATAGTTAGACATATGGTATTACGGACTTTTTTGTAGATATTAATGTCCTCTATAAAACTGTAGTACATTACTTTGCTCTATTGTTAATAATTTCTGCAGCAAACGCAATATAAGATTTTTTTTGGATATTTTTTCACACGTTTGGTTACATTATCAAAGTTTTCATACGGATCCCCAAACTTTTTGAAAATAATCTATAGCCTATGTTCATCAGGGATAAAGTAGGATTCTAATGGTAATAGAATTTTTTAAATCGGTCCAGTAGTTTCGGAGCCTAATCGATGCAAACGAACAAACAAACAATCAAATCTTTCCTCTTTATAATATTAGTATAGACTAGCTTCGAAATAGCTACCCCCGGTTTCACTCGCGTAATTAAAACATTCTTGAGTTTCCCTAAATAGTTACGTTGGTAGTCGCGTAGGTTGTCACCGATTGGACGGTGAGATTGTATGAGAATTATGATGATCTAAATGACAAGGCAGAGGCGCTTTATCATGACTTCATACAAACAAAATCTAGCCTGACTCGTGACAATCTATGCTGTCATTTCCCATTCAAGATTCAGGTCACGAACTGCTTAAGTTCCAAGTTTCAACGAAATTGGTTCAGCTGTTACGCATAGAATAGTATTAAGAGCAAGAAACGCCATCTTTACGTTTAAAAACGTTCCGGTATTTTGAACTCCGCACCAAATACATATACTGTTTTTGTTTTGGTCTAGAACGTCAGTCATCTGCGTCAGTCACTCCATCATCATCATCATCTCATCCCACTTAAACACAACATGTGTTCTTCCATGCTCAGAATCATGTTGCATAAGGGTCTGGCTCGGGGTGTTTTACAACCGGCCGCCCTGCCTGACGTCAACCCTCTTTTGTTATGGAGTCACTAAATTGCATATGATTGTGAAGCATCAAGCCATCAGTTTCGGTCACCTAAGGTAGCCTTAACTCAGGGTGAGCAGAAAAACATTCTCATCTCGTGAGTAAAGTGAGGTAGAATGTACATCATCTCGTTTTACGGAATAAAATAGTTTAACCGAGTGATATGAAACGATCCATCGTCCTATACGTAGTAGGTAAGCATATTCATAGTAGGTAGGTACACAGGTACATATCTCACCGCACGCGTAAGGTGAGGGCACATTTGTAGGGTTCCGTGCGTCGGCGGTAAAAACAAAACACTCAACAACTTGTTTACAGATATATCTATATATCATCGAACAAATAGAGATGGGCGGAAATTTCAAAAAAGGAATAGTTTTACGACAGTAATCCACAATTATGTTAGACATACTTTCTTAAAAATACCTAAATTTAGCATTAACACTTTTTGCAGTAAAATTGTAAAAATAAAATAAAAAACAAAATACGTGGAAGTCAAAAATCAAAAAAACGTTTATTCATTGAAATCACTAGGATCATAACGAATCGTCATAAACTTTAGTGACAGGTAGCAAGCCCATCGCCCCTTATAAGAATACTAACTGGTTCCCTTGATATTTCCTTAACCGTTAGCTAGTGTCAATATATTATAGTTTTCTTAACAAAATTGTTACACTGCCAAGTTTCGAATTAAAAACTTCAGATTGAATCGTTGTAACGTCCAACACGGCTCTACCCGATAAAGTTTCTGTAAAATTCAATTTTGCATGATATGCATTAAACTGTAAATTATATTACAGTTAGATATTTTGTACCAGATACCTAGTTTCAAATAAGAAAGCCTCGGGCCAGTACTCTTGCGTTCTTCAAACGTGTATCACGAATTCGCGACCCGAGTTCTCGTAGTAATTTTGAAACGTGTTTGAGTCAAATGCCTATAAAACTTATTCTCTAAATTTTTTTTTTCCATCCAATAGATTATTGAATTTGTAGGTGTAGCTTGGTACTACTGCAAAATGTGGGCATGTGCCAAATATAATGTTTGGACGTGCCTGTGGGTTCGGCACATGTAGATCAACATTTACTCTCAATCAACAAAACATAATAAAAAATATCAGAATAAAAAATTAAAACGGAAGAAGCCTTGGAGTTTGTGTCGTACTCGCACTTGTCCGTCTCCCTTCACGCATTTCCCTACTAAGTTAACGTAAGCCTCACTTGACAAATGTTTAAGATGAACAGTTATTTTGCACTGTGTTTATGTTTTTTTTTGCAGAAAAAATGTTCACTCTCGCATGAAGCTTCAGGATATAAATATGGCCTTTACACCGACATTTTGTTCATTTAATGACAGGGTGTTTTCGCTTGGATTTTTAGGGTAGTTTGATAAAACTCCTGTCACCGCCCTAACATACTGCTAAAACAATGATATAGTGGTCATATTGTCTGTGCTTTTTGCATTTTCGGCGTTTTTAGCGCGTTTTAAGTTCGAAAGTAACTGAAATCAAAGAATAATGTAAAAATATTTACTGGTATGTCCATTGAAACAATTTTGAGTTTGACTTTGAGTTGAGGTATGAACTTTAGTCATAAGATCATTCATAGTATGAACGCTTACGCGTTTACTAAAACGTACTTGTATGCTCGAATAAACCTCATAATATTTGCACTAAACAAACTACCAAATATACATACATCATGCTTCCCAAATAATCAGATTCAGCACAAGCATACGTTAACCTACTTCATCCCCAAAACTATGTACTGTACAGTGCCAGGCCGTTAATAATACACATCAAGCTAGCAAAGAAATCGCTTGTATTTTGTCTCCCTCGCTCGTAGCACGAAGACATGAGTGACAGAGAGAGCGCTCTACAAAAGCGAAACTGACAATTATCTTTTTACAAAGCTCGATGTGTCATATTTACGAGCTGATACTTCGCTGGCCTGCATCCATCATTACAGTGTAACCTAGTTCGGCGTCTCCGCAGGGGCTTGGCTAATCTAGACCGGGTAACACTTCGTAATAGACTACGAGGCCGAACTTGTATTGTAAATGGGAATAAGCAAATAAGCATGTCGACTCAGCATCTCTGGAACTGTAGGTCAAAGTTAAATACTGAATATTACTGATGGTACTTCCAACTTTTTGTTTTTGTATGAGCATTGAACATATTATATCCAGATCAGATAATAATTACGTTTCGAAAAGCTAAAAAGATAACCGACGAAATGTTTCGACTAATCGAAAAGTCAAGGGAATAGTAGGTATCAAAATATTTCGATCATAAATTCTAAAACGTATCATTTTGAAATAATATCTTTATCGTGAAAAGTTTCTGCTATTATGTTTTCAGCTTAATAGAAATCTAGGTAGGAACCAGAAGTAATATAATTATAAAAATAGGAGATGTGGCTTGTTCAGAAGTATTTCTTTTTTCGTTTCGAAAAAGAGCAATTGTCGACATACAGCCCCTTAAAAAATAAAATGAGCATTGAGCATTTATATCTAGATAAAAAATAAAATATATAGGATCTCTCTGGAACTGTAGGTAAAAGTTTAATACTGAAATACTAAATATTACTGGTGATTCTTCTTTCTGTTTTTGTATGAGAATAGTATATCCGGATAAGATAAAAAATAGTATTAGATAGGATCACGACTGTAATCTCCAGTACAGTAGACTAAAGTGGGTAGTCAGAGGCCCGTCCAAACATTACATGACACATGCCCACGTTTTGCAGTAGTTAAACTATGAAACATCATCTCAACTGTCTTTAAAACTATTTTTAAAAACAATGTTGAAATTTTTTACCAATTGTTTTCCTTTAGATAAATAAAACTTTGACGAAATAAGCTTGAGTAAGTACATACAAACACTATAATACTGGCCAAGCTCTACTTACCTTCTGAAACTGAGGAAATATAGGGGTTAGGGGGGTTAGTTGGTATAAAGAGTTTAAGTTGAAGCAAAGGAACGGATCACTCGATTGATTGATCGGCCACCCTTCCAATAAATATATATAAACTGAGCGCAATTTATCTGTCCCACTTAGTTACGATGAAATGATATATTAATACGTGGGGAAGATGCATCGGTTCAGGAGATAGCTTCGGGCGAACGTGACGATGGCTCGGAAGCTCCGTCTGACCAACAACCGTACGTATATCGTAGATTTTATCCGCGACTTCGGCCGCTTAGACTCTCACAGCTCAGTCGGAAGCTCGGTAGCTCTGCCATCCGCGCTGGTTGTGCTGAAGCTCTTTAGAATTGCTCGGAATTTGGTCATTTTTATTAAATTTCTGCTTTGGCAACCAGATAAGCTATCGTTTCCAGGTTTTGACTGTTACGAAGATGACAGATAATGCTATCGTTCTGTGAAGTAAAACCATTCACTTCCGTATCCCAAAATTTTTGCGGGTAAGTTTAAAATATTTTTGTATTTTTGAACTAAAAAAATTCGTTAAAATTCATTTATTTGGTTTATGTTGTAGTTTCTTATTTTTGGGTAAACAAATCGAAATTGTTTTTCAGGCTGAGGGCCCTGATTGGATAAATGACTCGATTCAATTCGACTTTAACAAAAACATTGAAATTTCTAAAAGTAAAAAAACATTTTGGGAAGAAAACTAACCTATGTCCGTCCCTTATCTTTAAATTATTATCATTATATAAAATTTCATAACAATCGGCCCAGCGGTCTGGCCGTTATAACGTCACAGACAGACAGAGTTACATTTATAATATTAGTATGATGTTCCTATATCTACCTATACAAAATGGTGAACAAGGATTTAGAGCTAATCATGTTACTGCGTCGGTATTTTACTTTCTTATATTCTCTCTCGTACGTTATCATTATCATCTTATAGTACGTATTTTGACACTTGCAATCTCGTACAGAAACTCGGGTAAAAATCTCCCTTAAACAGTATCAATAAAGTAGAATTTTTGGAAAAAAATATTACCTCTACTGTAATCCCCACGTACGGTAGATGCGCTCAGATACTTGTAGATGTCTAAAGGCTACCCCCTTTAGAGTAGTGATCTTATATATTTTTTAATTCAATATTTTTTTTATAAAGAACAACAATGTTTAACATTATTTCAGTTACTCCATATAGGGATTATATAATTTATTCAATATTCCATTGATATACGAACGGTTATCGAACCACTACCACTAGGCCAGAAAGTAAAAAAAAACTAACGTCATTTCACATCATGACTGGCTCCACAGCTCAGTTGGTAGTAGCTCTGCCTTCCGCGCTGTAGATTGTAGGTTCGATCCCCACCCAGTATAAAGATTTTTTGACGAACATGCATAGGGCCAGCATTTTTTATTTATTTGTGTCTAAGTCATTTGTTCAACTTTCAAAACATCATTTGTATACTACTTTATGCATTGTTTAAGTCATCTTTGATTTAGTACAAGGAGAAAATGAGTTAACTTGTTATAAGATGTCGTTTTGACATTATACATTTTGCATTTAGATTACATTTCCTATTTTATAAGCAATCTCTAGAGAAGATGCTATTTGGAATATTCTTTGAGCTTCTTAGCTTGGTACTCTGTCGCAGGAAGTATTTTGATGTCATTTTGTCAGGGGGCTTAGCATGAACCACTATCGTATCGACAACGTAACGTTCAAATGCCAAAACTGACGCTTTTAAAATACAAAAAGTAGTTTTGACATTTGGACGATACGTTTTCGATACGATAGTAGTTCATGGTCAGGCCACTGGCAGTTATCGGCTGTTGGTGATTTATTACTAGAAATAATCAGGGATCCCTATTAAAACTTAAATAATGTAACCCTAAGTGTAAAAAAAATACCATATCATTAGTAGGTACACCCGTGCGACGTCGGGGCGGACTTCTAGTTCAGAATAAACTCAAAAGGATATTTTTGCCTGTGGATAGGTAACTTCCGAAACGTCTTGTAACGAGATTGTACCGACGTGCGTCCACTGTAACAGTATTACGGTCAGCTGTCTGCCCTCCGGCTGGCCACCATCGCTCCGTGGCCGCCACAAAGGAAATCAAAAAACCAGCCAGAAAGAACTACATTTACATACTTACATTCGATTCGCCTCACAGCTCAGTTGGTAGTAACTCTGTCTTCTGCGCTGTAGTTTGTGGGTTCGATCCCCAGGCCAAATATTTGTGTGATGAACATAGATTGTTGTGTCTGGATGTTAATACATCATAAGTATGTATTTCCAAAAAAAAAGTATATTATGTATTTTATCAGTTATTTTGTACCCATAGTATAAGCTTTGCTTAGTTTGGGGCAAGTTGGCGCTGTATTCAAAGTCCACCAATATTTATTATAGCAAAAGCCTTAGTAAGGAATAGTCAGTCTAGGTACATACCTGTCTGAGGTAAGTATTTTATTTCTCTCATTATTCTACCAACACTTTATTATCTGGCCTCCATATAGCATCGTCGAAATTGAGAATCAATTTTGTTAAAGCAAAATTGATTGGAAGCGCCCTGCAGGTTAATTCATTGTAATAAACAATTTTTCGTTTAAAATTAACGACGATATTAAAATTTAAGAGTCGTTTTTAGTTATATTGGTAGAAGTTACACACATTGCCATCTAGACAGAACAAACATGTTCATCACACAAATGTTTGCCATATTTGGAAATCGTACATACAACCTACAGCGCAGAAGGCAGAGTTACTAGCACTACCAATTGCAGAAAAAGTGTAGTTTTTAGGGTTCCGTACCGAAAGGGTAAAAACGTTTTTACCCTTCGCTGTCCGTCTGTCTGTCCTTTTGTCTGTCACAGGGCTTTATCTCATGAACCGTTAAAATTTTCACAGATGATATATTTCTGTGGCCGCTATATCAACAAATAATACTAAAAACAGAATAAAATAAATATTCAAGTGGGGCTCCCATACAACAAACATGTTCTTTGCCATTTTTTCTAGATAATGGTACGGAACCCTTCGTGCGCGAGTCCGACTCGCACTTGGCCGGTTTTTTTTATTATTTGATATCTATAAAAATCTTCTAGAGAACAAATGAGATAATGAAGAAAAAAATATTGGATTCGGCCTAGCCGTTACCGGTTGTACATTTCAAAACTTATCAATTCGTCGCGCAACGCGCCGTGAATAATACGGTATCATCTTGGCGGTAATTTCATTTAGCATAAACATAAACTAAAACTAAATTAAATACGAAAGTCCTTGCTACGACGACATTAAAGTTCAATTTAGCGTGAAATAAGAAATGCATCAATTTATCCAGCGACTTATTTTAACTTGACTTATCTTATCTTTATCTCTTTATTACCTTAACTAATTTAACCAAGTTAAGGCTAAAGAAAAGATGGATGGAATGATGACATGGGAGTGAAGTGGTGAAACATACACATTGTATAGTTTATATGAACACCATAACATTTATACAATAAATCTTTTAATTCCTGTAAGACACTAAAAAAGAACCCAAATTTTGCCGCCCCTAAAATCTGCCGCCCTAGGCTCCAGCCTACTCAGCCTGGTGGTACATCCACCACTGCGCTAACTTATGTATGTAGACGAAATGCCTTATGCCGGGGTCCCACGGCCCGCGTTTTCACGCGCCAGACCGCGCCAAGGCGGACGGACGCGCCGTGGGAACGATGCACCCGTGGTGGCCCATGCTCGGAACGCTCTGTATTCGCCGCGCCGGACGCACACAGGCGGAGCGTCATTCGGCGCGGCCCGTCGTTTTACGCGCCGTGGGACCCCGGCTTTACCTAGCTTCTGTTATAGCCTTTGGCGGTATAATAGATTAGCTGCCTGCACCAGCGTCGCTTAGGTGTACTTATAAAGATAATAGAGAGTTTTTTGATATCTTAGGTTACCTTACATTATTACAAATTTCATATGGATCTAATATTTTTGAAAATAAATACATCTGAGGCTCGAGTGGGAAAGACTCGTGACAATAAATGCTGTCATAGACTGTCACCAGTCACGGTAGCTGGTGAGACATAATTGTATGAAGCATTATGGTTCTTAAAATGTCCGTCAGAGACTTCATACAATATAATCGTTTCTCATCCACCGCAAACCCGTACATCTTCATTGCTATTTGAAAAACCTCCCCCATTTCCTCCCAGCACTGATGGGAAATTGATTTCAATTTTCCATTGAAGGAAAGTTCCATTTCCGGGTTATTTGCTGCGTGGCTGGAACGCATTTTCCCCATAATGCAATTCTTGCTGCACAGAAGTAACTTCACAACCTTACTGGCAAAAGTTTAGCAACAACTCTTTTATGAATTACCGCGCATATCTCTTTACCCGGTGATCCGAATCCGATGATTTATATTGTGTAGAGAATAGTCCAAAGTTGGTCCTATTTAAATTGTATTTAAGGCCCTGTATGTCGACGATTGCTCTTTTTCGAAACGAAAAAAGAAATACTTCTGAACAAGCCACATCTCCTATTTTATAATGTATAGTATTTGTGAATAAAGATGTACCCATCTTTAATCACTTCGATAAGTAATCCTACCGACCGCTGCAATGACGACAAACACACGTCGGCGCGTGGTCCGCCTTTGCTTTTCGAATAAATTAATGATATAAATTATGTATAATTACTTATCAAAAACCTATTCTAGTAGAAATCTAGATCTACATATTACCTATCTTTAACAATAAATCACAAGTTGATCTTAATAGTAAGTATCAAAGTATTTCGATCATAAATTCTAAAACGTATCATTTTGAAAATAATATCTTTATCGTGAAAAGTTTCTGCTATTATGTTTTCAGCTTAATAGAAATCTAGGTAGGAACCTGAATTAATATATTTATAAAAATAGGAAATGTGGCTTGTTCAGAAGTATTTCTTTTTTCGTTTCGAAAAAGAGCAATCGTCGACATACAGGGCCTTAAGTTGAACTTTGTCGCTTTGTCGAAACATTTTCGTCTGCTTTTTTTAACCATGTTTTTATTAACTCGCTTTCTCGTAATGTCTGTCCAAGTGGAATTTCGCTAAACATCCCGACGAGATAGATACTTGAAAGAACCATAGCTTCTCGAGTTATTTTCGTTCTGGAGGCACGGGAATTCTCGACGTCAAATTCTCGAGTCTTCTCGAGTCTCGAGGCATTCAAAGAAGACTTATAATAGGTGCTAAAATTTGAAGAAAAACCCAAAATAATTACGAAACGAACGTATTGTTATTGCCCCCAACTGAACTTGCTTAAAATAAACTAAACATAATATCTTATAATAATCAAATCTTAATACATTTACTTATAAGAATTAGGAACACTAAAACACTGTGAGAGCGACATAATCATGTAAATCTGAATCTGTCAATACGAGTATTAACAATACTAGCTGGACCCGCGAGAGACGTTGTCCAGTCTAAATTTAAATAATCACATAGAAAAAAGCACTGTTATTTTTTTGAATTTTCAATTTTTCATTCTGATTTCTGTGCATAAAAGTACAAAGTTCGATAATAAACTTGAACTCCCCTTTTTCCCCGTTAAGGGATGAAAAACAAAAAACTCTTAAAACACGTGCTTCTTTAATGGTATTGAAGAGCATTAATACTAAATTTCAAGTAATTTTGATAATAAACAACGAATTTGTCATACAAACTTAAACACCCCGTTAAGGGTTGAAATTCAAAAAACCCTTAAAGTCATGTTTAATTATTTTATATTATGAAGTTAAATACCACATTTCATTTGTTTCAAATAAAAAAATGGCAGTTTCATACAAATTTTCATCCCCTATTTCACCCCCTTAGTGACTTAGTGAAAAGTTTCTGCTATTATGTTTTCAGCTTAATAGAAATCTAGGTAGGAACCTGAAGTAATATACTTATAAAAATAGGAGATGTGGCTTGTTCAGAAGTATTTCTTTTTTCGTTTCGAAAAAGAGCAATCAGCGACTGGGAGCCTCTTAAACATAGCTAAGAAGCCTTATAATAAAATAAAAAAAATAAAAACCGGTCAAGTGCGAGTCGAACTCGCGCATGAAGGGTTCCGTACCATTAACTATAAAAAAAACGGCAAAAAAACACGTTTGTTACTACTTAAATATTTATTTTATTCTGTTTTTAGTATTTGTTGTTATAGCGGCATCAGAAATACTGTGAAAATGTCAACTGTCTAGCTATCACGATTCGTGAGATAGAGCCCTGTGACAGACAGACGGACAGCGAAGTCTTAGTAATAGGGTCCCCGTAAAACCATCCAAGAAAGAAACCGACGAGAAAAAAAGATTTTTTTTCTCGTCTCGAACGAAGGTGGATTTCTCGAGTTTTCTCGAGTTCGAGAAATCTCGAGCAGAAACCCTAATGACAATGCATAAAAAAGAAGATATTACAGAAATAACATGATAATATATATTTTTTGTCGATTGTTTTGTAAACGTCATTACGTCATCTTACGCCACGTATGGTATTGTACATAGAACAAGCGAATGCAGACAAACACTTGCACACAAAAAGCTCGCGGTTTGTAAAAACAAGGTGTGCTTATAAATATTTGATGATCTGTATTCTGTGAGTTTGGCCACCACATCTGGTTCTACACTAACCGCGCCATTAAAAATTCAACGGAACGTTATCGTCGTGGCCGCCTTTGTCCTGGATCCTGGATGCGATCAGAATACATCTAAGCATGAGCACAATACTCTATACAGCGTGTTCTGGAAACGCTGCTACGAATTACTATGAGACGTTCGGAATATCGTGCGTCACTGAAATGGATAACTTAATAACGGTAACAGGATTTCGGTTCAAATTCTAAATTCTATTCAATCAAATCACAAGGATCACTTTGAAACGTCTTAGGAGCTAGGTGTATCTACGCATGTTATTTCGGTTCAAATTCAAATAAAGGCTATTCAATAAAATCACAAGGATCACTTTGAAACGTGAAGTTACGCTGTTACTCGCGACCAAGCCTAGATGAAAGGTTATCAACAGAGTTCTTGTTTTTTCTTTAATTTTGGTCGAGGCAAGATTGGAAATATCTTTTTTCGTTCTCGCGATTGCCATTCTTGAACAGTAGAAGCATCGCTACTTTTTACACAAAAAAATATGTTTTAAAAATGCTACTGCAAAATGTGGCTTGTTGCAAAATGTTTGAACGTACCTATGACCACCCCTTCTTAGACATCAAAAGCGCCTGGAGATCTGAGAAGATGTCTACCGTACTTGGGGATTATATTCGTGATCCTATTTTTTTTTTCTTTGTAAAAGATTTGTATCTCGCGTTAATAATAACTTAATCTATGCAATACAGGGTGTAGTATTTTCAACTATCTGTAAGAATATTTGAAATATAACGCGTTATAACTAGGCGTTATATTTCAAACATTCTTATTCTTACAGATAGTTGAAAATACTACACCCTGTATTGCATAGATAATGTAAATATGAAATGCTTTTCGCTCAAAATATTATAAACAGACAAGATTGGTTAGTTTTATCAATGAACTGACTGAATACTAAACACCTTCTAGTAAATCAAAATAAATAAATATTGGTAGACTTCTCATACGGAGCCATCCAAGCCTTAACTAAGCAAATCTTGTACTATGGGAACCAGATAACTGATAGAAAATATATTCACCTTATTATATTACTAGTTGCTCGCCCCGGCTTCGCACGAGTGGTACCTGGATAAAAAGTAGCCTATGTGTTATTCTGATGTATAAGCTATATTACTGTAAAGTTTCATCTAAATCCGTTCATTCGTTTTTGCGTGAAAGAGTAACAAACACACACAACCACTCACAAACTTTCGCATAATAATATAGACACAGAATAAACATCAACGTTTATCGCACAATTGTCCATTTCTGGTGGGAAGTGAACCCACAACCTACAGCACAGAAGGGAGAGCTACTACCAACTGAGATGTAAAGCCAGACAAGTTGCTAGTATTCACAAACACGGTCCCAGTGTGTTTTAAGTGTTTCCGCAACGTACGTTTCTTATTCCTTTGATATACCAATTCCTTGAAATGTCTGAATGTAACTTTAGCAGCACTTTAGCCTGAAAGGCTCGGTACTTCAAGATCGTGGAGATATATGAGAGCTATGTTGGCCGTGTGGGAGTTACCTCGGCTTTCAATCCGTAGATCGTGGGCTCGAATTCTTACGCACTAACTGGCGTGTTACCGGAGTAAAATGTATCCTATACTAGCTGACCCGTGATTACCTGTCTTGCAACCTGTCACGTATAGAATACTAACTACTGCATGTGACTGGGTATGTGGTAAATGTAATTCTAGTATGTGCACTACCTATTAAAATCTTCATTGACCTGGTTGCTTTGAGATCTGAGATGCCAGTCGTGCCTTTGGTTTGTGAAGCTTGTTAGTCCCATATTGATTAATATGCATCAATGGCTTTGTTGAAGACTGCGATGCTCGTATCGTATCGTGCATTGAGAAAGCATGAAGCCCGGTACGAGGATTCCCTACAAAGCAGCCTTTGTAGCCTACACGGCTAGGTAATATTAATTACTTATTTCTACTAATATTAGCCCACAACTTCGCTCACGTATCTTATAGGTTACTACCCACTGAGCTGTGAGGCCAATCAAAAGTATGTCTGAGTCAAGTTAGAAATGTATAAAAATAGTCCTTATTGAAGAGCAATATTAATATATCACTACATAGTATAAAGCAAAGTCGCTTTCCGCTTCCCGCGTATGTATGTATGTATGTTTGCTTATATCTTTAAAACTACACAACGGATTTTGATGCGGTTTTATTTAATAAATAGAGTGATTCAAGAGGAAGGTTTATATGTATAATACATGCATAATATAGTAGAGAAACACTGATAATTTTAGAGGTTTCTAATGTGATGTCGTAAATAAACACATTTTTTTGCGCTTACATTGCAAATGCTGGCTGAACCCCACGAGATATATCAAAATAATGTACTACAGTATTGTACACCTTAAAAACGTCTACAAAAAAGTCAACGATGGTATTAGAAATGTCTTACGCACAGCGAAGCGGGCACGGGTCAGCTAGTCCTTGATATTATCAAAAATGAAGTCAAAAATTCACAAACTAAAATATCTCCTGATAAAAAAATGCTGAATTTATAGAAAACAAATTATAAAAATAACAAAATGATACCTACTAAATATATAATGAACTAAACAAATATAAAAATACAATTATGGTTAAATACAATATGATTAAATTGATTCAACAATGAATCCATAAAATAACGTTAATACTACTTTACTTACTACTACTTTTTTTACTTACTACTTTTAATAGATATATTAATACTAATTAAATATTTTTTACTATGATAATGATAATTGTAATTTTAGATTTTTATTTCGCTATGTCCTAACAGGACCCATGCACTAATACCAATACTACTTACCCTATTCATAAGACCTATACCTATACCTGTATTGTACATGATGCAAATAAATAAATAAATAATCCAAGTTTTACCCATATCTCTTTGGTCGTGACTGTGCCACAAGCATCTCATAAACTTTCGGATTTATTTTATCTTTTTTAACCGGTATAAAGTTAAGCTAGTATTTCTGCACATAAAGGAACGACTAGCAAATACAGCCTTTTTTTTCTCTGTCTTTAGGATAAGATTGATATAAAAGTGAAATGAGTTTTCTATTGAAAAATATTTTTCACTGACATTCTTTTGTAAAATCAACCATCGAGCACGAGCGCGACATATAACATTTGTCATCGGAACTTGACAAGAATGTAAAGTTTTTATTCAATCGAAGTATTTACTAAGAAGTTCCGTTGTGAGTGACTGTTGAACAGCTCCAACTCCATCATCAGATCAGCTTGCTGTCTGCTATATTATTGCATTGTCACCGATGTTACTTAGGTATGCCAAATTTCAGCTCAATCAGTTAAAGATAACTGCTTCAAAATTGAGTTGCAAGATTCCACCTTAACAAACATAGTCCCCAATTACGGTAGTCATCTTCAGATCTCTAGGCGCTCATCTGTAGATGTACTTTGACAAACATTATGTAAATCATTTGTATTTTTATATGTTGTACTGTTCTACTGGACTGATTCAAATTTCTTTCGCTATTGAAATGCTACATTATCTCTGAGTAACAAAGGCTATATTATTTAGCACTAGAAAAATTAGTGATCAATACTAAAACTTCAATAATATAACCTAGGGTGTAAAAAATAGCAAAAAATAGTATATTATGCAACTAGTGAATAAAGGACGGATTTAAAGCGAGGGCCGTAGATGAGTCACGAGCAAGTGAAGGGTTCTAATGATTGAATCACGAGCGCAGCGAGTGATTCAACTGTTAGAATCCTGAACGACGCGAGTGATTCATGGCCCTCGATATAAATTCGTACTTTATTCAGGAGTTGCATACTATACTTTATAAAATGACTACGAGAATATTTATTTAATCTAATGCCAAACTCCTTGTCGCAAATATCGACCAATCAAATCTCGAGAATTTATTTGCACCAAAGAGTTTTGAATTTCGAATCTCAGCGCAAGGAGTTTGTGTAAGCATTGAAATAGAGACCGGATATATTTTGTGTTCCAAATTCAAACACCAAAATAATGAATAAAAACAAAACAGTGAATAAAAGGCCTTTTTATTCACTGTTTTGCGTGAATAAAATAAGCTTTTTAAAGTAGGTATGGTATAATAGTATATTATGCAACTAGTGAATAAAGGACGGATTTAAAGCGAGGGCCGTAGATGAGTCACGAGCAAGTGAAGGATTCTAATGATTGAATCACGAGCGCAGCGAGTGATTCAACTGTTAGAATCCTGAACGACGCGAGTGATTCATGGCCCTCGATATAAATTCGTACTTTATTCAGGAGTTGCATACTATACTTTATACCATGACTACGAGAATATTTATTTAATCGAATGCCAAACTCCTTGTCGCAAATATCGACCAATCAAATCTCGAGAATTTATTTGCACCAAAGAGTTTTGAATTTCGAATCTCAGCGCAAGGAGTTTGTGTAAGCATTGAAATAGAGACCGGATATATTTTGTGTTCCAAATTCAAACACCAAAATAGTGAATAAAAACAAAACAGTGAATAAAAGGCCTTTTTATTCACTGTTTTGCGTGAATAAAATAAGCTTTTTAAAGTAGGTATGGTATAAAAGTATTTTTTACACCCGTGTGACGTCGGGGCGGACTGCTAGTAAATGATAAAGTTACTTCTCTGCTTAGATTGAAATCAATTAGGTTATGTAAGTCTAGCTCGTGATCAAACAGTTTGAAGCTAGCCAGTGAAGTCACCACGAATACCAATTCAACCATTTCGAAAACACCACAAAATGTTATCAAACTTTAATAAGCCCAACCAATAACCCAGGTGAGTTCGGTTAGTTGTTTAATAGGTAAGAAATCTTTGAAACGGATCTTTATATTTTCTTCAATCCATCGTCAGAAGCAGTCTTCACGAACCACTATCACTACCACTATAATGCCAAAACTAAAATGATCCGGTCACACACTACGTAGGTCAAAGTATGTAGGAACATGTTTTTTGTAAGTAGATACCTAACAAGGTTCCAGCTTAGAGAGCTTGCTGGAAATTTGGATAAAATGACGGTACATTTTGCAAGCGCTGAATACGAAACCGAATTATAATATTGGTTCACGGCTGCTGGTTTACCTGGTGAGTTTGGTAGAAATTGTTTAATGCTTTCCGGAATTAGCCCGGATCGCCGACATTCGACGATAGATATGTGTTCACCACATACATAACTCGCACGTATAGTCACTGCGAATTTCAAACGCCTGTGTTGTTCACATCCACTGCTGAACAGATGAGTCGTCTTTACAAAATTCTAACAAAAGATAAATCCATTGAATAATGACAGTTGCAGGCCATTTAATAAGTAGATACTAGCCGACCCGTGACAGACGTTGTCCTGTCAAATTTTAATAATCGCATAGGAGAAAAGCAATTTCAGACAACTTCCATTTTTTTCTGTACAAACTTTGTACTTTACGAATTTTGGTAGAATGCGTATCATTCATTAATCAAAACTGCGTTGCTATGACGACTAAATGTTTTTGGTCTGTGATGTCTGATTGAAGTATGGGATATAATAGTTATTTTTCGGTTGTAAGTTTGTCAATGACGACAACCGAAAATTTAGGTGTTAGAAGTAATAAAAAAATATATATCTATGCACCCCTGAAACAATATGAATAAATAAAAAAATACATAGGATCACGACTGTAACCCCAAGTACGATAGACAACTCTCATATCTCAAGGCGCTTAGATTCTAAAGTTAGTCAGAGGGACGTCCAAACATTACGATATGCAGAATATTGCAGTAGTTAGCATTCTATACGTGACAGGTTATAAGCCCATCGCAGTTTATAAGAATAAATGTCCCTGATTAATGAATAACTTTATGAAAAAGAGAAGTATTTTTTGTAGCTGGTTATAAAAGATAGTCACGATCAAAGCAAATAATGTACCTAGCGTACCTCAAACGGAAATACAGTAATAGAAATATTTATTTTAACGAAGTAAAGCTTTTTGCACGTGGCTTTTTAAGATACAAATAAACTAGGTACCTACCTACTGGGAAGAGAATTGCAAACAAGTGTTATAGCACAGCTAAGTAGATCTGCCTTCTGCGTTGTAGGTTGTGGATGCAATTCAATTCAATCATTATAATGATAATCTTATATATGTATAAAAAACTAGCTGACCCGTGCCCGCTTCGCTGTGCGTAAGACATTTCTAATTAGTGCATGGGTCCTGTTAGGACATAGCGAAATAAAAATCTAAAATTACAATTATTATTATCATAGTAAAAAATATTTAATTAGTATTAATATATCTATTAAAAGTAGTAAGTAAAAAAAGTAGTAGTAAGTAAAGTAGTATTAACGTTATTTTATGGATTCATTGTTGAATCAATTTAATCATATTGTATTTAACCATAATTGTATTTTTATATTTGTTTAGTTCATTATATATTTAGTAGGTATCATTTTGTTATTTTTATAATTTGTTTTCTATAAATTCAGCATTTTTTTATCAGGAGATATTTTAGTTTGTGAATTTTTGACTTCATTTTTGATAATATCAAGGACTAGCTGACCCGTGCCCGCTTCGCTGTGCGTAAGACATTTCTAATACCATCGTTGACTTTTTTGTAGACGTTTTTAAGGTGTACAATACTGTAGTACATTATTTTGATATATCTCGTGGGGTTCAGCCAGCATTTGCAATGTAAGCGCAAAAAAATGTATTTATTTACGACATCACATTAGAAACCTCTAAAATTATCAGTGTTTCTCTACTATATTATGCATGTATTATACATATAAACCTTCCTCCTGAATCACTCTATCTATTAAAAAAAACCGCATCAAAATCCGTTGTGTAGTTTTAAAGATATAAGCA
Source organism: Hydriomena furcata (assembly GCA_912999785.1). NCBI lineage: Eukaryota > Metazoa > Arthropoda > Insecta > Lepidoptera > Geometridae > Hydriomena > Hydriomena furcata. The sequence continues at coordinate 2,907,104 of OU538821.1, read as the reverse complement.
AACATACATACATACATATTACATACAGACGCGGGAAGCGGAAAGCGACTTTGCTTTATACTATGTAGTGATTCACTAGGTCTGAGAATTGGCTAATATCTATTTTTCATACCCCTAAGTGATAAAGGTGGCGTAATATATAATAATAATATGATAATAATAATAATATATCTATAATGATCATCTAATCGGGAAGCATTATATACATATAATAAAACTGTAGAAGAGTTCAATTCTGTACATTGAATAAAAAACAAAAAAAATACTCCAGGGGTCTGTATACAAGTAACACAAGCCAAAAAAAAACATTTTGAAATTTTTGTCTGTCTGTCTGTCTGTTGTCTGGCTTTCACGCAAAAACAACTGGACGGATTTTGATGAAACTTTATTTGTTATATAGCTATTAGTCCTCGGCAACTTATAGGCTATAATTTTGGAAGATCGGTACCAGATGTGAAACTATCTGTCCCCCAGCGAAGCGGGCACGGGTCAGCTAGTAGACAATATACGTGGCGATTGTTACCAGTGTACGATAGACTCGCCCGATTGCAAATCCTAATTTAAAAACTTATAAGTAAGTACTTATTTAGAGGAAATTTGAAAGTGACGCCGGTGACGGAAAGGATGAGGAGCAATAGGTTAGCGTGTTATGGGCTTATCTTGAGAAGAGAAGAATGTTAGAAATGAATGTGGATGGATGTAGACGTAGAGGTAGGCCAAAGAGAAGATGGATGGACTGTGTGAAAGATGACATGAATAAGAAAGAAGTGAGTGATAAGACGGCTAATGGAAATGGAAAAACACATGTTGTGTGGTATACTTAAGTGGTATAAGTGCAGGAAGATGTTGATGGCTTGTTAAGCTGGTTTGATTGACGCAACTTCAAAAAGGTTTTTACGAAGAAACTACAGCATTATAGTAACGAGTTTGTAAGTACGTTTTTGTTCTACAGTTTCTCAAAGACCAAGACTTAGAATATAAGTCGGTACTCCTCCGAGTAAGTCTATATCAAAAGCAGAACTCATAAACTGCATTTACAAATATGAAAGCAAAATAATTTACATCTTGCTTTTCTAAGATCTTGAACGTTGTCGTACAAAAAAAATGGAGAAGGTATATTTCTGAAATGTGACGAAGTCTCGCCTGATATTTTATTAACTGCTGGGTGGCGGTGGGGTAAGGGTAGGGCTACCAGATGGGATGACCAGAATATCTGGTCAAAAATTCAAAAATTTGGCTTTTTCTGATAATTGTTTTGAGAAATATTACGTAATATAAATTTGTCGGGATGATTTGTATTTTGTCGGGACTCATATGAAATGTCGGGACAATCCCGACGAATCCCGACCATCTGGCAGCCCTAGGTAGGGGTGTGAAAAATTCAACAGTTCCACCGCTTCGGTTCTCTAGTGTAAGATGCCTCTTTTAATATGTATTTTTATGTCCGTGCCCGTTTAATGCGTTGGAGATAGGCATCGGAGGAATCAAGAGCGATCTCATCATGGCACACTCCCCAAAAACATGATCGTAATCGAAGTAATACCAGTAAAAATGTACTCATCTAATACCGGTGGGAGAACAAAGTCTTTGCGTTTTACAACCGTTCTAAATCAAGCTTTGTATGAACGCTTATGCTAGGGCTATATCATGCTACACCGTAGCAAATATACGGATTGCATTTTGAATATAGGAACCGAATTTAAATCGACCTTTTATTTTAACACAAATAACCCGATAAAATTAAATTTGCTTCTTCTTCTTCTTTCTTTGCTTTGCTGTTTAATGGTCGAACGTAAACGTAATATTTAGTTAATTTTTAAATGGCAAGGAGGTTATGCATAAACTTTAGCATTAATTAATTAAATTAAACTGCATCTAACTTGAACTTTTAGCACACTATTCTCGGACTTAGTTGCAACTTAGTCAATCGCAGTCTGCGTCTATAAGTACATCTCTTTCCCCTCGTACATCTCGTACTGCCATCAAAATAATGTTATAACTTTCGCAATGGCTTTCGAATTCGATTTGCTTGAATAATTAATAAAGCCACGGATACACTAGGGGACATTTTGTACTACAACTAGACGCGACAACTTAATCTGCGTGATGTTGCAAAGTTGCACAGTGTCCCGCAACAATTTACTAGACGGGGACATTTTGTCCTGTAGGACGCGCAACGCTCAAATCACGTGCGTTCTCAAACTCACAACTACTCAAACATTTACGTGACGCGGAACACTTCGGGCGACATTTTCTGTAAACACTGAGTAGTGTGGCCTATAAAAAGTTCCACAACATTGGAAGAAAGAAAGAAAAAACATTTATTTGCTCTACAATAAGCACAACACAATTAGTAAAAGAGAACAATACGTAGGTAACAATGGACAGCAGATTGTGCCGTGTGGGGGAAAATAGGTCCCCGTCTCAGCATTGAGCCGCTCAGCACCGAACCTAGGAAGTTGTGAAACATATCATAGTTACTAGGAGACAAATGGATTCACACTTGTATCTTTTTACTAGGCCCTAGTAGTAGTAGTATTTTTTTTTTTGGAAAAAGTTTTGGAAAAAGCCCAGGTCAAGAGTACTCTAAGCCGACGAGCATGCATGAGGAATTTGATGAGAGTAAATGAAGTATGTCAGGATCGTAGCGAGTGGAAAGCCGTGGTCTCTGCCTACCCCTCTGGGAAACAGGCGTGATTTTATGTATGTAAAGGTACAAGTGTGAACGCAATGTTCGTTACTTACTACTTTGTTGATGATTGAGTTGAGCAAGTCGCTTTGGGATTCGAGAGAATAGAATAATTCGAGTCTGTCATTCTAAAGGACTACTAGTGGTCGTCATAAGGGACATAATATTAAGTAAGGCCATAAGGGACATAAGACGACAAAAGAACAAAATTCACATTGTAGTTGAAAAACATGAAGCTCTATAACAGTAAAAAAGGATTTTCTGTATTATTGTGTATTTCAACATTTTAATTTTCTGTCTTCCTGTCTGTCACGACATCACAATCGATCCGCTGGGCCGATAGTCATGAAATTTCATATAGAGATAGCTTAAAGTCTTGTGACGGACATGGGCTACTTTTTTTCCAAAAAAGATATTCAATATTTTACGATAAAGTTGATTTTACGCGAACGAAGTTGCGGGTAAAAGCTAGATACATAATTATATCAGTTTTCTATAAAGTTCTTTGAAAAGTTATCATTGCAAGGTTTCAGTTGCAGGCAGTTGAGTGTTGTCACGACCACCGCCCTTCTGCCTCGCTACCCTATGTTATATCTAAGTACCAAATGGCATTTGGACAAGATTTTATTTTTCATTCTGCTACCGAAGGCGGCGCAAGTTTTTAAACTTAGAGCAAAATTTTAAAACAAGGCTGTGCCAACTTTGTCTTCCAACACTCTAGTATAAACCGGTTTGCTGAAATAATAATGAGACTTTTCTATAAAAAAAAATCATTCAGTATTTCTACGTTGCAGAAGTTTCTTTTCACATAGTTCGGACCATAGACATCCATATGATCTGTGGTTCGGACTCACCGGATGTCCGCATACTCACTCACTTATTGTTACAAGTAAAAAGTTTTTTTACGTATTTATGTTTTTCAATGTTTTCCTAATTTCTTACTGCATTAATTACGTTTAACGAACTAAATAGAAAACCGACGAAAATATTTCGACCAATCGAAAAGTCAAGGGACTATATTAGTTTTTTTTTTTAAGTTTTATAAAGGAACTATTCATCCTACAGGAATATAATTTAAATATGACCAACTTGGGACAATAGAAAATAGAAAAATATAATAATAAATCACTACATAGTATAAAGCAAAGTCGCTTCCCGCTTCCCGCGTCTGTATGTATACTTATTTCTTTAAAACTACACAACGGATTTTGATGCGGTTTTTTTAATAGATAGAGTGATTCAGGAGGAAGGTTTATAGGAATCAGCTTTGCACCCGTGCGAAGCCGGGGCGGGTCGCTAGTAAATAATAATAATAATAAATACAATAGAAAAAAAAGAAATCGGACCACCAGGTAAAGAATATGCGCAGCTAAACATAAAAAAGCAACATAAAATATATACATACATACAGAATTGAAAATATTTTTTTTGGCAGTTAAAAAGATGGCATATGCCCAAAAGTGACCCAAAAAGAAAATTATTATAATGCTTTCCATCCACAGACAGATATTCGAATACGCACATCGGTATATCGCTTGTTTTACATATCTTATAATATAGACCCAAGTATGGTAGACATCCTCTCAGATCTCAAGGCCCTCAGATATTTTTGAAGAAGTCTTATGGTGGTAGTCAGAAGCACGTCCAAATCTTTACGCTGGGTCCACATTTTGCACTTTCCATCCACAGATAGATATTTGAATACTTTTATCGGCATATACTAAGCTTCTTTTACATCCTACTAATATTATAAACTAGCTGACCCGTGCCCGCTTCGCTGTGCGTAAGACATTTCTAATACCATCGTGGACTTTATTGTAGACGTTTTTAAGGTGTACAATACTGTAGTACATTATTTTGATATATCTCGTGGGGTTCAGCCAGCATTTGCAATGTAAGCGCAAAAAAATGTGTTTATTTACGACATCACATTAGAAACCTCTTAAATTATCAGTGTTTCTCTACTATATTATGCATGTATTATACATATAAACCTTCCTCTTGAATCACTCTATTTATTAAAAAAAACCGCATCAAAATCCGTTGTGTAGTTTTAAAGATATAAGCAAACATACATACATACATATTACATATTACATACAGACGCGGGAAGCGGAAAGCGACTTTGCTTTATACTATGTAGTGATGCGAAAGTTTGTGAGTGTGTGTGTGTGTGTGTGTGTGTATTTGTTACTCTTTCACGCAAAAACTACTGAACGGATTAAAATAAAACTTTACAGTAATATAGCTTATTATACATCAGAATAACTCATAGGCAACTTTTTATCCAGGTACTAAGCGTGTGAAGCCGGGGCGAGCAGCTAGTATCTTATTTATGCTTCTGTCAGCATTTTCCGACTACCAACATTAAAACCTATAGGTACTTTAGCTATATATATCGCAGTTCAAAATCAAATATACCGCTTCACCGACAAACATTCCAACTACATCGGTATTCCACAGACCAATCTCATTGGTAGCTGGTTCGCATCTCGTATCGGTATCGCGGTTCATTGAATGGCGAATATTCTCCAAAGCATAATTGATTTCCTGGTAAATGCGGAAGCTCTTGAATTAATATCATCGGTACTTCATAACACCGTAGACACTACTTGTAAGTCTACTCACAGAAAGCGGGTTTGGATTATAGTTGGTAAATGGTAACTATAAATATAAAAAATCTTTATCTAATATATCTCGTGTCACAGTGTTTGTAACCAAACTCCTCTTTTTTTTATTTATTTTTTGTATATTCGTTAGGTTTAAGTATAGTTCGTAGGGTATTTTTTATACTCCTAATTGATAAGGGTGGCGTAAAATTCGGGAAAAATAGAAGTGCTTTTTTCTGTGGGATTATTTAAATTTGACAAGACAACGTCTGTCGGCGCAGCAAGTATATATATATAATGGTGGTCGTTACACAAAGTGCCATCTAGTTCCAATCTAAGCAAAGATACGGGAACCAGATAGCTAATAGAATACCTAATTAGCCAGAAATGGAACAAACATCTACTCGTATAGAATTAAAACTATCGTGGTTGTTAATCATCACTATCACTACATAGTATAAAGCAAAGTCGCTTTCCGCTTCCCGCGTCTGTATGTAATATGTAATAGTATGTTTGCTTATATCTTTAAAACTACACAACGGATTTTGATGTTTTTTTAATAGATAGAGTGATTCAAGAGGATGGTTTATATGTATAATACATGCATAATATAGTAGAGAAACACTGATAATTTTAGAGGTTTCTAATGTGATGTCGTAAATAAACACATTTTTTTGCGCTTACATTGCAAATGCTGGCTGAACCCCACGAGATATATCAAAATAATGTACTACAGTATTGTACACCTTAAAAACGTCTACAAAAAAGTCCACGATGGTATTAGAAATGTCTTACGCACAGCGAAGCGGGCACGGGTCAGCTAGTTTTAAATAGAAATACGGCTAATTACCACGTTTTTCCTTGTATTGCTGACGTTTCGAGACAATTCAGATGCTTCGTATGTTCTTAACACAAATGGTTGTCCTCAACCTACAGCGCAGAAGGCAGAGAAACTATGTATGTATGAGTATGTATGGTTGGTTGGTAATGACTAAATTATGTGAAGTTTCTACACACAGTCTGCTTTGAACCTGCTTAAGCTCATCGGCGTCAACCAGCATACAGCACTTAGTTCATCTTAGACCGGCTAGGGCCCTCTGCTCCATCAATGAGTGCCATACTCTACACCACTCGATAGCAGTCTGTGGTCTGCCAGACAAGTTTGACAGGCTTTCACTTGAGGACCGCGGATACGGAAACTACTATCATCTAACTACTTTAAGAATTAATTAAATAATTGACATAATAGTTGTATCTTCTTTTGCATCAAAATGGCAATATTTTTAGGGTTCTGTACCTATGTTCTGTATATATCCTTTATACCTGTTTTAAGGGTTAAAACCCTATTACTAAGACTCCGCTGTCCGGCTGTATGTCACCAGACTGTATATCATGAACCGTAATAGGTAGACAGTAGTAATTTTCACAGATGATGCATTTATGTTGCAGCTATAACAACAAATACTAAAAATAAAACAAAATAAATATTTAAGTGGGGCTACCATACAACAAAAGTTTGCCGTTTTTTATAGATAATGGTACGGAACCCTTCGTGCGCGAGTCCGACTCGCACTTGACCAGTTTTTTTTATTGCAATCAATGGTGGGTGCGGTGATTGATCAATTATATATTTCATGCATTTTGTACTCAAAAACAACGTAAAAAGAATATGAACGGTTTAATTTATCGATAAACGAAAAATTTGTTTTAATTTACATGTCAACCTTAATAAAACCTTATACTGTTTTTAATTTCACATGATTATGCAAATATAATTTAAACGGGAAATTTAAATTAAAACTTTATTACTTCATGCTTAAAATTCGGTTTATTTTTAGACTCAAATTGTTATCGATAATCGAATCAAATTGTCGTAACAAATATAATAAATAATTAATTTTAAACAAGTTAGTGTTGTAAAGCTTTAATAAAGCGATTTGTATTATGAAATTGTAGATAATTACGTGATTCAAATCCTTTTAATTATGTTTTTGATGTGTTCTTACATTACTAAATTGATTTATTGATGAACATAAGATTGTTATTACTTTATTTTTTTGAGAAATCTATGTCAACAACTTATTGATTGCTTATCTACCAAATTGATTCCTCCTAAATTATCTTGCTAGATATTTATTATCGTTACTATATCTTTAGAAAATTTAAATGCCAAGTGTCACCATTGACTATATGAAAAGAATTAATCGGTCGAGTTGTTCTCAAGTCTTGATAATGCAGCGTACGTGTTACAAAATACCCCGTAAAAAATAAAAATAATTATAATTTTGTCAACCCTGACTAGTAAGCTGTCATGCCAGGGAACCTGATTATTTAAGGCGAGTAATTAATGTGTTTGATGAATGCAGAATCGTTTTTTCTCAATAACCGTAAAACATACAGTTTTGTTTTTTATGACAAAGATAACTTAAGGATATAATCTAGATAAATTACAGACAGAATCACGATTGGTGAAACTTTTCTCGATAGATTTATTTTCCAAAGTTGGCTCTTCATAAACACTAGCTTCGTTTTTAATCAAAACTATGAATAGCTAAACTGTAAATTTTTATGTAATTCGTTAGATAATCATACCAGCTAAATAAATTAAAGACAGTTTCTTTTTAAATTTGATGGTTTTCGAGATAATGCAGTTTTATCACTTTTTCCGTCTTATCCGGGTAGACTGAGCCCATACAAAATGTTAAATATTTCAATTATCACCTTAACAGAAAAGCCTACGTACCTATTTTACCTAATGTTTTTCTATTATTCATTCATAAATGTTTGGTTTTTTTGCGTTACTATTGTTCTTAAATATTGTGAATGGACTCGTTATAAGGCCCCATTTAACCTCCTTTCGGCTTTACGGGTAGTTTTGTAACATCCTGTATTTAGATTATTGACTGGCCTCTTAGCTCAGTTGGTAAGTAACTCTTAACTCTTTTTGAATTCGATAAAAATATTTCGAAGGAAAATATTGTTAGTATCTTATAAGCGGCAATCTGTCAAGTATGGAAATGAGGGCATATGCCAAATATAATGTTTGGCCGTACCACAGACTACCCTCTTTAGATATATATCTTCAAGGATCTGAGCGTCTAGAAATCTGAGAGGATGTTTATCTTACTTGAGTCTTGATCATCTTTCTATTTTTTTTCCTAGAAAATTAAGTTAGCAATTAATTGTTTTGTGAAAGAAGAAAGATACGAATGTCCCCAGTTCAGCTTTTCCTCGCAGTAAACAGATCACATTTGTAATGCTGGAACGCTGAAGAGTGCTGTAATTTTCTGACCAGTCACCGGCATTTGCTGTGGCACTATAGCACGCCAGCTTCCGGTAGTTGCTGGCAATTTTGCATTCTACTTTTACAGTGATCATTGGAACTGTATAACCCTAACCCTACCTTCGGAAGAGATCGTTGATGTCTGCGACATAATTTTGTGCATCTGCAAATGTCATCATTTTCTTGCTTTAATCTACTATTGTTGTATTTTTTTGCAAATAACTAAATAAACGATAGTGACAATGGAATTTTGACAATTGAAGGGTTTCAAATGTAATCGGGTTATCACCATTGTAAACTTACGGAATAACACTGATGGTCGGGTATGCCAGTATCGTAATCCATTTAAGAAACGGAGACTACCATGTGTTTTAACCTACAAGTCTCCTGTATAAAAGGGACGCCTTTAATATAGAAAGAAATAGGACGAGTGTAATCCCCAAGTAAGGCAGACATCCTCTCAGATCTCCAGGCGCTCAGATCCTTGAAGATGTCTAATCGGTTAGAGGCACAACCAAACATTTGGCACAGGCCCACTTTATGCAGTAGCTAGCATTCCACTCGTGACAGGTTGCAAGCTCATCGCCGCTTATAAGAATACTAACTCCGCTAGTATGTACAGTTTGAAAGGAATTTCCTGCTGTAGAATGTCCGAGATGTGCCACAGCAACAGTCACTCACTGTACCTAGGATGCTGTCTAATGTGAGCGATTTTCATGTAAATGGATGCACGCTCGAGTTTATAACGTTGAATTTTCTCGCTTTTAATAATTATTATTGTTACTGTTATTATTTAATACAACTTTTTAACGTACTATTGTTTAAAACTATATATTTACACGGGTCTTTATCACGTTACTATCCGTGTAAAAATATAATAGTTAGATTAAAATAATAATAATAAATATTGGCGGACTTTACACACAGCGCCATCTAGCCCCAAACTAAGCAAATCTTGTACTATGGGAACCAGATAAAATACTTATATACTTTTTTTTTTGTAAATACTATACTTATTACACATATTAACATATAACACCCAGACACAGAACAAACATCTATGTTTATCACACAAATATTTGCCCTGGGTGGGGATCGAACCCATAACCTACAGCGCAGAAGGCAGAGTTACTACCAACTGAGCTGTGAGGTACATTAAAAAAAAACAGGATCCTACTGATTTGTTATCCCGAACAGAATACCTCCTTTTCAAAGACGGTTAAAAATAAACAGGTTTACTAACTGTAATCCCCTAGTATGGTAGACATCCTTTTAAATCTCAAAGCTCTTAGATCCTTGAAGATGTCTAAGGAGGGCCGTTTGAGGCAACACACAAACGCCAACTGGTATTCTTATGATGTTTTATGCCGTTTTACACGTATTATAGCATACTAGCCGACCCGACAGACATTGTCCTGCCTAAATTTCAATAATTGCATAGAAAAAAGCAATTTCAGATAACTTCCAATTTTTTCCCAACAAACCTTCTGCTGATAACCTGACTGCTGCTAACCTGACATACCTCTCGCTTCATTCACTCTTATCAAGTTCCTCCATCATACGGGTATTTTCAGGCCTTTTTCCAAAATATCACCAATTTTGTCCAGTCCCATACATTTTGAAGGTTTCTCTCGATTTCCCTGGGATCCCATCATCAGATGCTGACTTGGTGGAAATGGGACCACCACGGAAGAATAGGCTTTCAAACGAAAAAAATCCGTCCGCAAACGCCGGAGTAATCGAGTAACATAATACACAAAAAAAAACAAATACAGGCGAATTGAGAAACTCCTCCTTTTTTTGAAGTCGGTTAAAAATATGCCGAGGTCTTCCTCTTCCTACAGTCTCATTCACACTCGCCTTATATATCACCTTCCTTCGTTCATTCTCTATACATGCCCTTCTAAGCATACCTTTCTCATTCCTCATCACTACATCATTCACTCGTTCTCTTACTACACTATTTTTCACTCTATCCTTCAAAGTTAGTTGTAAAAACCGTGCACTCCGTGCTAGAGTAGTGTTCAGTGTTCACAGCTTGTTTTACAAGAAGCTCCTTAAATTTAAATGGGACCTCACGGGAAGGTCCAGCTTTCAAATAAAAAACAATCATGAAAATCGGTTTACCCAGACAGAAGTTCGAAAAAAAAAGTTGAGAACATCCTTTTTTTTTGAAGTCTGTTATAAACCTAATACATTATCGCGTTTTAGTCGTCTACTGATGTCAGAATAGTTTGCATATCACGAAGCAACAATACGTGGCCATTATGCTCGAGCTAACGGTTATTATTGACAGTGTAGTGCAGTGGTCGTCAAACTGCGGCCCGTAGCCGTTATTTTTGCGGCCCGCGAAGAAAAATATTTTTTAATGTCAAATACATACCAACCGATTATGCGTACGAAGTTAATTAAATAGATATAGTGTATTATGTATCCAACATAACTTATTATTACGGTGTTTGTCCACTTATACGTGTTATTAGTATTCGTATTTTTTCCAGAAAGCAAGAATAAACTTATTTTGTGTCAACACAACATAATCTCGAAGAAACAAATGATATTCATGACATTGACAGCAAAATTGTTAAGTTTACAAAAGTTTACATTTACAATTAATAAATGTGACGTAAAAATATGTCTATTTATGGCCCTTGGCACAGAATAAATAAAGAAACCTTCGTATTCAAGAACGACACTATGAGAACACGCACCCACAGTAGACGAAATCTTTTTTCATAAAAATCACTTCATTTGTTGTGCGACACTGCATAGTGTGACTAGAGGCACATTGTCGTGTGCCTCTAGCCAAAGTCGAGCTCTAAAGGCACACGGTAGCGTGCGCCATAGTGCCGCTCAACACATAAAGTGATGTTTATGAAAAAAGATTTTTTCCACTGTGGGTGCGTGTCCTCATAGTGTCGTTCTTGATTACGAGGGTTAGTGCCCTTGGAAAGAAAAGCGTGACGACCGCTGCTGTTGTAGTACATAAGTACCTATGGTGTGACGGCGTACGAAGAAATTATGACGCTATTCTACGCAAGTTCATTAACCGGCTAAAATACATGCTGTGGTACCTTTACCTAGCAGATAACTGTGTAACTTTTTTACTGGTCTCACCGCTCAGTTAGTAGTAACTCTGCCTTCACTAACACCTAACACTGCCTCACCCACAAACATTTGTGTGATGAACATGGATGTTTGTTCTGTGACTGGGTGTTATAAAGTCTCATAGGTATGTATTTACAAAAAAAAAGTATATAAGTATTCTATCAGTAATCTGGTTCTCTTACATGCTGCTCAGTTTGGGTTTAGATCGCGATGCCTAAAATATCCACCAATATTTATTTAATTTAATTTATGATTATTTGAAGTGTAGCTATTGTAGACAGATTGAAAAAACCGGCCAAGTGCGAGTCTGACTCGCGCACGATGGGTTCCGTACCATTATCTATAAAAAACGGCAAAAAATCACGTTTGTTGTATGGGAGCCCCCCTTAAATATTTATTTTATTCTGTTTTTAGTATTTGTTGTTATAGCGACAACAGAAATACATAATATGTTAAAATTTCAACTGTCTAGCTATTACGGTTCATGAGATACAGCCCTGTGACAGATAGACGGACAGACGGACAGCGAAGTCTTAGTAATAGGGTCCCGTTTTTACCCTTTGGGTACGGAACCCTAATAAAATGAAAATGAAAAAATATTTATTTCAGCAAAAACTTAAAACTAATTACAAAAGGCTTCTAAAATAAGGTAATTTTGCTGGTTAGGTTTATTTAAAAAGTTTATTTATGTCAGAAGTCTTCTAACTAGGCAAGCCCGCATCGTGAAGACCAGTTACGATTTATCGAAAAAGACAGTTGCCTCGGTGAAACAATGTTTGTGAGTTAGTATTTTTCTGTTAAATAAGGTAAGGTACACACATAAATAGTAAAAATAGAACATTGAAGTAGGAATAGAACATTGTCTCCTTTTAATTGTATGAATGAATCCCATGAGATATGTATGATTACCTTCATAAAATACTCTCGGCTATTCGACTATTCTGAAACCTACCTCGCATATTGCAAACATTGTAAATTAGTGGAAAACCTAATATGGATTCTAATTAGTCCAAGTAAATTATATTTTAGATATTTCTAGTTAATTAGAAATCTGTGAATTCTGGATTATCGAAATAAATTGAACCGGAAATTGAATAGGTACGTCAGACAAAATCTTACGTTAAAAACAGATTTGAGTTAGGTTCTTGGTAAGAGGCCACTTTGCATGAATTTATGTTAAGATAGAAAACTAAAGAAATTGCGAATATGTAGGTACCTAGGTACATAATAAACAAACAATTTTTTTCAGTGTGATAAAAAAGCTAAAATCATAACTGATAGGTAATACCTAGACCTACTATAGTAACTACTTTTAACATAAAAGTGTTATGACTTGTAAAAGAAAATCACAAATGCTAATATTTTTCCTTTATTTAACCTAACAATTAAGTCATTTCTTATCATTATATTCTCTTTGTCAAAAAAAATCCGCTTGCTAGTAAAATGTATTCTATTTCAATCTAATCTTTAATCTATCAACAAAGATTTCTATAGTGATTTCGATTAAAGCCACAAAAGCCTTTGATCGAAATCACTGCGACGTGTTTGTTACCAAGCTTTCACATTTATAAATATTAGCGTGATATTTCCTCAACATTGCTTGTGTGACGCGCAGGGTGGAGGCAAGTATTGCGTAAATCGTTGCATCAAATGTTGCATGCAGTAGGACATCGTCCAAAACGAGTTACGCAACACTAGGATATGCAAACTGTGAACTTTACACTCTAGTGAAAGTACGTCTGTCGCTTACCCACATAAAACTGCCTAGTTGGTACGTGCATGCCATATTCCTGACGTAACATAAACCGTTACCAGAATATAGAGGTGGTGCGTATTTACTCGACCAGGTTTGTAAACCTGGTTTAGGAATAAAAAATACGTACCAGGTATGACGTCACTGTTTGGGGGGGAGGGTGCTGTACGAGTTGGTTGGGCTGAAACCAAATAACCAAATACTTTAAAGTATTTTAAACCTGGTTTAAAATACTTTTATCAACCTGGTATTTGATGGAGGTAGTATTTATTAGAGCTGGTACGTCAAAATACAAGTATGACCCACCTTTACCAGAATACATTGGTGGTCAGTCGCCATCGTTTGACGTCAGTGAGGCGGCCGGTTGTAAAACACTTCCAAATCCTTTTACAAACATGTTTTGCTACATCATATGCCGATCCCACATAAAATGGGATTAAGGATGATGATTAGCACCAAAAGGCTAACAAACAATTTTAATTGAATTATATAATTATAAACATAATCTAAATCGATTTCGAATTTTGAGAACTCTCACTGACTAGCTGATCCGACAGACAATTGTATTGTCCTTTCAAAATTACATAGCAAACATAACTTAATTTTTTCCCGTATTTAAAAAAAATCCGGTAACTTTTCTAATTTTCAAAATACAGAGTTATTACGGGATTTTGTATCTCATGAACGTGATACCTAGACAGTTGCAATTTTCACAGATTACGTATTTCTTTTGATGCTCTTATAACAAATACTAAAAACAGAATAAAATAAATATAGGGGGGCTCCCATACAACAAACATGATTTTTTTGGCGTTTTTATAGATAATGGTACGAAACCCTTCGTGCGTGACTCCGACTCGCACTTGGCCGGTTTTTTACGTGATATTCAACATAATATTTCAAAGCTTGGGGTAAATAATCTCCAAAGCAAATACTTGTATTTTTCCTACATTATCCGTATAAGCGGCTAAAGCAATGTTCCTGCAGGCAAACTAAGTTTCAGGCGACCCAACCAACCAAACTAATCCCCAAACTCGTAACACCTACTGCACTTGTCACCGCGATCCTCACTGGATTGAACCGGCCCAATTAGTTTTGGATGAATTTACACGCAAATTCGTTGCCGTCGCCAACGACAGCCACTATTCGATGTCGAGGAAATTACATGGTTTCACAGGAATCTGACGCAAATTAGATTTCTATTTGGAATGGAGCTCTAATGAATCGCGCTATTCCTATGACGCTGAGCGCATTGCTCGCGACAACTTATTACCTACCTGTTTACAATTCCGCCTCGCTTGAAGCAGAGGGAAAGTGTAAATTTAATAATAGTTTACGCACGAGACTTCGCTAATATGATTTCTGGAAAAAGTATTATATGCTATTCCAGGACATAAGCTGCTAATTTCAAGTTTTATCCAAATCCGGGTCGTAAGACTCAAACATCGTCACAACCTTTCGGATTTATAATATTTTTATAGTAAGATATATTAGGATTAGTGTGATAGAAATCCATGTAACATGTGCGAAGGATATACGTAAAGTAACCACGTAAATAAAGTAACACGCCCGTACCACACGCTCAGTAAAATTAAAACTCGCGCTGCAAAATTGACAGCGCTATTCGAACTCGTGCGACGTCACTTTTGCTAGTAGTACTTTTTAGGGTTCCGTTTCCAAAGGGTAAAATCGGAACCCTATTACTAAGACTTCGCTGTCCGTCTGTCTGTCTATCTGTCACAGGGCTATAATCTCATGAACCGTGATAGCTAGACAGTTTAAATTTTCACAGATTATGTATTTAAGTTGCTGCTCTAACAACAAATACTAAAAACAGAATAAAATAAATATTTAAGGGGGGCTCCCATACAACAAACATGATTTTTTGGCGTTTTTATAGATAATGGTACGGAACCCTTTAATGCGCGAGTCTGACGTTTTTTTAATACACATGATCAGTATACCACACTAGGTTTGATAAATATCGACAATAGCCTAAAGGGCGACACACGGCTAAGATACTATAATATTTTATCTTAAGAGGCTGACAGTCGCTGATTGCTCTTTTTCGAAACGAAAAAAGAAATACTTCTGAACAAGCCACTTCTCCTATTTTTGTAAGTATATTACTTCAGGTTCCTACCTAGATTTCTATTAAGCTGAAAACATAATAGCAGAAACTTTTCACGATATAAATATTATTTCAAAATGATACGTTTTAGAATTTATGATCGAAATATTTTATATACCTACTATTAAAATCATCTTGTGATTTATTGTTAAAGATAGGTAATATGTAGATCTAGATTTCTATTAGAATAGATTTTGATAAGTAATTATACATAATTTATATCATTAATTTATTCGCCCTTAGCTTTTAAGGCGGACCACGCGCGGACGTGTGTTTGTCATCATTGCAGCGGTCGGTAGGTTTATTTATCGAAGTGATTAAAGATGGGTACATCTTTATTCACATATACTATACATTATAAAATAGGAGATGTGGCTTGTTCACAAGTATTTCTTTTTTCGTTTCGAACAAAAATAATCGTCGACTGGCAGCGTCTTAAGTATATTTATAAACGAGAAAGCGTTATTTGACAATATAACCGAGTGGTCGATCGAATCGTCTTTTTTGGCCATTACAAAGCCAAAGCAAAGGAAAGATTGAGGAAAGCAAGGATTGAAGATCCTTTCAGACAATGTATTGTATACCAACCTCAAACGGGGCGTGCCGTGTCCGTCCCGGGCCGGAGCCTTTAGTTAGCAGACAGTTCCGGACGGGACACGGATTAGGCACTGTTTAATATAAATTGCTTCATACAAAATGTATGTAACGTTTCAAATCCTGCCCTGTCCGTGCCCCGTCCGTGCCCCGTCCGGCCGTCACTTAGGTACACGGCACGCCCCGGACATGGCCCGGTCTAATATAAATCTATAAATATAGCATTAGATACTGTAAATTTTTTATGCTAACGAATTAATAAAAATAAAATTAATAATTACGTTTAAAAACTGAAAATAAAACCGACGAAAATGCTTCGATCAATCGAAAAGTCGAGGTTCAATATAAGTTTTTTAAGTTTTATGAAGAAACTGTCGAATTTAGTATTTTTCGTCGATTTTTTTTTTTAAATCTCATCTTTATTATTATAAATATGTATATTTGTATGAGCAAGTGGCTGACTCTCGTGACATTTTTCATGCCGCCCAATTCGTTTACATTTGATCGCTAAGTGCGTCCTAGGAAGCCAGGCATGAACATAAAGTAAGCAGTCGTACTGTAGGTAGTTATTTGCCGCTGTAGTTTTTTAAGACATCGCCATCTAGCCCCTAAATAAGCAAAGCTTGTGGGAACCAGATAACTGATAGAATACTTTTGTACTTTTTTTTGTAAATATGTATAATATAATACATTATAACACCCAGACACAATACAAACATTTTTGTTCGTCGCACAAATGTTTCTCCCGGGTTTGCAGACTTAGTAGTTATTGTTAGTTTGGAAGTACTTAAATAGCTCGTAGATCTATATTGAAAATGCCCGTTAAATAGCGTAATTTATTGTTAATAGCTGCGCTTACTAGCTAAAGCCAGCCGAAATTGGCTATGATGGTAGTTTCAGCTGGTAATCTACCACGCGGTCATGTTCCGGGCTTTTCGCTTCCATCGTAACATTGTTACGGACCGGACGTATCCGTAAGCTCGGTAACCTTATTGAGTTACTTCACTGGTAAGCGTAATCGGCTTTGACAAAATCCCATTGTACTTAAACAAACCCCCACAGCTCAGCTGGCTTGTTTCGTAAAAAATTTATTAGTTACTAGGGATCCTTGTTTTTTTTCTAGTAATGAATATAGCCTATGTTCATCAGGGATAATGTAGGATTCTAATATTCTTCTTCTTGTTTCTGATATATATATATCTGATTCTGATATTCGACGGAGGGCTTGCAACCATCGAATATCATCATCGTATGGAATGCTGACGGGCATTTGCCAAATATGATGTTTAGACGTGCTACTGTCTACCCCCATTAGTTATCTTCAAGGATCTAAGCGCCTGGAGATCTGAGAGGATGTCTACCGTACTTTGGGATTACAGTTGTGATTATATTTTATTTTTGTAATATTTGTGGATCATTCGAGATTAATGAGATTAGAACTAAACGCAATTATATACGCGTAGGTCTATCAATGTTTGCGAAATCGGCGCGAGTCTTCTAGTACTTTGGTAAACAGGGGAGAATGGAAATAAGGAACATATTGCCGACCTCACTTGAGGGGATGATTCAGTATCGTTCAGGTCGTGATCCTATGTCTTTTCATATTTTCTAATTTAGCCAGATTATTTATTTACTAATACTTTAATTGCTCTTAAAAAATACAAAAAGGCGAACGCATTTTTTACCAGCCAACCTAATTGGTAGTGGAAAATAGAAGATGGAAACAAAAAAATCCAAAACTTAAAAATAAGAAAAAAATACTTCCTGTATGCATACATAATATACATATAACACGCTAAACGCTTTAATTAATCAAAATTTTTTTTAGCAACACTACACTGCAACACAAATTACAACAATTAGGCAATGTAGCTACGTAACCGGTTTTAATATGATTTGCATACTCTTTGTTCTTCTTTCACACAAGCAATGTAATAAAGTTTAATGGGACACAGGCGCGAACAAAGGCCAGAACAGTGTAATAGTGTAGTTGTATGCAGCCGTATCTGATGGGCCGGTCAACTCGGGATATATGGGATGTGGTTCGATACAACGCAATATCTCATACAATGAGAGGCACCTACTCGCAGCTAAATGAAACCGCAGGCACACGCGTATATAACTATATACGCATTAAACCCACTCCTGATGATTGAAACGGGATGTTTAGACCATGCATTTTGTATGATTATCATTAAACTGACAGTCCGCGTCGAAAGATAAGATAATATTTTTAAGGGCCGATTTTTCAATCATCAGATAAGTGTTAACTGTGGAATAAAATTGCAATTTTCCATACGATATGTCAAATTTATTCAACAGTTAACACTTATCTGATGATTGAAAAATCGGCCCTAAGGGTTTAGTCAGTTTATTAGCGGCCATTATAGCCTCCTCTATTACCAGAAGCATTGTCATAGTAAAAGGATTTTATAAAAACTTGTTTTTTTTTGCACTAATACTGTCATAAGTTACACATCCTTTAAGATAAAGCGATTTGGGAATTTGTTAGGGTAGTCTACTTATCTCTATAATAATATGTTCTATATTTCATTTAAATCCGTTTGGCCGTGACTGAGGCACAAACATACAAACAACCTCACAAACTTTCACATTATTTTAGAAACTTAAACTAATAATTATTAGATTCGTAAATTCTAAAGTTGTCTGAAACGGATTTGGTTGAAACTTGGAATATACATAGCCTGCCCTGGAATAGCATAAAGGATATTTTAACCACGGAAGCTAGTTTTCATATAAAGTATGGTAGCAAATTAGACAACCGACCGACCATTATAAGTTACTTATTGTTCAGTTTTACAAAACCATTCAGTCGTACTCAAACAAAGCATTTGCAGAACGCAGCCTTCCATTGAAATGGGGTACTGCCAGTACAATACAATACCTTGTATCTCAAATGCAGACCAATTACACTTCACTCTGTTTTGCTATTTCTTTATTGCTTCTGTTCACCTCGCATCGCTAAACCACATTATAACTGAAAATATAATTTGCTCTTTGTTTAGTTAATTATTTTCATTCATTTTATTTGAGTTTAAAATATTTCTTAGAAATTTTGCAACCGCAGAATAGGGTTTCTGATTTCTCGAATTATTTTCGTTCTCCAAATTCCAAATTCTCGAGTCTTCTCGAGTCTCGAGGCATTCAAAGAAAACTTACAATAGGTGTTAAAATTTGAAGAAAAACTCAAAATAATGACGACACGAACGTATTGTTATTGCCCTCAACTGCACTTCCTTAAAATAAACTAAACTTAAAAATCTTCTAATAATCAAATCTTAATACGTTTACTTTATAAGAATTAGGAACACTAAAACACTGCCAGTGCGACATAATCATGTAAATCTGAATCTGTTTATACGAGTATTTAACAATATTAACATCAGTCGTTCAAAATTCTTTTAATAGCTTCATCATTAGTTAAAATTAGCTAAGAAGCCATAAGATAAACAATAAAATAAAAAAATAAAAAACCGGTTAAGTGCGAGTCAGACTCGCGCACGAAGGGTCCGTACCATTAACTATAAATAGGGTCCCGTTTTTACCCTTTGGATACGGAACTCTGAAAACGGCAAGCAAACACGTTTGTTGTATGGAAGCACCCCTTAAATATGTATGTTATTCTGTTTTTAGTATTTGTTGTTATAGCGGCATCAGAAATATATCATCTGTACATCATCTCTGAAAATGTCAACTGTCTAGCTATCACGGTTCATCATGAGATAGAGCCCTGTGACAGACAGACGAACAGACGGACAGACAGACGGATAGCGAAGTCTTAGTAATAGGGTCCCCGTCATCCGTGCCTCGAGAATTTCCCGAGGCACGGATTTTTTTTCTCGTCTCGAACCAAGGCGGATTTCTCGAGTTTTCTCGAGTTCGAGAATTCTCGAGCAGAAACCCTACCGCTGAACCAGCTCAACCAGTTTAGTAGGAATGCTTTTAGAAGTTAAATTTAATTAAAATACTCCTTTTGAAAGCTAAATACCCAGTTCCATATCCGTTTAAGTAGGAAGCTACGAACCTATACCAAGAAGTTGTTGTAAACGACAGATACCGACGGATTTTTATACTTAACCGACGATAGTAAAGCTAATCTTGTTATATTTATCTTTATTTTTACAATTTTCAATTGAATGAGAGTGCGGCGCCGGCGGCGGAATAAGGATATTTGATTAAAATTCTCAGACGTGATTTCCAATAATGCATTCCGTATTTCGCACGGCGAGCTCTCAGTGCAAGAGGCCTTTTGCTGTTTCCCCGAGGCCCCGTATCACGTTTAAAGAACTCCAAACGTGTTCAAACTTTATTGGATTCGCTCTGAGCAAATAAGCCCCTGTCCAGAACTTCCTACTTTTATTCTGCTTTTAGACTGCACACAGCTCAGTTGGACCCAGGATTGATATTTGTGTTTTTTTGAACATAGATGTTTGTTCTGTGCCACACACCTAGGTTTTAATTATGTATAACGAGCTAACCCGGCGAACTTCGTATCGCTTTAGAATTAACTCCCGTTCCCGTTCTCGTTATAAAAAGTATCCTATGTCCTCCTGGTTCTAAGGTACCACCAATTTTCAGCCAAATCGGTTCAGCCGTTCTTGAGTTATAAATAGTGTAACTAACACGACATTCTTTTATATACATAAAGATAGATAAGTATGTATTTACAAAAAAAAAGTATTAAGGCCCGGCTCACACCCACACACGTATTTCAATGATTTTCAGGTACCGATTTAAAAACCAGGAATCACAATTGTGAGGATATAATGATACAAAATTACTGATAATATATTCATCTTTAATAGTAGATAATAAAAACTGGCCAGTTCTATACAACATTTTCAAAAAAATACGTTTTTACCGTCGCAAGAACCGCTGAAAATGTCGAAAAATGGGGTCTGGTTAGGTACCAATATCTTTAGACCCACAGCATATTTTTATTTGAAAATAATACGAAATTGTAGATTTTATATTTCTCTATACCGCGTGGCATTATCTTGTTTTCAAATAATTTACTTTTTCATTTATGAACAATATAAAATGCAATAAAACTTATCCATACATTTTTTCCATACAAAACTCACATTCACCTCAAGTCGGCACGTCAGTCAGCGCTCAGACGCGCTCGGGGAAGCACGTCCACGTCACATTTTTCTTCAAATTTAGGGGAAGTCTGACATAACCGGATACTGGGGTAAAATAGTGGACATGCAAAACTAATGATAACATTTGTATAATATATTGCCTTGACGAATTTGGTGCAAGCCACACAGATGAAGGTTAGGTACAATGCATGAGTTGTAAGGGCTGGGCTCATGTACACTGTACAGACTATGAAAGAGTTGGATGATTTTTTTGTAGAAGATGCGTTACATCGAGTTACGTTTCGAAACAGTATGATAATAGTTTACGGTTTTACCTTTTTGCATACGTCGCGTTGGAGCAAAATCGAAATAAGCAGATGTTTCGTATTTGATTGTTATTGCAATAAAAATATTAAATTTCAGAAAAATGTGAACCTGTTTGTGTCCCTAATTAGTCCTACTAAATAAATATAAATAATGATTTGATACATTTCTGTTTTGAAATGAAAGTTCTAAAAAGGTACCATGACCCTTAGTACGGTTTTAACCCGGCCTCCCCTATATTACCAAGCGTGTTTTTTTATACATGGATGGAAAAAATTGATACTTTATCTGAACAAAATGCGAAAAATTACCTGAATTTTCGATTACGAATATAATTTATATTTATTATCTATCTACATTTAATATTATAAATCTGATTTGTTTGTGCGGATGTTAGGTATGTTTGGATGTTTGTACCTCAATCAGACTTAAACGACTAAACGGATGAAATTGAAATTTGCTGTCGATGTAAATATACCCCTAGCTTATAAATATGCTATTTTTAATTTAAAAACATCCCCAAAACTATAAAAAGACTCCGAGTGCTGGTGTGCAACAAATCTAGCATTAATCAATTTTGACGACTGATGAATGACTGACGAATGATACGATACGCATTGAACCAAAAATGTTGAACCTTCTAAAAAGGTCGGTATTTGTTATTATCAAGGCAAGGTTTATCTGGGGGCACGGTAGTGCCCCCGCCAAGTTAAGCAAAAAAGCGGCACAGTCGTACCATCCTTTTCTCGAAACAGTTCAGGTCATTTTTTGGACAGACAGACAGACATTGAAATCTCACAACTTTTTACGATAGAAGAACTGAGTTGCGTTGCGAGAATTGGCTTTTTATTTTAATTTTTACAAGTTGTTTTTGATGGCATATACTTAAGTTGTACATGATGCAAATAATTAAATATTAAAAAAATAATAAAGTGTCCTGAAAAATTGTTTAATTCGAAATACTGAAAGTGCTCTTTAGTGTTTCGTAGTTTACAAAAAACCCTTATAGTTTTGCCATTTCCGTCCATTCGTCCGCAGCTTAGCTCAGATACTCTTAATACTAGAAAGCTGTAATTTGGCATGAATATACTAGTCACGCCGACAATGTGGTAGAAATAAATATATATTTTCAGATGTTTTTTTTTTCTCGCATACTCTCCATGTCTTTGGATAGGTCTTAAAAAGTATTGCGGGTTTGTGATGTCATTTAGTATAAATACAATGGAAAATATGAATTTGTAAAAAGAGCAGCTGGTCATCTCTTTTTCTGGAAAGAAAATATTATGGAAGATTATTTAGTAAAATTTTACAATAACTGTTTAATTCCAGAACTTGTTGACCCTCGCTACGCGCTGTCTATGGATCTTCGAGATCATAGCTCGCACACAATATTCAAAAGCATACCTACATATTTTATCAGTATTTCACTTTCAAAACTTTCTGTGAGTGGTACTCGAAACGTTGACGGTGCCGTCATCGATTTTAAATGACAATAAGATTTTTTATTAAAAATATATTTTTTAAATCAAGCTTTTGTAAATTCTTGTGCTCTAGTCCTCGTCAAGATAAAAATAACGAGCCCAAACGCGACGTGGTTATGTTGTGTAGTTGAGGAGTTCCGATGGCTACATCCGACCTCCATCATCAGACCAGGTATATAGATATGCAAAGTTTTGCCTCAATTCGACTATTTAGTGAAGAGTTCCGTTGAACAGCTCCTGACTCCATCATCAGATCAGCTCGCTGTCACCATATTATGTATGCAAAATTTCAGCTCAATCGATTGGGGATAACTGCTTAAAATTAAGTTGCAAGATTACACCTTATCAAACATAGATACATAAATATGTACATAAACTGCAAGTTAAATAAGAGCTTATAAAAAAACGATACTTACCGTTTTGTCATAATGTATTTTATTAGTAGGTATAGGTACCTAACAAATATTTTTTGCACAGTCAAATATTAGTAACTGTGTAGTAGCACTTTACGATTTGTAACCTGTCTTATAATATATATTAATTTTTTCTATATTTATTTTCTTTTTGTCAAGTGCAACCTATAAAATTATTAAGTACATACCTACCTATACAAATATGACATACCTATTGCACCAAATATTTTCAAGTATCAAGACTAGTTATTTAGTCTTGGTAAATGAAGTGTGAAGTAGCTTCAATGTGTGCGTTTGCACTATTCGTAGTGTGCGGCCACAGAATACGGAAAAGTACAAAAAATGCGAGCTGTCATATTTGAAACAGCCGCCTTAATATCTGTTATCTGGTTCTCATAGTACACAACCTGCTGCTGTTGCTGCTGTTTGCGGCTAGATGGCGCTGAGTGTAAAGTCCGCTTTTAAAAAAAGTTTTTTAAATAATATTTTCTAGTTTTTTATTTTACTCCATTTATACCATTGACCACATAGGCTATGTGGTCGTATGTGCGCAACATATGAGCACGTTTTGCAAACCGTCATTAAGTTTACCTAGTAGGTAGTATGCCTGACTTGCGAGGTAATACCTAAAATTGGTTTTATAATTGAAATATGACTTCAACATGAGCCCGGGTAGAGCATTGCCAATTCATTCATCAGGATCAAGAAAGTTTTGAAAAGATCTCACATGGGCACAGGCCCACATTTTGCAGAAGCATCCCAGATGATGACAGGTTGCAAGCCTAGATGTTTGATTGATCACGAAGTTTATAATAAATAGGATCACGACTGTAATCCCCAAGTACGGTAGACATCCTCTCTGATCTCCAAGGCGCTCAGATCTTTGAAGTTTAGTAAAAAGGTTAGTCAGGCACGTCCAAACCTTTGGCACATGCCAACTTATTGCAATACATAGTTATAATTCCACACGTGACGGGTGTGTTCACGAAGTTTGATCTTTGTTAGTTCATAAAATTCTGTTAGCTTCAACTGTCTCTAGGTAGGTACGCTAGGCCACTAAAATATATTATCGTCAGCAATATGTCTCATGCTGGTTACACGATGGGGGGGTGTCCCCGCAGCTTAGTTCGGAGTTATTTTCAAACAAACTTCAAATCCCGCTGCGGGGGGGTGGGGGAAAGGGGTTTTTCCTTTCAATACAGCACATGAACATATCCTCCTTTCTAGGCTCTGCTTTATCTATCAATCAGTATGCCATTTTAGCCAATTTTAAAAAAGTTTAAAGGAGACAGAGGTACTAGAATGTTGAAAAAAGAATAGGTTCTCAAAATATATATACCTACATGTTCTACTTATTTATTTTTTATTTGTTGCTTTTTTATGTACGATCTTTTTACCTGGTGATCCTGGTGAATCTCAGATGACAATATAAAATTCACCTAGTTTCTAAGACGTTTCAAAGTGATCCTTGTGATTTTATTGAAAAAAATGATTTTTGAATTTGAATTTGAATTATATATTAGACATCCTCTCAGATCTCCATGCGCTTAAAACCTTGAAGACGTCTTGACGGTAGTCAGATGCATGCCCAAACATTATATTTGGCACATGCGTGACAGGTTGCAAGCCCATCGCCGCTTATAATAATACTAACTGGTTTCCTCACAATGTTTTTCTTCTCTCCTCAAAAAATATTCGAACTAAAAAATGGGGTTCGAAGCCACGGCCTTCGAAATTAAGGTCAAGGTACCTCCCACTCGTCCAACACTACACTATCTAAATCTGTCATATTGAATACATAATTTGATAGAGGCCTAACATGATTGTCTGTTTGTTACAGCTACGACCGAGATCAACCCTTCACCTTCCAGATCGGAGTCGGACAAGTCATCAAGGGGTGGGACCAAGGCTTGCTTGACATGTGTGTCGGTAAGTGCATTATTTATTTACTTACTAATTTTTTAGGTACTCCTCAATCTTACACCTAATCTGGACACACACATTCTTATTCTTTACCATTTCCTAAATACGTACGCTGAATAAGTAGGTACAACACACTTCGTGTTTTTAGGGTTCCCTACCCAAAGGGTAAAGACGGGACCCTATTACTAAGACTTCGCTGTCCGTCTGTCTGTCACAGGCAGGGCTGTATCTAATAAACCGTGATAGCTAGACAGTTGAAATTTTCACTGATTATGTATTTCTGTTGCCGCTACAACAAAAATAGAAACTTTACTGAAAACAGAATAAAATGAATATTTAAGTAAAACGGCGTGTTTTTTTGCTTTTATTGATAATGGTCGTGCACAAGTCCGACTCGCACTTAGCCGGGTTTTTTTTCTTTCATACATAGACAAGTAAGGGTTGTTTTTCGGAGTATAAGTACCTATACCTACCCCTATTTTGTAATCTGTTTTTTTATATACATCTACAGCAAATTTTATTTTAATCCGTTCTGTCGTTTAGGACTTATTGAATTTCAAACATACAAACATCTTCACAAACTTTCGAATTTATAATATTACTAGCTTCCGCCAGCGGCTTCGATCGCGTGGTACCTGGATAAAAGTAGCCCATGTGTTATTGTGATGTTTAAGCTATATTACTGTAAAGTTCCATCTAAATCCGTTCAGTAGTTTTTGCGTGAAAGAGTAACAAACACACACACACACACCCACGCACAATCTTTCGTATTTTTAATACTAGCCGACCCGTGACAGACTTTGGTGGTTCTGTCTTGTGTAGTCAAAATTGATGTCAGATTTTTTGCACACCAGCACCATCTGTACCAAAATCATCCCTTCGCATTTTTTAACATTTTTTTAACTTTAACCTTATGTTTTACTCGGGCATTATATCTACATTTACAACAAATTTCATCTTAATCTTAACATACATACAAATTCACAAACTTTCGCATTTATAATTTTTATAATATTAGTAGTACTAGGATTTTCCAAACATTCATTTTAATTTGATGTTTTTCATTCCAGGCGAGAAGCGTAAACTGACAATCCCATCGTCCCTCGGCTACGGCGAACGCGGAGCCGGCAATGTCATCCCAGCCCACGCTACCCTGCACTTCGACGTTGAGCTCATCAATATTGGCGACTCCCCACCAACAACTAACGTTTTCAAGGAAATCGATGCTGATGCAGACAACATGCTGTCTCGTGAAGAAGTGAGTATCGAGTTAGCCTTCCAAGCCATCGACGTGGACTCGGACAAAGAGCTGTCACGAGAGGAGGTCAGTCGCCTACCACAGCAGCCACCCTAGCATGAACTTTTTTTATCACTAGCATAACACTATTTTATCTCTTGGACATAGAAAATTAATCTCCGTATTCTTTATCACTTGAAATACGATTAATTTTTTTTTGGATTTCGTAGCTACAAGAAACCCTTATAGTTTCGCTATGTGCGTCCGTCCGTTCACCGTTCGCAACTTAATTTGGCATGAATATACATATTAGTCACGCCGACAAAGTGGTAAAATAAAATCTTGTTTTTTCGTTTACTTTTTTTGGTTTTGGAGGTGTAAAAAAATTAATGGTAGTACAACGAAGTTAAAAGGAACACTATCACGGCTAAGTATAGGCTTTACAAGTTTACGAGTAACAGTCGAACAACTTATAAAATGGAAATTAAGAAATAGTAATACAAATATCATTGAAAGTTACTTAAATAACGTTGTTAATTGTGTAAGCTACGAAAAACCCTCCATTGCGCGTGGCCCGAAACGCACTTGGCCATTTTTTTATAGATAATGGTACAGAACCCTGCGTACGCGAGTCCGACTCGCACTTGGTTAGTTTTAAGGGTTCCGTACCCAAAGGGTAAAAACGGGACCCTATTACTAAGACTTCGTTGTCCGTCTGTCTGTCACAGGGATGTATCTCATGAACCCTGATAGATGTATTTTTGTTGACACTATAACAACAAATACTAAAAACAGAATAAAATAAATATTTAAATGGGGCTCCCATACAAAAAATGTGTTTTTTTTTTTTTTGCCGTTTTTATAGATAACTAGCGACCCGCCCCGGCTTCGCACGGGTAGCATGTTATTATACATATAAACCTTCCTCCTGAAACACTCTATCTATTAAAAAAAACCGCATCAAAATCCGTTGTGTAGTTTTAAAGATATAAGCAAACATACATACATACGCGGGAAGCGGAAAGCGACTTTGCTTTATACTATGTAGTGATAGCACGGAAACCTTCGTGCGCGAGTCCGACTCACACTTGGTCGGTTTTTTTATACTGCTTAGGTATTATTGAATTGATGTGTGAGATAGCAAAAACAAGAAACACTGCTTATTTCTACACCTGTTATCAATCTTTTGCGGTGGAGGCTGAGGTATTAAAAGGTGACGGCATTTTGTTACAAGCTTTTATCTAACTTGCACTGTTCGGATGTTTGTTTGTTAGTTAGTTGTCCATCAAAATTAGCTTAGTTCTAGTGATAATACAACAATATAGTGACAGCTAGCTAATCTGATGATGGGTTCAGGAGCTGTTCAATGTACACTCACAACGGAACTCCTTAGTAAATAATTTGATGCCATCAAAAACATAACTTGTAAAAAAAAGCCAAGTCTCGCAACGCAACTCAGTTCTTCTACCGTAAAAAGTTGTGAGATCCATGTAATACCAAGTCGGTTAATTTATTCAGTCCCTACTTTAAGGGTCCTTCTGTCTTAAGTTATTATTATTACGTAAAGGTTAGCTAATTACGTAATAACATAAGTCAGAAGGACCCTTAAAGTAGGGACTGAATAAATTAACCGACTTATATTACATGGATCTCACAACTTTTTACGGTAGAAGAATTGAGTTGCGTTGCGAGACTTGGCTTTTTTTTACAAGTTATGTTTTTGATGGCATCTCATTTATTTTTGTAGATAGCCCTACTTTTTAGGGTTCCGTACCTAAAGAGTAAAAACGGAACCCTGTTACTAATAATCCACTGTCCGTTCGTCCGTCTGTCCATCTGTACGTCTGTCCGTCTGTCCGTCTGTCTGTATGTCGGTCTGTCGGTCTGTCGGTTTGTCGGTCTGTCGGTCTGTCGATCTGTCTGTCCTTCTGCTTATCACAGGGCTGTATCTCATGAACCATGATAGCTAGACAGTTGAAATTTTCACAGATGATGTATTTCTGTTGCCGCTATAACAACAAATACTAAAAACAGAATAAAATAAATATTTAAGTGGGGCTCCCATACAATAAACGTGATTTATAGATAATGGTACGGAACTCGAGTTGCGCGAGTCCGACTCGCACTTGGCAGGTTTTTTTACACTAAACACTAATTGTGTTTCAAATTTGAAACTTCTATGTCTGCTAGAAGTGCCTTAAACTTTTGATGATCGGTCAGTCAGTGAGTGAGTGAGTGAGTGAGTGAGTGAGTGAGTGAGTGACAAAATAGGAAACTTTGACTAGTTATAATTCTTAAACTACTGGTGCAAATTGAATGAAATTTGAAATATACCGTGTTTATATAGTGACTGCTTGGTTACTGAAAATTCAGGCTTCTAGTTTTATCCACAACGAAGTTATAGTGGGTCGAAAATGGCCGGAACTGCTTCGAGAAAAGGATGGTACAGCCGTGCCGCTTTATTGCTTGACTTGGCGGGGGCACTACCGTGCCCCCAGATTTGAGTGAAAACTCTTCATACCTATACGTTCCAATGACAATGTAATATTATGTGACAGGTGATAGCGCGCTGCTCTGATTTCTAGGTCGCTTCTTTCAGCAAATATTTTTTAACAGGAAACTAATTTATGACTAGCTGACCCGTCCGTGCCCGCTTCGCTTGGCGACAGATAGTTTCACATCTGGTATTCCAATCTTCAAAATAAATTATAGCGTATGTTGCCGAGGACTAATAGCTACATAACAAAAAAAGTTTAATCAAAATCCGTTCCGTAGTTTTTGCGTGAAGGTCGGACAACAGACAGACAGACAAAAATTTCAAAATGTTTTTTTTATGGCACAAGTAGTAACACATACTTGTATAAAGGCTCCTAGGAGTATTTTTTAAAATTTATATTCTATGTACAGAATTGAACTCTTCTACAGTTTTATTATTATGTATTATTAGATAGATAACACTAGACTAGAATGATACGATAAAAACAACTATGAATCTGCTACATTGTGATTAGAATAAAACACATCGAGTGTGGGACAATAATTTGTTTATTCCCCACATTATATACAACATCTCCCCCTATAACTACAAATACAAAAACTACAAAATACTAATCAATATACTTACTAATTACTTGGGTAACTAAGTTACTTAATTTACCGAATTATTTCTAACAAGCTGACCCGGCGAACTTCGTATCGCTTTAGAATTAACAAATGCTGTGTTAAGTTCCCGTTCCCGTTCCGGTTCCCCTTTTTTGTCCGAGCCCGAGACCTTTCCAACGAATGCAAAACCGTGGAAATCGGTTCGTGCGTTCTGGAGTTATAGCGTCAGGAAGGAAAACCCGACTTATTTTTATATTATGGCACCGGCCGGCCGGTGCCGCCGCAACCGCGATGTCTTTTCTTTTTAAATCTGCCATATCTTCAAAAATATTCATTTAAATTACATGCTGTAAAGGGCAATATTATTCCATATTAAATGCAAAATGTATTTAAGGTACTTATTTAGATAAGGATTGATGCTGTATTGCTTAAAATCGCTTCGTAAATAAGCCATTATTTCTAGTATAAAGTAAAGGATAGAAATTGATTATTGTGGGTTATCCCTAAGAGATAAACATATACCATCACGGACTTTTTTGTAGACCTTTTTAAGGTATACAATATTTAGTACATTATTTTGATGTATCTCGTAGAGTTAAGCCCGCGTTTGCAATGTAAGCGCAAAAAAATGTGTTTATTTACGACTTCATATTAGAAATCTTAAAATTATCAGTGGTTCTCTAATATATTAAGCATGTTATTATACATATAAACCTTCCTTCTGAATCACTCTATCTATTAAAAAAAACCGCATCAAAATCCGTTGTGTAGTTTTAAAGATATAAGCATACATACAGACGCGGGAAGCGACTTTGCTTTATACTATGTAGTGATAGAAAATACAAACACGAATAGAAAAGTCCCTATAACAACAAATATAAAAAACCGGCCAAGTGCGAGTCGGACTCGCGCACGAAGGGTTCCGTACTATTATCAAAACGGCAAAAAAATCACGTTTGTTGTACGGGAGTCCCACTTAAATATTTATTTTATGCTCTTTTTAGAGAAATACATCATATGAGAAAATTTCAACTGTCTAGCTATCACGGTTCACGAGATACAGCCTGGTAACAGACAGACGGACAGCGGTGTCTTAGTAGTCCCGTTTTTTACCCTTTAGGTACGGAACCCTAGAAACATAAAAAAATAATTCATAATATCTCATAACCTACCTATTTACCTAACTACGTAGTTAGCATTCCACACGTGACAGGTTGCAAAGCCGTCGCCGGTTTCTAGAATACTAACAGGTTTCCTCACGATGTTTTCCTTCACCGTTATAAACACGTGTAACACACATGTACATTTTTCGAACAGAAATATCCATTGATGCACAGCCAGGATTCAAACTCGAAATTAATTTGAAATTAATAATATCTACCTAGGTACCTATTTACCTAACTACATGAATTCAATAATTCAATTTCAAACTTTTTAGTCGATCATGTGAAGTACCATCTATTTACCGACTAACTTTACCGATAGTGGTAAAATAGCGCCACCTGCCAGCGGAATTGCAAACCTCTTTCATCTTACCTCTCAAACCCCGAGCGGTCGCATGAGATCGCGAAAAGTACTTATATTAACGTAGTAACATCACATGAAACTAGATGGCGCTGGAATGCAAAAATCAAGTTTGTTGTATGGGAGCCCCCCTTAAATATTTATTTTATTCTGTTTTTAGTATTTGTTGTTCGAGCAGCAATAGAAATACATAATCTGTGAAAATTTCAACTGTCCAGCTATCATGGTTCATGAGATACAGCCCTGTGACAGACAGACAGACGGACAGACGGACAGACGGACAGACGGACAGACAGACGGACAGCGAAGTCTTAGTAATAGGGTTCCGTTTTTACCCTTTGGGTACGGAACCCTAAAAACTACAAAGTACAAAATATTAATCAACTAGCCGACCCGTGACAGTCTTTGTTCTGTCCAAATTTCAATAGTTGCATAGAAAAAAACACTTTCAGGAAACTAAAATTGTTTTCCCTATAAACCTTGTCCTGATAAAATAAATTACGAATTTTGGTAGAATGAATGAAATTTCATTCGGTAGTCAAATTGATGTCAGATTTTTAGGACAAAATGAATTTCCAAGTAGGATTCAACCTTTTTGGTAGAATGCGTTGCTATGACTACTCAATGTTATCGGTCTAAGATGTCTAATTTTTTGCACATCAGCGCCATCTATAATAAAATCATCCTTTTTGCGTTTTTTTATCATTTAGGGGTTGTTTTTCGGTTTATATGTTCCCCTTTTATTTATTCTGATTTTTTATCTACATACTACAGCATCTTAATACGTTTGTCGTTTATTTTTGATTAGGGAACAAGTATAGCAGCCTTATTACAAACTTTGGCATTTATAATATTATTAGGATTTACTTACTAATTACTTGCGTAACTAAGTTAAATATTTTACAGAATTATTTTTAATAGAATACAAACATGTATAGAAAAGTCCCAATAACTACAGAATAAATATAAAAACTGTATGTACAAAATAATAATCAATTTAGTTTCAACCCTACATCCTAGTGTTGATTAAATGATGTTAATTGTGTCTGTATTGCCACCAACATAAATATTAAGTTTACCCAATGTACTCGTAGGTACCACCGTTGAGTGTATGCAATTCTTATAATTATCCTCTACTTTTAAACTTACAGTCAACGCAATGACTTAATCACATATGTATATCATATCACATCATATAATATATTAATAAATAGTTAAGCACATAAATAAATTACGTCTAATACTAATACATTTACAAATATCGGATTGTATAAAGTTTTACAAAAATTAAATACGATCACGATTGTAATCCCCAACTACGGTAGACGTCCTCTCATATCTCCAGGTGCTCAGATCCTTGAGGATGTCTAAAGGGGTTAGCCAGATGCACGTCCAAACATTACATTTGGCACATAACACACGTGCAAGCCCGTCGCCGCTTACAAGAATACACAATTCTACACTACTACATAGTTTTTTTTATCAGTAAAATTCATTGATGCACGGCCGGGTATAGAACCCACGACCTCCGGATTGAAAGTCGTGGGCCAACGCGTTTTACAATTTAGATTTTTGACAAAATGTCAACCCCTTCTAATAAAACTCGAATCCTAGTAGCTTCCCATAAAACACTTCTGAAGCAGAATTCGGGAGACACAGAAATTGATAACGACCAAAGGGCGTGCTGATTGTGCAAACTGTCCAAAACCCAAAAAAGGAGAAAAAAGTGCGCCATGTAATCGTGATGCTAATCAATATACTGTGGGAAACTGAAAATTTTCAGGCTGCACCATTCGGTTTAAAAATAATATTGCACCATTCGGCTCTAAATATACGCAAAAACCATTACTTTTTTAGACTCCAGCCAGTACCAGCGGATGAACGCATTGAGTAGGATAAGTGACCTTACTACACCTAACTGTTCCATTATACCTTATTCCTTCTCTCCGATCGCGTAATTTGTGCTAATTTCTTCTCTACGTACATATTATAACAGGACGACCAATAACCATGTGATAAGCTGCCCGGCACAGCTTCACATGGGTGTACTAATAAGGATTGTTCGGGATATTTTCATTGTATTTTATTCGGGATCGAGACTAATACAACAAATCAAAAATCATAAAAATCGGTCCAGTCGTTCTTAGTTATAAATGACTAGCCGACCCCTGACAGATTTTGTCCTGTTCAAATTTTAATCATCGCAAGGAAAGAACACTTTTAGGAAACTTTAAATTTTTTCCTTATAAACCTTGTCCTGATAAATAAACTACGAATTTTGGAAGACCGAGAAGATAATTTTGACCAAAACCGGGGTAGGCACCACCACCGGGTCTTTGACCCCACATACTACAGCTAATTTCATTTTAATCAGTTTGGTCGTTTAAGCCTGATAATATATATGTCTTTTTACAAACTTTCGCATATATAATATTATAAGGATTAAGATTATGTGATATATCCCTGGTAAAATCATCATAGTTTGACATTTCGACTGACATCCGGGTCACTAAATCCAAAACTACATTCCAGCGCAACGCTTAGCGAATTTCAGTTAGTAAATATGTAGCATTATTTTAAGGTCTAAAATTAGTTTAAATTCCGCATACCAACCTACATACCTACATATCTGGGGGCACTGCAATGCCCTTGCCAAGCCGAGCAAAAAAGCGGCACGGCCGTTCCATCCTTTTCTCTAAGCAATTCTGTCTATTTTCGACCCCCTTATAACTTTGTT
The DNA here is from genome assembly GCA_912999785.1 of Hydriomena furcata. NCBI lineage: Eukaryota > Metazoa > Arthropoda > Insecta > Lepidoptera > Geometridae > Hydriomena > Hydriomena furcata. The sequence continues at coordinate 2,873,091 of OU538821.1, read as the reverse complement.
GTAGATAAAACTAGAAGCCTGAATTTTCAGTAACCAAGCAGGCTTTGTATAAACACGGTGTATTTCAAATTTCATTCAATTTGAACCTGTATTAAGCAACCAGTATAAAAAAATATAACTAGTCAAAGTTTCTTAATGTCACTCACTCACTCACTGACTGACTGACCGATCATGAAAACTCTAAAACACTTCTAGCAGACGTAGAAGCTTCAAATGTAGAATACAATTTAGTAGTCTTATAAATCAAGGAAAAACTAAAATATTTTGCAATTTCGGTCCAGTTTTCTATATACACCGCATAAAAAACATTCCATATAAATATTTTCAGATAGGTACCTAGATCTAATTATGTTCAAAGGTAACTTGTAAAATGGTAAACGAATGATAGTAGAAGAAAAAAAGTAGGATATACGAAAAGAATTGAGATGTTACGTTTACAGTTATTCCAAGTCATAAATAACTGGGACAGCTCGTCTCTTTCGACTTGAACGTTGTTTTATGAAGATATAAAATCTTTCATTCGACCGGCATACACTGCCGAAATGACCAGTTTGTCCACAAACATAACACGTAACCACGGGTTGGACCATACAATTTCCGGCCGTGCAGCACATGCCGCAGCTCGAGCACATAGCATCCGCCTCCACCATGAACGGGGGTGCGCCACCAACGCTGCCGTTGGCGCCGTCATTATCACCGCGGCCAGCGCTTCCGACACCAGCGCTGCCGCTTTCGCCGTCATTAACGCCGTCAGTATCGCCGCGGCCAGCGTTTCCGCCACTAACGCTGCCGCTGCCGATGTGACTGATGCCACTCAACAGCGCTCTGAGAGCGCCAACATTCACTGTTCCAGAGATAGCAATCGATCTAGCTTGATTCTGCAACGCCCTCTCTGCTTCAAAACATATTTGTTGCACCTCTTGTAAACTGTTCATATCACATAGTAGTAACTGGCGCCTGACGGCGTTATCCCGTATTCCGCCCACGATACGATCCCTAATCATACTTTCTTCAAATGAGGAGAAATCACACATTCCACCAAGAGATTGAAGCTGCTTAAAATATTCTCGATAAGATTCATTGGGCTTTTGATTCCGGTTATAAAACTTGTATCGTAGGTTTGTCAAGTTGGGTCTTCTACAAAAATAAATATCAAAATGTTTTAAAACCATTGCTATATTGTCGCGGTCGTCGTCTTTTTCGAAACGAAAATTTTGATATAAGGTGCGTCCCATCCAGCCGATAAGATTAAGTAATAAACCTACTTTCAACTTTGAGAAGTCCTGTGTGTCCGGTATTCTTGAAGCAACACAAAAGTCGAGAAATTGTTTTCTCCATTTTTCCCAAACAGCTAACAACGGATCTGGCATCAATAAAAAGTGATCGAGCTCTATTTCCGTAGGCGCGGGCTTGTGCATCGTTGAAAACATGATTTGTAGGTAATAATATCACTTGTTTCAGAAACGTGTTGAGAGTCGCACGATACTGTTAACAATCTATTTCACTGTCTTTTATGATGTAAATAAACAACCGCTGTTACAGCGTTCTGATTAGAATAATCGATTGTAAGTCGGAGTGTTGCCACCAGCATCACATTCGGGGATGCACACAAACGAGAAAACTACCGTATTATACCAAAAAATTGAATTGAAAAATCTTCCTCTGAAGACATGCTTAATTTTATAGTATAACAAGCTGACCCGGCGAACTTCGTATCGCTTTATAATAAGTTCCTGTCCCGATCCCGTTCCCGTTCCCGTTCCCATTCCCGTTCCCGTAGTATCCAACTCATTAAAGAGTTGTTGCAGCTGCATGATAATTTCTCTCCTAGCTGAACGATTGATAGAACAGCGTTGTTTTAATTTTCTTATTATTTTTTTTTATATACAAACGCTTGTCCTGACAATGAGAAACACATAAAAAATGAATCATCCAATTTTCGTCGTTCGGGTGTTATGTGCGTACATACATTTCGGCGATTCATTTTTATATTATAGACAAGCTGACCCCGCGAACTTCGCATCGCTTTAGAATTAACAAATGTTGTCTTAAGTTCCCGTCCCCCGTTCCCGTTACCGTATTATCAAACCTAATAAAGCTCAAATTGACTCTTCGTTTTAGTTAGAAAACTTTTGTATGGGAAAAATAAAAGGGCTGTTTTTAGGGTTTTCCCGGCAAATATTCGATTTTTTCTCACCTTTTAAACATTCCCTAGACCTCCACGAACATTTCAAGACCAAGATAAGATAAATCCGGTTAGCCGTTCTCGAGTTTTAGCGAGACTAACGAACAGCAATTGATTTATATATACATATATATATATATATATATATATAGATAGATAGATTAAGTTATGTGATTATTGAAATATTGACAGGACATAGTCTGTCGTGGGTTGGCTAGTATGCTCATAATTCTGTATGAAAAGAGCTTTTATAAAGCGTATTGTAATACTTTCACCAGACTACATTTTTTACCAGATTAATCTTAATATGACCAAGAGAGAACCAAATACACGACAAGCAAGCACATTATTATAACCAACTACTCCAGCAGCTGTATTCTATGTATTAATAGCGCTTGTAACCATTGCGCACATAACACATAACCGTTTGTGTAGGCGCTAAGCACTCTCAGTACCATACCATTAGCTGATAGTAAATATGCCTACCCGTAAAGGTGGTGTAATGCATGTCACTAATTGAACGCAACACGAGCTCGGCTTTAACAAAACCGGGCTAGGTAGTATTTATAGGGGCTTTGATAGTTATGATACTGGCTCTTTAAAATAACCACTAGTACCTAATTTTTGACTACTACCTAACTGGTGAACGAACTTACGTCTTGCACCTGTTAAGCTTAGGTACAACTTACAACTAACTTTACAATAATAATTCTACTAATATTGATTAAGGCGCTCCCAGTCGACGATTGTTTTTGTTCGAAACGAAAAAAGAAATACTTCTGAACAAGCCACATCTCCTATTTTATAATGTATAGTATATGTGAATAAAGATGTACCCATCTTTAATCACTTCGATAAATAATACTACCGACCGCTGCAATGACGACAAACACACGTCGGCGCGTGGTCCGCCTTAGCTTTTCGAATAAATTAATGATATAAATTATAAATAATTACTTATCAAAAATCTATTCTAAAAATCTAGATCTACACATTACCTATCTTCACTAGATAGTATAAAGCAAAGTCGCTTTTCGCTTCCCGCGTCTGTATGTATGTATGTATGTATGTATGTATGTTTGCTTATATCTTTAAAACTACACAACGGATTTTGATGCGGTTTTGTTTAATAGATAGAGTGATTCAGGAGGAAGGTTTATATGTATAATAACATGCTACCCGTGCGAAACCGGGGCGGGTCGCTAGTTAACAATAAATCACAAGTTGATTTTAATAGTAGGATATAAAATATTTCGATCATAAATTCTAAAACGTATCATTTTGAAATAATATCTTTATCGTGAAAAGTTTCTGCTATTATGTTTTCAGCTTAATAGAAATCTAGGTAGGAACCTGAAGTAATATCGAAAAAGAGCAATCGTCGACTGGGAGCCCCTTAAGAATGAAAATTTAAATAATCATTTCAAATTGACCAATTTTCTTGTTCAAGGTCAGCGACTACTTGAAGAAGCAGATGGTACCCCCAGACGGTGCAGAGATGAGTGACGATATCAAGCAGATGCTCGAGGGTCACGACAAGCTGGTCGAGGAGATCTTCCAGCACGAGGATAAGGACAAGAACGGCTTTATTAGCCACGAGGAGTTCTCCGGACCCAAACATGATGAGCTCTAAGCAGCTGAATCATGATGCACCTCCCTAGCTCAATGCTCTTCTACTCAGGGAAACCGTAGTTCAGTTTTTACTAACACAAATGATTCTCATTATAAATCCATATCCCGTTTAGTAGAAATAATATGTAACACCTAGGTGTAAGGTGGCTTTAGACGGTGCGCGATTGTCACTCCCAAGCTTGGCAGTAATAGTTTTAGCTAACCGTGCTAAGGCAACCTAAGTCATTTTAAAGTTTTGTTGAGTCGTTTTGTACTTAGTTTATAAAATTGTTGGCGTGGTTTGTTATAATTTAAGCTCAGTTTTAAGCTAGTTTAGTTTTAAACAGATTGCAGCATAATATTACATTTCGTTTCTTCTATACTTGTGTACTTGTTTTTTCTCAAATGATGACGATTTAATTATGGCTTCTATAGAATTTATTTTACATCAGAATTTTATTTTATGCTTTTAAATTTTACTATGTTATGTATTCATTACAAATATTAAATTTGACTAAGTAATTAAATAGTATCTAAGAATATAAACTGTTTGAATTCATTCCACTGTGGTTCAATAAATATTTATAATCGTAATGACTTTTTTATTTAAAACTTACTTATGCCCATTTTTTTAGGGTTTCGTATTCTACAAGAAACCCCTATAGTTTCGCCATGTCCGTCCGTAGCTTAGCTCAGAGACTATAATGTGCTAGAAAGCTGTAATTTGACATGTATATACTTAATAGTAATTTTAATTTTTTAGGGTAGTACCACCCTTTCACCTGAAGTAGGGATGATTTTTTCTCGCGTACTCCATGGTGTGGCTTATCATTAGATAGGTCTATAAAAAGTATGGGGGGATTGTAACTTTTGGATTATGGGATTCGTTTGTGAAATATTAAGCTTTAGTGCCAATTTTTGTTAGTCGAGTGCCCAGCCCCCCCAAAACTATGGGTTTGGGGTCGTGAAAAAAATCACAGCTAAGTAGGCGTTAAAAGTTTACGAGTAATAGACGTAATAGTCGACTAACTTATAAAATATACTTGAAGAAAAAAAAATCATTTTTTTTGTACCAGCATTGAAAATTACTTAAGACGCTGCCAGTCGACGATTATTTTTGTTCGAAACGAAAAAAGAAATACTTGTGAACAAGCCACATCTCCTATTTTATAATGTATAGTATATGTGAATAAAGATGTACCCATCTTTAATCACTTCGATAAATAATCCTACCGACCGCTGCAATGACGACAAACACACGTCGGAGCGTGGTCCGCCTTAGCTTTTCGAATAAATTAATGATATAAATTATGTATAATTACTTATCAAAAATCTATCCTAATAGAAATCTAGATCTACATATTACCTATCTTTAACAATAAATCACAAGTTGATTTTAATAGTAGGTATATAAAATATTTCGATCATAAATTCTAAAACGTATCATTTTGACATAACATCTTTATCGTGAAAAGTTTCTGCTATTATGTTTTCAGCTTAATAGAAATCTAGGTAGGAACCTGAAGTAATATACTTATAAAAATAGGAGATGTGGCTTGTTCAGAAGTATTTCTTTTTTCGTTTCGAAAAAGAGCAATCAGCGACTGGCAGCTATGCTGTGTAAACTACGAAACCCTACATTGTTAGGTACTTACTTGTAGTTTAGAGTTGGAACTTATAAATTCCTTAGAAAATATATACGATTGGTATAATATTATAAAGGTCAACTACTAGGTAGGTACATCTATACTAATATTATAAATGCGAAAATACTCTGCCTGTCTGTGACGTTATTACGTCCAAACCGCTTGTGATGAATTTTCATAAAGAGATAGTTTGGTCTTGGGGCGGCCATAGACTACTTCCCCCCCCAATTTCATTTTTTCAGGAATTTCAATGTTTTACAATAAAGTCGTCCAAATTATTTCTTGAACCTACGCCGACGAAGTCGCGGGCAAAAGCTAGTCCTAAAATAAAACATTGATGCCACACTCAGTCGTATATTGATAAATCATTACTTAGGTTAAAACATCCAGTAGGTTTATAAGATTATGTTAAGTTTAACCTATGTACATAAAATATTCATATAAAAAGTAGTGTCGTCGCGAAGAGCTGCTGCTAAGTGGATCCAGCTTTGAAAAAAGTAAGCAAATCTACATTAAAGTACTAATGTACCTACCTTCCTAAGTGGAGTATGCATACCTACGTATACACATCAATCAATAATTAACAATCAACTTTAGTCTGAAATGATTAAACGAAACCTTTAAAAAAAATTTAACCAATATATTTTTATACTGTGGGTCCAAATTTTTTCAATTTTTGTCTGCTGAACGTTCATATGGCTGGTTTCATATTTATTTCGATCAAAATGTTAATGAAAACACGATAATTTTTAATTTCATAAATTTTTCAACAGTTTTGCCAAATCTCTAGCTGACCTGTGCCCGCTTCGCTGGTCGAGAAAGTTTCACATCTGGTATTCAGCCTATATGTTGCAGAGGACTAATAACTATATAACAAATAAAGTTTAATCAAAATCCGTCCAGTAGTTTTTGCGTGAAAGTCGGACGACAGACAGACAGACAAAAATTTCAAAATATTTTTTTTGGCTTGTGATACTTGTATAAAGGCCCTTAGGAGTATTTTTTTTAGTTTTTATTCAATGTACAGAATTGAACTCTTCTACAGTTTTATTATATGTATAGATGAGTTGTCAAATGGCATGAAGAAAATACAAATTTTCGTATTTCTAGATGATTAAACAGTTTCGATTCAATCGTTTGATAAAACAATTTGAATGTCTATTGCCCGCTTTGCCGTATGAGGCACAACGTAATAACAAAATATCTTAGAATTTTATAAAGAATTAAAAATCATAATTGCTCGTCTAAAAATGAAACCATTCTAAAATCTTGGTAACAATGAAAGTGATTTCTGAGAAACAGCATCAAATAATTAACAAAATTTAATAATATTGTCCCGAGTATTGAGTAATTGCACTTGAATTTAACTTGTTAAAATTTCATTGTTGTTATTACAGCAGCTCTTGCGCGAATTATTCTTAAATCTATTTACATAAAACTAACACGTATAAAATAGAATATTTTGACTTTAGTCCTAATGACTAGAACGCTTTGCGTAGATGGGCAAGTACCCTGAGCTTCTACGACCATAAAGGATATCTCCCTATTCCCTCACAAAGAAACAAATACCTACTCAATCCAAAACCTGACATCCATATCATAGCATTTCCAAAATACTTTACTTCCAAAATAACTTAATAACAATCCCATCGGGTAAAAATAATCACAACCTTTTCGCTTAACCAGATCTGACTTTTTTTCTCTCATTTTTGTCTTCCTTGGTCTGAGCTATTCTTTTCCCCCTTACGAAAGCTTAAAATTCTAAATATTAGGTACAATGTCAAAAATTTTATTTTATTATTTCTCATAATCTAACATTTATCTTCGTCCAATAGACGTCCTGATTTAATAGAAAATGACTTATGCATCTTAAATGAATACATGACTAGTATAGTATTAATAAGTTTTACAGTTTCTAATATAAATAAATTTAAGTAGGTACTAATTGATTTTTTTGTTCCACTTGGAGACGGAACAAGCAGAAGATTATGCTGATAAGTTAAACTACTGCCTGACATTACTGACCTACATTTTTAATAGGTACATTGTAGGTATAGACGAGATCATTTGATTCGAGATAAACCTTAGTACAACTAAATCTATTTAAAAATTGGTGGTTGGCCGCCAAAGAGATCAATTTATATTCTACTACATTGCCAAAAAAAATATCACATCAAGCATTTCCAAAATTATTTTACACAAAGATCACGATAGTTTTTTGGTAGGTATATTTAAAGTACTGATAGCATAGACATAGAGCTATGTTACTACTAACATTTAATAAATAACATTACGAATAATTATCAAAAACGCATCATTGTGCTTAATTTGGCATACCTACTGTATAGGTTGAAGGCCAAAAGGGACCTTAGTCCTTGTCAAAATTCGAAAGGTTATTTAGTGCACCCAAATATTTAGAACACCCTTGTCGTAATAGACTTAAATTGTCATAGTACCATTGTGGAGGGTGCTTAAAAGAATATGGTCGCCATTCAGAGGGAAAATCCCATTGTCTTTTGACAGATTCACAATGGGACTATGACAGTTAAAGTGGATTGCGATTATCAGTGAGTAAACGCAATAGGGCTGCAAAATCATAACCATACCACAATATTCAAGGAACTTACTTCTTCCTAGAATATGTCTTCATATCAGCATGATAGAATTTCTTCGGCTTTGGTTTTTCTTTTTGAACATTTGCTCCTGGCTCAGCTCCATGACGGCTTGTTCTAGTTCTCTTCCCGCTAGGGCCAGCCTCTGAGATATCCTTGGAGCTTGATCCAGATGACTGAGGCTCTGGTGACTTAGACTCTGGTAACTTAGTCTCTGGTGACTTAGACCGTCTAGAATATGTTCTAGGCACGGGTTTAGGCTTTTCCATAACGCTCACATGCAGCTCCAAATGCTTCACCAAACAGGTCTTATCTTTGAAGTGCTTACCGCATGCTTCGCATTCCAGTTGCTCATGCATCATCAAGATATGGTTCGAAATATGACTTTTAAAATGAAACTCCTTCTCGCAGAAGTTACATACAAGTGGTCCATCATTTATCTGTACGTGAACCTCGGTATGGTCTGAGAGTTGAGTGTAGCTGGAGAATGTCCTCGGGCATTCCGTGCAGTCAAGCAACTTCAAGAATAGATCATCATCAGCGTAATCTGATTGCACACTGGATGTATCATCAATTATCCCAGAGCCATGAGGCTGGTCATCCTGTTCTTGCTGGACACCAGGTTCTACCACATCTTGGAGAAGGTTGGGCATACCACCAAATAACTCGTGAGACATTCCATGCACATTCTGCTGAATGTCGGGCACATCAGCTAACATCTCCGGGATAAAAGGTTCAGAAATAGCTTCTGGATCCTGCTCAGAGATGGGCATATCAATAATTACTTGAACATCAGGTTCAATATTTCGCTCAGAGACAGCCGCATCAGCAGATTCTGGGACATCAGTTTGCCCAGAAACAGGCACATCAACCGATTCTGGGACATCAGTTTGCACAGGAACTGTCACAACAGATTCTGGAACATCAGTTTGCCCAGAAACAGGCACATCAACAGTTTCTGGGACATCAAGTTCAACATTTTGCTCAGCCACGGCCACATCAGGTAATACCACATTTTGCTCAGGGACGGTTGTATTAGCTTCCACCACATTTTGCGGGATGAGGGCATCACCAAATAGCTCTGAAATAAAGTAAAACATGCTGTAGCATCCGTTATCTAAATAGTTCAACTAACAGGTAAGAACCATACTTCTTATTACAAAATATTTCATTATTGTCTATTGAAAATACAGATTTTACAAACAAAAATAACCATATGTCGGGGACAAACTTTATTGTATAAAAAGAGTAGGTATTTTAAGTTAATTAATTAATTATGAAGGTAATTAAAGTTTTTAAATAGAATAGACATAATGGTGTGTCAATTAGGGATGATCAGGTAGGTTCCCAATTACTTACCATCTTGAGTGGGTGATTGTGGACCTTTATGACCCTCCATTTTGAAATTTGATTAATTCTCTTATCTAAAAAAAACAATAAAAGAAACTTGGTTAAAAATGATACAACAAAAAGATAAATACAAGCTTTTATTTAACTTGCAATGTATGTATGTATGTATGAATGAATTTATGTAGGTAACTATGTTTGTTATGGTGGAATCTTGCAACTTAATTTCAAAGCCTAACACCCTCCATTTTGAAATTTGATTAATTCTCTTATCTAAAAAAACAATAAAAGAAACTTGGTTAAAAATGATACAACAAAAAGATAAATACAAGCTTTTATTTAACTTGCAATGTATGTATGTATGTATGAATGAATTTATGTAGGTAACTATGTTTGTTATGGTGGAATCTTGCAACTTAATTTCAAAGCCTAACCAATTGAGCTGAAATTTTGCATACTTATGTAAAATGATGGTGACAATTAAATAATATATGGTGATTGGTGACAGTGAGTTGATCTGGTGATGGGAGTCAGGAGCTGTTTAACATACACTTACACAACTAGAGAGATAATAGAACTTCTTAGTAAATACTGTGGTTGAGTAAAAACTTGGCAACAATGTTTAAATGATGTGACAGGGGATAGATAGCGCGCTGGTGCTTGATGTTTGAATTATTTTACAAAAGCTTGTCACTGAAAAATATTTTTCAACAGAATATTAATGTACATTATATCCCAGGATGTATAAATGTATATTATCTTAATGTATCACACACACAACAGGTAATGTAATGTATAACATAATATTTAAATAAAATCACAAGGATCACTTTGAAACATCTTAAGAGCTAGATGAAGCTACGTCTGTTTCTCGCTACAATGCCTAGAAGAATCAGGCAACAATGTGCTTATAATTTTATATAAGCTCTTATTTATCTTGCAATGAATGTTTGTATGTATGTAACTATTTTTGTTCGGTGGAATCCTGCAACTCCATTATGAAATAGTTGTCCCCCAACCGATTGAGCTGAAATTTTGAATACACCTTTAGTTCTGGTGACAATACAATAATAAGTTGATAAGAGCTGATCTGATGATGGAGTCAGGAGCTGTTCAACAGTCACAACGGAACTCCTTAGTAAAAACTTTGCATTTGCAAAAGCTTGTCATTGGAAAATATATATATATATATTTTTAACAGAAATCTTATTATTATTTAACATATATTTTTGTTTTTAAATTGTTTTTGAAAGTAGGTGGCCACTTCGACCGCTCTATCTCTATTATTCAACTAATGGCCGCAGATCTGACACTTATTTTCGACCATGCATGCATTTACTCACGCATCAAGTGTCATTGTCATTTGCATATTTTTTTTGTAATCATTCTGTTTGTTTGCATTCATTTGCTTTTTTTAGGGTTCCGTACCCAAAGGGTAAAAACGGAACTCTATTACTAAGACTTCCCTGTCCGTCTGTCTGTCACAGGGCTGTATCTCATGAACGGTGATAGCTAGACAGTTGAAATTTTCACAGATTATGTATTTCTGTGGCTGCTCTAACAACAAATACTAAAAATAGAATAAAATAAATATTTAAGGGGGGCTCCCATACAACAAACATGATTTTTTTGCCGTTTTTATAGTTGATGGTATGGAACCCTTCGTGCGCGAGTCCGACTCGCACTTGGCCGGTTTTTTATTGTTTTGTATTATATTGAGAAATTATTGACGGTTGTAAAACACTCCAAGCCAGCAGCCATTTTGCAATTTGCAACATGTTTGTAATTACCGGCCCCACGGGGATGTGATATGGAATAAGGTGAAGAAGTGAAAATGAGACCTTAAAGACTAACACTAGAGTGTGTGGTAATACTTCAGTAGTTATTTATGTAAGTAAGTACTCTTAACGTATGTAGATACCTACTCTAAGGCTTGAATATAGTTTCCTTCCTACGTAGCTGGCACTTTTCTTTGGAGTTTCAAGTGAAACACTATTCCAATAAGATTCTTTTTGGGAACAAAGTCTAGAGACGAAGAAGTGTACCTACTTGGCAAAATTACCAAACTTACCTTTTCAAGTGGGTGTTTTTATCTTCTTCGAGCTTGAATTTCACAAGGACGCGGTAGGTACGAGGACGCGGACGCCGGTGCTCGTTCTTACTCTGAAAGGAAAAGATGCTAGCAATAAATATAGATTACCTTAATTAAACAAGAGTACCTACACACAATAAAAAACATTGAATGTTATGCAGGTATAGGAAATTAATACTAAAAACAAAAATATTACCGACAAGACAGCGACCACCAACACCAACAAAAACAAAGCAATTTTGTTATTGATCGATCGAGACCAGAGGCCGGCTGGGAGGGGATATGACGCTGAGAAGCTGACCGATGATTGGAGAAGAGAAAGTCAGCAATGCTGCCAACAACAATGGTCAATTCAAAACGTTAGATTTATTATATATTTATATGTTGTCTGTAAAAAATACGGCCGATTTTATTTATTTATTTATACTTTAATTGCACTTATAAAATAAATACAAAAAGGCGGACTTAATGCCGAGGCATTTTCTACCAGCCAACCTATTGGTAGTGGAAATATGTAGTTGGCAAATAAAAAAAAAAACTTAAAAACTAGGTAATGAAAACATGGAAAAATAATATATTTAATTTTACATTATATTTAAAATAAATACCACAGAAAATATTATTATAATAATATAAGAATATAGATACTTACTTATATAAAAATATATAAATATATAGATATATATTTATGTACTTATATCAAATTACTTATATAAAAATTATAAACCTTATGTTGTATAAAATAAGTGCAGTTTCTAAATGAGTTCTTAAAGTCATGCAGGATAAGTAAAGTACCACCTAAAGTACCCAACCAGGGTTTATAAATGTTTATGGAAATGTTCGCGAGTCAATTTTTTTGAGTTAACTTTTCTTATATCATACGGTACCTTTACGTGCCTCGTGGCGCGAACCACAGAGTACATTATGCGCGAACACCTAGCAGACATATTTATTTTAATTTGCAGCATAAAGATTGACGACCTTATTGAACTTAAACGTCAACGAAAATTTTTTTTTGCCCTCTAGGAGTTTCATTGCTAAGAGAAATTGAAGGTTTTCATCAAAATTACTATCCAAATCAGAAGAAAACATTATGTATGTTTGAACCCTGCAAAGAGCGCGCCCGTATACTCTGTGGAGCGCGCCACGACACGACACAGTAGTGTGCACACCCACCCCACGCGAGTGGCGTGTCGCGCCACGACACGACACGGAAGTGTGTCTCTGCCATTATGTATGTATGTTTGAACCATCGACTACATAGCCTAATAGACGCCTAATGGCTTCATTTCTTCAAACAAACAACTCTGTCAAGTCAGTGAGGTATGAGGTACTGGGGGAGCCGGAAAAAGCATTCTAATTTCAAAATCACGTCATTTTGAAATACTACTCAGAGACTTGATTCACTAGGGATGGGAAGTGTTGACATGAGTTGTCGATAGCAGTCAGAGGCACGTCCAAATATTATATTTGGCACATACCCACATTTTGCAGTAGTTAGCAGTCCATACGTGACAGGTTGCAAGCCCATCGCCGCTTATAAAAATACTTACTAGGTACTGGTTTCCTTACGATGCGATGTTTTCCTTCACCATTTTAAACACGTGTTTAAAATGGTGAATGTATAAATATCAATTGCTGTTCGTTAGTCTCGCTAAAACTCGAGAACGGCTGAACGGATTTATTTTATCTTGGTCTTTAAATATTCGTGGAGGTCTATGAAGGTTTAAAATGTGAAAAAAAAATCGAATAATTGCCGGGAAAACCTAAAAATAGCCCTTTTCTTTTTCCCATACAAAAGTTAAAAAAACGTAGAGTCCATTTGAGCTTTATTAGGTTTGATAGTACGGGAACGGGAACGGGATCGGGATCGGGATCGGGATCGGGATCGGGATCGGGATCGGGAACGGGAACGGGAACGGGAACGGGAACGGGAACGGGAACGCGAACGCGAACGCGAACGCGAACGCGAACGCGAACGCGAACGCGAACGCGAACGCGAACGCGAACGCGAACGCGAACGCGAACGCGAACGCGAACTAATTCTAAAGCGATAATATGATAAATGCGAATAGCAAATAGATTACTTCATATCCATGTAGGTACAACGCGAGCGAAGCCGCGGACGGAAGCTAGTTGGCAATAAGTAGTTTTACTAGTTAGGTCCAACTGTTGTTGTTACTACTATGTAGGTTTATCGATCATCAATTATTGAGTAGTGACTAGTGATACAACACTATTGACTTTCGACAAGGAAAATAACCAGTCTAACTTGAGCTTGTGGTAATGGTTTTTTAGCATAAACAGACGAGATGTGCACGGGTCAAGGAAGTGGTCGGTACTACTGCAGGTTTGACGCGCGGTATTTTTTATCGGCCGTATAAGACTGACCTTTTGGATGTCAATGTTCGCCTTGCATGCGGTGTCTTTTTGGGCTGTGTAGTCGATGGTTTGAACCCTGCAAAGAGCGCGCCCGTATACTCTGTGGAGCGCGCCACGACACGGCACAGTTGTGTGCACACCCACCCCACGCGAGTGGCGTGTCGCGCCACGACACGACACGTAAGTGTGTCTCTGCCATAAGTGTGTTTCCGGCATTATTTAATATATTATGCTCTTTGTCTGTGGCTGTGGTATACATACATCACACACACATGTCCTGTGGTAATAACCTCACTTTTTTTTTCGATATGTCTTGTCTTGCCACCCGAGGAGTTTACTGAGTTTAGTACTTTGTTGGCTAAATCTTTCCTTTACTTACATTAAGTATAAAAAGTCAGTAAGGTACTTGAGTAGGTTGTAATCTTTATGGTTTTCTGTTCAATGTCCACTTTGTGTACTTCCAGAAAATCAATATGTATTGTGTTCAGTGTGTTTTGCTTCAGGCAATTTCAGAATGCTGAACAGTGTTAGCATCCACCTCCAGGAGATGTACCTACAAGGAACTTACGGTAAGAATGTCAATATAGGAAAGTACCTACGCCATAGTTCCAGCCTCGGAAAAACCCGTAGAAATGCAAGTGATCCGAGAAGGCAAAATTTTGGAAATTACGTGGGGAGGGGCTTTTCTTGAAGATTTCCTATTTGCATTTTCCTCGCATCTTCAAAGTTTTTGCGGTTCTCCAATACTTTTTTGTTGCTTATAAACGATTGTTACGGTACAATACATAGTGTACTTACATTTTTCACCTATCGTTTATCGTTATTACATACATATAAAAATTACATAACACGTTTTCAAAAAATGTACTCTGTGTTTTTCAAGATGGCGGAAAATGCACATGGAAAATCTTGGTAATATTCATATTCATTTATTTATTTATTGCTCCAGTTGGTTATAATGGTCCTAAGGTATCACAGAGTTTAACAACGTGGACCCCGCTGGGGCACTACAATAATCTATTTTTTTTATACTTAATTTAGGTGTTGTTTTTCGGATTTTAAGTTCCCCCTTCTCTTTATCTGATTTTTTATCTACATAGGTACAATGTTATACTAGCATACTACAGTAAATTTCATCATAATCAGTTTGATCGTTTAGGTTTGATTAGAATACAAACTTAAATATATAAAAACTCACAAACTTGGGCATTTATAATATTAGGATGACCTGATGATTACCAGGCAAATCCTACTAGCTTACCTACCTGCTCAGGCAGACTGCTAGTTATTACATTAATATTATGTAGGTACATACCTAAGTACCCATACAAATATGAAACTGTGAGCGGGTCAGCTAGAACAAAGTTAAATATTGTTTTAAGCGCTAGATAGGTATGTATGTTATGTAGATCACTCACCCTGCTAACTGTTTTGTTGTTTCAGCTTACACAAAATATGGTCACAATGCAGTCTCAGGGAATGCTTAATATTCTGTAGCCGTGACAAAATTACTAGTTGTAAATGAAGAAGAAACAAATAGGACTTATGAAATTGACATACAAGAGATGACATTGGAGATGCCCGCTGAAAATGTTAAAATAGGTAACATTTCAAGTAGTACAAAATCTTCCCGAAAGAATGAATACAAACATATTAATGTGCTTCCATTGTTCTATTGTGATGTGTGCAACATAGAAAAAAATATCCAAATATAGGATATCCAGACATTTAAAATGACATGCAAAGGGAAAATCATATTCCTGCAAAAGATGTTATAAGGGCCTTATTGCAATAGTGATTTAGCTACCCAAATGCTAATTCACACTGGAGGAAAGCCATATCCTTGCAACATATGTGATAAGGGCCTTATTGCAAAAGTAATTTAGCTACCCACATGATAATTCACACTGGAGAAAAGCCACATTCCTGCAACAGATGTGCTTGTCATATCTGTTGCATCTTTTGGATATTCTCCAGTGTGAATTTGCATGTGGGTTTTTGAAATCACTATGCAATAAGGCCCTTATCACATCTGTTGCAAGAATATGGATATTCTCCAGTGTGAGTTAACATGTACCGACATTTAAATAACTTTTGCAAAAAAGGCCCTTATGACATCAGTTGCCAGAATATGGCTTTTCTCCAGTGTGAATTAGCATTTGCGTGGCTAAAACACTTGCAATAGGGCCCTTATAACATCTGTTGCAAGAATATGGCTTTTCTCCAGTGTGAATTAGCATTTGGATAGCTAAATCACTTTTGCAATAAGGCGGCCCTTGTCACATCTGTTGCAAGAATATGGCTTTTCTCCAGTGTGAATTTGCATTTGGATAGCCAAATTTCTTTTGCAATAAGGCCCTTATGCCATGTTTTACAGGAATGTGATTTTCCCCTTGTATGTAATTTTAAATGTCTGGATAACTGATATTTGAATGTTTTTTTTTATGTTGCACACATAGCAATGGAACAATGGAAGCATATTATTGTGTTTGTATTCAATTTTTTGAGAAGATTTTATATTATTTGAGATGTTAGGCATTTATTACAGATTGGAGAAAACATGAGCAAGTTCACACTGGAGAAAAGCCATATTCTTGCAACATGATATGTGATAAAGCAAGCACTGAAAAATCTTTTTTGACAACCAAAGGTGATGTTGGGCAATACTACGTAAACAAGAAATGATACAGTTCAATAAATGTACAGGTAAGGTTTCAGTACCTACTTACTAAGTAGCGTTGGTACATAAATATGTGTTTTACAAACTTACATCAAATTAAATAATTCATTATATATTTTATTGTTCCAGGTTGTGTCAAATGCTGATTTGGAGATCATGGCTCATTGGCGAGGCAGCACACATGACTCCAAGTATATTTTTAACAAGTGTCCTGAAAGAATTTAAAGGCAGATTTTAAGGAGATTCTGGTTATGCTTATACTACGTACCCTTCACCCTCACACGCCTTCCATTACGTCCTGCCGAGCTTCGCGTCGCCGTCTGGGGTTGAGGGGTGCTTAGCCCCCCAAGACACACCCGCTGCACGTTGCACAACAAGCACAGGCCGCCGTCAGTCGTCCCTGTCGCTGCAAACATCTACGTGAGGAGAGACAGTTGGAATCGGATGTGCATGGCCAGGCATATCAGCATCACCATGACCAGCGGCAAAGATGGTTGACGTTAGGCAGTTTGCTGACCGTAAAGCATAAGCCAAATCCTCTTTGCACAATGTTTTGCTGACCCCACATTAAAGTGGATAAAAAGAGATGAAAATGATGAAGCATCTTGTTACACAAAAAGAAGAAATGTACAACCAAGCTGAAATAAGGAACACTAACACATTAAACAATGTTTTGGAGTATAGAAGCAAAGGTTTCAGTGTTTATTAAGAGGATTCACTATAAAATTAGAGAAAAATATTTATTTATTGTTGCATTGGCAATACTGCAAAATATTGTAATGCACAGACAACTAGACAAAATCTGCTCGAGGAAGTAGGAAGTGATGACAATGTTCCAGTGACACGGGCAATAAATAACTCAATTCAACTAAACTACATGTTTAAACTAAAATAAATAATATTTTGAATCTACAGTTAAGTTTTTATTACCATGTTAGTATAATCGATAAAAAACATGCATGATGTGTGGATCTAAGAAAGTATAAAGAACTCATGCTTTTTTAGGGTTTCGTAGTCTACGTACAAGAAACCGCCATGTGCGTCCGCAGCTTAGCTCATCAGAGACAATGCTAGAAAGCTGTAATTTGGCGTAAATGTACCTACATAATAGTCACGCCGATAAATTGGTACAATAAAATCTTTTTTTTTTTAACATGTATTTCCCCTACTCCTAAAGTAAGGATGTATTTTTTTTCGCATACCTACTTGGTGTGTGGTGTCGTTAGATAGGTCTTTAAAAATATTGCGGGTTTGTGAAAACAACTTTTCGATTAGTTTATGAAATAAATACTATAAAGTGTTATTTTTTGTTAGTCAACTGTCTCCCCCTTCCCCTACCAACTAAAGCTATAAATCATAGTATAGTATATATATAAATATAAATATAGTATATATATATATATATATATATATATAAATATAATATATAAATATAGTACATCACGTCCTGACGGAATGTGTACGGAATGCGGCTCTACGACAAAATTCTCAGTTGGTTGGAAATAATATAGGCACATGTAATAGTATTTTGGCCTCGCCGCTATCTGTCGAGGCCAAAATACTATATAGATTATATATCTCATCGCTGGAACGGGATAGTTAGGTTTGGATTTTATAAATATTTTTGTTATGTTATTAGGTAGGTTTTTTAATTAATGTACAATTACCTACGTAGTTAATAATAGAGTTGTGGTGTTTAGTTTGTTTTTACTGGGGTGACATAGTCGTTGTCGACCAAAGCCCCATTAAATAAATAAAGATTTAAAAAAAAAAAAAAGAGTCAGTCACTCACAGGCACATGTAATAGTATTTTGGCCTCGCCGCTATCTGTCGAGGCCAAAATACTATATAGATTATATATCTCATCGCTGGAACGGGATAGATAGGTTTGGATTTTATAAATATTTTTGTTATGTTATTAGGTAGGTTTTTTAAATTAATGTACAATTACCTACGTAGTTACTAATAGAGTTGTGGTGTTTAGTTTTTTTTACTGGGGTGACATAGTCGTTGTCGACCAAAGCCCCATTAAATAAATAAAGATTAAAAAAAAAAAAAACGGAGTCAGTCAGTGACTGACATGACAGTCACACACAACTGACACTGACACACTACACATTTTTTTTTTTTTTTTTTAATTTATTAAACGTAAGAAAAAAAAGGGCTTTGTCGCTTTGCGACCACACCGCCCAATCGAAAAGAGGAAAACACTACACATTCACAAGTTCACCAAAGACCCAATGAATTGAAATTGAATTGACCCAAAGAGCATGAAATCACAAGTTCACAATCACAGTGTAGTGTGGGAGCGGGGAGCGTGTTTTTTGAATTGATTTTAATATTATGAGCCAGACTGTACCTTCTGATTCTGACTGCATTCATTCGTCATTCGGCCTTTCCAGCTCAGCTGGAGGTTAAAGAGCTTGCGGCGCGTTTGTGTTGTGTTGATCCGGAAAGAAGCAAGATCACTGAGAGCTTTCTAATAATTTAATTGCGATAAAAATATGCACTACTAATTTCTAAAAATAAAAATGTTGTCTAACAAGAGACTGGTCGCGTCTTGTGCTATAGCATTTTGTTGTAACGTAGCCCTTTTGGTCCTATTTGTGAAATATCAATCCGGTGAAAAGTGCTATGTTACGATCAACGAACATCAAAAGGTAACTACCATTCTGCCTGACAACTTTTTAAGTATCGGAATAGATGCTTCAGAAATTCAAAACTATGATAATATTGATTTCACGAATCCGAGATTGAGAGAACTCGCGGCGGCGTTATCCCCGGCGCGGCTGAGGCTTGGAGGCACGATGTCCGACCGGCTTGTCTTCACCAAGAATGATAACCAAATTTCCTGTGAAAAACCTTGCCCCAAGGAGAATCACTCCAAACATTGCTCATTTGTCAAAAAGCTATGCAAACATAAAGTGTTACCATTTTTTGTTATGACTGGCAACAAATGGAGCACAATTAATGAGTTCTGCAATTACACTGACTTAAAATTACTTTTCACATTCAATGTCCTACTCCGTGATGAGCATGGCTGGAATGAGCACAATGCCAAAGAACTCGTGGAGTACTCTAAGCACAGGCAGTATGATGTTGATTGGCAGCTTGGAAATGAGCCTAATTCATTCAAACATGTCTTTAATGAAACAGTTACACCTAAAATGTTAGCACATGACTTTGAGAAGTTAAGGAAGCTTCTGAACCATTCTGGATACAAAAAGTCATTGCTGGTTGGGCCAGACACCACACGCCCTCAGGCTAGTCGACCTGAGTGTCTCATCTACATGTCTGAATTCTTAGGAAACGCTTCACACATTATAGATGCTCGATCATGGCATCAATACTACATAAACAGCGAAACTGCCACACTAGAAGATTTTTGGAATCCTGATACATTGGATTTACTGAAAGGCCAGATTGAGGAAATGAGGAACCACACTGTAAAGTATAAACAGATACCGATGTGGCTCACAGAGACCAGTAGCTCTTACGGGGGAGGGGCACCTGGTCTATCAAATTCTTTTGCCGGGAGCCCTCTATGGATTGATAAGCTAGGACTCTCTGCAAAGCACAACATCACAACTATTGTAAGGCAAAGTTTTATCGGCAAGTACTACAGTCTAATCAGTGATGATCTAGAACCCCTACCAGACTGGTGGTTAAGTGTATTGTACAAGAAACTGGTTGGCAACAAAGTTCTGAATGTCAAATGCAAGTGTTCTCGCTTCCAGAGAATGTATGCTCATTGCACTAACAGAAAATACTCAAACGATACTTCGGCTATCACTATTTACGCTATTAACTTGGAGATGAAAATGGCAAGGTTCTACTTAAATGGCACTGCCCTGCACGGTGAGAACTATATTATTGATGAGTTTATTGTCAGTGCTCCGTCTAATAACAGGATGTCAAAGACGGTATTGCTAAACGGCTGGCCTCTTTATTATGAATCCCCATTGCCAGAGCTACAGCCACGTCATCACAACTTTGGCACCCAAATATCTATGCCTCCATACTCAATTGGCTTTTGGGTAATCAAAAACACATCCATCAAGATTTGCAAGTAATCTGTGTGCTTTAAATTTTAGATGTTGCATTCCAGTTTGATTATAATTACTTGATCCAAGATGATACCCAGTGAATCTTATCTTTATTAGTAAATAATCCTTCATCTTGCAGTGTTATTGAACTGTTCTAACCAAGGCATTTTATATTTACTGTTTTACTACTTGTATGCATGATTTATGCAGTGATCTGATTTGATTAGGATTTTATTTTTATTAAATAGGAAGCTTGAGGATGGTCTCGTAAAAATATAATCAATATTAGTAATTTTGCAATTTGTTGAGGTATATTTTTGTATGTTGTTTTTTGAAAGCTTAAATTGTACTTTATTTGGTAATTTTCTTTGGAAAATGTAAACCAAATTCCTTTTTAAGTTATTTTTTTTAATGAAATCTTTTTCATGAAACAACCTGTTCTGTGAGTTAGTGAATTCTATTTTCCGTTGCAAGAAATCAGGTTGAACAAAGTCTTTGTTTCTTTGAAATTAGAAAAAAGTCTTTTAAAAGACTATTTCCTATTTTCAGTGGTTGTTTTAGCACAAAACTTTTAGGTATTTTAAGTCAAATTGTGTTAAATATTATAAGTTCTGTTTCTTATTACCTATTCATGTACAGGTTCCTATTTACATATTGATACAAAATACTCTTGAATGTGAACTTAAGAGCAAATGTTTCAGTGAGTTGTTTCTATTCTATTAGTTGTACTTTATTATACACCCAGCCATAATTACCACCACAGAACATACATTTTCATAAAATTCTGACTAGCTTGGTCAAAATGCGATAAACATCATTAATTCATTACATTATGCTTGACCCTATCTTAACTGGGCCTTGCATTAAGTCAAGGAAATGTCCATTTGACTTTGAACTCCTTATCATTTATAAATGCAACTATTGGAAGATAAGGGACTTATATAATAATTATTTAAAAAACACTATAGAAATTATTTTGCGATTTGCAAGTAGTTTCCGAAAAGGTCATAACGGTTACTTATAACGTTTTCAATCAAGTGTTTGATTATTAAGATACTATACATACTTTACTCAGTACAGGCCTGCGCACATTCGCGGACGGCAGAGGATTTTAAAATTGTAATTTGTATTTAATTTTTACATAATAAGGTATATTTTAATGCCAATTCAATTGATAAATTTTAAATCCTCTGCAGCTGTCCCGTCCGCCAATGTACGCAGGCCATACGTCTTACTAAGTTTGCATGGGACCAAGTTGCTGAAACTAAAAGTTGTTTTGATTTGACTGATAAAAAAAAGTGTTCATAAAAACCTTATAATATGTTGGCCAAATGCATGAAAGGCCATAGATACAAAAGACTTAAAAACTTTGTACACTTGAGTAAATTTCCTTGAAAATATGTACATTCAAACCATATGTCCTATGTGTTACAATAAAACTATACTTAGTTAAACTCGAAGCTATATTTACTTGTTATAATAATTATACAAATAATGTAAGGTTACAATGTACCTACCTATCCAGATGGTAGTTATCTACAGAAAAAACTGGATGAATATAAAATAGTATGTGCCATTTAAAAACCAGATTTTACACTGTTGTTATTTAAATTCACTGCCAATTAATATTCTATTACATAATATAAATACGTATACTCTTGTTGAAAAAAATAATGTTTTTACAAACGAGGTGCGATAAAAAAAGGAAAAAAATAAATCCGGCCAAGTTCGACTCGCGCACGAAGGTTTCCGTACCATTATCTATAAAAAAAAACACGTTTGTTGTATTGGAGCCCCACTTAAATATTTATTTTATTCTGTATTTAGTATTTGTTGCTATAGCGGCAACAGAAATACATAATTTGTGAAAATTGTAACTGTATAGCTATCACGGTTCGTGAAATATAGCTTTGTGACAGACAGACGGATAGCGAAGTCTTAGTAATAGGGTCCCGTTTTTACCCTTTGGGTACGTAACCCTAAAAAGATGTTTTGTCACCGCTTTCGCCTACAACTAATTTACTGAAACAACGAAATAATTAATAATGATAAAATTGTCAACACGCCTTTATACTTATTAAGCTATAGCTACATTATGTACATTAAGTTAATGTTGTTCATTAGGTATTATAAATTATATTTAATATATCTAATTAAATTATTATAAGTAAGTAATATTATTAGGTATAGGTACCACTTTGTGTCTCTATTATGTATGTTATAATATAAGTAATGTAGTGCCTACTGTTTTACATTCGTTTTCTTATATATTATATACGGTATATACCTACACTATTACATGGCTTTATTGTTGTGATTTTGCGGTGCCTAAATGTAAGACTGATTAGTTACAATTTATATGAGCCATATAGCAATCTATTGGCAGATTGATAGTATATTTTGCATAGTAGTATTTGTATTCAGTTATCAATGTGAATTATATATAGCTACATTTTTATTTTATTTCTTATTATATAATATTATTATACAACATACATGTTATACCAATATTAAAGGTACGTAACATAAGCCTTAGGGGTCTTTATGTATTACTTCTCAATTTATCCATGTTATGACGTTTAAAAACGGCAACTGTTGCCTGCACTAAAATACATTGTATTCCTGATCTATAATAATTATTACCGTTTGTTCAGGGAATTGTTTAAATTACCCACAATAGGATACTTGACCTAGACGGTTGTCACTTGACACTATTTATGTTTTGTGCATATATAAATGTGTATATAATATAGTAACTTTACATACATAGTGCATTTATTATGTTTCGCGAAACATTAATGTTCGATCAATGTTGCTTGAGAACAATTCAATTAGCTGTCCGCTAGAGTTTGGTGAGGGAGATAGGGCGGACAAAGACATTGAAATTATAAACTGACATACAAACAAATAAATAGACTTAACAGTTACAATACAGTCCTGACCCTACACTAAGATACCCTGTGTTGTGGGTATCGGAAAGTACTAGTACCATGGTACCACGATAACTAGACCAGTAGCCCATGAGATTTCCAAGCTACAATCGCTATCGAGTATCGTTAGTTATGTGTATGGATGATTTAGTTCAGTGTAGTCGCCAGAGGCGCTTTGCTGTATTCCATACAAATAGTTTGGAAATCTCGTAATGAGGCACAAAAACCCGCGGCGGGGCGGGGCAAATGTTTGCATTATCTGCAAATATTTGTCCCGGGCCTGGGTGTTGTGGTACCATGGTACTCGTAGTTTCTGCTAGACATGGCACAGGAAACCCTATTGTGAAGTTAGAACTAGGTATGATTATATGCACAGACACGTGTGCGAGGATATTGTTTTGGGGTTATTATGAAAAATTACTAATTTATGTGCCTTAAAATTATATTATTATATTATTATTTTGGACCCTTTGATTAGGATTGTCTGCATTTGAATATGTGCCTTGATTTGTACTTTTCTGTATCATGTTTCATCGTATGCATAGTTTTAGTTAGTATACGTGACACCTTTTGCACAGTTTAGGCTTATTTGGCAAGCAGTTCAAATGTTTCCGTGCTAGTTAAATTATATAATATGTCCTACGAAAGAATAATTTATTAAACTATTCCAATTTTTAAACGATTTATTCGCTTGCTCTCTCTAATTTAATGAATTGCCAGCTGAGTCTAGTACCTATGTCATGGGTTTAATAAAGAGCTTCGTCACGTATAATGCTAATACACAGATAATGCTACGTAATTTTTCTAAAACAATATCACTCGAAGTCCGAAAGGGTTTTTCTTTCTTTCGTAGGTACCTTGAGTAGTATTGTTTTAATCTGGGGGCACGGCAGTGCACTCGCCAAGTCGAGCAAAAGAATATTACTTTTGAGCTTGTGGTACGTACGGCCCCATCAGGTACTAAATTTAAACCGAATTACATTTTATCTTACCTACCTTCGAGTATGTTTGTCGACAATTACCTACCTGCTTACGCAGCTTGTCTGGTAGGTAAGTGGGTACAGTTATTTACCTACTCGTAAGTATCTGAGTAGGTAGATACCTACTTTAATAACATATTCATTCGTGTAGATAATGTAACCGCTTAAGACGCTGCCAGTCGACGATTATTTTTGTTCGAAACGAAAAAAGAAATACTTGTGAACAAGCCACATCTCCTATTTTATAATGTATAGTATATTATGTGAATAAAGATGTACCCATCTTTAATCACTTCGATAAATAATCCTACCGACCGCTGCAATGATGACAAACACACGTCCGCGCGTGGTCCGCCTTAGCTTTTCGAATAAATTAATGATATAAATTATGTATAATTACTTATCAAAAATCTATCCCAATAGAAATCTAGATCTACATATTACCTATCTTTAACAATAAATCACAAGTTGATTTTAATAGTAGGTAAGTATATAAAATATTTCGATCATAAATTCTAAAACGTATCATTTTGAAATAATATTTTTATCGTGAAAAGTTTCTGCTATTATGTTTTCAGCTTAATAGAAATCTAGGTAGGAACCTGAAGTAATATACTTATAAAAATACTAGATGTGGCTTGTTCAGAAGTATTTCTTTTTTCGTTTCGAAAAAGAGCAATCAGCGACTGGCAGCCTCTTAACTCACCGAATTTATAAAATAGTTGTATGAACTTGGGTATTTAACTTGTAGATAGGCTACCCAGGTACCCCCACCTATCTACGTTCTAGAATACCAAAATTATAAATTAAATTTCGTAGTCTTTGAATTTCTAACTACTTAAGTATGAATTATGTGTACCGTGCAGTGGGATTTACAGTAATACCTAGGAACTTACTTATGTACCTATTTTTATTTAAATCTAACCTGTTATTAAATAAACGTCTATCTACAAACTCTCGCAAAGTATTTTATTTCAGTAGTTCGTGTCCTCGTAAATGCTATTTTAGGCCTTAATTACCTACTAGTGTACAGGCGCCAGTATAAATTGAGCCAATGCCTTTAAAAATCTGTCTTATCCTCTCATTCTTAGGCTAAAATAGTTTATTTTCACATGCATCCTCCAGGATCCATTAAGGTAGGTAGGTCCTTATATACGAAAGCCAACGTGTGCAAAGTGTTCTCAATACATTGGCCCACTCAAAGTCAACCCCAATCTACCCCATGGGGCAGCCGGAGGTTTTGAAATTAAAATCTGAGAAAACAACACCGAAAAACTTTGTTTTTTAATCTCAGAATCATAATCTTAAGACGCTGCCAGTCGACGATTATTTTTGTTCGAAACGAAAAAATAAATACTTGTGAACAAGCCACATCTCCTATTTTATAATGTATAGTATATGTGAATAAAGATGTACCCATCTTTAATCACTTCGATAAATAATCCTACCGACCGCTACAATGATGACAAACACACGTCCGCGCGTGGCCCGTCTTAGCTTTTCGAATAAATTAATGATATAAATTATGTATAATTACTTATCAAAAACCTATCCTAATAGAAATCTAGATCTACATATTACCTATCTTTAACAATAAATCACAAGTTGATTTTAATAGTAGGTATATAAAATATTTCGATCATAAATTCTAAAACGTATCATTTTGAAATAATATTTTTATGGTGAAAAGTTTCTGCTATTATGTTTTCAGCTTAATAGAAATCTAGGTAGGAACCTGAAGTGATATACTTATAAAAATAGGAGATGTGGCTTGTTCAGAAGTATTTCTTTTTTCGTTTCGAAAAAGAGCAATCAGCGACTGGCAGCCTCTTAATCATAAATATATTGAAAAAGTTTTGATAGATTTACCTTTTACAGTGAAGATGTATCTAACTAGTTTATTCAATCTTTCATATAATTCCCTATCACTCTCCTTTTTTTAAAGGCACCAGGAAATCTTCTACAGAAGAAGAATCTGCGTGCAATGAAGCGTTGCTGAACAAATCCTCAGTAGAGACTAGAACCACCGAACATTGGATATTAGAATTTGAATCATTTCCTTTTTATGAAAATTATAATATTGTTAGCTCATTTAAACGTAAGAATGCCATCAGAGGCGGCTCTTTAATTATTGCGAGAAATAACATTAAGTGCAAGGAACGTAAAGATATTGTAAATCTTACGATTGAGAGGTCAATTGAGCTGTCGTGTGTTGAACTGGAGCGGCATATCGTCGTGAGTGTGTACCGTCCCCCCGATTCAGACTTTGCTATATATGAATCCACTATGGAAGAAGTTTTGTTAAAAATGTTTGCATCTAATAAAACGTTAATAGTTTGCGGAGATTTTAATGTAGATATTCCGATCCATCCTTTATCTGAAAGATTGATTAATTTATTTAAGAGTTTTAATTTGTACCATCTGTTTATGGAACCGACAAGAGTGACACTTACCACAGCCACCTGTCTAGACAATGTTTATTGTAGTTGTGAACCAATTAATAAATCAGTGATCAAACATTTTAGTTCTGATCATTTCGGGCATAGTGTCTTATTTTCTTGTAATTTATTAAATAAACCTGAGGAGTTCACTTACCGTCCCATCACTGATTGTCGTATTAGAAAGTTTCAGGGTAATATTGAACTCAAAATGCCTCTTATACCATGCATAGATGACCCAAATGACCAGTTTACCAATTTGTCTAATTTAATAACTAGAGAGCACAGTGAAATTTTTAAGTTACAAACGAGCAAAACTAGATGTAAGGTCGGGTTTACTGACTGGGCTACACCTGGTATTTATAGAAGTAGAAATAAATTATACGAACTTTATGCAACTAGGGAGTCACGGCTGCACGACCCTACCTTTATACTTCATGTTAAGAATTATTCCAAAATTTTCAAAGAAGTGTGTCGTGCGGCTAAATCATTGTATTTAAGATATAAAATTGAAAAGTCCTCTAATAAAATTAAAGCAACTTGGAAGCTAATTAATAATGAAACGGGAAAATCTAAACCCCGTAATAAACAGATAAATTTAAATATTAATGATAAGCTATTAACTAAAAGAAAAGAAGTGGCGGATGCATTTGATAGTTTTTTCTCTAGTATACCTAGAATTGTTACCCAGTCACTAAACTCCTCAGCTTCTGCGGCGTCCGTTCTCTTAGAATCTAGTGTTGCCAAATGTGAAAATGAGTTCAGCTTTAGATACATTAATGCTGATAATATTGTGAAAACTTTTAGATCTCTGAATATCAAAAATACTGAAGATCTATGGGGTATATCTACAAAGGTATTAGGTACTATTATCATTGATATTGCTCCATGTTTAGCCCACGTTTTTAATAGGTGTGTTGACGAGGGAATTTTTCCTGATCTCATGAAGCATAGTAAACTCATTCCCTTGTACAAGTCGGAAAACGAGAAAGATCCCTCTAATTATAGACCAATATCAGTATTGCCTGCTCTAAGTAAAATTTTTGAAAAAGTTATTCTTACTCAGTTATTATCTCACTTCAATCTTAATGGGCTACTTCATTGTCATCAATTTGGATTTACAAAGGGTCGATCAACAACCGATGCCGGTACTTTGCTCTTAAAGCACATATATGAGGCCTTTGAGAAATCGCAAGATGCGATCGGTGTGTTTTGCGATTTGTCGAAAGCGTTTGACTGCGTGAGTCACGCAACTCTAATCGCAAAGTTACAACACTATGGCATCCATAACCAGGCAATTCACCTCTTACAATCTTACTTGTCCAATAGAGTCCAGAAAGTTGATATCGGTGGCGAACGATCTTCTGGGTCATTTATTGAAATGGGAGTTCCACAGGGCTCGATTTTAGGTCCATTTTTATTCTTAGTTTACATTAATGACCTCCCATTCTATGTAAAAGACATTTGTGACATAGTCCTATTTGCTGATGATACGTCGCTTATTTTTAAAGTCGATAGATCTAAAGTTAACTTCGATGACATAAATGCGTCACTGTCGCTAGTCTTTAATTGGTTCACTGTAAACAATCTATTGCTTAATTCTAAGAAAACAAAATGCATTAAATTCTCTTTGCCTAGTGTACGGCATACTCCGACTAACATTGAAATAAATGAAGAGGCTCTTACGCTTGTTAATTCGACTACTTTTTTAGGTCTCAATATTGATGCAAACTTACAATGGGGACCTCATATTGTAACACTTGCTGGTAAACTTAGTTCCGCTGCCTATGCAGTCCGCACGATTAGGCGGCTGGCCGATGAAGCCACAGCTAGGCTAGTTTATTTTAGTTACTTCCATAGTGTAATGTCGTATGGAATTCTTCTCTGGGGTAAGGCAGCAGACATTCAAGTTATTTTTGTTTTACAAAAACGGGCAGTACGTGCCATTTATAAAATGAAGTCCCGGGACTCTTTGAGACAAAAATTTAAAGAAATTAACATTCTCAAAGTAATCTCACAATATATATATGAAAACTTACTGTATACTCATAAGAATATGGCTTTCTTTAAGAAAAAAAGTGATGTACATAGTATTAACACAAGAAATAAGAACAAATTGTACATACCCAAATTTAGATTAGAAAAAGTGAAGGGGTCGTTTATGGGGAATTGTATACTATTTTATAATAAACTGCCAGAAAACGCAACAAAACTTCCCGTTAGAAGATTTAAAGCCTATATAAAGAATAATCTTATAAACAAAGCGTATTATACTGTAGATGATTATATAAATGATAAATCCTCGTGGCCTGATGTCGCTCTGCCACTCGACAGCTAAATATTGATTTAGGTACTTAATTTCATTTTGTGTAACATTTGTCTACTTTAATTATTTTTAAGCAAATAGTTATTTTATCTGTAAGTTTTAATTCTAAATCAAGTGTAGCGTGTGTTGCTTTTTGTATTTGTGCTGAAGCTCTTTAGTTATTTTTTTTTATTGCTGTACCTACGTACTTGAGTAGTAGGTACTTTTAACTTTTAATTATTATTCTTGTTTGAGCCTTCACCTTGTTCGATTGGCACCACACTGGAGCTCTACATAGCATTAAGGAAAGGATCATAAAAAAAAAGGTAGACCCCAAGCCGTGTTTGTTGCCTGATTCTTCTAGGCTTGGTCGCGTGGAATCGGCGTAGCTTCACCTAGTTCCTAAGACGTTTCAAAGTGATCCTTGTGATTTTATTGAAATAAATGATTTTTGAATTTTGAATTTTAGAGATGCCATGGTGGACAGTGACAGCCTGACAGCTGACAGTTTTTCTTGAAGACCGAATATCAGGCAGGAGGTTTTTTTTTTGAGGAACTTGACAAATGACATCCATAAAAATGTGACAGTAACAGTGACTTACAGTAACTGAATGGAGTATCTACCTCCAAGGTTTTGTTTTAATGTTTTGCGGGAAAACTTATTTGATTGCTTGACATGGTATGTAGTTCTATGGAGAGTTTTCCAAAATATTCTGTTGTAAATTGGTAAAATAAGTAAGACAAGATGTTTCAAGCAGTGTTCTTGTGTATCTCATTGTTTACACCGCTCTATCTATGCGAGCTAGAAACTGGATTTTCTGAAAGTAAGTATTTTTCATTATTTTCGCTTCCACATCTAACTAATCAGTTATTAGCTATACACTGATGTTACTCTCACTGTTATATTTATTACTTATTTTATACTATTCTAACGTCAAATAAAATAATTTATCTAAGTACTTCAACTATTTGTTAAACTAATAACTTTCAGTCCTTGGGTTAGTTAGTTAGTACAATTTTGCTAATAAAGAGTTTTTATTTCAGTTGAGTATAAATGCTCATTGCCGGATGTTACCAGTGAAGATGACAAATTAGACATTCCAAGGTTTCGAATGGACTTTTCTAAGATATCAGAGGTAAGTTCTACTATTATTGAATGAACCTGAACTTCATTACTAGGTCTTATTGCCATCTTCATATACCCAGCAGTTAAAATTGTTACCAACAAAGCCCCCTTATCAAACACTTGTACAACATCGGAGCCACAGAGAGCCTGCTTTGCAGTGGCTGCCTAACCGAAGAAGAATCAGGTAGTCCTGGAATGTGCAGGCGTAGCAACGCAGCAAAAACAAATCCTCGGCAATCCATCCTTTCTTGAAGCCTGTGAAGACCCCATGAGGCTTCTGTGCTCTTGTAGTCTGTAAGCTAGCAACAAATGTAGCCAGCTTACCCACTACGCATAACGGACCAACAGCTAGTTCCAATGCGGAAATGGGTGTCCTCCTACACACATACAATACATATTACCACCAAAAGAAAAGACCAAAACTTACTAAAAAAATGTTTTTGGAATCTACGAGACAAGTGCATCTGCACCATTCTTTATGTTTATGCTTAACTCTATAGAACGCACTAGCTATATCTATAGCCATAGCTAGTTTTCAAGGAAATATTATTAATTTATTACTAAAAAGTTAAAGTAAATGTTCTAAAAAGTTGAACATGAACCTAAAGTTCTCTGCAGAATGACAAACTATGTCCTCCATTTGTTTGAGAGCATAGGCTGGGAAGTTTTTGTCATTACAGAATGATAACCAAGATACAGAGAGGGAGACGTGTCCTTACAATCTATCTTCTTATTCTGATCACATTCCCAATTACATTACTTAATTAAAAGTTAAAATAAAAAAATTAAAAAGTTATCCATTGAAAATGTTCTGACCAAACAAAAGATAAAAGTCAAGAGATGATATTTGTTTTTCAAGTTTTATGAAGTCCTACATTATTATAATGTAAATGGGATTATCTTGGGAATACCATCTATACAATATAATAAAATTCATCAAAATCAGATCACCAGATACAAAGATATAACACACACATTTATATATAATACACTAGCTGTCGCGACAGACGTTGTCCTGTCAAATTCATTTTTTTCCATATGAACCTTCTCCTGATAATAATGAATACTTACAACAAAAAAGAATTAGTAAAATCGGTTCAGCTGTTCTTGAGATTTCCGCTTAGCAACACATTCAGCAAATCATATTTATATTATAGATAAAAAAAAGCAACAAAAAAAATATATTTATATATTATGTCGAATCAATAACCTTTTCTTTTTTGTTGTTTTGTTTCTTTAATGAGTAATAAATGTTTTTGATGAATGCAGAATCGTTTTTTCTCAATAACCGCAAAACATACAGTTTTGTTTTTCAAAACAAAGATAACTTAAGGATATATAATCTAGATAAATTACAGACAGAAACACGATTGGTGAAACTTTTCTCGATAAAAATTTATTGTTTTTCCAAAGTTGGCTCATCAAAAACACAAGTTTCGTTTTTAATCAAAGCTATGAATAGCTAAACAGTTCATTTTTATATAATTCGTTAGATAATCTTACTAGCTAAGTAAATTACAGACAGCTTCTTTTTAAATTTGATGGTTTTCGAGATAATGCAGTTTTATCACTTTTTCCGTCTTATCCGGGTAGACTCAGCCCATACAAAACGTCAAAAATTTCACTTATCACCTTAAAGCATTTATTTGTAAATATTTCCAGGTGAAGTTCCCTGGATTGATTGGCCCATTGAATGAAAGACTTATATGCAAAATAAAATGTATCGATGGCAATTGGGTCGGACCGCTGTGTTCCACCACACCAAGTAAGGGATAGATCTGACATAGATATGGCACTTTCTGTAGTACTTTACAAGCAGCTACTTGGAATGGTGTGATGGTAAGTTTGGTATTTTATTTTATTTATTACTAGCAGGTGGGCTGGATAAAGTATATCCTTTATCTTATTACAAAACAAGCTATGTATATTTGGTTGTTTGTGCATGATTGAGGCACAGACATCCAAACATATGAACATCCTCTCATACTAAATTACAATATTAGTGGACTGATGGATGCGTGTGATTCAAACAAATTATCTAAAAAAAAAAATTGTAAAATAAAATAAATAGGATCACGACTGTAATCCCCAAGTACGGTAGACAGCCTCTCAAGTCTCCAGACGCTTAGATCCTTTGAAGATGTCAAGTGGGGGTAGTCAGAGGCATGTCCAAACATTATATTTGGCACATGCCCACATTTTGTAGTAACTGGCATTGCAGTGACAGATTGCAAGACTATAGATGCCTAACCTTGTTAGACATTTTCAAGGATTTAAGCACCTGGAGATCTAAGAGGATCTACCATGCTAGGTTATTATAGATGAATTCTATTTATATTTTGTTTGTACAATTTCGTAAAAAACACGTGTTCAAAACGGCGAAGGAAAACATCGTGAGGAAACCAGTTAGTATTCTTATAAGTGGAGATGGGCTTGCCTGTCACGTATGGAATGCTAACTACTGTAAAATGTGGATATGTGCCAAATATAATGTTTGGACGTGCCTCTGACTACCCCACTAGACATCTTCAAAGTATCTAAGCGTCTGGAGATCTGAGAGGATGTCTACCGTACTTGGGGATTACAGTTGTGATACAATTTTTTTTTGTCGTCTGCCCTTATTCCAACTTATTTGTGGATATGGCAACATGTTTTTCTTATTTGCTCACTTCTAATTAGCTTTCATTCATTTTCATTAGTTTATTCCATCAGATGTAAGCACAGCATACACAACTTTAAAAAACAGTTATTAATAAATGTGTATTCATATTCACATGTGTATTCTATTATGTGTTATTCACATAATAGAAGAGAAAGAAGGTTGACGTCAGACAGGCGGCTGGTTATAAAACATAAGCCAAATCCTTATCACAACATGTTTGACCGACCCCACATTAAAACAAAATGTAATTTATTTAATTTGCTATTCAAAGTTTATAACATTCTGGACATAAACAAATACATTTTCAGCCCGACTAGCCAGTAAAATTAACATAATAATGCAACAAAAATTACCTACAGCTGGTAAAAGTTGCCTCTTGATGGACACACTCGGATACTCCATGTTTTACGTTACATAAATAGCGCAAATTAACATAGGCTCAAGACAGCAAGCCATAAGCGCACATTAACATTGATGCTCTACCAAATTGTATTTTAATTCTTATTGGATGGTTGAGGCATTAAGTACCCTGCCAGTAACACAGTTAAATCTAGCACGGGGGGTATGGACACCTACTAATGAAATAAAACTCCAATATGAGTTTAAATATAACTACCTATTTAGTGATATTTTCTTAGTAGTTAAGTTATTTATAGTTTGTACCATTTTATTTGAAAAATAAACTATTTCTATTTCTTTTTAGCTTAAGTGGGAAAAGGAAAAGAAACAGTGATGTTCACATAATAGATAAATGCAATGAAATTATACAGAATCACTACTATAATACCCAAGTACAGTGGAAGTCCTCCATAATTATGTTAAAAGCATTCAAGTATTTTAACTTTACTTTATTATAAATGATTCTGTTCTCATTTTCAGATGGCAGATTCCAGCCAGTGCTCCGGGAATGCCAGTACCGCCATGACTATCCGTTGCTGGCGATTTCATTCAAAAACTCCACAATTGCTGTAAGTTATGTTATAGAAGTAAACCGAGTTTTTTCAGTTGTCACCTTTTACGATCGGCACCACACTGGATCTCTACATAGCATTAAGGAAAGGACTTTGGAAAAATAATAGACTCCAAGCCATGTTTGTTAGTTAACATAGACTACTTTAAAATATGAAAAACAACCCCAAAGTGACAAAAAAAAACCCAAATTGATGATTTTGGTATAGATCGCGCTGGTGTTCAATAAATCTGACATCTCAGACTAAAAAAAATCAGTCTAATCTATTCGATTATTGAAATTTGACAGGACTACAACCCGGTCAGAATATCTGTGCACCTCGCTGGAATGCGGCGCCTCTCCCGCGTCTCCCTCTCTCCTCTCCTCGTGCGCGGAGAGCGATAGAGATAGCGATAGCGATACGTCACGAGGTCAGGTGCACAGATATTGTGACCGGGTTGTACGACGTACATCCCGGTCACAATATCTGTGCACTGTACAATGTACGTACAATGTACGTCTGTCAGGGGTCGGCTAGTAAGCTATTTTACACCCACACTTACCCACTCATAAACTTTCGCATTTATAATGTTAGTAGGATGTTGCTCAGAGATAATGTAGCCATTCTAATGGTGAAATAAATAAATAAACCAGCCCAGTAGCTTATGAGTTTATTCGTTACAAATCGCCTTTTTTAACTCATGCCGGTATCATCGTTTCCATTGTTGTACTGTACACTTATGTTATACTAGCTGTGTTCCGACAGACGTTGTCATGTCAAAATTGCAATTTTACGCTGGATGAACCTTCTCCTGATAATAACGATTACAACAAAAAAAAAGAATTAACAAAATCAGTCCACCCGCGTGATGCTATGACCAAGAAAAATAGGGATTCATTTTTATCTAGTTCCCATAGTACTAGCTTTGCTGAGTTTGGGGCTAGATGGCGCTGTGTGAAATGTCCACCAATATATTTATTTATATATAAGATTATGTTTAATGTTCCAAAAAAATATTATTATTATTGAACAGACCAAAATACAAATCTTTGCTCTTAAAATATAGACATAATATAGACTAGTCGACCCG
This sequence comes from Hydriomena furcata, assembly GCA_912999785.1. Taxonomy (NCBI): domain Eukaryota; kingdom Metazoa; phylum Arthropoda; class Insecta; order Lepidoptera; family Geometridae; genus Hydriomena; species Hydriomena furcata. Next base: position 2,838,009 of record OU538821.1, on the reverse strand, counting down.
TGACAGACTTTATCCTGCACAAATTTAAATAATCGCATAGTAAAAAAACACTTTCAGGGAACTTCAATTTTTTCCCTATTATCCTTGTCCTGATATAATAAATTACGAATTTTGGTAGAATGCGTATCGTTCAGTAGTCAAAACTAATGTCAGATTCTTTTGATAAAATAAATTACGATTATTGAGCGACCTTAGTAGTTTCAACCTTTTTGGTTGAATGCGCTGCTATGACAACTCAATGTTTTTGATTTTCGAGATGTCTAATTTTTTGCACACCAACGCCATCTATACCAAAATCGTCCTTTTTGCGTTTTTATATAATTTAGGGGTTGTTTTTCGTATTATAAGTTCCCCCTTTATTTATTCTGATTTTTATCTACATACTACAGCAAATTTCATCTTAATCCGTTTTGTCGTTTATTTTTGACTAAGGAACAAACATTATCACAAACTTTCGCATTTATAATATTACTAGCTGTCCCGCCAGACGTTGTCCTGTCAAATGTCAATAATCCCACAAAAAAAAGCACTTTCCGTTTTTCCCGATCTTTACGCCATCCTTATCACTTAGGGGTATGAAAAATAGATGTTGGCCGATTCTCAGACCTACTGAATATGCTCACAAAATTTCATGAGAATCGGTCAACCCGTTTCGGAGGAGTAAGGTAACTAACATTGTGACACGAGAATTTTATATATAAGATTAGGATTAGGATGTACGAGTATGTAACTTAGTATTATTTCTATTTTCAGAAAGAGACCTCGTTCCCCCACGGTTCTATTATAGTAGCAAGATGCATACACTTTGGACTTTACAAACTGAAGGGCGAGAGTGTTTTGCGATGCGAGAATGGTGATTGGTCGCCCAAGTTCCCGGAATGTGTGCCAACTACCATCATCACCAACTTCACCGGTAAGCTTAGGAGGAAATGCTAAAAGAAACAAATTTGAAAAATAGGTTAAAAATTAATAATTGCGTTTAATAAACTAAAAAGAAAAAAACGACTTATAAATAAAAATTGTAGTGGGGGGGGGGTCTCCCCCCTCCGCAAGATCTAGGAGCCCTGCCCCGGCTAGTCCTCCACTCAGTGTATGCCAATGAAAGAAGGGCAATGTCTATAGTTGAAAACCACTATCAATGCCCATAAATTTTGAAGGTTTCTCCCGATTTCCCTGGGATCCCATCATCAGATGCTGACTTGGTGGTACGTAATTAGCGTAATTAGCTAACCTTTACGTAATAACATAAGTCAGAAGGACCCTTAAAGTAGGGACTGAATAAATTAACCGACTTGGTATTACATGGATCTCACAACTTTTTACGGTAGAAGAACTGAGTTGCGTTGCGAGACTTGGCTTTTTTTTACAAGTTATGTTTTTGATGGCCTCTCATTTATTTTTGTAGATAGCCCTACTTTTTAGGGTTCCGTACCTAAAGAGTAAAAACGGAACCCTGTTACTAATACTCCACTATCTGTCTGTCCGTCTGTCCATCTGTACGTCTGTCCGTCTGTCTGTCTGTCGGTCTGTCTGTCCGTCTGTCTATCACAGGGCTGTATCTCATGAACCATGATAGCTAGACAGTTGAAATTTTCACAGATGATGTATTTCTGTTGCCGCTATAACAACAAATACTAAAAACAGAATAAAATAAATATTTAAGTGGGGCTCCCATACAACAAACGTGATTTATAGATAATGGTACGGAACTCACGTGCGCGAGTCCGACTCGCACTTGGCAGGTTTTTTAAGGGTTTTTACACTAAACACTAATTGTGTTTCAAATTTGAAGCTTCTATGTCTGAAACCGGGACGGCCAGCTAGTTAAACATAAAAAAGTATGTCGCAAAATAAATGATATTAATATCCAGTTTAGAGAAACAATCTCTTAAACACTCGAATCACATACCAGTCGAGCTATTATGTATCACTTCCTATAAGTATACATAATTTTATTTACTACATTTAAATGCTCTTTTTTAGGGTTCCGTACCCAAAGGGTAAAATCGGAACCCTATTACTAAGACTTCGCTGTCCGTCTGTCTGTCCGTCTGTCCGTCTGTCCGTCTGTCCGTCTGTCCGTCTGTCCGTCTGTCCGTCTGTCCGTCTGTCCGTCTGTCTGTCTGTCACAGGGCTGTATCTCATGAACCATGATAGCTAGACAGTTGAAATTTTCACAGATTATGTATTTCTATTGCTGCTCGAACAACAAATACTAAAAACAGAATAAAATAAATATTTAAGGGGGGCTCCCATACAACAAACTTGATTTTTGCATTCCAGCGCCATCTAGTTTCATTTGATGTTACTACGTATTATAGGTACTTTTCCGCTCGGGGTTTGAGAGGTAAGATGAAAGAGGTTTGCGATTCCGCTGGCAGGTGGCGCTATTTTACCACTATCGGTAAAGTAAGTCGGTAAATAGGTGGTACTTCACATGATCGAATAAAAAGTTTGAAATTGAATTATTGAATTCATGTAGTTAGGTAAATAGGTACCTAGGTAGATATTATTAATTTCCAATTAATTTCGAGTTCGAATCCTGGCCGTGCATCTATGGATATTTCTGTTCGAAAAATGTACCTATATGCGCGTTACACGTGTTTATAACAGAGAAGGAAAACATCGTGAGGAAACCTGTTAGTATTCTTGAAAGCGGCGACGGGATTGCAACCTGTCACGTGTGGAATGCTAACTACGTAGTTAGGTAAATAGGTAGGTTACGAGATATTATGAATTATTTTTTATGTTTCTAGGGTTCCGTATCTAAAGGGTAAAAAACGGGACTACTAAGACACCGCTGTCCGTCTGTCTGTTACCAGGCTGTATCTCGTGAACCGTGATAGCTAGACAGTTGAAATTTTCACAGATGATGTATTTCTCTAAAATCAGCATAAAATAAATATTTAAGTGAGACTCCCGTACAACAAACGTGATTTTTTTGCCGTTTTGATAATAGTACGGAACCCTTCGTGCGCGAGTCCGACTCGCACTTGGCCGGTTTTTTCAATTAAGTATATTAATTTACAACAAATCATTTAATCCTGTTGTTATAAAACGGTCATGCATAGTTTAAAACTCGCGCCAACTCTAGTACTTATTTCACAACTAGATGTCGTTAGTAAAAAGTGAAATTTCCTAGAACGCGCTATCGAAGCGTTTTGGTGATAGCTAGTGGATCTCGGCTGCCGTTTCATATTTAGCAGATCATACAAATATATTTTGTCCCTATTTTTGGAGGCCAGTGCAGGTCAGGTACTTTCCTGGTGTGCACGCCACAGTTATAATTGTGAAACGAAGGTGGAAGCGTCGTCTTTCGGGATAGTTTGTTGGTATTCAACTAACTGACCGTCAGACGCCCAAAAGAATTATGTCAATGTCAAGTGCGGAGTCACCGCTGTAAATACGACCTGCAGCCCATTGTTTTCCACAGATGTGGGAAATATGAAGTCTAATAAAATAATTTATAGTTTACTAGCGAACCGCCCAGCCTTCGCACGGGTTTAATACATATAAACCTTCCTCCTGAATCACTCTATCTATTAAAAAAAACCGCATCAAAATCTATCGGTTCATAAGATACAGCCCTGTGACAGACAGACGGACAGACGGACGGCGAAGTCTTAGTAATAGGGTCCCGTTTTTACCCTTTGGGTACGAAACCCTAAAAACGAGTTTTTTGCCGTTTTTTTATAGAAAATGGTATGGAACCCTTCGTGCGCGAGTCCGACTCGCACTCTATTATGTGTGCTGGTGGTATGGTGAATAATTAGTTCCTGCATAAAACTTAAAAAAACTAATATCGTCTCTTGACTTTTCGATTGCTCGAAACATTATCTTCCGTTTTATTTTTAGAAACTTAATTGATTTGACTTCTTATAAAAAAGTAATCATTTTGGAACGAAGTTCCTTATCGCGCGTTGTGAAAGGGGGCTAGACGGAAAAAATTCTTACGAAAAGTTGTCACGAAAAGTTGTCACGTCACTTTTTTGCTATAGTATCTTTTTTGCTATAGTCGAGGTCGAGGTGGAAGTGGAGGTCGAGATGGAGGTGGAGGTCGAGGTCGAGGTCGAGGTGGAGGTCGAGGTCGAGGTCGAGGTCGAGGTCGAGGTCGAGGTCGAGGTCGAGGTCGAGGTCAAGGTCGAGGTCGATGTCGAGGTCGAGGTCGAGGTCGAAGTCGAAGTCGAAGTCGAAGTCAAAGTTGGTTCTCCTTCCCTTGTCCCACGTTATTTTGTGAGAACTTCGTTCCATCCGGGTGTCCCTTGACACCTCTCAATTTTTTTTTATTTAATTTTATTGAAGAGGCTTGCTAAAGATGCAGCCAATGTATGTTATCGGGGCCTGGACTTTTGTGGTCTCTTAGCTTTTACATTTTCTTGACAACTAATCATGAAAATTTAAACAAGTTTTTATCGAATGGTATGTAAAGCTTTGAGTAGTTTTATTAATATACTAGCTGACCCGTGCCCGCTTCGCTGTGCGTAAGACATTTCTAATACCATCGTGGACTTTTTTGTAGACGTTTTTAAGGTATACAATACTGTAGTACATTATTTTGATATATCTCGTGGGGTTCAGCCAGCATTTGCAATGTAAGCGCAAAAAAATGTGTTTATTTACGACATCACATTAGAAACCTCTAAAATTATCAGTGTTTCTCTACTATATTATGCATGTATTATACATATAAACCTTCCTCTTGAATCACTCTATTTATAAAAAAAAACCGCATCAAAATCCGTTGTGTAGTTTTAAAGATATAAGCAAACATACATACATACATATTACATATTACATACAGACGCGTGAAGCGGAAAGCGACTTTGCTTTATACTATGTAGTGATACAGTTTTTTGTAAAAGTCTGTCACAGCGTTCACTACTCCGGTTCTTGTTTGTGTCTTTGTAGGGCTGTAGAGGTTTGTAGACATGAAATCAAGTGGGGCTATTTTGTCTAAACTATAATTATCATGTTATGATATACATACCAATATTATTGGCACTGAATGCCATGTTACCTACGCTTTTTATGCAAGACATAACCGGCATTACAAGCGATAAATTACTTCTTTAATAAGAAAGTTCAATTATTTGAATATAATATTACTAAACTGGTAAGAACAGATCAATAACAAAAATCTGTTCACGGATCACTAACATAAAACATTTTTTTTATTAAAACCATCAAAAATCTGTGTTTACTAATTACCATACAGCCGTATTGTCCACCGATGCAGAGGGACTGCCTGGGATTGGCCGACACCCAGGCCATCTTTCGACATACACACATTCAAAAAGTGTCTAAGACGCGAAATTTAATAAAAAAACCGGTCAAGTGCGAGTCGGATTCGCGCACGAAGGGTTCCGTACCATTATCTATAAAATACACGACTGTTGTATGGGACACTTAAGTATTTAATTTATTCTGTTTTTAGTATTTGTTGTTATAATAACAGAAATATAATAGGACAGCGAAGTCTTAGTAATAGGGTCCCGTTTATACCCTTTGGGTACGGAACCCTAAAAAGCTTACCCGATTCGGGTGGGGTACCAGCTTTAAGGCGCTCCCTGTCGACGATTGTTTTTGTTTGAAACGAAAAAAGAAATACTTCTGAACAAGCCACATCTCCTATTTTATAATGTATAGTATATGTGAATAAAGATGTACCCATCTTTAATCACTTCGATAAATAATCCTACCGACCGCTGCAATGACGACAAACACACGTCGGCGCGTGGTCCGCCCTTAGCTTTTCGAATGTATTAATGATATAAATTCTTTTTTCGTTTCGAAAAAGAGCAATCAGCGACTGGGAGCCCCTTAAGTTTAAATTTCGTAAAATACTATCTATCTTATTCCTGTCCTTGTTTTTGTTCGAAACGAAAAAAGAAATACTTCTGAACAAGCCACATCTCCTATTTTATAATGTATAGTATATGTGAATAAAGATGTACCCATCTTTAATCACTTCGATAAATTATACTACCGACCGCTGCAATGACGACAAACACACGTCGGCGCGTGGTCCGCCTTAGCTTTTCGAATAAATTAATGATATAAATTATAAATAATTACTTATCAAAAATCTATTCTAAAAATCTAAATATAAAAAATAAAATAAATATTGGCGGACTTTACACACAGCGCCATCTAGTCCCAAACTAAGCAAAGCTTGTATTATGGGAACCAGATAACTGATAGAATACTTATATATACTTTTTTTTTTTTTTTTTTTTTTTTTTTGTAAATACATACTTATTATACATATTAACACCCAGACACAGAACAAACATCTATCACACAAATATTTGTCCTGGGTGGGGATCGAACCCACAACCTACAGCGTAGAAGGCAGAGTTACTACCAACACAACACAACACATTACCTATCTTCACTACATAGTATAAATTAAAGTCGCTTTTCGCTTCCCGCGTCTGTATGTATGTATGTATGTATGTTTGCTTATATCTTTAAAACTACACAACGGATTTTGATGCGGTTTTTTTTTAATAGATAGAGTGATTCAGGAGGAAGGTTTATATGCATAATAACATGCTACCCGTGCGAAGCCGGGGCGGGTCGCTAGTTAACAATAAATCACAAGTTGATTTTAATAGTAGGTATATAAAATATTTCGATCATAAATTCTAAAACGTATCATTTAGAAATAATATCTTTATCGTGAAAAGTTTCTGCTATTATGTTTTCAGCTTAATAGAAATCTAGGTAGGAACCTGAAGTAATATACTTATAAAAATAGGAGATGTGGCTTGTTCAGAAGTATTTCTTTTTTCGTTTCGAAAAAGAGCAATCGTCGACTGGGAGCCCCTTAAGCTTATCTCCCTTAGGTAGTTAGGTATAGGTGCCTAAACTGATTAAAAAGCGTAGGTATTATGGTATTCAGAACCAATAATATTAATATGAATATCATAACATGAAAATCGTTAGTTTTTAGGGTTCCGTACCCAAAGGGTAAAATCGGAACCCTATTACTAAGACTTCGCTGTCCGTCTGTCTGTCCGTCTGTCCGTCTGTCCGTCTGTCCGTCTGTCCGTCTGTCCGTCTGTCCGTCTGTCCGTCTGTCCGTCTGTCCGTCTGTCCGTCTGTCTGTCTGTCACAGGGCTGTATCTCATGAACCATGATAGCTAGACAGTTGAAATTTTCACAGATTATGTATTTCTATTGCTGCTCGAACAACAAATACTAAAAACAGACTAAAATAAATATTTAAGAGGGGCTCCCATACAACAAACATGTTTTTTTTGCCGTTTTTATAGATAATGGTACGGAACCCTTCGTGCGCGAGTCCGACTCGCACTTGGCCGGTTTTTTTATTACTAAATAGCCCCACATGCTTTACTTATGTTCAACTGTCTGTAAGCTCTTTTTGTGCTGCCTGTTGTGAAAATCAGCGCTGCATCAACTCTCGCTGTTGCAGCATATAGCTGAGTGGTGACCAATTTTGATGTCAATGTTGCCAATATGTATGTTTTTTTGTTTAGTTTTAAGAGATTATGTTGACACAAAATAAATGTATTCTTTCTTTCTTTCTTTCTTTAAACATATGTTTTCTCGATGATATCCAACCTCAAGTTTTGATAGTTTTTTTTTTTACTTTTTGATGTGTGTACGAGTATTTGTAGTCTTTTCAGTTCATCTTTGTCTTGCCCAGTCAAAGGTCATCTTTGTCTTGCCCAGTCAAAGGATTTCTTCTTGTTATTCGCTCATTTGTTTCTACGCATAAAATACTTTTTTGCTGTCTTGTGCTCTGTTTTATATTTTTCAAGCTGGTTATTATGTTTTTCTATTCGGTAATAGTATGTATTAACATTGTTATATTTGATATTTTTTTTGTATGGTTAATAGAATAACTTGTCTTCCATGTTTTTTCGGTATGTGACATCTAAGGGGTAGTTTTGATGTAAGTAGTTCACCTCCCAGCCAGTAGATGTCGTGGACAGCAGTCAAAAATGCATGTAGTTGTAGTACGGTTATCAGCCGATAGATGGCGTTATTGTGTAGTGTACATACTACAACAAATTTCATCTTAAATCCGTTTTGTCATTTATGCCTTGACTATCAAACATACAAACATTCGCATTTATTATATTATTAAGATGTATGTTTATTTACACTCGACTCTAACAAAAATTGCCACTTTGCAGCTTTATATTTCACAAACGAATCCCTTAATCGAAAAGTTGTTTTCAAAAACAATACTTTTAACCCTAAAAATTGTTTTTTCAAGATTTTATTCTACGACTTTTTTGACATTACTGATATTTATGTATTGTCTAGACATGCCAAATTACAGATTTCTAGCACTGATAGTCTCTGAGCTAAGCTGCGGACAGACGGACAGACGGACGGACGGACATGGCGAAACTTTGAAGGTTTCTTGTAGACCCAAAAAAAATATTCTGCATGTAATTTTGATTTAATTCAATGTTGAAGAACTTTCCTTTGACGAAGGTATGTAAGGTTTTTTTTTCATTATATCAAAATAGTTTAGTATTATTTGAAAAAGGTGTTTTTATTAATGAATGAAGTGAATTATGACAAAATATTAATATTTTCACTTCAAAAACGTGTATTGATGCTAATAAACTATACAATACTGATACACATTGGATACCTGAAACGTTAAAGACTTTGGTAATAATTTTGATACAAAAGCAGAAAACGTGTTTTCGATTCTGAAAAAAGATTTGATTTAGTGCAGTGTTGTTCTGGGTATGCGATATATGCTATGGTTGCGGTGCATACGGTTTCGTGCATTTTCAAAAACTTGCTTATGACTTATGCGAAACTGGGACGGCCAGCTAGTTAAACTTAAATTCAAAATTCAAATTCAAATCTTTATTTGTGAAACACAGGTTATATAAAGTTGTTACAAAATGTTGTGTGCACTGTGATCTGAGGTTAGCGTACAAATGTTGCTTAGATTGATTACTTGCTAATTATGATGACATGCTGACAAATTATATAAAATGTATGAAGTTAAGAACAAATATTGATAAAATGAAAATAATAATTATTGCTTATTATAGTAACGAACTGAAAACAATGACAGGCCTCACAGCTCAGTTGGTAGTAACTCTGCCTTCTGCGCTGTAGGTTGTGGGTTCGATCCCCACCCAGGGCAAATATTTGTGTGATGAACATAGATGTTTGTTCTGTGTCTGGGTGTTACTATGTATAATAAGTATGTATTTACAAAAAAAAAGTATTTAAGTATTCTACTAGTTATCTGGTTCCCATAGTACAAGCTTTGCTTAGTTTGGGGCTAGATGGCGTTGTGTGTAAAAGTCCGCCAATATTTAATGTCGAAATATATAATAAATAATGTCAAGGTAGGTACAAAAATAAATTCAAGTTAGTGTGGTCAAAAAATTCTTGTATTGAGTAAAATGTCCTTCCTATGAGATAATTAAATAACTTTATTTTATATGTCATGATGTCTTATAATGGTATGCGCAGAATAAAAGATAATAATATCCAGTTTAGAGAAACAATCTCTAAAAACTCAGCTCACATCACACTTACATACCAGTCGAGTTATGGATCGCTTCTTATGTACTTAATTTTATTTACTACATTTCAAATGTTATTTTTTATCAATTACATTAATTTACAACAAGCATTTGTTATTATAAAACGACCATGCATAGTTCAAACCTTCCGCCAATTCTAGTTCTAATTTCACAACTAGATGTCGTTAGTAAAAAGTGTCATTTTCTAGAACGCGCTATCGTTGCGTTTTGGCGATGTGTCGTGGATCTCGGCTGCCGCTTCATACTTTAATCATCATACAAATATTTTGTACTTATTTTTGGAGGCTAGTGCTTATCAGGATCTATCCTGGTTCGCACGCCACAGTTAAAAATGTGAAACGAAGGAAGACAGCGTCTTTTGGGACAGTTTGTTCTTTTGTTGGTATTTAACTTACTGACCGTTAGGGTGCTTGGTGAAATGTTTGGTTTTTTGTATGGGCTGAGAACTGAGATCTTGAAAACCATCAAACTTAAAAAGAAACTGTCTTTAATTTAGGTAGCTATATATTTAAATATATATGATTATCTAACGAATTATATAAAAAATAACTGTTTAGGTATTCATAGTTTTGATTAAAAACGAAACTAGTGTTATTGAAGAGCCAACTTTAGAAAATAAATCTATCGAGAAAAGTTTAAGATTTTACAAAAGCTTGTTATTGTAAAATACTTTTCAACAGAAAACTTATTAGTTTTTATAATGTAACTAGCTGACCCGCGCCCGCTTCGCTGTGCGTAAGACATTTCTAATACCATCGTTGACTTTTTGTAGACGTTTTTAAGGTGTACAATACTGTAGTACATTATTTTGATATATCTCGTGGGTCGTGGCTGAACAGCCAGCATTTGCAATGTAAGCGCAAAAAAATGTGTTTATTTACGACATCACATTAGAAACCTCTAAAATGATCAGTGTTTCTCTACTATATTATGCATGTATTATACATAATAAACCTTCCTCTTGAATCACTCTATTTAATAAAAAAAACCGCATCAAAATCCGTTGTATAGTTTTAAAGATATAAGCAAACATACATACATACATACATACATATTACATACAGACGCGGGAAGCGAGAAGCGACTTTGCTTTATACTATGTAGTGATTATTAAATTGTGGTTTCTAGGCGACGCGCCGCCATCAATCCAATACTCGATCCTGACTGGCTCCGCGACGGTGGAGCCATCCGGCGATCTGTACGTGTTCCCCGACAGTAGTGTTCGCATCGACTGCATATCTTCGCGGCTGTTGGGCGACCCGCTATGGACCTGGACGCAGTCTATCGGCCATTATCATTCCGGTGGGTATAAAGCTTGTACTATGTGACCCAAAATGAGGTAAAATGAAAAAGATTTATTTATTTATTGCCTTACAACTATTACCTACAACTACAACACAATTTATTTACATCTTTGATGGGTTCGATCCCCACCGAGGGCAAACATTTGTATGATGAACATAGATGTTTGTTCTGTGTCTGGGTGTTACTATGTATGTATTTGCAAAAAAAGAGTAAATAAGTATTCTATCAGTTATCTGGTTCCCATAGTACAAGCTTTGCTTAGTTTGGGGCTAGATGGTGTTGTGTGTAAAGTCCGCCAATATTTATTTATTTATCTTCTAATATATAAAATTCTCGTGTCACAGTGTTTGTAACCAAACTCCTTCGAAACGGCTTAACCGATTTCCCAAATGTCAAATCTTACACTTTTTGTATAGTAAAGGTGTCAGTTTTGGCATTTGGACGATATGTTGTCGATATGATAGTGGTTCATGCTAACCCCCCAGTTCGGGAAAATCTGAAAGTACTTTTTTGTGGGATTATTGAAATTTGACAGGACAACAACGTCGAGACAGCTAGTAATGTCATAAAATATATTTATTTAGCTAGGCAAAAATGCCTGTGCAGCGCTGGGTTTCAGTATACTCGACACGACAGATGTTCGTCGGTTAAGATAGTTGTGAACGCTTTAATATAACTCGCTATCGATTTACATACAAGTAAAAAATCACACAAAAGCTACTATAAAGTTCATAGTTGTCACACATGAAAGCTTCATTGCTTTCATGTATACATTAAGGCGCTCCCAGTCGACGATTGTTTTTGTTCGAAACGAAAAAATAAATACTTGTGAACAAGCCACATCTCCTATTTTATAATGTATAGTATATGTGAATAAAGATGTACCCATCTTTAATCACTTCGATAAATAATCCTACCGACCGCTGCAATGACGACAAACACACGTCGGCGCGTGGTCCGCCTTAGCTTTTCGAATAAATTATGTATAATTACTTATCAAAAATCTATTCTAATAGAAATCTAGATCTACATATTACCTATCTTTAACAATAAATCACAAGTTGATTTTAATAGTAGGTATATAAAATCGATCATAAATTCTGAAACGTATCATTTTGAAATAATATCTTTATCGTGAAAAGTTTCTGCTATTATGTTTTCAGCTTAATAGAAATCTAGGTAGGAACCTGAAGTAATATACTTATAAAAATAGGAGCTGTGGCTTGTTCAGAAGTATTTCTTTTTTCGTTTCGATAAAGAGCAATCAGCGACTGGGAGCCTCTTAAGGTTTTATAGGTATTTAAATAAATATGGTATTAACATGAGCCCGGGTAGGGCTTTGCAAAACATCACTTAGCCTGGATGTAGACGTAGAGGTAGGCCAAAGAAAAGATGGATGGACTGTGTGAAAGATGATATGGGTAAGAAAGGAGTGAGTGATGAGATGACGGCTGATAGAGGGAAATGGAAGAAGTACATATGTTGTGCCGACCCCACTTAAGTGGGATAAGGGCAGGAAGATGATGACTTAGCCTATAATATTAAAAAACAAAATAAAATTCTAAAACTATAAAATATTAATAAATTAATTATCATTTATATTTTATCATCATCAATAGGATCAGTAGTGAATTAGTATAATATAATAAGTAACAAGTACATAAATAAGGTATATAACATTTAAATATATACCTTATTTGTATTAGATAACTATTAAATTCAATTGATAGATTTCAAATCCTCTGCGCTCCTGTCTATATATATATATCTAACTCTAACAAGCTGACCCGGCGAACTTCGTATCGCTTTAGAACAAGTTCCTGTCCCGTTCCCGTTCTACGACTCTACGTTTTAGTTAGAAAACTTTTGTATCGGAAAAAGAAAAGGGCTGTTTTTAGGGTTTAACCGCCAATTATTCGTTTTTTTCTCACCTTTTAAACCTTCCCTAGACCTCCACGAACATTTCAAGACCAACATAAGATAAATCCGTTCAGCCGTTCTCGAGTTTTGGCGAGACTAACGAACAGCAATTGATTTTTATATATATACACAGTCGTGGTCAACTAATTAGGGACACTCTTTGGTTAAACCGAATTGTGAATTTATTTTTTATTTTCCAACGAGTCTAAACCATATTCCATATCTCTTACATGTAAGTATAATTAGTCATTTATGTGCCCGATTATACAAACAATAACAACTTCTTAAACATTAAACCTCTTTACAGTATAGCTGATAGATTATCGTAGTGCTATTTGTTCAAATAATGCTGGCTGGCCATTTAATTAGGGACACTGAGATATTGCGTTCTATTTTCAAAATTTGAATCTCAATACTTTTTTACTTCTTCTCTTATTGTTTCGTGGTAGTTTTGGCGGCAATCCCGATATTTATTTTAAGTTTTGAAAAATATTTTGAAGAAAAATGGGTAAAAATAAAAGTTGCGATCCAACACAAAATTATCATGAAGTTTGTTGTCGAGCATGGTTGGCCATACCGAAGGATAGCAGAACATTTAAATTGTTCAAAAACTATGGTATACAATGCAGTGCAACATGTCAGACGCAATAACACAGATTTAAATGTGCCCAGAACAAAAAGATCGAGAAAAACACTTTTAAAAAACTGGCTACTTTTTTCTTGATTTCGTGCCAAAGGTGCTCGATTGGGTTAAGGTCCGGGCTATTTGCTGGCCAATCTAGCACCGATACTGACTGACTGGTAAGAAACGACTTGACTGAACGGGCGGTATGTTTCGGGTCGTTATCATGCTGAAACGTCCATATAATAGGGAGATGCTCCTCAGCATAGGGAAGCATCGTTTCCTCCAATATTGCCTTGTATTGATGTTGGTCTAAGTTACCCTGAACTTTCCTCACAGGTCCCACTCCACGTCCAGAAAATGAACCCCACATTTTAATGTTTCCACCGCCATGTTTCACCTGCTTTTTTGTGAATCTTGGATTCATTTCCGCTTTTACTGGACGCCGTACGTATTGCCTTCCAGAAATCAAATTAACCTTGGTCTCGTCAGAGAATAATACATGTTGCCATTGGGCGTAGGTCCAATGTCCATATTTACGTGCAAACGCCAAACGAGCATTTCTATGTTCTTTCTTCAACAACGGTACTTTGCGAGCCACTCTTCCGAACAACCCGGCTTCTACCAGACGTCGTCGAACGGTCCTCGCTGAGACACCAGCTCTTTCGTCTGTCCCAAACACTTCGTGTTTAATTAAAATAGAGCCTAGAAACGGATCTTTCTTAGCTAACCTGGTTATCATTCTATCTTCTTGCGGAGTTGTTTTTCTCGATCTTTTTGTTCTGGGCACATTTAAATCTGTGTTATTGCGTCTGACATGTTGCACAGCATTGTATACCATAGTTTTTGAACAATTTAAATGTTCTGCTATCCTTCGGTATGGCCAACCATGCTCGACAACAAACTTCATGATAATTTTGTGTTGGATCGCAACTTTTATTTTTACCCATTTTTCTTCAAAATATTTTTCAAAACTTAAAATAAATATCGGGATTGCCGCCAAAACTACCACGAAACAATAAGAGAAGAAGTAAAAAAGTATTGAGATTCAAATTTTGAAAATAGAACGCAATATCTCAGTGTCCCTAATTAAATGGCCAGCCAGCATTATTTGAACAAATAGCACTACGATAATCTATCAGCTATACTGTAAAGAGGTTTAATGTTTAAGAAGTTGTTATTGTTTGTATAATCGGGCACATAAATGACTAATTATACTTACATGTAAGAGATATGGAATATGGTTTAGACTCGTTGGAAAATAAAAAATAAATTCACAATTCGGTTTAACCAAAGAGTGTCCCTAATTAGTTGACCACGACTGTATATACATGCACTCACATACACACACACAGACACTCACTCAAACACACACACACACACACACACACACACACACACACACATACACAGAATCTATCTCACTCTCACTTATACACACCTACACAGTTACTAAAAAACACTTGTTTACCTAAAGAGCTTTATTTTTAGGATCTATACTTTTTATTATACTTTTTTAAATTATTTTAAATTGTTTTGTATACAGTTAGGAACAAACTGCACTTGTCCAGGAGGTGGGCGTTGGTAGCTGCGACACAGTTTTAATAACTACTGTAGTTATCATCGTTCTTACGATTAATTTGTACCTTATTACTTGTTCCGAAAATAAACGATATATTATATATATATAATATATCTATCTCTTTCCAGCATGGTCCACCGAGGAAGGAGAGAAGGACTCGCACTACCGCCTCACTCTCTCCAAGATGTCGGTTCGTAACAGCGATCAGTATACATGCACCACCCCCAACGGAACGACCAACACAATTTACATCAGAGTTGTTAGTGAGTTTTCGCATTCTGATGCATACTATATTATTATTTATATTGATGTTATATTTTTTCGCGTGCTGCATAATGGCCGCTAGGCATTTATAACATCGCCTCAAAAATTTAGGGTACAAAAAGGCGGCCAAGAGCGAGTCGCGCCCAAGGGTTCCGATACCACTAACTATAAAAACAGTCAAAAATTCACGGTTGTTGTATGGGAGCCTCCCTTTACTATTTATTTTATTCTGTATTTAGTATTTGCTGTTATAGCGGCAACAGAAATATATAATCTGTGAAAATTTCAAATTTTCATGACAATAAAATTATGGTTATTTTCCCTGTGACAGATGGACAGCGAAGTCTTAGTAATAGGGTCCCGTTTTTACCCTTTGGTAACCCTAAAAACATGAAAATCGGATAACCAAGTAAAATGTATGCCCGGTTATACATAAATAAATACATATTATATACGCATCGAATTGAGAATCTCCTTTTTTCGTCGGTTCAAAAACAAAGGGGTAAGCCACGTCCAAACATCACATTGGACACATGCACACATGTTGCAGTAGTTAGTATTCCATACGTGACAAATTGCAAGCCTATCGCCGCTTATAAGAATGTTAACTTATTTCCTCACTGGATTTTCGTGGTCTGGGAAGTAAGACCTAATTAATTAAATTCTAATTCTTATTCTAATAGGTATTTAATTTTATTAAATTATTGTTATTTGGGTACTTGTTGTATGTTTAGTATATAAATTGTATTTTTGAATACCTACCAACTACGAACCAGACGGCTGCACTTCATTTGACATTTAGATTAAAGTTTAATCGTGATGTCCAGAAAGGAGTACGCTTGATTTTAATCATGGAGTTTTTATTTACTCAATTGTTTTTGATTTTAATTCTTTAAAGTATGATGCCATTGAATCGAATATAGATAAGAAAGACAAGACGATAAGACCGCTCATTGTACAGTTTGTTCTAGTTTATTTTCTTGTTTTCTTTCGTTATTTTTTATTATTGGTTAAAGCATTTTCATTAATTAATTAAGATTGACAAAACAGGTTTATAATACGAATAAGGCAAAAAAACACGTTTGTTTTTAGTATTTGTTGTTATAGCGGCAACAGAAATATTTAATCTGTGAAAATTTCAACTATCTAGCTATCACGGTTCATAGATGCAACCTTGTGACAGACAGACTGACGCACGTACAGCGAAGTTTTAGTAATAGGGTCCCTTTTTAGGGTTCTTAGTTTTTACCCTCTTGTTATGGAACCCTGAAAAATATTAGTTCATAATAATTTAATAATATAATTTTTTCGTGATTATTTTATTTGAAAAGTGGTTTATTGCAATTAATACATCCATATAACTCATGGCTCTCAGATCCTTGAAGATGTCTAATGGGGATAGACAGAGGCACTATTTTAAATCAAAATAAGTGTTATTATTCACTGGTTAACCAAACTTATAGTTGGTAAGTACTTACTTATAATAATAATATATTTTTGTTTAATATCCTAATATTCTTAACAATTTTTCGTTTTATGACTGTTTGTTTTTCAATCACCGTGTAACTGCTGCACTTATTTGGATAAAACTTAAACAGATGTAATATAATTAAGTTTTTAAAACTATAAATATAGTTTTGCAAATATTAATTTACAAAAACAGCTGAGCTAATCATAAACTAACATTTGGTTTTTCAGATTACAACAAGTTGGTACTACCCTCTATGGATGTCCTTTGGAACACAACCATGAGATGTTCAGTAGGACTTATCTAAAGATACTTTGATGGTGATAATTGTGAACAAAAATGGAAAAATAGAAAAGGTATTTTTTAGCCTCACAGCTCAGTTGGTAGTAACTCTGCCTTAAGCGCTGTAGGTTGTGGGTTCGATCCCCACCTAGAGCAAATATTTGTGTGATGAACATAGATGTTTGCTCTGTGTCTGGGTGTTAGTATGTATCATATGTATGTATTTACAAAAAAAAAGTATTTAAGTATTCTATCAGTTATCTAGTTCCCATAGTACAAGCTTTGCTTAGTTTGGGGCTAGATGGCGATGTGTAAAATGTCCACCAATATTTATTTATTTATTTACTTGAGCTTACAGTACTGTTAAATGTGGGCTGATATCAAATGTAATGTTTGAACTTGCCTCTGATTACCCCCTTTAGAGAGAAAAAAGAGAGAGAGAGAGAGAAAGATCTAAGGATGTCTACCGCACTTGGAGATTACAGTCGTGATCCTATTTCAGTTTTAATTTCACTTGTAAAAATAATACGTTTTGTGCAATATCTATGTACTTTCATTTTACTATAACTTCCTTCTTTATCACATCTACGAGCTTTATAAAATTATGATATAACTTTAAAACTAGCTGTCCCGACAAAAGTTATCCTGTCAAATTTAAATAATCCCATGTCGCCTGATCCTTCTAGGCTTGGTCGGGCGGAACAGGCGTAGCTTCACCTAGCTCCTAAGACGTTTCAAAGTGATCTTTGTGATTTTATTGGAATAAATGCCTTTTGACTTTGACTTGACTTTGAATCCACACAACCTCATCACATTCTTCACGCATGCATTTATGAGTAAACAAAGAAATTATGTTAATTTAATTATGAATTTGATTGTGTTTTCAGACGTGGTGTGCCCAGATCTGAGCGCGGGGCTGCCACACTTGCGGCAACACGGCCAGGGCTCACGGCTGGGACACACCACACACTACAGCTGCCAACCTGGATTCCATCTTAGCGGAGATTCGATCCTCACTTGCATGGGCGACGGTGAGTGCGGAATAATGGGGATCAACTCTTGAAAACGATAAACGTCAATTTATGGATGTGTGAAGTTAGCATCTCACAAATAAACTTCAGATTATGTGGCATAGTTCTGTTGTATTTTATTTTAATTGCGTATTTAATAATGAGATGCTAACTTCCCAAAAAAATTCATAGTATCTCATCGAATTTCGATTATTTGACTAGAAAGTTAGAATACACTAAGTTCTATTACCTAAACAAGTTTCAACGATAGTTCTGTTGATTTCATTATAAAACTGGCCAAGTGCGAGTCGGTTTCGCGGACGAAGGGTTCCGTACCATTATCTATAAAAAACGGCAAAAAAAAATACGTTTGTTGTATAGCCCCACTTTAATATTTATTTTATACTAGCTGTCCCGACAGACGTTGTCCTGTCAAATTCATTTTTTTCTCTGATAATAACGACTACAACAAAAAAAATTTTGCGATATCGATTAAACTGCTCTCGAGATTTGCGCTTAGCAACACATTCAGCGATTCATTTTTATATTTTATAGCGGCAACAGAAATACATAGTCTGTAAAAAATGCAACTGTCTATCTATCACGGTTCATGAGATATTTTTACCCTTTGAGTACGGAACCCTAAAAATCAGTGTCCGCTCCGCATCAGTGGAAAAAAAAAAATAAACTAAACTGTTTTTTTAGGTCGTTGGTCCGCACCCCCGCCGACGTGCGTGGAAACATTCTGCCCCGTGCTAGGCTCACTCGGCCCCCATCTCTCCGTGGTGGAGTACAATTCGTCCTGGGGTGGACGAGCTGTGTTCCAATGCTCTTGGGGTTATAGACTAGTGGGCGCACCGGGGTTGGAGTGCGAGGTAGACGGACGCTGGTCCGGAGACGCACCTGTTTGCATCCGTAAGTTAATAAATAAAGATTGTAACTATAAATACGAATAATTACCACTTTATTTCTTGATTACAGTTTACTTCAAAATATGGACATGTGCCAAATATAATGTTTGGACGTGCCTCTGATTACTAGACATCTTCAAAGGATCTAACCCTCGTATTCAAGAACGACACTATGAGAACACGCACCCACAGTGGACGTAATCTTTTTTCATAAAAATCACTTATGTGTTGTGCGACACTGCATAGTGTGACTAGAGGCACATTGTCGTGTGCCTCTAGCCAAAGTTGAGCTCTAAAGGCACACGGTAGCGTGCGCTATAGTGCCTCATATGCCTGAATGCGTGTTCTCATAGTGTCGTTCTTGAATACGAGGGTTAGTGTCTGGAGATGAATGACAGGATGTCTACCGTACTTGGAGATTACATTCGTGATATTTATTTATTGAATTTTTTTCTTGAATTGCTGACGTTTCGACACAATTCAGATCGGCGAATAAACTTTATACTATCTCCATAAGAGATTTCTTTACAAACGGCACAGCGGTTTGGCCGTGATAACGTCACAGACAGACAGACATAGTTACTTTCGCATCTATAATATTAATATAGATAAATCTCGTCCACAGCCATCTACTGCCCGGACCCGCTCGTCCCGGACAACGGGAAACTTCTCACTGCGCCGTCGAAGAACGGGAAATTCGCTGTTGGCGATCTGATGATATACGCGTGCAATGACACCTTCCATATCCTCGGCGAGCCATCTATCGTTTGCACCGAGAACGGCTTCTGGTCACATCCACCACCATTTTGTATCCCACAAGCGGAAACTAGGAAGTCCGATACCATTTTTGTGGAGAACACCACCATGGTACACGTGGAGGAGTGAGACAATGTCATCGGAATTGTCAACTGATTTCTTTCTATCAAATTCAAATGGCATTTATTTTAATAAAATCACAAGGATCACTTTGAAACATCTTAGGAGCTAGGTGAAGCTACGCTTGTTCCTCGCGACCAAGCCTAGAAGAATCAGGCAACAAACACGGCTTGAGGCCTATCATTTTTAATTTTCAATGATCCTTTTCTTACTGCTATGTAGAGCTCTAGTGTGGTGCCGTAAGAACAAGTTGAAGGCTCAAACAATAATAATAATTAAAAGTACTAACTAAGTACATAACTAAAGAGTTTAACTAAGTTCTAAAGGCAGCACTATATTAATTCTTGTAATTTTATCATCTAGATTCTAGATAGAAGTACAATAAAGTACCTAAGTACCTTCTTGTCGCACCTACCACCATTCTGTATCCCACAGACGGAAATCAGGAAGTCCAATACCATTTATATGGTGTTCTCCATGGTTTACGTGGAGTAATCTCATCGGAATTGTCAACTGATTTCTTACTATCACTTGTGATGCCTCTATTCTATGTATTATACGGTGAATGTATCATCTATAGTAGTACAATATAGTACATAAGTAGGTGGTGAGTCTGTTGCGCCAAATAAATGCCAAAATAAAGTAAACAAGTTAAAATTTCATTCAATCTTACTCCGTTCATGTTAAAATCTAGACGTAAACCTGAGTCATGTTATTAAAATTTGGATAGTTTTGACATTTTCGATTATGTAGGTAATACTTGGATGGTAAATATTGTGAAATGAAATAATAAACCATTAAAAATCATCCAAAAATGATGAATGATTTTCGTAAACAAATGAAATGTTTCGGTTGTGAGTCTTGGAGGAAATTGCCACGCATTCTCCTATTATGAGTATTTAAGTTTTACTTCTATAAGGTAGGTATGTACTCTAATTTGAGCTTAAGCTTGATAAGAATAAGAATGTACGTCATTTACTGAATTTCACTTAGTTTGTAGAACATAATTGTCACTAGGTACCAACTAGTTATAATGCTTTTAAATAACTCTCTGCTATAAATCAGTTTTAGTTTTAAAATATTGTAAACCACCTCTCCTTAAAATACAAGTCCTTACATAGTGCCTAGGTACTTCCTCTAAGGGCCCTTTCATTCTGATGCGTGTCGCCGGTCGCGTGCGTACGCGACCGGCGTAATTTGTATGAAACCCACGGCGGCTTTCACTGTGTCGCGAGCAGCCGGTCGCGTTTTACAACACGCGCGACCGGCGTGAATGCCCGACTGGCGCCCGCGCGCCCCGCGTGTCCCGGTCGGCGCGCGAGCCAGTGTTGCAATGTGAGCTTTCACTGTTGGACGTGCGCGTGAGCGTTTTGAGTACAGTCATGGCGGCGGTTGATACAGAAAAATTAATAAGAGAAGTTCAAAAGAGGCCCGTTATTTGGGATTTACGAAACCCGTTGTATAAAGACAGGGATGTTAAACAGAGTAGTTGGGTGGAGATAATGAAAACTTTATTTGAAAATGTTGACGACTGGACGCAAACAGAAAAAGAAAAAACACGTAAGTAAAAACATAGTTATTTATTTCGCAACCTAAGTAATGCAGTAGTCTTGCCATTCAACTTTACCAGCATCAGAAATAAAATATTGCGCATAATGGTCACGCACTTCATTTCCAATTGAGTTGCAAATTCGGGAATTATTTGAGTCTTCAAGTCCATGGATTACCAAAGTATCTTGATATTGGTAACCATCTTTAACTCGAATGAAGTTGTGTAAGGCACAGCAACATTTTACAATGTCGATCGCTAGATCTATGTTTACATTTAGAGGCCTATGAAAAATTCGGAATTTATTTGTTAAAATTCCAAAAGTAGATTCAATCATTCGTCTAGCACGACAGTGACGGTAGTTAAAGATTTTCTTCTTGTAATTAAGATTTTTTCTTGCATAAGGCCTCAAAATATTACGTGTAATTCCAAAAGCTTCATCACCGAGTATCACATACGGAACCGGAGTACTCATTCCAAGAAGTGCTTTAGGTGAAGGCAGATTAATAGTACCATTCTCAAGTTTTTTCATAAGTATCGACTCTCTAAATATCCCTGCATCTGAATTTTTTCCCGGTGCTCCCACATTTATATATTGAAAGTTATAGTTTGCATCACACATTGCTAGTAAAACAATTGAAAAATACCCCTTGTAATTAAAATTGAGTGAAGCAGTGTGTTCTGGCATTATCATTCGAATATGCTTCCCGTCTATGGCTCCAACGCATTGCGGAAAATTTGTATTTCTCTCGAATTCTGTAGCTACTTCAATCCATGCATTGGGTTGATTAGGCAGCTTTAAGACTTCATTTTTTAAAGTAACCCAAATAGCTTGGCATACTTCTCTCACTATTCCACTGATTGTAGAAATCCCCATACGATAAGAGTAATGCAGATCAGTAAATGTGTTTCCGGAAGCAAGGTACCTGTAACATAATAAATTTCATTGTTTCAGTAAAGAGTATTCATCAAAGGTGGAAAAGCGCAAGGGATCAGTACGTTAGGTACAAAACAGCGGTAAAATTCAAAAAGTCGGGTTCTGGAGCTATCACTAAAAGAAAATATGTTTTTGCTGACACTATGTCATTTTTGGACCCTGTGACCGATTTGAGCGATGTACACGAATCGGAGTCTACTGAAAACGCACCAACTTCAGATAATCCATCGATACAAAACGATTCTTCGTGCTCAGAAAACGATATGTCAAATGTACATAATAAAAGAAGAAAAAAAAATACTCAGGAAATGACTACATTCGAGAAACAGCTAATTGAGATGTGGAATTCTACTAACAATCTTGCTTTTGATGAAGACGTAGCATTTTTCAATTCGATTCTGCCTGCTGTTAGGAAACTGACGTTTGAAAAAAAAAATTTTTTTCGAAGCCAGATTCTACAATTACTCGTTGGAATCAACCAAGATACAGGTGCCAGTCCTATTCAGTACCAGTCTACAAGCATGGGTCCATCTACAAGTGCTGTTCCAGCTATGTCAAGAGTTTCCATAGTGTCCCCAGTTAGTGCAGCATCGTGCTCCACCGAAAGAAATGAAGACACAGAAGACTCATTTGAATTTGATTTTGTAACACTAACCTGATTTTATTAAAGTTTATTAAAGAATAAAAAAAAGTTTTGACACACATACCTTATTGTTACTGCCAAACGTTCCGTAGGTGTTATAGCTATTCGGAGAAATCCACTATGTGCTATTTTGTTTTCAATTTTAGAAATCAGTTCGTCAAACGTGCGCATTGACATTCTGAAGTAATTGAAAAATTTATTTGCATCTTCTCGTAGTTGTGAATACAAAGTTATGAATGCACCACTTAACATACGCGCCGAAGTTATAGGATGCATGAACAATTTTCCTTTTCGGCTGGCACGGCGTTTTTTGTTCTGATGATATAACACAGAAATCAAAATAAGTTTTTTTTTATTGATTGTTTCCATGACTGTACACGTCTAGCTCAGACGAGTCCACACGCGAAACTGTGAAAGATCAGCTGTCAGCTCGACCGGCCGCGTTGCACGCGACCGGTCACACGCTGCAGAATGAAAGGAGCCTAATACCCGGTTCCTATTATGTTCCCTCCTATGTCATTTAAACGACTTTGTTATCCTAATCTAGAAACTGGGCACAAATATATTTCAGCCTGTGCTTTTATAGTACATAATTATTAATAAGTCCGCTCTCTAGTTACATCTGTTACCTACCTCTGCGATAAGCTACAGCTGGGTAACGAATTTCAAACGGTATACCATCGGGTAGTATGAATAAAATACGTTAAACAAAATAAAAGAGCTTTATTTTTCTATATTTTCTAATATTTATCACACTTTATTAATTTTAATATTTTCTAACGAGTATCGAGTCCGTCAAAATTGAATGCTTTCCAGTCGGTAGTAACAATAGGAAATAGATTAAAAAAAATGTGGAACTAAATACGTTCGTATTATAAAGTCCAGGGACCGAATAACCGAAAAATTAAGATACCTCTATTTATCGATATGACGTCATACCGATAAATTCCGGTATTCCATATATTTCAATACCTAAAAATATAACGGTACCGAAAAGCTTCTACCGAAATTCATAGTGGTATACTAAAGGTTGAATAACGATACCGCAATTTCTACCCAAATATTATAGGTTTTCTCACTCCCCGCGCGGCGGGGAGCGGCGGCGGCGGCGGTCGGTGCATCAAACGACTTACTACGTTTGTTTTGTTGTGTTGTGTCAGTTTCAGTTGTGTGTGATGCGACATACGAACTATACCTATAGCGAACTGCAAATTCAAAATCGAACTCAAAATTTCATTACTTAGATGATAGGTCTGTTCCCTACCTACGTACCTACGTAGTAGGTACTGTATCTACCTCTACCTAGTAGGTATTGTCGGCGGATCTTAGTTTAGTTAGGTAAGTATCTACCTACCTACGTAAAGATAGCTGTTTGGTTGCGCGGCAGACAATTTTTGACCTTATCCAGTGACACATAACCATTCTTGCTGTGACACGGCACGTAGGTAGGTAGGTACCTACTGACCTTACCTGCCTCACTATGTTTTGTACCTATTGAATGTAGGTACCTGCCTACCTCGGTACCTACCCACCTAGGTAGGTAGGTACCTACCTACAGTTCTGCCAGCGGGTCTAGGCATTCGTGTAGTTAGCTGTGTGTACGCAGAAATGGTTTTGTGTCAGTGACACAAAACCATGATAAGGTCGAAAATTGTCTGCCGCGCAACCAAACAGCTCACTTCACAGATGCCAAGATCCACCAACCCGGGTCAGCCGGCTTATTTCGTAAAAACTATGTTTATCATGTTATGGCTTTCAATGAAGTTTAGGTGGGACATATAAATTGGAATTCTCATAAATTTTAGAGAATACCTACCTACCTATTTCACCTAAACTGCATTGAAAGCCGTATAGAGTAGGTAGTACCTATGTACTTTACTTACTATTAAAGTATAAATATTATGTGGTATGTGGTAGGTAAGTATAGGTTACCTAATACCTACCTATAATTAAAAATTTATAATAGGTAGATATTTGTTTGACCCACCCACCTATGCACTGTTGCGTAGTGAAGGGTAAGACTAGGAATAGATGCCTCACTGTTGTGCGTGTGTAGTGAAGGGTAAGACTGGGAATAGATGCCTCACTTTTCGAAGTTTATATCGTATTTACTTACCTATCTACATATATAAAAATTTTGCTTTACCTACTGACTGACTGATCTATCAACACACAGCCTAAACCGAAACTTAAAATTTCTTCAGCGCTGTAGGTTGTGCGTTCAATCCCAACCCGGGGCAAATATTTGTGTGATGAACATAGATATTTGTTCTGTGTCTGGGTGTTAGTACCTAACTATATCTATCATAATTATTTATGTACCTACTTAAGTATAAAATTATTTACCTAAGTATTCTATCAGTTAACTAGTTCCCATAGTACAAGCTTTGCTTAGTTTAGGGCTAGATGGCGATGTGTAAAATGTCCAACAATATATATCTATTTATTTATTTATTTATTAGTTTAACATAAATCTATTTGTTATTATAATAACTGCCACAGATGACTAACTCCATCAAAATAAGTATAAATAAATATATGGACGGGCAGAAAACTGTATTAATTTGTGGGAAATGGTATGTGGGTTTTATTTATTTCTTCTCAATGTGTATAACCTTTTTTTAGGTAGAAAAAGACGTCTGTCATCAGATGTTTTTTGCGGCTTGGATGTTGGAATGTCGCAGAGTATTTTGCCGACAGTTAGCAAACGCAAAAAAGCAGATCATAGACGAGTTTCTAATTCATCTGATGAAGGATCGCCATCAGCCCCAGTGTCCCCTGTATATGAATCTGATTTACATTTGAAGAACTGTATGCCGTCGCCGAAAAAAGAAAAAGAGAAACCAGGAACTGAATGTGTTTTCGAATGCGATGATTGTGTCAGAGAAAATAAAATTGATAAGGGAAGTTATCATTTCTGTCACATGCTCTTGGATGAGCTACAATTTGTACGTCCATGTATGCGAAACATGGCGTATAGGCATATCTTAAAGATTGTTGACGCAGTAAAAGGGCAACATAAAATGGGCGAAGAAATCCAAGTAACTTATCCACCTTTTAAACACTAGATGTACAACAAAATTGATTAAAAATAAAAAAACTATGCAAATTTTAAACATGTATTAATGTTATCTTTATTACTTATTTTATATTTCCTACTAATATTATAAATGCGAAAGTTTGTGTAGATGGATGGATGTTTGTTACTGTGCAGTCGGCGGATCTAGGCACTCGTGAAGTTAGCCGTAGAAACGCACAAATGGTTATTATGTCACTGTATAAAGTCGAAAATTGTCTGCCGCGCATCCAAACGGCTAACATCACCAGTGCCTAGATCCGCCGACTGCACTGTAACAAACATCCATCCTACAACTACTTCAACTACTAAACAGACAGATTTGGTTGAAATTTGGTTTATAGATAGACTATGACCGGGTATAGATAAAAATTGTCCTATATTTAAATACAGGTCATAATCTAATACGCTAATCAGTAATTAATTGTTCTGTTGGCAACGTTCTACAATTAGAATTTCCAAAAAAATAAACAATTAAAACAATTTCGCTCTTATTCCTTTACAATAAAGTCTAAATTTGAGTAATCTCAAAATTTTAAATTTGGAATTATTTTTTTTCGTTTATTTCTGATGAACGAAATAAATAAGAAAATCAAAATTTCACTTTACTTTTATTGACT
This sequence comes from Hydriomena furcata, assembly GCA_912999785.1. NCBI lineage: Eukaryota > Metazoa > Arthropoda > Insecta > Lepidoptera > Geometridae > Hydriomena > Hydriomena furcata. The sequence continues at coordinate 2,811,390 of OU538821.1, read as the reverse complement.
AGATTTACGTAAAAAAATAGTTAAATTACTTAAAACTAGCCTACGTTTTAAAACTGTCATCCTGAGGTTACGCAAATTTAGACTTTAACGTAAAGGAATAAGAGCGATGGTGTTTTAGGATTCCGAAATTTTTTTATGGGCACAATAGAATCGACACCTACTTTAATTTAAATTTTATCATAAAGAAATAAAAGAGAAGTTATGTGTATTTATTATGTAAATACCTACCTGCCGGTAATTTATTTTCCCGACATTTCGATTATGTTACTTACCTACAAATAATTACAATAGCCATGGTCGCGAGCAGACGTCATAGTCGGGAAAATAAATTAAAGGTAGGTACTTAATTACGTGATAAAGACCCGTGTCAAAATCTATAGTTAAAGGTAGGTAGGTACCTACCTACTGTGCGTGAACGCGTGCGCAACAGAACAGAACAAACAAAGTTTTATTAACCTGTGTGTCGCTCGATTGACAAAGACGTGTGTGTGCGTTCACAACAAACGAACTCGCTCTGAGTTTTGCCCCTCACGCGCCCTCCCCCCCCCTCCTCCCTTCTCTCATAGCCGACGAACGACACTCAAGATTTTTTCGATACCGTTATTCCATACCGGTATAATTTCGGTATGGCCCAACCGCTATCGAATAACGGTACCGTTATATTTTTGCGGTACCAATACCGTTAACCTCTACCGCTTTCAGTCCCTGTTATAAACCACGAGTGAGACAGTATGCGGACTATTGATGTCGTGCTGTATGTCAATGTCAGCTTTGACAGATGTTTGACAGCAACCGTGACAGTTGAATTTTTAGTGCGTGTTTGTTTATTTGACGATCTGCCTGTCCTGTTCCTTTTCCTTCAATTCCATTCGACTTCTCATGAAAAATTTTCAAGTTTTCTGTTCGGAGTTATTGTGTCGACTCGGTCGTGTCGTTTACACAATTTCGCGAAATGAAGCTATTTAGTAGATTACTTTTTGTTTACATAACTACGTTACTAGTTACGTGTTACTGTGATGATTTGTACAAAGATACTTACCAGTGGCCAACAGTCGGCATTTCGGTTCTTGTTCGGAATAAAGAGGCTTCGCTGCCCTATTTCATGACCTGTCTTGAGCAACTCGATTACCCGAGGGATAGACTGTATATTTGGTAAGTTCGTTTTAATTCTATTGTGATTTTACATGAAATTCATAATGCCGGCAAAACCTCTGTTCAGACGATCACGCCTCAAATTAGTTTAAATTTATCGGTTTATTGAACTCTAGTAGCAATAACATTCGGTAGGATGATTATCGGAGACTGTGCGTAGTTTAGGTCACGCAAGACTACGACTCTAAACTTCTACATAATCCAGATTACCTAAATGCAGGAACACTATTTAATTATGCCACATACAAAAAAATAGGATCCCGAGTTCACGACTGTAATCTCCAAGTACGGTAGACACCCTCTCAGATATCCAGATCATATCAGATTTTTGAATAGATTTAAAGGGAGTAGTCGGAAGGCTTGCAAATTTCTAGTTATAGAAAACATTAAACATATTATTGTATTTTTTTAGGAATTTTGGTTAGCTGTCTCTCTGAAATTCTTAACCAGATTACAAATCTCTTAAAAGTACATACTATTTCAAATGAATATGGTTCGAACAATAACCTCTAAAATACTCCAAAAAATATTCCAATGCATTGTATGAATAAAAGAAAATGGTTTTATTGCTTCTCCGAAAGTTAATATAAAATCTCCTTTTCAAAGTAAAAGTGAAGATGTAGTTAGAGATAGGTTTATGACTTTTGAAGACATAACTAATCTCGAACAGATTAAATTATTTAAGGTTAAAGACTACCATTATGGTGATATGTGAAATATTTGGTTTTTTGTATGGGCTGAGTTTACGTGGATAAGATGGAAAAATAAAACTGCATTATCTTGAAAACCATCAAACTTAAAAAGAAACTGTCTTTAATTTACTTTAGCTAGTATGATTATAACAAATTATATAAAAATGAACTGTTTAGCTATTCATAGTTTTGATTAAAACGAAACTAGTGTTTTTGAAGAGCCAACTTTGGAAAACCAATCGTGTTTCTGTCTATAATTTATCTAGATTATATCCTTAATTTATCTTTGTCATAAAAAACTAACTGTATATTTTGCGGTTATTGAGAAAAAACGATTCTGCATTCATCAAAAACATTTATTACTCATCTTATAGTAATTTCCCACAACAATATTACAACCTCTTTCGAAGTAGGTTAGAGAAATATGTTCAATCTAATAACATAGCAACAACCCTTGGCACCCCAATACCTTGAAATCTCTTTTAGCATTTCAAGGCCTACCACTCCTGATTTATAAAAAACCAGTTAAGCTGAATGGGTCCCAGGGGTGCTCTTTAATAATAACTGTCTGCCTATGCTAATACACGTGTACAAGAATAGAATGGTTTCTTTTATAATATCTGTTACTGATACACATTTAATACATTTAGACTGGGTCTTTTGTGATGACTATAATACCTATTGACCGTTACACAGTCCCCTAACTCTTTGATGTTAAAAACTTCCCCTTTAGACGTTACATCTCAATATACAATTTCACAGGACCACCTGGTCAGTCCGGCTGGCTTCAAGGCCAAAATAACCCGTTTTGCCATTGTGCTAACAAATTATAGGTTAAGTTAGCAGCTGCTATTTTGAATAGATACATACAGTGTAAAGAACTTGCAAAGTAGACTTGAATGGCCTTATAATACGAGTACACTAGCTTTTACCCTCGACTTTGTCCGCATAAATTCAGGAAATCGATATTTGGCGACTTTATTATAAAACATTGATTTCTGAACAGAAAATTTTGAGTAAAAGAGTATGTCCTATGTCTGTCTCAAGACTTTAAACTATATCTAGATGGAATTTCATTACAATCGCGCTAGCTGTTTGGCCATGATAATGTCATTGACAGACAGAAAGACAATAGTTTTACTTTCGCATTTACACTATTATTAGTTATAAATTAAAAAACTGAATGACACAGCCAGTGAGTTGTAATTACTACGTAATATACTACTTTAGTAATATAGTTCAATGGACACAGCATCTTTAATTTCTGCACAAAATAAAAAGACATTTTTAGATGACCGCTTTTTAAAAACTATTAAACGGATTTTTATGAAAACTATACCATCAAATAGGTCAAAATAGCGAATGAAAGTATAAATCTCTCTAATACCTACCTTATCTGAATCTCGGAAACGGCTCCAACGATTTTTATGAAATGTAGTAGATATGCAGGGGGGTTTCGTTGGCGATAAATCGATCTAGCTAGGTTTTATTTTAGGAAATATTGTTTTATCCATGTTTTTGGCAATGAAATACCGAGCTAAGCTCGAACATACAGGTACTGTTTACTAAAACACCATGAAATGGTGTTTTATCCATTTTTACAGTAATGTGTTTATTGATCTAGTAGCAAAACAAGATGTAGATCTTTAAATAAAGAACAATCTGACATTTACTTAGTCTTAGTAGTGATTGAAAGGATGCTTATAAATTCCATTGAATTATAGTTGCACATACATGATACTGATACATCTATACTAATATTAGTAACTCTGTCTGTCTGTCTATCTGTGACGTTATTACAGCCAAACCACTGGGCAGATTGTGATGAAATTTCATATGAGATTGTAAACGACTTGGATGAACACAGATTACTTGTGCCAACATTTTCTTTTGATTGATTTTCTATGAATTTCAATGTTTTACGATAAAGTCGTTAAAAATCAATATCCTCAATCTACGCGAAGTAGCGAGTAAATGTTACCTACTAGTTTAATTCTGTTTTCCTTAGGGCCGATTTTTCAATCATCAGATAAGGGCCAACTGTTGAATAAATTTGACATATCGTATGGAAAATTGCAATTTTATTCCACAGCTAACACTTATCTGATGATTGAAAAATCGGCCCTTACTAGAACAAAGAAAAAACTAAATTATAATATTCATTAGCGGCTTTTTACAAAAATTGATAACAGTGTCAGAGGGTGATTAATAATAATGGTAGTTGGTGATAACGGGATTGTTATCATGTTCAGTCTCATTTGGTACAGCAAATGTTAATTAGGTATTTTTTTTATTTATATTCTACTAGCCGACCCGTGACAAACGTTGTTCTGTCATTTTTTTTGTAATAATCACATAGGAAAAAGCTATTTCAGGTAGCTTCCACTTTTTTCCCTACAAACCTTGTACTGATAAAATAAATTAAGAATTTTAGTAGAATGCATATCATTCATTAGTCAAAATGGCCAATTTCATCTTAATCCGTTTTGTTGTTTATTTTTGATCAGGGAACAAACATAGCAGCCTTACACAAATATTATCACAAATATTATTATGATTTTACAAGCTTACATTTAACTTGCAGTGTTAGTTTGTTAGTTCTTGTGTTAGTATGTGCGGGTCAAATCTTGCAATTGATTTTTAAAGCTGCTCAAAGGAGAATTTTTCAAAAAAATAAAAAAATATTTTTTTGAAAAAATATTTTCCAACTGTAAACTTCTTTAAGTACTCTATTGTGTCGGGAACCTTTTATACCTACCATAGTGTCCTCACTGGCTCCCTTTGTTCTACCAAGGTTAATTTAAAAAAATATAGAAATTAGATTTTACAAATAAATAAAAATAAAGTTTTAAAAACTATATATTAAATATATTAATATAGATTTTACTAAAGTTCTGAAGCCAAACAGTGAAAATCAAACTCAACTATTTTGAAATATTATTCAGAATACTTATTCATTGGTATTGAAATTTAAGTTAGTAGATGTTTTCTTGAAATGGTATTGTTTATATCATCCAAATCAGATTTCAACCATGTAAAGCAATACCCAAGTGATATTATATAAATTAATACATTCCATTATGATAAAACTAGCAGTTACCTGCGACTTTGCATGGATGAATTAAAATCATGAACTTAGTTTTCCCCAAAATAAACTATCCTATGTCCATTCTCATGTTACAGTTCTCTTGTTATGTTACATCAAGATTAGTTCAAATTCACATTCAAATTCAAAAAGCATTCATTTCAATAAATTCACAAGGATCACTTTGAAACGTCTTAGGGATCAGGCAACAAACACTGCTCGGGGCCTATCATTTTTTTCAATTATTCTTTTCGTAATGCTTTTTTGTGTTTGTTCATTAGTCTAGTTATGAAAACGTAACAAACTGACATACTGACAGAGTTACTTTCGAATTCGTAATATAATTGAATTGAATTGAAAGATTCAATGTATGGCTATCAACATAATGCATCAGAAAGATAGCTGTGAAATCAGCTGACGAATCGACTTGCCTCTGACTGCTTCCTATAAAATATCCAAATATCTGATTTGAATTGGTAACGGCTAGGTTTAATCATATTCTTGTCCTTATCCCACCTCATGTGGTGTCGGCACAACATGTAGAAAAACATGTTGCAAAAGGATTTGGCTTAATGATTTACAACTTGGAAAACAACAATTATTTTTATTTGAACAACGGCAAGGATTACTAAATCTGAACTGTTCTATAATGAGGCTCATCGCTTGAGTCATGGGTTCTTTCTAAGCCATCCAGGCATTTGACTCACCTCAGTTGGTAGTGTTTAGACTTTCTGCACTGTGGGTGGGCTTGATTCCCATCCATGACAAACATTTGTATGATGAACGTAGATGTTTGTTTTGTGTGGTGTTATAATGTATCATTGTATGTATAAGAGTATTCTATTAGTTATCTAGTTTCTATAGTACAAGCTTTGCTTTGTTTGGGGCATTACGTTCATCCAGGTTTTTCCTGCATTAGGTCAATGACCTGATAAAGGGACACCATACCTGCAAAGGGTCGACGAACTACAACTTTGTACAAACTTACTTTTTTTTTTACAGAATTTTGTGTAAGAATACTATAAAAAGCTGGTGAAGGCTAACTCTAGTGACGTTGTGGTACTCTAGTACTTAGGTTTTATAACTTAATGAAACTGGAACTGACAATTTAAAGTCCTCCTTGAAGCGCGCAGCTGGTAATCCCACAGTCATCCATCTATTTGGTGACCGCGCTGAAAGTTGCATAACTTAGTTAGACGATCAATTATTCTTTTAAGGGGCTGTATGTCGACGATTGCTCTTTTTCGAAACGAAAAAAGAAATACTTCTGAACAAGCCACATCTCCTATTTTTATAAATATATTACTTCAGGTTCCTACCTAGATTTCTATTAAGCTGAAAACATAATAGCAGAAACTTTATACGATAAAGATGTTATGTCAAAATGATACGTTTTAGAATTTATGATCGAAATATTTTGATACCTACTATTAAGATCAACTTGTGATTTATTGTTAAAGATAGGTAATATGTAGATCTAGATTTCTATTAGAATAGGTTTTTGATAAGTAATAATACATAATTTATATCATTAATTTATTCGAAAAGCAAAGGCGGACAAAGAGAAAATGGTTATTGAGGGGTGGGTAAAGCTACCCCTATTACTTGCCTACGTAGGTACCAGCAACGCGATCTCATAAAAACTGTCGATAATATTTACGATACGCATACGCCATCTAGAGCTTGCCGTTAACTGTCTTAGTCGTTTCTGCCGCGGTTTTAGGAACGCAGTAGTAGCACTTAGTGCTTAGTAGTGCTTAGTATTATTAGTCTCGTCTGAGCAGTCACGCACACAAAAGCGCGTGTTTATACACATCACAACTACATGTACTGCTCACCCGTCAGATTAACTAGTATAGCACACATAGATGTAAATTTCGCTGAATGGTGCTCATTGTAAATGTGTTTTATCGATCATGCTACAGTAGGTAAGGCTATAAAACGGACGTCTGTATATTTTGCTAGGATGACGAAATCAGGCTCATTATATGGCTTAAACAGAAAAAAATAACTGACCCAATGTATTAACACTAGTAGACAAAGACTAGAAATTAGACTAGCCTAGTATTTTTACACTACAATATTAGTACTAGTACCAGTGGCGGATTACACTACTATTACAATTACAATTGAGTTTAACAAGATTTTTTAAACAATGGAACTCTTGAACTTTTGTACTCTTGTACCCCTCAAAGAGTTCAAAAGATCATAAAGAAATAATATTTTAAAACAATATATTTTTTTATTTGTTTTCTTATTTCTTTTAGTATTAGGGTTGCCCTAAAAAAGCTGATCTATACTAATATTATAAAGAGGAAATATTTGTATTTTTGTATGTTTGTAACGAATAAAGTCAAAACTAATAGACCGATTTTAAAAATTCTTTCACCATTAAATTCTATATTATCTCTGAGTAACATAGGCTATATTTATTACTAGAAAAAAAGGATCCCTACTAAAACTTCAATAATGTAACCCAAGGTGTAAAAAAAAGCCATAAAATCGTTATGTGCGCCGTGCGACGCCGGGGCGGACTGCTAGTATTGAATGAATGAATGAAAATGCTTTAATGTAAGTACACCAATAATAAAAAACAACAACGATAGAAACTTAAACTAAAACAAACTACAATGGGCGGTATTGAATAAAATGAATAAAAATAATTATTGATGGACATTTCACACAGTGCCATCTAGCCCCAAATTAAGCAAAACTTGTACTACGGGAACTATGTATTATGTTCTAACTGATAGAGTAATTGATAGCAAGAATATTACTTGAAAAAAAAAAATGTATGCCATTGTATGCCCTTTTTTGAGGAGGGGGGCACCATATTAAAAGATATATAGCTTCTATGTCACAATTGAGACGAATCCAAAGACACTACATTATGTTGTAATCCGTCAAGTCGTTTTTTTTTTTTTTTTTCGCCACCTGAAATAAATAGATGGCGCCTAAGGTCCCTCTGACATGGAGATCAGAGTCTTTTTCTATCTCTGTCTATTATGTACTTTTTACATTATAAGGTAGGAAAAGGAAGAAGGATAGGATAGTAAATTTTTCACCTACTTAGTCTTTTCTTTCTAATTCTATGAATACATTTGTCTTGTTTATGCTTAACTATTTTTGTATGCTACTTTTATTATTTCTAATTACTTTCTATTCTTATATAACAATTTGGTTTCTTATTCTATAGAATTTCTACATTCTGCTTCGTTACATTTTTTCGTCACGTCGTTTGGGCTGTAGAGCGTGCCAAAGAAATGAGCATAGGGTATACTATATGCTCGAAAACATTGCCCTCCTTCTGGCGCACTCGGGTAAAAATCGATTGCCAACCCTCCGTACTTGGGATTCAGCGTCGCAGTATTGACGTATAATAATATCAACTCCCTAATTGCCCCACTACCCCCTAGCCCAGCCTCGGGTGAGGGTTCGGAGGACGGCGAACGAACTGGTGCCCGACAAAACGTAGGGCTGCCTGTATCATCTAGGAATACTTTTTAGATTATACTTAGGTTACATTTTAAAGTACCTGGATAATCTATTACTAATAGACTGGCCTCATAGCTTAGTTGGTAGTAACTCTGTCTTCTGCGCTGTAGGTTGTGGCTTCGATTCCCACCAATGGCAATAATAATAATAATAATAATAACAAATAATAATAATAGGTACACGGCTGAATTCCCCAAGTACGGTAGACATCCCTTTAGATCTCAAGGCGCTTAGATCCTTTGAAGATGTCTAGTGGGGGTAGTCAGAGGCACGTCCAAACATGACATGCCCACATTTTGCAGTAGCTAGCTTTCCATACGTGACAGGTTGCAACCTGGTTACACCTATAACTGTTTTCCTCACGATGTTTTCCTTCACCGTTTTGAGCACGTGTTTTTGATGCGCATATAAATTTTTCGAATAGAAAAATTCATTGAATCACGCCGGGATTCGAACCACCGACCTTCAGATTGAAAGTCGAGGTACCTCCCATTAGGCCAACACGGCTCCTCCATTGGCACCAATGGCAGACATTGGGTGTTATCACTACATAGTATAAAGCAAAGTCGCTTTCCGCTTCCCGCGTCTGTATGTATGTTATGTATGTTTGCTTATATCTTTAAAACTACACAACGGATTTTGATGCGGTTTTTTTTAATAGATAGAGTGATTCAGGAGGAAGGTTTATATGTATAATAATATGCTACCCGTGCGAAGCCGGGGCGGGTCGCTAGTAATATGTTTTTGTTTCTATAGAATTAAAACTATCGAGGTTGTTAATCATTTTAAATATATTGTATTTCCAAAAAAAACTATATATTTATTCTGTCAGTTATCTGGTTCCTATAGTACAATCTTTGATTAGTTTGGAGCTAGGTGACGCTGTGTGAAATGTCCACCAATATTTTATTATTATTTATTATTTAATACTAGCTATCCTGACAGACATTGTCTTGTTTAAATTTCAATATTTCCGTATATATATTTTTTTTTGACGAACACTTCAAAAAAAATATTATCATATCGTTTTTAGGGTTCCGTACCCAAAGGGTAAAAACGAGACCCTATTACTAAGACTCCTCTGTCCGTCTGTCACCAGGCTGTATCTCATGAACCGTTAAAATTTGAACAGGATCTATTTCTGTTGCCGTTATAACAACAAATACTAAAAACAGAATAAAATCGATATTTAAGTGACAGGAACTCCCCAGTCTCTATCAATCTCCAATGACAATGTAAAATTATGGTACTAGCCAGCTGGTCTGATGATGGAGTCAGGAGCTGTTCAACAGAACTCCTCAGTAAATAGTCGGATTGAGATAAAACTTTGCATACCTATCGATCTCCAATGACAATTTAAAATGATGGTACTAGCCAGCTGGTCTGATGATGGAGTCAGGAGCTGTTCAACAGAACTCCTCAGTAAATAGTCGGATTGAGATAAAACTTTGCATACCTATCGATCTCCAATGACAATTTAAAATGATGGTACTAGCCAGCTGGTCTGATGATGGAGTCAGGAGCTGTTCAACGGAACTCCTCAGTAAATAGTCCGATTGAGATAAAACTTTGCATACCTATCGATCTCCAATGACAATTTAAAATGATGGTACTAGCCAGCTGGTCTGATGATGGAGTCAAAACCTGTTCAACGGAACTCCTCAGTAAATAGTCGGATTGAGATAAAACTTTGCATACCTATCGATCTCCAATGACAATTTAAAATGATGGTACTAGCCAGCTGGTCTGATGATGGAGTCAAAACCTGTTCAACGGAACTCCTCAGTAAATAGTCGGATTGAGATAAAACTTTGCATACCTATCGATCTCCAATGACAATTTAAAATGATGGTACTAGCCAGCTGGTCTGATGATGGAGTCAAAACCTGTTCAACGGAACTCCTCAGTAAATAGTCGGATTGAGATAAAACTTTGCATACCTATCGATCTCCAATGATAATTTAAAATGATGGTACTAGCCAGCTGGTCTGATGATGGAGTCAGGAGCTGAGGAGGAGGAAGGTTTATATGTATTAAACCCGTGCGAAGCACAATGGATATTTATTTTGCTTAAGATTTTGTGAGTTAGGAAACAAAACTGAAACAAACTCAAAAAAGTATTCCTATATTTTATTACCATAAAAAGTCGTCGCTGGTGAAACGCGCGATGCAGCTTTTAAAAGGCAGAGGGTTTAGTGTCTATGTGAATTGGATAAAATACATATTACCATTAAATTCAGTTACACTTTGCAGGTATTGGTTACTAATTAGTGACAGCCCTGGATATGCAGCGGTTCGATTTCGCAACGCTTTATTCTTGCATTTTACCTCGCAGCTCGATCTCCCGGTCCTCCCCTCCCAGCCTCCGATATTCGCGGAAGATGGGGTCGGGTGGACGATGGAATGGGATTCTAAATCTGGTTTGTTTACGCAAGATCGTTAATACTCGGCGCTACACCCGGTTTTCATTGCCGATTTAAAGTTTTGTTAGAAATTCATTGATTTTTTACTCTTTGTTAAACGGGTGATTCATTAGAATTCAAAATAGCTTGGACCGTGCAAGTAGAGGATTGTGCATTATTTAAAGCTTAATATTTATTTGTTTTATATTCAACTACTTATAGATTTTTACACGAGTCTTTATCACGTAATTAGTAATTACCTTTAATTTAATTTCTCGTCGTTTCGACTATGTTACAATAGCCATGACTGCAGGCAGACTCAGTTTTCAGTCGGGTTTTATATTTAACTAGCTGACCCGTGCCCGCTTCGCTGTGCGTAAGACATTTCTAATACCATCGTTGACTTTTTTGTAGACGTTTTTAAGGTGTACAATACTGTAGAACATTATTTTGATAATCTCGTGGGGTTCAGCCAGCATTTGCAATGTAAGCGCAAAAAAATGTGTTTATTTACGACATCACATTAGAAACCTCTAAAATTATCAGTGTTTCTCTACTATATTATGCATGTATTATACATATAAACCTTCCTCTTGAATCACTATATTTATTAAAAAAAACCGCATCAAAATCCGTTGTGTAGTTTTAAAGATATAAGCAAACATACATACGCGGGAAGCGGAAAGCGACTTTGCTTTATACTATGTAGTGAAGATATTTAGCAATCGCACTCGGGGACATTTGTCCAAGGGCATTGTCGACGTCGTGCGGGACATGTCAGGCGACATGTACAAAGTACCCTAGTACAAATGCGGCATAAGGTATAGGTATTTTATTTTAATAAAAAACATTTCTATAAATGTTCGTAGGTAACCCACTAGGTATACTACCATAAAACAATAAATTCTATAACATAAAACACCTGACAAATCATATGACCAAATTACGTACAAACAAGCGTATCTTTGGTTTTACTGCTAGATAATTTCGCGGATTGTGACATATAAAACTCGAGAAGGGCCTGCATCAACCACCCATTGGTACCCTCATCCCTCTTTCCTCCGAGTCCATCCGCCAATCACGATCCAGATTTATCTACCAATAGCAGTGAAGGAGAGGAAAATCAATAGAGCTCGCGGGATCCGGGCGCTTACATCCTCCCCCGTTTCTCTGTCGCCGCAGTCCGAGTCCGGTCGTTGCGTGTCCCAGTCGCATCCTCACCATGCGGGTTTCTATTCTATATCTTTTAATTATCTGTTCTGTGCCTGTGTTTTGTCAAAATAATTCAGTGCAATGGCCCGTTGTTTCGATTGCGACACTCGTGCGTAATAAGGAATTATCTTTGCCAATATTCTTGAATTGTCTGCTGCACCTTGACTACCCCAAAGACCAGATGCATCTACTGTAAGTGATTTTTAACCGACGAAAAACGGAAAAGGTTCTCAAGTCGTCAAAGTCAAAGAGTAGTTCGATTTTGATAATTCTTTTTTATAATCTATACCTACCCTGCTTGTGAATTTACTAATTAATTAGGTATGTGAAATAAATCGCATTAAAAAAATTTTTTTTTTTTTTTCTAAGAACAAAGACTTACGTCAAACAAAATGGCGGCCATTTTATGAAATTCAAAATGGCGGCTACGTCAGTGGAAAATGATAGTGCGCAAACTCCGTCCGGTTGTCTTTTCCTGTCACCAATATGGCTAGAAACAAAAATATGGGTATTAAAAGTACGCACATTTTATCAAAATGCAAACAGAAAAAAAAACAAATTAGTTACATCACTTGAAATTAACGTTACATAAAGTTATACGCGTCTTCTTGAAAACCTAATTAATGCCTAATATTCTATCCGAATATTATAATCAGGCCTAAACGACTGAATGGATTAAGATGAAATATTCTGTCGATGTAAATTATACCCTAGGATATCAATAGGCTACTTTATAACTCAAAAATATCCACGAAATTAAAAAAAAGACGCAAAAGCAATGATTTGTTTGGGTATAGATGGCGCTAGTGTGCAACAAATCTGACATTAGTTGAATGACATTGTATAAGGACTGACATTGAATAAGTGACCGTTTTGACATTTGAACGACACCATTTCCATACAATTGCAATTATTGCTCAGGTTTCTAAAAAAAAGGGGTGAGAAATTGATTATTGTTACTAGCTGTCTCAAAAGACGTTGTCCTTTCAAATTTCAATAATCCAATAAAAAAAAGCACTTTCTGTTGTTCCCGAACCTGGATTTTACAAAAAACGGTATGAAATATATTTTACGATTTATTCTCAGACCTCTTAAACAATTAAAAATCATAAAAATCGGTCAAGCCGTTTCGGAGAATTTTATACGAGTATACTAGATTAATTTTATATTAGATTATTGATCGTGATTGTCGCCTGTTAGTAGGTGTAAAACCGTCAAAACTGTATCTTACTAAAATACGGCGGAAAACAAAAGACTTCGGTCTGGTCGCGTCAGGGGGTGAGGTGACCCACCCCCTGCCGCATTGCGCTTGCAAAGTCTGGATCAATACATCACCGGACGGAATCGGGGTGAGGCTCCTTCCAGCCCCGCCTCCACCCGCCGACCTCGCCCCTTGTCCGATATCTCTCTTGCACCCCTCACACAGAGGCTTTGAGTGAAAGAGTGAAAAGGTCTGCGCATCGCATACCCCTATGACATTTCACGCGCTTCTGCCGCAGTATCTTTTCTGAAACCGAGCGTTGCAGTCGCATCTTCACGATGCGGCTTTCAATCCTTTATCTTTTGCTTATGGTGTCTATGCTCCCGTTTTGTGAAAATAAATCAGTTCAGTGGCCAACAATATCGATAGTAACCCTCGTGCGAAACAAAGAATTAACCCTTCCGATATTCTTGGATTTGTTACTTCGAATTGACTACCCCAAGCGCCAGATACATTTACTGTAAGTAATTTGTATTTTCGAGAAAACTTATTAATTATTTTTCATTTTCTTTATTCGTTGCTTGTAATTGGCTGTCTCAAAAACTAGGTACTTTTACTGTACTTAAGTGACTTTAATATTTACGTAAAGTTCTGATATCGTATAAAATTACTTCCTGTAGAAAAAAATCTTGAGTGTTTGCGCATTGCAAATATCGGCCAATATACGAAATTCGAAATGGCGTCCATGTTGGCGCATGCGTTATGATTAGGGTTGTCACTTGACATGTTAATGTTATGTCACTTGTCATGCCAGTAAGGGTAGAATCAGTTACTCGATTTTTAAAAGTACGTATCAAATTTCAAACAATTATTGAAGGTATCAAATGTGTGGCCTCATAAAAAAATTAAATGGTAGATCAAAAAATTTTTAGACGCTTCACATTACAAGTGTATAAAATGTACATGTAAATAATGACAGTGGATATTGCACGGGTCCGGTGTCTTGCTAAAATGCGTCAAAAAGGAAAATACCTCTTTTATTCGGTCGGGTTTTATCGGTGTATTCGTTCGAGCCGCCACCCCCACCCGCTGACGTTTGTCTTGCTTCCGCGGACTCATCGCCGCACGGAATTGGGGTGGTGAGGCACCTTTCAGCCCCGCCCCCGCCCGCCGACCTCGCACTTTGTCCGATATCTCTCTTGCTCCCGTTACACAGAGGCTTTGAGTGAAAGAGTGAAAAGGTCTGCGCATCGCATACCCCTATGACATTTCACTCGCTTCTGCCGCAGTATCTAGTCGGAAATCGAGCGTTGCAGTCGCATCTTCACGATGTGGCTTTCAATCCTTTATCTTTTGCTTATGGTGTCTGTGCTCCCGTTTTGTGAAAATAAATCAGTTCAGTGGCCAACAATATCGATAGTAACCCTCGTGCGAAACAAAGAATTAACCCTTCCGATATTCTTGGATCTGTTACTTCGAATTGACTACCCCAAGCGCGAAATACATTTACTGTAAGTAATTTTTATTTTCGAGAAAACTTATTAATTATTTTTAATTTTTTTTTTAATTGTTGCTTGAAATTAGCCAATTTCAAGCAACAATTTAAAAATTCTCAAGAACTAGGTACACTTACAGTACTTAAGTGACTTTAATATTTACGCAAAGTATTGATTTCGTATAAAATTACTTCCTCTAGAAAAAAATCTTGAGTGTTTGCGCATTGCAAATATCGGCCAATATACGAAATTCAAAATGGCGTCCATGTTGGCGCATGCGTTGTGATTAGGGTTGTCACTTGACATGTTAATGTTATGTCACTTGTCATAGTCATGACGCTAGTCATGCCAGTAAGGGTAGAATCAGTTACGTATAAAATTTCAAACAATTATTAAAGTATTCGAATGTGTGGCCTCAATACAAGATAACGTGTTAATGAAAAAAATAAATTAATTAAATGGTAGATCAAATAATTTTTAGACGTGTCACATTACAAGTGTATAAAATGTACAAGTAAAAAATGTCAGTGGATATTGCATGGGTCCGGTGTCTCGCTAAATTGCGTCGGAAAGGAAAATACCTCTTTTGTTCGGTCGGGTTTTATCGGTGTATTCGTTCGGGGCGCGACCACCCACTCCCTGACGTTTGTCTTGCTTCCGCGGACTCATCGGATCAATACATCGCCGCACGGAATCGGGGTGAGGCACCTTCCGGCCCCGCCTCCGCCCGCCGACCTCGTATTTTGTCCGATATCTCTCTTGCTTCCGTCACACAGAGGCTTTGAGTGAAAGAGTGAAAAGGTCTGCGCATCGCATACCCCTATGACATTTCACGCGCTTCTGCCGCAGTATCTTTTCTGAAACCGAGCGTTGCAGTCGCATCTTCACGATGCGGCTTTCAATCCTTTATCTTTTGCTTATGGTGTCTGTGCTCCCGTTTTGTGAAAATAAATCAGTTCAGTGGCCAACAATATCGATAGTAACCCTCGTGCGAAACAAAGAATTAACCCTTCCGATATTCTTGGATTTGTTACTTCGAATTGACTACCCCAAGCGCCAGATACATTTACTGTAAGTAATTTTAGGTACATTTACTGTACTTAAATGACTTTAATATTTACGTAAAGTTCTGATTTCGTATAAAATTACTTCCTCTAGAAAAAAAACTTGCGTGTTTGCGCAATGCAAATATCGGTCAATATACGAAATTCAAAATGGCGTCCATGTTGGCGCATGCGTTATGATTAGGGTTGTCACATTACATGTTAATTTTATGTCACTTTTCAATGTCATGTCACTTGTCATGTCACTTGTCATATCACTTGTCATGCCAGTAAGAGTAGAATCAGTTACTTGATCTTTAAAAGTAAAGTAAATTTCAAACAATTACTGATTTATTCAAATGTGTGACCTCAATAAAAGATAACGCGTTACTGAAAAACAAAATAATTATATAATTGATCAAAGAATTTTTAGACGCATCACATCACAAGTATAAAATGTACAAAATTTGTAAAATGTACAAGTTAAAATTGACAGTGGATGTTGTCTCGCTAAAATCCGTCAAAAATGAAAAGACCTCTTTTATTCGGTTGGGTTTTATCGGTGTATTCGTTCGGGGCGCGACCACCCACTCCCTGACGTTTGTCTTGCTTCCGCGGACTCATCGGATCAATACATCGCCGCACAGAATCGGGGTGAGGCACCTTCCGGCCCATCCCCGCCCGCCGACCTCGCACTTTGTCCGATATCTCTCTTGCTCCCGTTACACAGAGGCTTTGAGTGAAAGAGTGAAAAGGTCTGCGCATCGCATACCCCTATGACATTTCACGCGCTTCTGCCGCAGTATCTAGTCGGAAATCGAGCTTTGCAGTCGCATCTTCACGATGTGGCTTTCAATCCTTTATCTTTTGCTTATGGTGTCTGTGCTCCCGTTTTGTGAAAATAAATCAGTTCAGTGGCCAACAATATCGATAGTAACCCTCGTGCGAAACAAAGAATTAACCCTTCCGATATTCTTGGATTTGTTACTTCGAATTGACTACCCCAAGCGCCAGGTACATTTACTGTAAGTAATTTTTATTTTCGAGAAAACTTATTAATTATTTTTCATTTTTTTTTAATTGTTGCTTGAAATTGTCTATCTCAAGAACTAGGTACATTTAGAGTACTTAAGTGACTTTAATATTTACGTAAAGTTCTGATTTCGTATAAAATTAGTTCCTCTAGAAAAAAAACTTGAGTGTTTGCGCAATGCAAATATAGGCCAATATACGAAATTCAAAATGGCGTCCACGTTGGCGCATGCGTTATGATTAGGGTTGTCACTTGACATGTTAATGTTATGTCACTTGTCATGTCGCTTGTCATGCCAGTAAGGGTAGAATCAGTTATTCGATTTTGAAAAGTACGTATCAAATTTCAAACAATTATTAAAGTATTCGAATGTGTGGCCTCAATAAAAGATAACGTGTTAATGAAAAAAAAAAAAATTAAATGGTAGATCACATAATTTTTAGACGTGTCACATTACAAGTGTGTAAAATGTACAAGTAAATAATGACAGTGGATATTGCATGGGTCCGGTTTCTCGCTAAAATCCGTCAAAAATGAAAAGACCTCTTTTATTCGGTCGGGTTTTATCGGTGTATTCGTTCGGGGCGCCACCCTCACCTTCCCCCCCTGACGTTTGTCTTGCTTCCGCGGACTCATCGGATCAATACATCGCCGCACGGAATCGGGGTGAGGCACCTTCCGGCCCCGCCTCCGCCCGCCGACCTCGTATTTTGTCCGATATCTCTCTTGCTCCCGTCACACAGAGGCTTTGAGTGAAAGAGTGAAAAGGTCTGCGCATCGCATACCCCTATGACATTTCACGCGCTTCTGCCGCAGTATCTTTTCTGAAACCGAGCGTTGCAGTCGCATCTTCACGATGCGGCTTTCAATCCTTTATCTTTTGCTTATGGTGTCTGTGCTCCCGTTTTGTGAAAATAAATCAGTTCAGTGGCCAACAATATCGATAGTAACACCCTCGTGCGAAACAAAGAATTAACCCTTCCGATATTCTTGGATTTGTTACTTCGAATTGACTACCCCAAGCGCCAGATACATTTACTGTAAGTAATTTGTATTTTCGAGAAAACTTATTAATTTTTCATTTATTTTTATTCGTTGCTTGAAATTGGCTGTCTCAAGAACTAGGTACATTTACTGTACATAAGTGACTTTAATATTTACTTAAAGTTCTGATTTCGTATAAAATTACTTCCTCTAGAAAAAAATCTTGAGTGTTTGCACATTGCAAATATCGGCTAATATACGAAATTCAAAATGGCGTCCACGTTGGCGCATGCGCTGTGATTAGAGATATCACTTGACATGTTAATGTCATGTCACTTGTCATGTCACTTGTCATATCACTTGTCATGTCACTTGTCATATCACTTGTCATGTCACTTGTCATGCCAGTAAGAGTAGAATCAGTTACTCGATCTTTAAAAAGTAAAGTAAATTTCAAACAATTACTGATTTATTCAAATGTGTGGCTTCAATAAAAGATAACGCGTTAATGAAAAAAAAAATATTGTATTATTGATCAAAGAATTTTTAGACGCATCACATCACAAGTATAAAATGTACAAAATGTGTAAAATGTACAAGTTAATATTGACAGTGGATATTGGTGGCGATTCTGTTGTATCCCCGATGAACCTAAAATTCCTAAAAACGATCGCTCTTATTTCTATTAAGTTAAAGTTTAAATAAGCGTAACATCAAAGTGACAGTTCTAAAACTTAGCATAGTTTTAAATAAATTTAAGATTTTCGTACTTACGAATCGCTTGATTTAGAAATGTCAAGCTAAATTTAATCAACATGTAAATTGGTGTTGACTAAGATGACACTTGGATGTGTCAAATATGCGAAATAAAATAGAAAAATGACTAAATAATCTTAGGTTTTAGGACTGTCATTTTGATACTACGCTAATATCGACTTTAACGTAAAATAAATATGAGCGATAATTTTATAAGAAAATTTAAGTTTAGCTTGGTTACAACAGAATAGATTTGGTTTTGGATTTTGGTTACGCCACCATTGTCTCGCTAAAATCCGTCAAAAAGGAAAAGACCTCTTTTATTCGGTCGGGTTTTATCGGTGTATTCGTTCAGACGCGACCACCCACTCCCTGACGTTTGTCTTGCTTCCGCGGACTCATCGGATCAATACATCGCCGCACAGAATCGGGGTGTGGCACCTCCCGCCCCCCCCCCCCCCCCGGCCACGCCTTCCGCGCTCTTGCCGCTGGCCGCGCTGGAGGCTTTGAACAAAAGAGTTGAAAATAAATTAAGCTCGGATGAAGACTCTGTTCTGTGCGGTCCCACTCTTCGCTGTTTCATGCGCTTTCAAAGCTAGGTACAGCAATAATCGTCATATCTATTACTCGCGGGTTTTTAATATGAATTCTTAATGGATAAAATAATACCTTAGGTTGTTGATACCTTGGGCTACATTATTGCTAGCTTCCGCCCTCGGCTTAGATCGCGTGTTACAAAGTAGCCTTTATACTATTCCAGGGCATAGGGCATCCTCACAAACTTTCGGATTTATGATATTAGTAGGAAGTAGGATTTTAGTAAATAATATATTGACCTTTCATATATTCTATTCTTCTAATTCCCTGTCGGAAAACGCGATCATAAACATAGCATGAAACAAAAGGGCGCCAGAAAACAACAGCCTGGATACCCACAGAATAGGGGGTCTATGATTTATTGTGTCGAGGGTTGGACCTTTCTTATATTGTTGTACTATGTGGCTGTTAATTTAAGCACCCCGGGGTCCTTGCTTCTTCGGATCCGCCCCCTGTAGACCCTCCTTCTCAGAGATATCTCGATCCGCGATGATATCTTGAAACTTTACGACAATACGGTTTTTCTTTACAATGCCCTTTCTATGTTCGTGTTTTTCCCCCCCTAAGTACATTTTTATTTAACAAAAAATTTGTTTTTTAAGCATGGACTACAAATTGTGGTTTTAAATTATGTATGTAATCTAAATAAAATAAATATTATAAATATTGTTGGACTTTACACACAGCGCCGTCTAGCCCCAAACTAAGCAAAGCTTGTACCATAGGAACCAGATAACTGATAGAATACTTATATACTTTTTTTGTTGTTGTAACGTAAATACATACTTATTATACATATACCCAGACACAAAACAAAAATCTATATTTCTCACAAAAATATTTGCCCTGGGTGGGGATCGAACCCACAACCTACAGCTCAGAAGGCAGAGTTACTACCAACTGAGCTGTAAGACCTGTCACATAATCTAGCAATTACTTAAGCAAAAATATTATTTTTAGGATATACAGCGACTTCAACGAAGATTCATCACTGCTTATACTAGAGGAGTGGTCTAAAAACCATTCCTCGAAGTATAAAAAAGTACACATGACATTAGACCGCGCTTCTAGCGGCATGAAGTTCAATGACCAGAAGCATTATACAGATTGGACTCCGCAGCGGTACCGACATATCATCAAGCTACGTGAGAAAGCGCTAAAGCTAGCTAAGGATTCGTGGGCTGACTACATATTCGTAAGCTATAATCCATTTATTTGTATCTCATTCGACACAATTATAACAGTATTAACAATCATGCCTTGTTAGATTTGGTTGTTTTCACAGTTCACTTCTTTCAGATGCTGGACGCAGATGTGTTTTTGACGAACCCGGGAACTCTGAAGGCAATGGTGGAAAAGAACCGCCATATTGTAGCGCCTATGTTGCTGACAGACGGACTGTATTCCAACTTTTGGTTAGATGATTGCTTTCTGCGCTCTCAGTTGTGGATTCGATTTCCACCAAAGATAAACATTTGGGTTTACTACATTTTATGCTTTGTTCCAATAATTTTGGAAAGAAAGAAAGAAGGAAAGACGGAAAGAATGTAAGAAGGAAAGAAGGAAAGAAAGAAAGAAAGAATGTATTTATTTTGGCAATATTGACAACAAAATTGGTCACCACTCTATACTCTATACCTATATACAACAACAGCGAGAGTTGATGGGTACGGAACCCCAAAGGTTAAAAACGGGACGCTACTCAAGTCACAAGGCTGTATCACATGAACCGTGATAGCTAGACAGTTGAAATTTTCACAGATGATGTAGGTATTTCTGTTGCCGCAACAAATATACAACGCAACAACATAACAACAAATACTAAAATCAGTATATAATAAATATTTAGGTGGAGCCTCCTGTACAACAAACGTGTTTTTTGCCGTTTTTTATAGATAATGGTACGGAACCCTTCGGAACCTACGGAACCCTAGTCCGACATGCACATAGCCGGTTTTTATTTATTTTAGCAACTAGATCATGAAAAGTTTTGACTGGCCTCACAGCTGAGTTAGTGATAACTCTGTAAATTGTGGGTTCGATTCCCACCAAGGACAAATATTTGTATGGTCTATATTTTATGCTTTGTTCCAGCTTTGTAAAACCATTTAGACTATTTTAGACCATCGAGTTACATAATATAATATTGTCCTGAAGGGTTTGTCGGAACTTGACAAAAATGCAAAGTTTTTACTCAATCGAAGTATTTACTGAAGAGTTCCGTTGTGAGTGACTGTTGAACATCTCCTGACTCCATCATCAGATCAGCTCGCTTTCACAATACTATTGTATTATCATCAGAACTAAAGGTGTATTCAAAATTTCAGCTCAATATAACTGCTACAAAATTGAGTTGCAAGATTACACCTTAACAGCTATAGTTATACATATATTGCAAGTGCAAGTTAAATAAAAGCTTGTGAAAAGAAACTAATTATTAGACTTTATTATTACAGGGCTGGAATGACAAACGAATACTATTACAAAAGGACAGATAACTATGAGGAAATCATCCGTCGTAAGGTTACAGGTTGTTTCGACGTACCTATGGTGCATTCCGCAGTTCTTATATCCCTGAGGCAGGGTAACTCGTATAAGCTGACCTACGACCCTCACAAGATCAAAAATTACGACGGACCTAATGATGATATCATCACTTTTGCACTCAGCGCCAAGAGAAACGGTAATGTTCACACTGATGGCACTGTAACTTGCTTTTGCAGGATGTAATGATTGTGAGATATTTTTTATATCTGTGGTTAGTCTATGTTTATCGTGAGAGTACTTTTTTTCAGCTATAAACATGACAGTGTGCAACGACGCGATCTACGGATTCATGCCTATTCCTGTTGAAAGTGAGCTGAACACAGACGCCGAGCAGGTTGACAACGTGAAACTAGAGGCTCTTGGCCGTGGGATAGATCTGCCTTTAGACCCTCTTATGGCGAAGTTCATGAAGTTCCCTAATAAGACTAAATATGGCCTCGATGAAATATACCTTATCAACCTGGAGAGAAGGAAGGACAGGAGGAATCTAATGATTAAAAGTTTTGATACCCTGGGTCTTGTCGTTAAAGTGGTCACAGCGGTCGATGGAAAGTAAGGAATTTTACTTAATTGTTTAACTAAGACACATATGATTGGGCGGTGTGGTCGCAAAGTGACAAAGCCCTTTTTTTCTTATGTTTAATAAATACTGTAACAGTTAATAATTTTGTTTTTGATTTTAGAAATCTAACTGAAGTGTTACGTAAGTCTAAAATCACTCTGATGCCGAACTATGAAGATCCATACCACAAACGGTACGTTTGATGTTACCATCGATTTAATGAAACATAATTGTTACATGATACATTGAAGTATTAACAAAAAATAACCGACTCTATAATTTTGCAGCTTTTTGAATATGACCGTGTCGTTTTGATACTTCTGACTGGAGTCAGTGATGTAAACCAGAAGGGTTTTGATGCGTAACACTGTTGTCAACCATTTTGTGGAACATAATGCTTACTTCATAGGATGAACATGATCTTTTGATTATAAACTGCTATAATATTATATTTTGGGTCCCAGAAATTAATTTACTCTTTTTTTTTCAGCCCGATGAAAGCTGGCGAAATCGGATGCTTTCTGAGTCACTACAATATTTGGACCGAGGTAAGTGTCTTATTTGTTTGTATCTTTTTAATAACCCAGACTTGTGATTTACTAGAATTAAGGCACTGTATGTCGACGATTGCTCTTTTTCGAAACGAAAAAAGAAATACTTCTGAACAAGCCACATCTCCTATTTTAAGTCACTTCGATAAATAATCCTACCGACCGCTGCACGTGGTACTGATCCATGGGCGGCGCGTGGTCCGCCTTTGCTTTTCGAATAAATTAATGATATAAATTATGTATAATTACTTATCAAAAACCTATTCTAGTAGAAATCTAGATCTAAATATTACCTATCATTAACAATAAATCACAAGTTGATCTTAATAGTAGGTATCAAAGTATTTCGATCATAAATTCTAAAACGTATCATTTTGTAATAATATCTTTATCGTGAAAAGTTTCTGCTATTATGTTTTCAGCTTAATAGAAATCTAGGTAGGAACCTGAAGTAATATGTATATTTATAAAAATAGGAGATGTGGCTTGTTCAGAAGTATTTCTTTTTTCGTTTCGAAAAAGAGCAATCGTCGACATACAAGGCCTTAAGTATGAAATCGTCATGCATAAAGTTGCTTCCAAGAAGTACTTACTTTGTTTCACGTTTGTAGGCCGGCTATATAGGTAGGTATCTATCTGTTTCTTAGACATAGACTTATCCATACATTTTTAACCCTAAACGCTACCAATGCCATTTAAATAGAAAATATGGAACCTTAAAACGAAGAAAAACGAACTTAAAAGAACACAACGTTCCAGTACTCCATAAATACATAAATCTCTTTAAAATTATTAAGTAGGGTTGTTGGTTAGGGCTACATTCTATCACATATTGTAACAGCAAACCTTAATAGCATATATGTTTTAGAAGACACCAAAACTGATGGCTTCTCAACCCCAATCGATCCGTATTAATTTACAGCTAAGGTTAGTGGCTGGAAACTGGTAAGTGAACGCGATCAGCAAGATTAAGGGCTTGTACACAAAACTGCGATGCGACATCGCATCGCAAAAATCTGCGAACTCCCTCTAAGCATCGCAAGAACTTGCGAATCCCACCAAAAACATTCTGTAAAAAACTAACCAAGTCTCGATGGAGGTGCTTGTTTATCTCTAAAAAGTAATGAAATCTAGACAAAGTCGTACCAAGTCTAAGGTTCCTTACTGCGATTTCTTTATTATTATAGTCACACATTAACTAAAATCTAATTAATGTGTGACTATAATAATAAAGAAATCGTAGTAAGGAACCTCAGACTTGGTACGACTTTGTCTAGATTTCATTACTTTTTAGAGATAAACAAGCACCTCCATCGAGACTTGGTTAGTTTTTTACAGAATGTTTTTGGTGGGATTTCACTTCTTTTTGTAGAAACGTGGGCTTATTGATTTAGTTTATTAGATTTTCTTATTTGACACAGTTTTTTGCAATGACAGTCGATTTTTTTATGTACCAATAGTAGAAGGGGGCATCACCATATCTTTAATACAGCTGAGACCAGCTGATGGTTCTTCATCAGATAATTCAGACCTTCGATTTTTAACATCAAATGAAGCGGCCCACCAAGTTCAATATTTTTTGTAAAGGCGGTATGTCGATCTCTAATAGTTTGGTTAGGCTCTTGTGTTTTCTAATCAGGGTCACCAGGTACCAGATCCAGATCTTCGATTATCCTAGTTTTTATGGTTTTCCCTTTATGTGGCCATTAAACCCTAACTCTGTACCAAATTTCAGCTCTCTAAGTTTATGGGAAGTACTAGTTCTATTCTGATGATCATGAGTGAGTGAGTGAGTGAGTGTCGAAAATCCGAAACTTTGCTTTCGCTTAACTTCGGAACTAAATGACATACAGACTTGAAATTTTGGATTTTAAGTATGTGATTATAGCTTACTGGATGACGAAAATTTCTGCGTTCTGGTATTATCCAGAGGTTCTCAAATAGGGACCTGAAAATGCGGCGAACAGGTTCCTGTAAAGGATGGTACGGCAGTGTTTGCTTCGCGCTCGACTTGGCGGGGGCACTGCCGTGCCCCCCGATTGATTCGCATCGCGCATTCCTGCAATTGTTGACGCCATTTTAGTTCGCTCAGGGACAGCGTGTGGGCAAGACGTGTACTTTAAAAATGACAGAATACGACGTTGATTTTTTAGTATCACTGATTGAGGAGCGCCCTGTTCTTTGGGACACTAGTAATGAAGATAATAAAAACAAATTCATCAAACAAGATGCTTGGAAGGACGTGTGTAAAAGTTTATTTCCAAATTTCGAGGAAAAAGAAAACAACGAAAAAACTAAACTTGGTAAGTACACAAATACATTTATTAAGTATAACTTCTTTTTACTTTTTACTAAAACTACCTACAAATCAAACATTCTATTCATATAAGCACAAAAAATACTCTTTAAATTGTTTACATGTTTAGGCGTCGACAGCGAGTTACTTTAAGAGGCTGCCAGTCGCTGATTGCTCTTTTTCGAAACGAAAAAATAAATACTTCTGAACAAGCCACATCTCCTATTTTTATAAGTATATTACTTCAGGTTCCTACCTAGATTTCTATTAAGCTGAAAACATAATAGCAGAAACTTTTCACGATAAAGATGTTATGTCAAAATGATACGTTTTAGAATTTATGATCGAAATATTTTATATACCTACTATTAAAATCAACTTGTGATTTATTGTTAAAGATAGGTAATATGTAGATCTAGATTTCTATTAGGATAGATTTTTGATAAGTAATTATACATAATTTATATCATTAATTTATTCGAAAAGCTAAGGCGGACCAAGCGCGGACGTGTGTTTGTCATCATTGCAGCGGTCGGTAGGATTATTTATCGAAGTGATTAAAGATGGGTACATCTTTATTCACATATACTATACATTATAAAATAGGAGATGTGGCTTGTTCACAAGTATTTCTTTTTTCGTTTCGAACAAAAATAATCGTCGACTGGCAGCGTCTTAATGTTTTACGATGTGATCCTTTTTTATCTGTTGTATTGACTTATTACCAAGAACGCGAGCAACAATGCAAGTCGCATTGTATATTCTTAATTTTTTTGTAGTTGCCAGCTTAATGCTCCAACTTCACTAGTAAAGTAATCCGAATATTCGTTTCTAATTATATTTGCACTTACCACCTGACTACCTACATTCAACCCTTGTTGAAGTGGTTGTAGTTCGGAATCATCTATGATCATTTCAATAGGGGTGTATAATTCATCACGGTTAATTACAAAGTTATGTAGTATGCAACAAGCCTTAACAATATCTATTGCAAAATCATATGAAACGTTAATGGGCCGGTAAAATATTCGCCACTTATTGGCCAGTATGCCGAAAGTACACTCGACATATCTTCTTGCCCTACTCAAACGGTAGTTGAATACTCTTTGTTTAACAGACCAATGCTTGCCAGAATAAGGACGCATGACATTATTCGAAATAGAAAACCGGCCAAGTGCGAGTCGGACTCGCGCACGAAGGGTTCCGTACTATTATCAAAACGGCAAAAAAATCACGTTTGTTGTACGGGAGTCTCACTTAAATATTTATTTTATGCTGATTTTAGAGAAATACATCATCTGTGAAAATTTCAACTGTCTAGCTATCACGGTTCACGAGATACAGCCTGGTAACAGACAGACGGACAGCGGTGTCTTAGTAGTCCCGTTTTTTACCCTTTAGATACGGAACCCTAGAAACATAAAAAATAATTCATAATATCTCGTAACCTACCTATTTACCTAACTACGTAGTTAGCATTCCACACGTGACAGGTTGCAATCCCGTCGCCGCTTTCAAGAATACTAACAGGTTTCCTCACGATGTTTTCCTTCACTGTTATAAACACGTGTAACGTGTAACGCGCATATAGGTACATTTTTCGAACAGAAATATCCATTGATGCACGGCCAGGATTCGAACTCGAAATTAATTGGAAATTAATAATATCTACCTAGGTACCTATTTACCTAACTACATGAATTCAATAATTCAATTTCAAACTTTTTATTCGATCATGTGAAGTACCACCTATTTACCGACTTACTTTACCGATAGTGGTAAAATAGCGCCACCTGCCAGCGGAATCGCAAACCTCTTTCATCTTACCTCTCAAACCCCGAGCGGTCGCATGAGACCGCGAAAAGTACCTATAATACGTAGTAACATCAAATGAAACTAGATGGCGCTGGAATGCAAAAATCAAGTTTGTTGTATGGGAGCCCCCCTTAAATATTTATTTTATTCTGTTTTTAGTATTTGTTGTTCGAGCAGCAATAGAAATACATAATCTGTAAAAATTTCAACTGTCTAGCTATCATGGTTCATGAGATACAGCCCTGTGACAGACAGACGGACAGACGGACAGACGGACAGCGAAGTCTTAGTAATAGGGTTCCGATTTTACCCTTTGGGTACGGAACCCTAAAAAGCTTCGTCTCCGACAAAAACAAATGGAACCGGTTCTTGAAAGCCCGGTAACGGCCTTGATGTTGGTGTAGGCAAATCACCTCTCATCAGTAAGTCGTACAGTTTCGTGTTGTGGAAAATAGTGGAGTCACTTTCCTTTCCATATGCTCCTATGTCCACATAGATGAATCTGTATTTCGAGTCCACAGTAGCATACAAAACTATTGAATTGTAGCCCTTGTAATTAAAAAAAAGTGATCCACTTTTTGGGGGACTACGAATACGAATATGTTTCCCATCAACGGCTCCAATACAGTTAGGGAAGTTGGCTTTCTTGTCAAAGTCCGCAGCTATTTCTTCAAACAGCTGTTGTGTTATTTTTGGTATGTTTGCATTTAAACAAAATTTCCATATTGCATTACAAACTACTCGTATTATCTTAGCAACTGTACTTATTCCTCGATAATAATCTAAATGTATATTTCTGATTTCATTTCCGGTCGCTAGGAATCTGTAACATAAATAGAAAAAAAAAGGATTAATTTATATAACAAACTTGAAAAATAAAGAACACTAACCTAAAACGACTAATTGGTAGACAACGCTTCTAGCATTAAGTTCGCCTATTTTTCTGTACAATTGGTATTTGATGAATAATAAAGATTATTGTCAATTTTTTTTTGCAGGTAATTCAGTAATACAAAGATGGAGGGGGATTAAGGATACCTTTGATAAATATGAAAAGAAACTCGAAAGATGCAAGTAGGTCAGGGTCTGGATCCAAAAATATAAAAGAATACCATCTGTACAAACAATTACAATTTCTTAAGAAAAATTTGCAAAAGGAGACCACTACTAGTATAAATGAGTCAGAAAATGAGCAAGATAATCAAGAAGGTACATCTAAAACACGTTACCAAAGGCAGCCACCAAAAAGAAAGATGGTTAATAATAAATTTGAAGATGATATTGTAAAGATTTTAAAGGAACCTGAGAATAGACACATCTTTTTTTAAAGGTATTCTACCATCACTTGAAAGATTAGATGACAATAAAACACTAATCTTTCAGAGCAGAGTTCTTCAAATTTTAACAGAATTGCATCAACCTCATGGCTACTACTATCCGAATAGCAACTACCAGGGTGGCTATCAAACTCAACATTTTGCGACATCTCAACAAACGCCACTGATACGTCCACAGTCATCTAACATACCAGATCAAATTGATTCACCCAGTAATGTTTTTTCTAACTCAAGCATATTAAGCACACTTTCAACTGAAGATGACTTTGATTTTTCGTAAATTTTATGGATTGTAATATTTTAAAAACTCTTTTCTCAATAAAAACTAATGTAAACAATTATTGTTTTACTTTACTTACCGGATAGTGAGGCCAATCATTTCCAGAGGCATAACAGGAATTCTCCCCTTGTACGATTGTTTCTGAAGATATGGTGATAATAAACTTAAAAGCTCTTCGAATGAAGATATGCTCATTCTAAAATACACCAAAAAAATTTTTTCCGGTTTTCAAAGCTTTATATTTTAGAAGAAAATAGTTTCCATCGGGATTCATAATAGTAATAAATGGATGAACCCAAAATCTTCTTTGTTTCTTTTTCCTGTATCTCCTAAGCAATAATAAAAGTGCACATTTTTTTTTACGATCCATGTCACGACCTAGTTTTCAATTCAAAATACGTTTAGACGCCTTGCCGCACGAAATCGCATCGCAGCAATTCGTGTCGTAATTTTCTGCGTTGCGAATTCGCATCGCGTCGCATCGCAGTTTTGTGTACAAGCCCTAAGTGAACGCGATCAACGAGATTTTTTTTGGTGTCTGTTATATAAATATATATTATTATATTTACTATTTAATATTATAATAAAGCAGAATTGCTTTATTATAATATTAATAGTAAATACAATAAAAACTCAGTTCTTCTACCGTAAAAAGTTGTGAGATCCATGTAACACCAAGTCGGTTAATTTATTCAGTCCCTACATAAGGGTCCATCCTTCTGTCATAAGGTTTTACGTAATTAGCTAACTTAACAACATCTTATAGTGACCATCAATTTTAAAAATCTTATATGTTTTAAATAAATAGATTGACTTGGCCATCGCCTTAAACCACAATGTATCTCACAAGTAATACAGGTAATACAATATGAAGAAAGAATGAATTAAACAAAATTACAAAACAGGTATATAAGGTTTCGAGTCTACAAGAAACTCTTATAGTTTCGCAATATCCGTCGGTCCGTCCATCCATCCGTCCGTCCGTCTGTCCGTCTGTCCGCAGCTTAGCTCAGAGACGCTTAGTGCTAGAAAGCTGTAATTTGGCATGTATATACATATTATACACACATAGTATAAAGCAAAGTCGCTTTCCGCTTCCCGTGTCTGTATGTATGTATGTTTGCTTATATCTTTAAAACTACACAACGGATTTTGATGCGGTTTTTTTTAATAAATAGAGTGATTCAAGAGGAAGGTTTATATGTATAATACATGCATAATATAGTAGAGAAACACTGATAATTTTAGAGGTTTCTAATGTGATGTCGTAAATAAACACATTTTTTTGCGCTTACATTGCAAATGCTGGCTGAACCCCACGATATATATCAAAATAATGTACTACAGTATTGTACACCTTAAAAACGTCTACAAAAAAGTCAACGATGGTATTAGAAATGTCTTACGCACAGCGAAGCGGGCACGGGTCAGCTAGTTATACATATAAGTAATGTCAACAAAGTCGTAGAATAACATCTTGAAAAACATTTTTTTTAGAATACCTCTCCTACACCTAAAGTGGGGATTTTCTCGTTTACCCCATGGTGTGGGTTATCGTTAGATAGGTTTTCAAAAAGTATGGAGGCTTTATGAAAACAACTTTTCGATTATCGGATTATCGGAGATCTTGCTCGGCTCTCGTAGCGAACGGACGTGCACAGGAGCCCGTATTATTTTTTGGACATTCCTAGTTTTTAACATAAAGCAAGTTCTGCACAACCTATCCTAATTATTGAAACATTCATCAAATAATCCTTACGTTACAATAGAGACGCCGAGGCGAGTCGCTGTGACCCCGCTATACAGGCTCGAAAGAGACCTAGTGCGGGGAACAGAGCTAACCAAGGTACGCTAGTGTGATATTGTAAGTGAGACAATTAATAATGTTATAATTAATTGCCTTTGTGCTTCACCTTTGTACGAGTGTTATTTTTTTCTGTCCTAATAAACTTTTACTTACTTTACTTACTTAAATTAAGAGATCCGTTTGTGAAATATTAAGCTTTAAAGTGGCAATTTTTGTTAGAAACGAGTGAAAATCAAAACTATTGGGTTTGGAGGCGTGAAAAAATCACAGTAGAAGAATATATAACGAACTTAAAAGGAAAACTATCATAGCTAAGTAGGCGTTACAAGTTTTCGAGTAATAGACGTAATAGTCGACCAACTTATAAAATGTACTTGATGAAGAAATAATCTAGTACTAATACCATTTAAAATTACTTATCATAACGTTGTTAGCTGTGTAAACTTCGAAACCCTACATTGCGCGTGACCTAACACGCTTTGTATGTGTTATAGCGACAACAGAAATACATCTGTGAAAATTTCAACTGTCTAGCTATTTTTGTTTATGTAGGAATATAAAATATAAGTGAAAAACATGGAAAATATATATCTGAAATAGAAAAGAAATAAAAATATTACGAGACAACCGTTAACATCTTCATAGTTCAACTTCATAGGAGCAGAGCCACTGCAGAGCAATGTACTCTACATTTAACTTTGCATTTGTAAATAAAACTCTGGGAAACAGGCGTGATATTATGTATGTATGTAATACATATTAATATTACATTCAATTAGATTGTTTAGTGCGATTACAAAGTCAATATATATATAAACAATATTTTTAATATTGATATGGTCACTTTAAGATTTTTTTAGGTTAACTGATTACGTAATAACTCAAGACAGAAGGACCCTTAAGTAGGGACTGAATAACCGACTTGGTATTACATGGATCTCACAGCTTTTTACGTTAAAAGAAGGTTGCCGCACTTGCAGTTGCCGCAGTTGCCTGTCAATTCTGCAAATTTCACTTTGTATTCTCATCATCATCTTCCTGCCCTTATCCCACTTAAGTGGGGTCGGCACAACATGTGTACTTCTTCCATTTCCCTCTATCAGCCGTCATCTCATCACTCATTCCTTTCTTACCCATATCATCTTTCACACAGTCCATCCATTTTTTCTTTGGCCTACCTCTACGTGTACATCCATCCACATTCATTCCTAACATTCTTCTCGTTACATGACTTTCTTCCCTCCTCATAACATGCCCATACCACGCTAATCTTTTGCTCCTCATCTTCCGTCACAGGCGCCACTTTCAAACTTCCTCTGATATACTCATTCCTTATCTTATCCATCCTCGTCACACCACACATCCTATCATCGCTTTCTTAGGAGCTAGATGAAGCTGACCCTGCTCCTCGCGACCAAGCTCATAAAAATATATTTATATATTTTTATGGGAATAGCTGTTGTCCTGCCAAATGCAAGCGGTGCCGAATAAGCGAATGCGTGGATTAGGCCTATTGGGGATACCACGTTAAAAAAAACGCACCTGGCACTCTACCTCTAGGGTGGTGGGGAAGAGAGTGCAAAGTGTCATGAATTAGTTCTCGTTCGCGCCTTCAATCACACCCAACTGGCTTTAATTCATGATATTTTTTGTTTTCATCTTATTTATCCTATTCCGTTTCGTCCAATCTTCTCTTCCTTACCATGCCTTCAATACTATGCTTTTCTAAAACAAAGTCAAAAAAACATCTCAAATGTGGCACGGGTAAAATGTATGGATAAGGGCACATCAAAATTATAAACACTTATGAAGCGTTTAGTAGGTTATGTACGAGTATGTTAGTACGGAGACATTACGATATTCAAATGGTGAAAAAAATAATCTTTTAATACTTTCTCTGATCCGAGCCTCGGTCATTTTCGTCTTTATTATAATACACTTTTACTAATAGTGTGTATTAGAAAAATTCGAACCCAAAATTTACCGTTCTTAAATTAATTATTCGGGTTAAAGCTCTGTATGTCGACGATTGCTCTTTTTCGAAACGAAAAAAGAAATATTTCTAAAAAGAGCAATCGTCGACATACAGGGCCTTAATATGCAACCTAGGTGATATATTAAATTGACAGATTCTGTATTTCTTTAAGACAAAGCCTAAAATGGTGTTTTACAGATTGCTAAGCGGAACCTACCCAAAAGCCTGATCCTGGAAGACGATATACACTTCGTGCCATATTTCCAAGAGCGATTCAAAACGCTTATGGAGGAGCTTCGGGGTATCGATTGGGATTTAGTGTAAGTCACTTGGTTCTTCCAACAGCTGGGCATAAGACTGCTTATGCCATTCGATAGTTACTATAGTAAACTTTGTCGTTTGATTAACTGGTTCATTCCTACAGATACATCGGCCGCAAGGTACTAATGGACCGCGACGAGGAGTTCATGACGGACCACTTGACCAAACCTCTGTACTCTTATTGGACGCTGGGCTACCTGCTGAGCGAGAGAGGCGCACGCAAGCTCATTAAGGCCGAGCCGCTGTCCAAGATGCTGCCTGTTGACGAGTTCCTGCCCATCATGTTCAACCAGCATCCCAAGTAATGTACTCCTTCTACTTGACTTTTGACCTTTGGCTTTTACATTTTAATATTTTGACTTATGACTTACAACTATGACTTTTCAATTTTGACTTGTTTTAACTTTAAATATTGACTTTCGACATTCAAATTTCAACTTTCAACTTTCGAACTTTTTTTCTTATAGCGCCACCTGGAAGTCGATGTTCCCCGTCCGAGATCTGAAGGCTTTCTCCGCGGCCCCGCTCCTTGTTCACCCCACCCACTACACCGGCGAAACAGGCTACATCAGCGACACTGAGGACTCGCCCAACGCGCCTACACTCACCAAAGTCACCCCCGAACACGTCCGGAAGTATGACCTATGACTAACTAATTAAATAAAAATAAATAAATATTGGCGAACTTTACACACAGCGCCATCTAGCCCCAAATTAAGCAAAGCTTGTACTATGGGAACCAGATAACTGATAGAATACTTATATACTTTTTTTTTTGTAAATACATACTTATTATACATATTAACACCCAGACACAGAACAAACATCTATGTTCATCACACAAATATTTGCCATGGGTGGGGGTCGTACCCACAACCTACAGCGCAGAAGGCAGAGTTACTACCAACTGAGCTGTGAGGCCTGTCAAATTATGATATATTCTAATACATGAAAATCACTCAACAGACCCTATATCATTCCCAAAACGTTATCAATCTATGGATCTATTGAACTGAGTTCTTCTGTACTCAATAGTAACCGACTTTTACTTTAAATAGGTTTTCTACATCCGCAGGTACATGCACGAGCTCTGACAGCTAAAGTGCATTTTCAGCATCATATCGTTCACGCTGCTCATCATCTTCATATATTACCGGGAAATAATGATATGTTTGCAACACCCTATGAACGACTCTGATTATTCGTACGGTGATTATGACGATTTATCGGATTCATCCATCGACTGGAATTACGATATCCACGATATGATTGTTGGAAATGACGTGTAACTGATAACGGAACGGTAAAACGATAACGGATGGAAAATATGACAATGGCTATTCTAGGTTTTAAAATTAGGGTTATCAGACAGTCGCAGAGAAATCTGTGCAAAATCTAAAAAAAAAATAGTTTTATGTTGATGTTTAGGTGTGTTAGGTGTTTAAGGAACTAAGTGTGTTAGACTACTACCGAACAATGCTAGATGTTCAAACCATGATCGATCAAAAAAAAAAGAAAACTATATTTTCGTCTACTTCAATAACAAAAACCTAAAATGAACATACAACATTGGTTGGTGGTGTATTCATGCCTTCAGTCTTATAGTATCTCTGTCAGTAGTAGTCTAAACACACCCTATATTAATCATACAATCCGAATTCATCCTCTAACGGAATTGTCATAAATATACCGTCAAATAATCATAGTTTAAGCAAGTTTTATAATAAACTGCATTTGATAATGTAATTTTCTGTAGGACATTCCAGTGTTATAATAAGTATGTCTCTGATAGTCCCTAAATTTTCTAAAAAGCCTAATAACTTTACTCAGTCAAATACTTCAACGTCGAACATCGGTGAAGGTTGACCTAAAATATATTTTAATTTGAAACAATTATTTTTCTATTACTCTTACAAAAAAAACATTGTATTTCTTACTAATAAAAAACTAATATGGTGTTTCTGTATTCAATAAATAAATGAATATTATTTTTTGATTATAATGAACTCGGCCGTACATTGCATTAATGCTGTATTTACTCTAGAAAAGTGGTAACAACAATGGCTTAATTATCATTATTACTTATTATAATTTTTTAAACAACTAAATAAGTGTAATAATAATATCCTCCCAGTACCTATTACTCAACTTTACAATATAATCTAAGAATAAGAATTTGATGTTGAATTTAACTCGAGTAAGTCTAAGTGCGTCTAAATGTTAGTAATGAATATTTCCTCGATTATTAATGAATAAATGTGTTTAGTTAATGATCTGGCTATTACCAAAGAAATATAATTTTAATAATATCAAAAACCTTTCTCAATTCTGTTACCTTGCATTTATAACATTAGAATTAATTCACTTACTCATTTAATTATTTAGTATTTAGTATCTAGTTTTTGATGAATTTATAACTTTTATCTAAACCTACCTCTTCCCTTTTTGGATTATTATTAACCTTCTTTCATTTAAATATGTAAGGGTTTTACATACTTTTGATTTGTATAAACTTCATTTTTCACGTCGTCCTCTGCCACTTCAGGGCAACCTAATTTTGACTGAAGTATTATCATGTGAATTATTAGACTGAAAATGTGATAGTCTAAGATTTGTATCCTGAATATTTCATTTTCATTTTCTGTCGAGATTTTGACGAGTTTGTGCCATAAATTATGTTTCGTTTATTTCTGTTTTGTTAAAATATGCCCCTAATAAATATTGTGTGTGTAATTATTTGTTTTATTTAAAAAAACCCTATTAGTATTTATAAAAGTAAAACCATTTTACATTAAAATAGGTAGATATGCGAGAAACGTCTTGTCAACCTCTTCAACGTCAAGCCGTTGCACGAATCATAATCTATACCTATATAAAGAGTAAACATTTGTATTTTTGTATGTTTGTAACGAATAAACTCGAAAACTACTGAACCGATTTCGAAAGAAAAAATTAGGGATCCTACTAAAACTTCAATAATGTAACCCAATCATAATACTATCCTAAATCCTAATAAATAATTAAATAATAAACTAATATTATAAATGCGAAAGTTTGTGATAAGGCTGCTATGTTTGTTCCCAAATCAAAATAAACAATTTGCTGTAGTATGTAGATAAAAAATCAGAATAAATAAAGGGATAACTTATAATCCTAAAAACAACCCCTTTAAGATAAAAAACGCAAAAAGGATGAATTTGGTATAGATGGCGCTGATGTGCAAAAAATTTGACTTCTTAGACCGATAACATTGAGTCGGCTAGCTCTCCACACGGTGAACCAATGAAAGAAGGGCAAGGTCTATAGTAGAAAACCACAATCAATGCCCATACATTTTGAAGGTTTCTCCCGATTTCCCTGGGATCCCATCATCAGATGCTGACTTGGTGGTAATGGGACCACCTCGGAAGAATAGGCTTTCATTTAAAAAAATAATTTTGTAAATCCGTCCACTAACGCCCGGAGTAATCGCGTAACATAGACACAAAAAAAATGCAAGCCACTTTATAACCTCCTCCTTTTTGAAGTCGGTAAAAAATTCATAATTAACTTTGTAGTTTCCCGAAAGTGTTGTTTTCTATGCGACTATTGAAATTTGGGCAGGACAAAGTCTGTCACGGGTCGTATAGTTATAATAAAAAATTGCTTTCCGCAAAAGGCACACTACTACTTATTACTAGTCGATGTGGAGGTTAACAACCATGACGGTGAGTCGCTCCACATCGACTAAATTTCCAAGGAGCGATCTCGCGCCGTCGGTCGTCAGACCCTTCCCGGCGGCGGTATCTCGCGCCTGCGCCTCTTGTGTTTGCTCGGGCGGGAAGGAAATCAGACTCAAATGTCAGTAGATTCATGGCCCACCCTGCTGGCTTATCTGATACTAATAATAAAAAGAGGAAATATTTGTTTGTTTGTTTGTTTTCATAGAATAGGCTCCAAAACTACTGGACCCATTTTAAATCGGCAATTTAATGTAATGGTAAAAGATTTTTATTATGCCTGATGAATATGGCTATAGAATATTTTCTAAAACGTTAGGGATCC
Source organism: Hydriomena furcata (assembly GCA_912999785.1). Lineage (NCBI taxonomy): Eukaryota > Metazoa > Arthropoda > Insecta > Lepidoptera > Geometridae > Hydriomena > Hydriomena furcata. Next base: position 2,774,707 of record OU538821.1, on the reverse strand, counting down.
GAAAACTTGATGAACTTCGATATGCAATAACGAAGTTTTCAAGTTTAAGTCGTGGGAACTGTCGTCAGACCTACGTATTTTCAATAAAATTGTACAAATTAGCAAAATAACTAGGTAATAAATGGATATAACTTCCGTTACTTTCACGACAAATAAAGATTTTTTTATTTCACAAACGGATCCTGAAAATATATTTTCACAAACTTGCAATCCTAATAATATTATAAATGCGAAAGTTTGTATTAAGGCTGCTATTTTAGTTCCCTAATCAAAAATAAACGACAAAACGGATTAAGATGAAATTTGCTTGTAGATAAAAAATCAAAATAAAGAGAGGAGGAACTTAGAAACCGAAAAACAACCCATATGATAAAAAAATGCAAAATGGATGATTTTGGTAATAGACTAAATCCATTTAGTCGTCATAGCAACGCAGTTTTGATTAATTAATGATACGCATTCTACCAAAATTCGTATATTTTATCAGTACAAGGTTTGTAGGAAAAAAAATGGAAGTTGTATGAAATTGCTTTTTCCTATACGATTATTAAAATTTGACAGGACAACGTCTGTCACGGGTCGGCTAGTCTATATATATAAAAGAAAGTCGTGTTAGTTACTCCACTTATAACTCAAGAACGGCTGAACCGATTTAGCTGAAAATTGGCAGGGAGGTAGCTTAGAGCCAGGAGATGGACATAGGATACTTTTTATCCCGGAACGGGAACGGGAACGGGAACGGGAACGGGAACGGGAACGGGAACGGGAACGGGAACGGGAACGGGAACGGGAACGGGAACGGGAACGGGAACGGGAACGGGAACGGGAACGGGAACGGGAACGGGAACGGGAACGGGAATTAAAATTTGACAGGACAACGTCTGTCACGGGTCGGCTAGTTTTTCATAAATCATTAATACACCCGTGCAACGCTGGAGCGGACTGTTATATTGCGTTATGAATACACAATAAGTTTCCATTATGTGGAAAAAATGGAATAGTATTTAGCAATTATTGCAGCAATATAATTTGACTCGTACGCGAATAAAAGTGGACATTAGGCCTTCTGAAACCTACAGATTTAATCTAAAAGAGAATGATGTGATCACGACTGTACTCCAAGAAGGGTAGAAAGATACTTAAAGGCAGAAGCATGTCCAAACATAGCATTTGGCACAAGTACAAGTACCTATGCAGCATATAGCATTCCATGCGTGAAAGGATGCAAGCCTATCGCCGCCTAAAATAACACTAACTGGTTTCCTCACGACGTTTTCTTTCCCCGCCTTGGGGCACGTGTCTATCACAAATTTTGTCGTAGGTACTTATAGAAAAATCCATTGGTACACGGCCGGGAATTAGGTCCTGGAGAGGAATTTTTTGTCTAGGTACCTACCACGCGAGCGTTGCTGCAGGCGGAAGCTGATGTTTTATAATTTTCTGTCAATTAGATATAAAAACGAATAGGATATTTATATGGGATATCTAAATGAAGTAAAGTGTGTAAATAAAACCAAATAATACATCAAAGGCTTTATTTTCCACAAAAAGGTACACGTTTCGAATTTTTTTCTTACAATAGCTGCACGAACACAATTCCGCTATAATTTCTCACTTTCCAATAGTTGGTAGAGCAATTCGATGATCGTCCTCGTCGGACGGCCTGTCATGCCGCGATGCAGGTACGGGAAGTCGGTGCCTTTCGTGTAGGCAACGTTGTACGTGTCGAGGTGGATCCACTTGTTATCACAGATGAATTGACGTAAAAACGCAGCGCAGTTTGGCGAATCGCCGTACTTGTATCTGCCAGTGTTGGCCACATCTGCCGTGCGACAGTCCAAAACTCTATCCTCATAGAAGTTCCAAAGCGGCATTCTCCACACGCGGTCGCCTGTGTGGCCGCCCGCGCTCTCTAGATGGCAGAACAGGTCGTCACAGTTGGTATAAGCGCCGCACGCGCTTCCGTCCAAGGAGTATATTAACTCTTTGGACATGGTGCCAACGTCCACAATCAGCTGTGGCCAGTAGTTCCGCGCGTATACTAAGCTATCCGCGATCAAAAGGCGCCCTTCCCGCGACGGTAGTCGTATGTGGATCTTCTTACCGTTCGCGTTGCAGACTACGTCACCGAACTTAGGGCTCCTCCCGCTTGGCATCAGTTCGCACAGCGGCAGGATGCCTCGGATATTGACAGGCAGTTTCAGCCTTGCAGCGGCTCGCGTGATGGCGAGCACGCACGCCGCTCCAGCCATATCTCCTTTCATGTACTTTAGCTCGCTTTGCGGCTTCAAATCCAAGCTGCCGCTGTCGAAAGTAACTCCTTTACCAATAAGGACGACCGGCCGAGTGCATTCACTAGCACCGTAGTAGCTGATTTCCACGTACATCGGCGGCTGGATAGACGATTGTCCTACGGCAACGAAGCCTCCCATTTCGTGGCTAGACGCCCAACCCTGTGTCTTTATTTCCACGTTTATATCCAACTCGCATAGTAATTCCACTGCGATCTTAGAGAAAGATGTAGGATTTAACAAGTTTGCTGGCATTTCTTGTAGAAAGCGAGTAAGATTCTGAGCTTCGGCTTTGATATGTCCTATTCTCCAGCCGTCAAAATTGCAATCATCATAGAGGTGTAACTCAGGTCTCTTGATCGTATGTTTTATAATAGACCTGTATTCTCTAAATTTCCACAGACCGAGGCTAGCTCCCTCTGCAGATGCCTCAGCATCGCCGAATGATTCGAAGTGAATATGCCTCGGGTTCAGCGGGTGCAATGCTGTCGCACCAACTCCGGCCGCTATTCGAATAGCTTCTCTGCTTTCGTCTAATCTTTCGTTAAAGTTGTACGCCAGACACTCTGAGCCCAGGCCTGCTACAGCCACATATCCGAATGTTTGCTCCAAATCATAAAAAATTCTATATTCACCGAGTTTTGGGGTAGGAGTTAGTTGTAGCTGATACCAGAGTTTCCCACCGCATAGTTTATTGTACTTCTGTGCACTAGCCGTCAGAATCGCTGGTTCTCCGACGACGTTTTCGTTGTGGTACACGCCCAAAACAAGACCGATGTCTCTGGTGCGGCACGCTTTAGGATCTATCGCTTTGCGTTTTGGTAGAATTGGCAAACAGTCTGTTTTCTGTATTTTGAACTCGGAAATGTGGCGAACGTTCCTTAGAAATTTTGTGATTAGAAGAGTAATCTTAAACATATTTAATTTTGAAAATAAATCTGATTTCCCGAAAATGGACGTATGACATCATCGCCAACTAGTTTTTTTTATAATATAGGTTAGGTACCTACCTCATAAGGCTTAGTACTTTTTAGAGCAACAATAACTTGTAAATAAAATATACATAATTATAACTTAATACATAGAAGAAGTATTATTACACAGTATCACACAACACACAATGCTCACAATTCAATCAGATTATCGCACAATGTCTTTTGGAAAAGGGTCAAGAAGTTTTCATTTTCATCCAGCTCGGCGTGTGATGCTTGAACCATTCGGGGATGTTCATGAGAATAGTTTCCTGCAGCTGCCGGTATATTATTAGAATTAGGAAGGGAATAGCGAGTCTCTCGTCTTTGAAGAAGTAGACCCAGAAAGCCAGTAATAGAAGGCATACGTCAACTGTGTAATCTATAACAGATCTAACGGTGATCTTTGCTTTCTTCTCAAGTTCCTGATAGTCGATGGGAATAACTATAGTGGCTCTCTCAGTTTTCTTCAATACAATTTGTTGAGTGCATTTTTTATGGTCCTTGCCTGCTGTTTTCGGTGCCATTTTTACACCGTTTTCATTATTATTTGCATTGGATTTGGGAAGGGCTTTGTGAACAGTGTTATTAGGTTTTGCCACCACAGAGGCTTTTTTAGTAGCTGCAGGTTTATTTGCATTTACTTTCTTTACTTTCACAGTCTTCTTATTTTCCACAACAACATTTTCGGCATTAGGCAATTGTTTTTCAGCAACCTCTTTCAAATCTTCTGTATTGAGATAAAGTTGAGTTGTAGGTTTTTTCTGACTTCCATATTCCTTAACTATACTGCCATAGTAGTCAATAACCGTCCTTCCTTCTTCGCTTATCTGATCTTTAGGCAATTCAGGTTTCTTTGGGGGTTTAACGTTTTCAGTATCTCCACTTTCTTGTTTAACTTTTTTAGGTTCTTTTCTGTTTAGTATTTTTGGGAATGGGAACGATTTTTGAAGGGGCATCTTGGTTATTTTCTGGAATATGGGCATCTTTTCGTCTTTCTTGGGTTTTCGCAACGGTTTTAGCTTTTCTTCATATTGTGGCACAGGATACGTAGCAGGCACATGCGGAACCTCACGTTTTTTCAGAATAGGCTTGGGAACAAAATTTGGATCAAGAACTGGTAAAGGTTTGACAGGTATGGGGGATTCGGATATTTCTTCTGAAGATTCTTTCAAAGAAGAGCGGAGAGCCATTTTGTCCCTAGGATTATAGGTACTTTCGAAATTCGAGTACTGACTCCTTCGATCTATATCACCGTTAAGGCTTCCTTCCGACATCTCGCCGTCGGAAGATACAGTGCTGGCCGTATAGTCCTCATCAAAAGACATGTTCTGTTGCCACTTGCCATCAAAAGCTTCTGAATCTTGTGAAGCTTGTCGTTCGTTGAAATTATATTCCTGATCCTCGACAGAATCGGTTTTTATTAAAATTTCCGGTGGCTTCGTTTTTGATTCAGCGTTCGTGGCTTCACGTCGATCGTCTTGATCTCCATCGGCCCGTTCGAGATGTGTAATGTACGGAATGTCGTTGATTTGTTGTTTGGAGGGCCTTTCGTTTTTTTTGCTTTGTTCCTCTTGTATGGCGACGGCTTTGTAGAAGCGTGCCATAGCGCGTTCGTGAAGCAGCTCTGTGGAGCTAACTGAGTTGCGGAGTGCTTTAAAAGGCATGATGCAGCGCGAGCTAATGTCAGGCGCCGACAGTGACAGCGGCGGCGGTGAGATTGAGTCGAAGTCCAGTTGGAACGAGTTGCGTTTCTCTGGAAAGTGAAAACATATATTATTAATTACTATGCCTCACAAAAATATGTGTTCATAACCCATATTCATAAATATTTTAGATGCAAAAGTTCGTGAAGATCCAAACAGGATGTTTGTGTTATAATTACGTCGTAACAGATCAGATTTTAATGGAACATGGAACTTAGAACAGAGCGTCGAGTAAGAGATGGGAGCATAAAATTGTAGTTTGTGATAGTCGATTTTTTGTAAGAAATCTCTATAAAGCGCCTCTGGTGGTCACTTTGAAAATCATATTTCTTAATACAAAACTCGTGTCTTGTGAGAATGCTCTCATCCCCCACTTGATAGGTTCCTATTGTTTGTAACATGAGATAGCATTAGGCTACTTCACAGATGAACTGATTTGAACGAGGTACCTATTAGATACCACAGGCGCAAGCTAGTCATCATGTTTATGATTCAAATAGATCATTGCATCACTTTGCAGTTCGCTGGAGCGGGAAATAGTGGTTCGCTAATGGTTCTGGTAACAAACAATGCGCCTATAGATTCGCAGAAAGCACGCATGTTTAGAGCAAGCCGTTAATCTCTGTTACGCAAAGTAGCCATGGGCTAAGTCTATTAATAGACTGATAACAAACAAAGTTATGAAGCAACGTATACAACATATTACGCATTAATGTGGTATCTATTGTTACTAGGATCGCCCGGTGGTCGAAAATCGACCACAATATAAAAAAAAACATGATTTCATATGGGAATATCACCTTTTCACTCCAACGACTGCGACTTTGATCTGCGTTCTACTGACTATCGTGATTAAACATAGATACATTCGACAAATCTGCACTGTAATACAAAATCAACGATGTATCATAATCGCGATACGTGGAGGGAACTCTAAACTCTAAAATACGTACAAGAAGACGACCCACTGTGTATTAATACATAGATACAGATTTTTATGGCTCTACCACATAAGCAGACGCATGTTCACAAAAACATTGCGATAAATATCAGTTGTAGTCTACAGATTTTGCTCAGAATAGATCAGCCTGGTTTACTCAATGGCCTGGCTTTCAGATAACAAGTACAATCATGCGAATCATCAACGTCTAATTTTTTTTTGAAGCATATGCGAAGACATTGCGATTGCATTTATTGCGATTTGTGCAAGCTGATATACGGTCAATTGGCTATGACATTCTAATTTCTCCTGGTTTCCCTTATCGATTTGTGCAACGTAAACAGGTATTGACGCTACAAGTATAGATGACACAAAAGTTCGCTTTTTGCATACATTCTTCATCATAGATAGATGAGTTTAGTGTCGAAGTTATTGAAATGCAACACATTTTGGAGCGTTATGTTTGTGGTTCATATTATTATGATTATTTATTTGAACAATGCCTATTAAGAAAATTTGGTTAAGAAAATGTATGCTTACCAGCTTTAGTCAGAGTATCCTTTGTATCAGGACTGAGCATGTGCAGAAGTTCAGAGCTGTGTGCGCGCGGAGTAGGCTGAGGTGCCGGTGCGAGGGTGGTTGCGGGTGCGGTTCGTTTGCGGCGCGGCGCCGGCGAAACGCGCTCTTCGCCATCGTTGCCCAGTGTTTCGCTTATAATACGCGACTCCACCGCCAGAAACTCCATATCAACGGCGCGGCCTGGAATACGCACCGGAAGCGACTCCTCGCTTGGCGCGCTCATACCATACGGGCTCTCTGCCTTCACGCGAAACCGGTATTCGCTGCCCTCAATCAGGTCGAACAACGTCACGTTCGTCTTGCGACTCGTGGTTGCCTTTAGCCATACATTCCATCCAGCGCGGTAGTACTCCACGACGTAGTTGCCAATGCGGCAGCCGCCGTCATCCGCCGGCGGCTGCCAGTCCAGCGTAACCGACTTGTCGACTTGCCGCGCTACGGCAACGGCGCGCGGAGGGTCTGGAGGCGCCGTTATGGTCACGAGGAAGGCGGCCGTATCCTCGCCAATTGCGTTGCTCGCATGCACCTGGTACTCTCCGCGGTCGCTTCGCCGTGCCGAGTGGATCTTCAGCACGGAGAACTTGGCTGCGTTCGATATCTCTACTCTATCGTCTGTCACAATCGATTGTCCGTCATGTCGCCACTCGATTTTCGGCGCGGGCTTGCCCACGATTGATGTTTTCAGAAACACAGTTTCGTTCACTTCGTAGAGCAGTCCATCCTCGTATTGGCGCGGATAGCGTAGCTTAGGCGCTGCTTCGATGGAGAGTCGCGTGCGCGTTACTGCGTGACCACTGCGGTTGGTGGCGGTGCAGCGGATCTCACCCTCGTCACTCAACAGCGTCTGATGGAACACGAGCACGCTCGAAGTATCGTCGGTTACGATGGCCGTCCTGCGGCTGCTGAATATCTCATAGTCGTCCTTGAACCACGCTATCGTTGGGTGCGGAGCACCGTCGAACTTGACGCGAAACTCGGTTTTTTCATTCTCTAGTACGGTGATATCCATTAGGTGCAGCAGAAAGACAGGGGCGCGGGAGGGGACGGGGTCTGCGTTAACGGTGAGCACGTCGGAAAGCTCGCTGAAGTCAGAGCGACCGACGGCGTTGACCGCAGCGACGCGGAATTGGTAGCGGTGCGGCGGCTCCAGGCCCGTGAGCACCAGCTCGGGGCGCAGCACCACGGGGGGCGCCGTTCTGATCCAGTCGGCGCTGCCAAGTCGGTTGCACTCCACTTGATAGCCGTGTAGCGGCGCACCTCCATCGTGCGCGCCTGCCCCCCAACGCAGTGTGATTGCGTTCGGCTCATCGTCCGATAAAATGGGGATAATATCCGGCTTGCCCGGTGCTGCAGGCCTACCTGAAACGGAAAAAACAAACGATATGTCAGTAATCGCGCAGATAACAGCTTAACCTTTTGCCGCTCGGCCGGCTACGGCGCCGCCGCCGGTGGGACGGTTTGGCATAAAACTCCCTTCAAAATTAGACGCGTGATAATCGTTACATGAACGCGTTCGGTCTTACGATTTGTTTTGTTGTGCCACGCTTCGGGAATCGCAGCGCACAGTCTTTATAAAAATAGACTCGGAGACGGGGGCCTCGGGCGGCAATCGGGAAGGCGCGGCGATGGCCGGGACAGAGTGCAAGGTGTGGAGTGGTACCTGCTGACTTCCAGTGGACGTTCTTCCGGGGCTTGAGACTGTGGTGTGAGGCGGAGTGTTGGTTGCCCATGGCGGCGGCGGCGCGCGCCGACACACTGAGCGAACAAACGAGCCCCCCCCCGCCCTCGCATCTCCCCCCCCGGCCCCCACCCACACCGGGAATAACTCGCGCAGCAGCGCGCGCGCCCGCCCGGATGCGATCTTGATTAGTTTGATCGATAGGTTTCATTACCGACCGGTGGATGACCTTTGGCGCATCGATCGATGATCATCATCATTTCATTGATACGTGGTCCGTTTGGCTGTGCCAATTTTATTTTTGGGTTAATTCCATTATTTTTGTTTGTGAACGTGGGTACGTCATAGTAAAGGCGGAGTATCATGAAGATGTGTGGCGCAGCTTCCGAGCACTGAGGTGGACCGTATACGTCTGTCTCAAGCTGCGTTATGCATTTCCACTGACATTTCAGCTGAGGCGAGTGGGTCGTAGGAACGTGTTTATCGTAACTGACGCCTAAACACAGTCTAAGTACCTACAACTAGATACAACACATTATCATTTGTGTGATGAACATAGATGTTTGTTCTGTGTCTGGGTGTTATTATGTATAATAAGTATGTATTTACAAGTATATAAGTATTCAATCAGTTATTTAGTTCCCACATTACAAGCTTTGCTTAGTTTGGGGCTAGGTACCGCTGTGAGTCCAACAATATTTATTTGTTTATATTTGGATTTTTGTATAGGCAAAGTTCGCCCGGATACGACGATAGATCTGATAAAAAAAAATTAAACAATCTTGGATATATATTTAGGTACCTACTGGTGCTGATTTTGTTGACGCCAGACTAAACTAAAAACGGCAGCTATCTCGTTCTGTTTAGTTTGTTGCCAACAGAATCGACATACTCATTGCTGAACAATGATTGTCTATGAAATTTAGTAAATATTGTAAAATGAGGTAAAAATGTTTTGAAAATTGCTAGTTAAAACTAAGAGTCGTTTTGAGAAGTCATTTTTGTATAAAATAAAAATAAATAATAATAATAAAATGTATTAAAAAAGTTTTTGTTGCCTAAACAGATCTGTCTTTAATTTGGACTAGCAGGCGTCCTTTTTTTTACATTTTGGGTTTCATTATTGAAGTTTTAGTAGGGATCCCTATTTTTCTAGTAATAAATATAGCCTATGTTACTCCAAGATAATGTAGCATTCTAATGAAGAATTTATGAAATTGGTCCTGTAGTTTGGGGTTTATTCGTTACAAACATAAAAAATACAAATTTTTCCTCTTTATAATATTAGTATAAATAAATAAAACCCTAGAGTTATCTACAATAACAATTACCTTCCGATATTTTCAGTGTGCAGAACAGACAGTTCCTTTGGAAGAAAAATATCGCGCGTTCAAATCGTTTGTATGAAGATATCTTAAGTTAACAACTTGGTGCTACGCCGCGTAGCGTCATTGTAGCTCGTAGAGGGGACAAAACTTTTAAGTATCTTTGCAATAGCACTTAGGACGAGATGTAAATTTATTTGATAATAATAATAATTATTTATTTCGTACCAGACGTCTGTTACACAGAAATAATAAGTAGTATAAGTAAATAATAAAATAGGTTCTTATAAGATAGTGGCCAACTCTGACGGAGTTTTATGGCCGTAAGTAGGATGTCAGTTACTTATACAAATGAAACGAGTTACATAATCACTGATAACATAAAGAGGTCGCATTAAAAACCAAGCTAGGTTTAAAATAAACCTGTGTTATGGTTATTGATACCTTTCTCCGGCGGCTTTTTTACACAATGTTAAAATATTGTCATTATTTGTCATCGTTGTCTCTTCAATTTACAATGTCTAGGTTAAGTATAAGTTGTTAAAGTTTAATTTGATAACTAGCTAGGATAAAAAGTAGCCTATGTGTTATTCTGATGTATAAGCTATATTACTGTAAAGTTTAATTTTAATCCGTTCAGTAGTTTTTGCGTGAAAGAGTAACAAACACACACACCCGCTCACTCACTTACTTTCGCATTTATAATAAGTAGGAGAATTATTAGGATGTAGAATAGTTTTTTCTCAATAACCGCACCAACTACACACGATTGGTGAAACTTTTCTCGATAGATTAATTTTCTAAGGTTGGCTCTTCCAAAACACTAATTTCGTTTTTAAACAAAACTGTGAATAGATAAACAGTAATTTTTTACATGATAATGTATTTTAAGTACATATTGGTGGACATTTCTAACATCGCCATCTAGCCCCAAACAGAGGCAAGCTTGTACTGTGGGAACCAGATTACTGATAGAATACATACTTATGCTATTTTTTGTAAATACATAATAATACATAAGATACATTATAACACCTAGACACAACAAACATCCATCCGAACCCACAACCTACAGCGCAGAAAGCAGAGTTACTACCTACATAGCTGATAGGCCAGTCAACTCTTCGGTTAGTTGCAATAGTTGCTCACTCGACAACACCGAAGTTTTATAACAAACAACCAATAATTTCAACCAATTGAAATAATAAATAAAAAAAATAAAAAGGATCACGACTATAATTAAATTCCCAAGTACGGTAGCTCTCGGATCTTTGAAGATGTCTTTAAGGGGTTAGTTATAGATACGTCCAAACATTACATTTGGCACATGCCCACATTTTGCAGTAGTTAGCGTTCCACACGTGTCCAGAGATGGGCACTTACCCGGTAAAAATCATTTTTACTCATTAATTCCTATTTATACCCAATTTTTTCTTCCCATTTTGAATGAATACCGGGTAAAAATTATTACATCTTTTTGTTTACTTTTTTGACACTTAACTAATTATGTATCACGATTATAATCCCCAAGTACGGTAGACATCCTCTCAGATCTCCAGGCGTTTAGATCTTTCGAAGATGTCTATTAGTGGGGGTAGTCAGAGGCACGTCCCAACATTATATTTGGTACATGCCCACATTTTGCAGTAGTTAGCATTCCAAACGTGACAGGTTGCAAGCCCATCGCCGCTTATAAGAACCGCTTACAAGAATACTGACTGGTTTCTTCACGATGTTTTCATTCACCGTCACCGTCAACGAACGTGTCATGAAGCTCATATAATTAAAAAACAAAAAAAACCACTTATGCACGGCCGGGATTCGATCCCCCGACCTTCAGTTGGAATAAGAATAATGTATTACGTAGAAATAACAGGAAACAGTTACACTAATGCTTCATTGTAGCGCCATCTCGTTTGTTAATTTAGAACTATTTATTAAGCACTGCGCAGAGATGTGCTTATGAATGATTTGAAATTCTAACGAACCGGGGCGTCTCGTCCACTCGAGAAGGGGGTAAACTCGTAGTTCGCAAAAGAAAACACAGATGGCGATTTATTAAAACATATAAGGGTTTAAAGTTTGTATAGGTACTTACCGTGTAAGTAAGTCTATATATGAATTTGAATTTGAGAGATTTATTTATTATTTTTGTATGTTTGTAACGAATAAACTCAAAAATTACTAGACCGATTTCAGAAATTCTTTCACCAATAGAATGCTACATTATCTTCTTTATGTAGGCTTTATTTATTAATAGAAAAATATTAGGGTTTAAAAGAAATAGACACTTAGACACACCAAATTTTAAGTTGATAGATCAGTCAGTTAGTAACGCAAGAGTTTTATATATGTTCATATACCTAAGTATTTAGAAGATAAATAAAGAAGGTTACATCCAATGGCCAGTATCGTCAAAACACTTTTTGTATTGTAAAAGTTTTTGACATTTGGAATTTGGACGATACGTTGTCGTTACGATACGATAGTGATTCGTGCTATAAAGATACAAGATAAACATGTAGGAAAAATAAATCAAAATTACAATAAAATAATCAATACAACAAAAAAACAACATAAAATAAAAAGAGGAAGAAGGAGTCTACTGTGCTGCGTGGGCCAAAAAGGTGCTGTCTCAGCTTATAAGCCGCCACATAAACATGAACACTGTAATGTCATGATAATGCAGCGCTGGTTTTCAGACTCACTGCAAATGAAGATGACTTTACATTTTCAGAATGTTTTAATGTTGTTGCTTGTGTTTTCTGAGGCATTCTCATTGAGTGTATCAGTGTACGCCCACACTCATGCGTCAATATAGGTACCTACTTACTCGAATAATATTTTAGATGTTTATTTTACTGTTTGCGGGTTGTTTTGGTAATTTTATACTCGCTGAACTCTAAGTTTGGAATTCCCGGGATTTTTAGGATTTCGTAGTCCGTCCGTCCGCAGCTTAGCTCAGAGACTCTTACCCTCGTATTTAAGAACGACGCTATGAGAACACACACCCACAGTGGACGAAATCTTTTTTCATAAAAATCACTTTATGTGTTGAGCGGCACTATGGCGCACACTACCGTGTGCCTTTAGAGCTAAACTTTGGCTAAAGGCACACGACAATGTGCCTCTATGCAGTGTCGCACAACACAAAGTGGGTGCGTTTTCTCATAGTGTCGTTCTTGAATACGAGGGTTAGTGTTAGAAAGCTGTAATTTGGCATGAATATTCATATTTGTCACGTCGACAAAGTGGTAGAATAAAATTTTGACAGATATTTTTTTTTTGTGTACTTCTCCTACATATAAAGTAGGGAGTAGGAATGTTATTTCTTTCTTGCGTACTCCATGGTGTGAGATATCGTTGGCACTTACAGTACACTTACCTACACACAGAAAGCATTTTCAGTTTTTGCCGAACTTTCCGCTGGGTTTTCCAAAAAGCGGTACGAATTATATGTACTTACCTATCGAATCGACCTATCGAATATACACAAAAAAAACTTTAAATCGGGCTGAGCCGTTGAGAATTTTATAAAGAAGATTGACTTTTGCTTAACAAATTCCAAGTAATTACCGTCTTCTTCTTCCTGGCCTTATCCCACTTCTCGTGGGGTCGGCAAAACACTTAGATGTTGCAAATAGATTTGGCTTGGGGTGTTTTATAACCGGCCGCCTGCCTGACCGTCAACCCTCCTTGGGAATGCCTGCTGGTTGTGCACTTTTTAGTTGTCGGTGGCAGGCTAGACATGATAAAGCTGATATGCCCAGCCACGAACTTCTGACAACGACAGTCATCCTCCTCGCGCAGGTGGTTGCGGCGATGGATATGACAATTTTCCTGTTTTTTTTATTGTGTAAAGAATAGTTCCCATTCAGCCACTTTTCGATTGGTCGAAACATTTTTATCAGTTCTTTCTAGTTTTTAATCAAAGTAATCAAGCTTTTTAGACTGATTTTCCAAAGTAACGTTTTAAGAACTGATGATGATGAACATGTCCATCCATGTTTTCTAGGTACTCAAACAAAAATGTTGTTGGTGATATCATTGTAGAAGCGACCTACATACAGTCTGCTGGACTTCAGCCAGAGCGCAAATACTTGGGACCACCACCCGCCAAGGTGACTTCGTACATCCGCCGACGCAGCTCCTGCTCATAACCAGACAGAATACCCCGTCTGTGCTTGCGTTAGAGCTCAGATCCGCCTGGCATGCGTGCTGTATTCTGTTGCATACTGTGCTTTTCACTCGCTATTGAAAGTGCTTTTGCATAAGAAGAAAAACCCTCGTAGCGCGTGTAGGTCTTTTCTTAAGCTCTCCTTCATTCACAAGCGGTCACACGACAAATATTTAAAAGCGCCAACGGACTCTGAGGGTATGTGACGCTTCCGCTGTACAGAAACATTAGCTTTAGTCGCAATTTAGTTGGATGTGAACTCACAAGTTGCTATGGTATGGATGGTTAATTGGTTAGGCATTTGAATGATTACGTCTAAATAACTAAAAAGAAAACCAACGAAAATGTGTCGTTAACCGAAAAGTCAAGGAACGATATTCGTTTTTTAGGTTTATGAAGTAACTATTAGTCCTACGTGAATATAATTTAAATGGGACCATCAGTGTGGACTCATTGAAGAGTCTACACAATAGAAAAAAAAACATCGAATTCTGATCTCCAGGGAAAAAGATTCATAAAACAAAAACAAAACCATACATAAAACAAAAGCAAAAAAAATATATACCTACGTATTTGAGAACCTTCTCTTTTTCGTCCGTTAAAAAAGTATCTACAAGATCAATTCCCCGATAGTAGAATTACCTACCTATTTAATATTCTACAAGTGTCACGTATAGAATGCTAACTACAGAATCTCAACACACCCTTGAACACTCTTCACTTGAAGGATCTGAGCGCCTGGAGATCTCTCTCTCTTTGAGATAATGTCTACCGAACAGTAGTGAACCTAAACAACTTATTTGAAAGTAACATGTTAGCGATAATAAGGACATGAACAAAATCTTATTCTCGGCGATGACTAAACTATTGTTTAAGATGGTGTGAATCGTCACGAAGTTCGCTATTATTGGATCTTATTTTAGCTTTCGTAAATTTTATTGGTTAGTGCCATAACCTTGGAACATCTGTTGTTTCTCATAAAATATAGCGAAACTGGCCATACTTACTACAATATGATGGCCGCAACTCACATAGCAGGTACTTAGATAAAGCATTTAACAATTAAATATGTTGTTTTATGATCTAACTAGCTTCCGCTCGCGGTTTAGTGCCTATATAAAAAGTATCCTATATTTTTCTAGCAGTCCGCCCCGGCGCGGCGGCGTCGCACGGATAACACTAATGATTTTAGGGCAAACATTTCTACACCTCGGGTTACATTATTAAAGTTTTAGTAGGGATCCCTAATTATTTCTAGTAATAAATATAGCCTATGTTACTCAGAGATAATGTAGCATTCTAACAATAAAATAATTTTTAAAATTGGTCCTGTTGTTTTTGAGTGTATTCGTTACAAACATACAAAAATACAAATCTATCGTAGGTATAGATGATAGGGATAGGTAGGCTATTTATATACCAAGTTTCATCCAAATCCGTTAGGTCGTTTGGGCGTGAGAGAGGCACACACATCCAAACATCATCACAAACTTTTGGATTATAGATTAGCCGACCCGTGGCAGACGTTGCCCTGTCAAATTTCAATAATCGAATAGAAAAATAAAACTGAATGTTTTTAGTCTGTGATGTCAGATGTGTTGCACACCAGCGCCATCTATACTGAAATCATCCGTTTTGAGGTTTTTTATCGTTTTGGGGATGTTTTTCATTTTTTAAAGTAGTCTGTTATTTATTCGGGCATTATATCTACATTTACAGCAAATTTTACCTAACTTAAGTCGTTTTGTCGTTTAGGCCTGATTGAGAAACAAACATACATACAAACTCACAAACTTTCGCATTTATAATATTATATATGATTACGATATACTATTTTCTACATTGGTGACTCAATGTTCGGGCAGTTGGCATCTGTTACGAGTGATGTCAGGAACATTCGATTCACTTTTCTACCTGGCGGGTAATGCGTTTGTCAGGCGGTGCATTGTCTGAATCGCCTAGCTGATTCAACTAATCAAAACCACGGCCAGACTACCATCAGACACTGATTCAGGAGTTTGGCTCTCTAACTCTGATCAATCACCATTATTTCGAATAGTTTGTAAAAGAGAGCTGTTCAAAGGAACTTAGTAATAGTTCGATTGAGTATCTGCCAAGTTCCGATGACAATGTATGTATGGCAGCACAATAATAAGTTTTTTTAAATATATTTTTGAAATCAAGCTTTTATAAATTCTAGGGCTCTAGTACTTGTCAAAACTAATCAAACGAGCCTAAAAACGACGTGGTTATGTTGTGTAGTTAGGAAGTTTCTATGGCTACGTTTGAGCTCCATCATCAGACCAGCTTGCTAGTACCATAATTTTATATTGTCATTGGAGATTGATAGGTGTGCAAAGTTTTATCTCAATCAGACTATTTACTGAGGAGTTCCGTTTAACAACTCCTGACTCCATTATCAGATCAGCTTGCTGTCACCATATTATTGCATTGTCACCGAAGTTACACAAGTATGCCAAATTTCAGCTTAATCGGTTTGAAGATAACTGTTTCAAAATCGTATTGCAACGTATCATTCAACGTACATTCGGACGATACGATATCGATACGATAATGGTAGCTATGCTAACTTTACTTTAGCTAGAAGTTGTAGAAAAGCTCTAGATTTTACAAAAGCTTGTTATAAAAAATATCATTCATCAGAATATTTATTCACTTGGTAGGTACTCGTTATGTATTATTTCAGTATGTTCACTCATGCAGACTTCGAGTCACGTACTAAACTGAAATGAATAATAGCATTCCTTAGACGTGAACTCACCTCTCAATATATACTTTTAAAATTAGTTTTTATAATTGAAACAACACCTTGGCAACCAGACGGTAGGCGAGGTCGTGGTCGGCCAAGAAAACGCTGGAGGGATGATCTCGACTCCTTCGAGAGCGCATGGTGGGAGAACTCGAAGGATAGGCATGGTTGGAAGGATTTGAGGGAGACCTTTACCCAGCAGTGGGACGAAATAGGTTAAGAAAAAAAAATCGCGTGGTAACTGGATAAATATCTACTTATCTTAATATATATAAATCTCGTGTCACAATGTTTGTCCTCAATGGACTCCTAAACCACTTAACCGATTATAATAAAATTCGCACACCATGTGCAGTTCGATCCAACTTGAGAGATAGGATAGTTTAAATCTCAAATTATAGTCGCAATTTTAATTTATTGCTAATTATTTGTCTGTTATTATTTGACAGTCACAATTATCTGTTAACTCCAAATGATTCTAAGAGATGTCGATACCTTTCGACTGGGTTGAGTAAGTCATCAATAGATGGCGCTGCTATGGTAAATCTACGAACGTGTCATATAAGCTACATTTTAACAGCATAATTACCACGTGTTGTTGACGCTATACAATTAATTAAATTTATTTTGTAGTGAACGAAATACCGTATAATTCAATTATTTCCACTTTTTAAATTTTTGGTGTTAGCATAGCCGGCCACGTGTTACTTAGACTGAAGTGTAAATTGAATTCATATTATAATGAAGATAATACAGTGAAATTAATCCTGTTTTTTACTTATTTGTGCTTCATTGATCAAAACTTTATAATTTAATTTGAATATATGTATGTAAGTATTATCACATAATTATAAAATTTAATTAAAATGTCAATGCTAAAATGATACACAATTTCCTACACTTTTTCAATAGTCGTACAAATATTTTTTTTTATTGTTTTTATTTAACCTCTATTAAAAAATATTTAGCACTTATTATTTCAATGTGCTATGATAACAAGTTTTTCAGATTTTTTTTCTTATATTTAAACCATTAAATTAGTATTTCAATTCTTATTGAAATTATTATTTAAACTCTATAATTTAAATATGTACATGTCAGTATTATCACATAATTACAAAAGTTAATTAGAATGATTTTCAATTTTTTTTTTCTAATATTTAAACGATTAATTTATTATTTTCAGTCAAATGCCACGGAAAAAATCTAACCTCAACAACGCGAGCACCAGAGAGGCACGACGCAAACGTATTAAAAGAGCCCATCAGTTGGCAGAACAAATTGAATCAAGAAATCCAGCTCAAAGAATCAGGACAGCAGAAGGTCATGCACAAGAATCTCAAGAACAGTGTAACGAACGTCTTCAAGAGAATATCATAAGAACAAGAGCAGCAGGAGAACGAGACATAGCCACAGTAGGAGCACAGGAACAATAATTTCAATTTATACATGTAAGTAATATCACATAGTTTTATAAAAGTTAATTAATATATCAATGAGAAAATGGCACAAAGCTCCCCACACTTTTTCAATAATTGTACAAAAATTTTTATATTATTTTTATTTAACCTCCATTGAAAATTATTTTGCACTTATTATTTCAATGTGCTATGATAACATGTTTTTCAGTTCCTCTTTCTAATATTTAAACGATTAAATTATTATTTTCAGTCAAATGCCACCGAAAAAATCTAACCTCAACAACGCGAGCAGCAAAGGGTCACGACGCAAACGTGTTGAAAGAGCTCAGCAATTACCAGAACAAATCGAAACAAGAAATGCAGCTCAAAGCATCAGGACTGCAGAAAGTCGTGCACAAGAATCTCAAGAACAGCGTGACGAACGTCTGCAACAGAATATTACGAGAACAAGAGCGGCACGAGAACGAAACATAGCTACAGTACGAGTACTAGATCGACAAAGGCAACGGATCAGCCGCTCATTAACACGTGCATCATTCGTTCGGCTTGCCTTTGAATATGCACCAGATATTAACTACTCAGCGCATTCAAAAATTGCTATCGGTGGAATGGATAAAGTATGTCAATATTGTCAGGCATTGAAATTTCGGAATGAAGCAGCCGGCATGTGCTGCGCATCAGGAAAAGTTGTGCTGTCACCTCTACCCGCTCCGCCGGAGCCTTTATTATCCCTTCTTACTGGCAATTCAGATGATTCCAAATTATTTTTGCGTAAGATACGCAAATTTAATTCTTGCTTCCAAATGACGTCATTTGGGGCAACTAAAATTTGCGATCGTGCATCCGATGGACGTAATTTTGAAACTACATTCAAAATTCAAGGCCAGGTGTACCATAAAATCGGATCACTGATGCCAATGCCTGATAACAATCCGAAATTTCTTCAAATTTATTTTATGGGCGATTGTGAAGAGCGCGTGACGACTCGGTGCCTGTATAATTTTATTGAACAAGCAGAGGAAAGAGCAATTGTGATATTATTGGAAAATTTTTTAGAAGATCACAATCAACTAATTCAATTGATCAAAAGAGTTTCGCCACGACTGCAAAATGACAATTATCAAATCGTCATAAAAGCCGACAAAGTACCATTAGGTGAACATGCTGGTAGATTCAACGCTCCAACTGTTGATGAGGTTGCTGTTATCATGGTTGGTGATCCAGTTGACAAAAGATCTATAAAAATTACACGGCGAGACAACACTGTCAGTACGATTTCGGATCTACACCGTTCATATGACGCACTACAATATCCATTGATATTTTGGCAAGGACAAGATGAATATCACCTTAATATCAAACAGTATGATCCAAATACCGGTAAATTTGACAATTATCTATTTACTTTCTTACTGTATGTATAGATTTTAATTTCGTATTGCATTTTATTTTTTATTTTTTTAGGTGGTTACAGAAATAATAAAGTTAGCTCAATGAACTACTACGCACACCGAATAATGGTTAGACAACATCAAGACAATTATATCCTTCGATATCGTCAGCTGTTCCATCAATACATTGTTGATATGTATGCTAAGGTCGAAAGCGAACGCTTGCGATTCCTTCGATTCAACCAGGCAAAACTACGATCGGAAGAATATATTCACTTACGAGATGCTGTTGCTGGAAACATCGATGGAAATTTAAATCCCAATGACATCGGTAATGCTTTCATTTTACCTTCAAGCTACATCGGCAGTCCACGGAACATGCAGGAATACATACAAGATGCGATGACTTACGTACGTCATTACGGCCGACCGGATTTATTTATTACATTCACATGTAATCCGAATTGGGAAGAGATACAAACTTTACTATTGCCAGGACAACAAGCCATTCATCGTCATGATTTAACTGCACGTGTGTTTAAACAAAAATTGAAATCCTTAATTGATTTTATTGTTAAATATTCAATTTTTGGTATCACACGTTGTTGGCTGTATACGATAGAGTGGCAAAAGCGAGGTTTGCCTCATGCCCACATTTTGGTTTGGCTTAAAGATAGAATCCGTTCTGAAGAAATCGATCAAATAATTTCAGCCGAAATTCCAGACCCATTAATTGATCAAGAATTATTTGATATTGTCACCAAACACATGATCCATGGGCCATGCGGTGCTTTCAACATGACGTCACCGTGCATGGAAAATGGAAAATGTAAAAAAAACTTCCCAAAGCCGCATACGAATGACACGATCACGGATATTGATGGTTATCCAATGTATCGCCGCAGAAGTACTGAGAATGGTGGCCACACATTTACAATGCGACTGCCGAACTTTCCAAATCAAGTTGAGTTTGATAATCAGTGGGTGGTACCATACTCACCACTACTTTCAAAAACTTACAAAGCTCATATCAATGTTGAGCTTTGCAGTTCTGTTAAATCAATTAAGTATATTTGTAAATATGTAAACAAAGGCAGTGATTTGGCCATATTTGAAGTACAAAACATAAATAAAAATGACGAAATAGCACGATACCAAATGGGCAGATACATTAGCAGCAATGAAGCTATTTGGCATATTCTCAGCTTTCCCATCCACGAAAGAGATCCTGCTGTCCAACATCTGGCAATACATCTTGAAAACGGTCAACGTGTATACTTCACTGAAGAAAATGTTCTCCAAAGAGCGTTCGAAGCTCCGAAAACGACTCTAACTGAATTTTTTACATTGTGTCAAAAACCTGATGTTTTTGGCCAATTCGCGAAGACATTGGTGTATGGTGATGTTCCACGTTATTTCACATGGAACAAATCCAGTAAAAAATGGGAGCCACGGAAACAAGGAAAACCACATCCTTCCATTACAGGCATATTCAAAGCTAAGACATTGGGGAGACTTTACACGGTACATCCAAAGCAACGTGAGTGCTTCTATTTACGTTTGTTATTGGTGAATGTTCCCGGACCAACGTCTTTTGAATTTTTACGAACAGTTAATGGTCGAGTATTCAATACATACCAGGATGCATGTCGTGAACTGCAATTGCTAGAAGACGATAACCATTGGGACTTAACGCTTGCTGATGCTGCGTTGACATCAACACCGAATAACATTCGTCAGTTGTTTGCAATTATTTTGACGACATGTTATCCCTCGCAAGCACAAACTTTGTGGGAAAAATATAAAAATTGTATGACAGAAGACATCTTGCACCGAATTAGACAAACAAATCAATGCCAAAACATAGATTATACACCAGAGATGTACAATGAAGCATTGGTCTTGATCGAGGATTTATGTGTTCTTATTTCAAATTTACCACTTAATCATTATGGTATGCCATCACCTAATCGTCCAGCCACCGACTTAGTCAATACCGATTTACAACGAGAAAATCAATATGACCATGGAAGTTTAGCAACAATTATCATGAACAGTGAACCATTACTGACAGCAGAACAAAAAATTATTTATGATCGGATTATGCTGGCTGTTGCTGCTGAACAAGGCGGTTTTTTTTTCTTGGATGCACCCGGTGGAACCGGTAAGACATTTTTAATATCGTTGATTCTTGCCAAAATACGGTCGCAACAAAAAATCGCATTAGCAGTAGCATCGTCAGGCATTGCGGCTACTTTACTGGATGGTGGGCGAACAGCACATTCAACATTCAAGCTGCCATTGGACGTTCATAATAAACCAGATGCAATGTGTAACATCAAAAAGAATAGTGGAATAGCTGCAGTGTTGCGGAAAAGTTCTATAATAATTTGGGATGAGTGCACAATGGCACACAAATATTCACTTGAAGCATTAAACAGAACTATGCAAGATTTAAACAGCAATAATAAACTTTTCGGTGGTGCTATCTTACTTTTGTCTGGTGACTTCCGGCAGACCTTACCGGTTATACCTCGCTCTACTTTCGCGGATGAGATTAATGCATGTTTGAAACAATCATTCTTATGGCGAAGTGTTGAAACACTTCGATTGACCATAAATATGCGAGTACAATTGCAAAATGATCCATCAGCACAAATATTTTCCGAACAACTACTAGATATTGGGAACGGTAAAATAGAACTGCAACCAAATACGCAATGCATTAAACTACCAGACAATTTTTGCACTGTTGTTCAGGATAAAAATGAATTGATTCAGAGTATTTTCCCGGATATACAGAATAATTATTTGAATCATGAATGGCTTAGTCAACGGGCGATTTTGGCAGCCAAAAACGTTGATGTTGACGAAATTAACTTCCAGATACAACAGTTGTTACCAGGCGATCTGATGTCTTTTAAATCAATCGATACTGTTGTTGATGAAAATGAAAGTGTAAATTTTCCGATTGAATTTTTAAATTCATTAGATATCCCTGGAATGCCACCACATAATCTTCGATTAAAGATTGGTTCCCCTATTATTCTCCTCCGTAATTTGAATCCACCTCAATTATGTAACGGTACGCGTTTGGTCATCAAAAAGATCACCGGAAACATTCTTGAAGCAACCATTTTGGCTGGGAAGTTTAAAGGAAAAGTGGTCCTGCTGCCACGTATTCCGATGATACCATCAGATTCTACCATACCCTTCAAAAGGCTACAGTTTCCAATTCGTTTAGCTTTCGCCATGTCTATAAATAAATCTCAAGGTCAAACAATGTCCATTTGTGGTTTAGATTTGGAAAATCCATGTTTTTCTCATGGGCAACTATATGTTGCGTGTTCACGTGTTGGGAAACCGTCGAATCTATTTGTGTTAGCTAAAGACAGGTTAACCAAAAACATTGTGCACCGATTGGTGTTAAATTAAATTGAAATTGAAAGTATTTATAATTCAAAAAAATAGATATTAATGTTTAAAAGTTTAAGACTGTCTGCCTAGCCTACCTCATTCATGAGTTTAAGCGTCACATGTTATTTACTGTATTATACTGTAATATACTTATATTTGTTATAAAATTAAATGGAAATAATAAATCTGATAAATTTTTATTTTGTACCTATTGATTTCTGCTTAATATCAAGTGTAAGAACATTTTAATTAATTGTGTTCAACGTACTTCCCCTTCAAATCTCAATCCAGTGAATTTGTATACCAACATCAACATTTTCGTCTTTGTTCGTAAATAATTTCATTGTACTAAAGGGTTATAGTAGTAGAAAGTCAAATAAGGAGATCACCATATTTTTTTACAAATAATACCATCTATGTGAAAAAGCATAGTGGACTCCGTGACTGATGTTCTCTTATTGTTCCTCTTAGATTGTTTACTATAATGTAATATAACAAAAACTTTAGCCACAGCAACGCGTGGCCGGGTCAGCTAGTACATCTATAAATATCTACCTCTAAATCTACCTATAAATATCTACCTAAATATCTACCTGGATACTGATATTGATATGTGTACACTGATACTGTACACCAATAACGATATCAATATAAATATAAAGAAAAAACTTTACGAAGTAGTGATATTGCCATGCCTGACATATGGTTGTCAGACGTGGTCATTGAGAAAAGAAGACGAAGGAAGAATCGCTATTTGCCAACGTAAAATGGAAAGAAGCATGCTTGGTCTAAAATTATCAGATAAGGTCAGCAATACCAAAATCAAGGAAAAAACAAAAATAATAGATGTAAGGAAAAGAACAAGACTACTCAAATGGCATTGGGCAGGACACATCTGTAGGATGAATAATGACAGATGGGCAAAACGCCTAACAGAATGGGTACCAAGAGACACGAGAAGGAAAAAAGGGAGACCAAGAAAAAGGTGGAGAGACGTCTTCAACCAGAGATGTGGACCCCTATGTATGCGAGACGCACGGGAACGTGATACGTGGAAAGGTTTAGGAGAGGCCTACGCTGAAGAGGCGACTACTACTAACAAAAATTAATTATATACCTTCACACATACTTAAACATACAAAATTACTCATACACACATTATAACATAATACTAATCTTAAGAAACTTTTAAATCTTAATATATATAAATCTCGTGTCACAATGTTTGTCCTCAATGGACTCCTAAACCACTTAACCGATTATAATAAAATTCGCACACCATGTGCAGTTCGATCCAACTTGAGAGATAGGATAGTTTAAATCTCAAATTATAGTCGCAATTTTAATTTATTGCTAATTATTTGTCTGTTATTATTTGACAGTCACAATTATCTGTTAACTCCAAATGATTCTAAGAGATGTCGATACCTTTCGACTGGGTTGAGTAAGTCATCAATAGATGGCGCTGCTATGGTAAATCTACGAACGTGTCATATAAGCTACATTTTAACAGCATAATTACCACGTGTTGTTGACGCTATACAATTAATTAAATTTATTTTGTAGTGAACGAAATACCGTATAATTCAATTATTTCCACTTTTTAAATTTTTGGTGTTAGCATAGCCGGCCACGTGTTACTTAGACTGAAGTGTAAATTGAATTCATATTATAATGAAGATAATACAGTGAAATTAATCCTGTTTTTTACTTATTTGTGCTTCATTGATCAAAACTTTATAATTTAATTTGAATATATGTATGTAAGTATTATCACATAATTATAAAATTTAATTAAAATGTCAATGCTAAAATGATACACAATTTCCTACACTTTTTCAATAGTCGTACAAATATTTTTTTTTATTGTTTTTATTTAACCTCTATTAAAAAATATTTAGCACTTATTATTTCAATGTGCTATGATAACAAGTTTTTCAGATTTTTTTTCTTATATTTAAACCATTAAATTAGTATTTCAATTCTTATTGAAATTATTATTTAAACTCTATAATTTAAATATGTACATGTCAGTATTATCACATAATTACAAAAGTTAATTAGAATGATTTTCAATTTTTTTTTTCTAATATTTAAACGATTAATTTATTATTTTCAGTCAAATGCCACGGAAAAAATCTAACCTCAACAACGCGAGCACCAGAGAGGCACGACGCAAACGTATTAAAAGAGCCCATCAGTTGGCAGAACAAATTGAATCAAGAAATCCAGCTCAAAGAATCAGGACAGCAGAAGGTCATGCACAAGAATCTCAAGAACAGTGTAACGAACGTCTTCAAGAGAATATCATAAGAACAAGAGCAGCAGGAGAACGAGACATAGCCACAGTAGGAGCACAGGAACAATAATTTCAATTTATACATGTAAGTAATATCACATAGTTTTATAAAAGTTAATTAATATATCAATGAGAAAATGGCACAAAGCTCCCCACACTTTTTCAATAATTGTACAAAAATTTTTATATTATTTTTATTTAACCTCCATTGAAAATTATTTTGCACTTATTATTTCAATGTGCTATGATAACATGTTTTTCAGTTCCTCTTTCTAATATTTAAACGATTAAATTATTATTTTCAGTCAAATGCCACCGAAAAAATCTAACCTCAACAACGCGAGCAGCAAAGGGTCACGACGCAAACGTGTTGAAAGAGCTCAGCAATTACCAGAACAAATCGAAACAAGAAATGCAGCTCAAAGCATCAGGACTGCAGAAAGTCGTGCACAAGAATCTCAAGAACAGCGTGACGAACGTCTGCAACAGAATATTACGAGAACAAGAGCGGCACGAGAACGAAACATAGCTACAGTACGAGTACTAGATCGACAAAGGCAACGGATCAGCCGCTCATTAACACGTGCATCATTCGTTCGGCTTGCCTTTGAATATGCACCAGATATTAACTACTCAGCGCATTCAAAAATTGCTATCGGTGGAATGGATAAAGTATGTCAATATTGTCAGGCATTGAAATTTCGGAATGAAGCAGCCGGCATGTGCTGCGCATCAGGAAAAGTTGTGCTGTCACCTCTACCCGCTCCGCCGGAGCCTTTATTATCCCTTCTTACTGGCAATTCAGATGATTCCAAATTATTTTTGCGTAAGATACGCAAATTTAATTCTTGCTTCCAAATGACGTCATTTGGGGCAACTAAAATTTGCGATCGTGCATCCGATGGACGTAATTTTGAAACTACATTCAAAATTCAAGGCCAGGTGTACCATAAAATCGGATCACTGATGCCAATGCCTGATAACAATCCGAAATTTCTTCAAATTT
Organism: Hydriomena furcata; assembly: GCA_912999785.1. Classification (NCBI taxonomy): domain Eukaryota; kingdom Metazoa; phylum Arthropoda; class Insecta; order Lepidoptera; family Geometridae; genus Hydriomena; species Hydriomena furcata. Next base: position 2,748,736 of record OU538821.1, on the reverse strand, counting down.
ATTTTATGGGCGATTGTGAAGAGCGCGTGACGACTCGGTGCCTGTATAATTTTATTGAACAAGCAGAGGAAAGAGCAATTGTGATATTATTGGAAAATTTTTTAGAAGATCACAATCAACTAATTCAATTGATCAAAAGAGTTTCGCCACGACTGCAAAATGACAATTATCAAATCGTCATAAAAGCCGACAAAGTACCATTAGGTGAACATGCTGGTAGATTCAACGCTCCAACTGTTGATGAGGTTGCTGTTATCATGGTTGGTGATCCAGTTGACAAAAGATCTATAAAAATTACACGGCGAGACAACACTGTCAGTACGATTTCGGATCTACACCGTTCATATGACGCACTACAATATCCATTGATATTTTGGCAAGGACAAGATGAATATCACCTTAATATCAAACAGTATGATCCAAATACCGGTAAATTTGACAATTATCTATTTACTTTCTTACTGTATGTATAGATTTTAATTTCGTATTGCATTTTATTTTTTATTTTTTTAGGTGGTTACAGAAATAATAAAGTTAGCTCAATGAACTACTACGCACACCGAATAATGGTTAGACAACATCAAGACAATTATATCCTTCGATATCGTCAGCTGTTCCATCAATACATTGTTGATATGTATGCTAAGGTCGAAAGCGAACGCTTGCGATTCCTTCGATTCAACCAGGCAAAACTACGATCGGAAGAATATATTCACTTACGAGATGCTGTTGCTGGAAACATCGATGGAAATTTAAATCCCAATGACATCGGTAATGCTTTCATTTTACCTTCAAGCTACATCGGCAGTCCACGGAACATGCAGGAATACATACAAGATGCGATGACTTACGTACGTCATTACGGCCGACCGGATTTATTTATTACATTCACATGTAATCCGAATTGGGAAGAGATACAAACTTTACTATTGCCAGGACAACAAGCCATTCATCGTCATGATTTAACTGCACGTGTGTTTAAACAAAAATTGAAATCCTTAATTGATTTTATTGTTAAATATTCAATTTTTGGTATCACACGTTGTTGGCTGTATACGATAGAGTGGCAAAAGCGAGGTTTGCCTCATGCCCACATTTTGGTTTGGCTTAAAGATAGAATCCGTTCTGAAGAAATCGATCAAATAATTTCAGCCGAAATTCCAGACCCATTAATTGATCAAGAATTATTTGATATTGTCACCAAACACATGATCCATGGGCCATGCGGTGCTTTCAACATGACGTCACCGTGCATGGAAAATGGAAAATGTAAAAAAAACTTCCCAAAGCCGCATACGAATGACACGATCACGGATATTGATGGTTATCCAATGTATCGCCGCAGAAGTACTGAGAATGGTGGCCACACATTTACAATGCGACTGCCGAACTTTCCAAATCAAGTTGAGTTTGATAATCAGTGGGTGGTACCATACTCACCACTACTTTCAAAAACTTACAAAGCTCATATCAATGTTGAGCTTTGCAGTTCTGTTAAATCAATTAAGTATATTTGTAAATATGTAAACAAAGGCAGTGATTTGGCCATATTTGAAGTACAAAACATAAATAAAAATGACGAAATAGCACGATACCAAATGGGCAGATACATTAGCAGCAATGAAGCTATTTGGCATATTCTCAGCTTTCCCATCCACGAAAGAGATCCTGCTGTCCAACATCTGGCAATACATCTTGAAAACGGTCAACGTGTATACTTCACTGAAGAAAATGTTCTCCAAAGAGCGTTCGAAGCTCCGAAAACGACTCTAACTGAATTTTTTACATTGTGTCAAAAACCTGATGTTTTTGGCCAATTCGCGAAGACATTGGTGTATGGTGATGTTCCACGTTATTTCACATGGAACAAATCCAGTAAAAAATGGGAGCCACGGAAACAAGGAAAACCACATCCTTCCATTACAGGCATATTCAAAGCTAAGACATTGGGGAGACTTTACACGGTACATCCAAAGCAACGTGAGTGCTTCTATTTACGTTTGTTATTGGTGAATGTTCCCGGACCAACGTCTTTTGAATTTTTACGAACAGTTAATGGTCGAGTATTCAATACATACCAGGATGCATGTCGTGAACTGCAATTGCTAGAAGACGATAACCATTGGGACTTAACGCTTGCTGATGCTGCGTTGACATCAACACCGAATAACATTCGTCAGTTGTTTGCAATTATTTTGACGACATGTTATCCCTCGCAAGCACAAACTTTGTGGGAAAAATATAAAAATTGTATGACAGAAGACATCTTGCACCGAATTAGACAAACAAATCAATGCCAAAACATAGATTATACACCAGAGATGTACAATGAAGCATTGGTCTTGATCGAGGATTTATGTGTTCTTATTTCAAATTTACCACTTAATCATTATGGTATGCCATCACCTAATCGTCCAGCCACCGACTTAGTCAATACCGATTTACAACGAGAAAATCAATATGACCATGGAAGTTTAGCAACAATTATCATGAACAGTGAACCATTACTGACAGCAGAACAAAAAATTATTTATGATCGGATTATGCTGGCTGTTGCTGCTGAACAAGGCGGTTTTTTTTTCTTGGATGCACCCGGTGGAACCGGTAAGACATTTTTAATATCGTTGATTCTTGCCAAAATACGGTCGCAACAAAAAATCGCATTAGCAGTAGCATCGTCAGGCATTGCGGCTACTTTACTGGATGGTGGGCGAACAGCACATTCAACATTCAAGCTGCCATTGGACGTTCATAATAAACCAGATGCAATGTGTAACATCAAAAAGAATAGTGGAATAGCTGCAGTGTTGCGGAAAAGTTCTATAATAATTTGGGATGAGTGCACAATGGCACACAAATATTCACTTGAAGCATTAAACAGAACTATGCAAGATTTAAACAGCAATAATAAACTTTTCGGTGGTGCTATCTTACTTTTGTCTGGTGACTTCCGGCAGACCTTACCGGTTATACCTCGCTCTACTTTCGCGGATGAGATTAATGCATGTTTGAAACAATCATTCTTATGGCGAAGTGTTGAAACACTTCGATTGACCATAAATATGCGAGTACAATTGCAAAATGATCCATCAGCACAAATATTTTCCGAACAACTACTAGATATTGGGAACGGTAAAATAGAACTGCAACCAAATACGCAATGCATTAAACTACCAGACAATTTTTGCACTGTTGTTCAGGATAAAAATGAATTGATTCAGAGTATTTTCCCGGATATACAGAATAATTATTTGAATCATGAATGGCTTAGTCAACGGGCGATTTTGGCAGCCAAAAACGTTGATGTTGACGAAATTAACTTCCAGATACAACAGTTGTTACCAGGCGATCTGATGTCTTTTAAATCAATCGATACTGTTGTTGATGAAAATGAAAGTGTAAATTTTCCGATTGAATTTTTAAATTCATTAGATATCCCTGGAATGCCACCACATAATCTTCGATTAAAGATTGGTTCCCCTATTATTCTCCTCCGTAATTTGAATCCACCTCAATTATGTAACGGTACGCGTTTGGTCATCAAAAAGATCACCGGAAACATTCTTGAAGCAACCATTTTGGCTGGGAAGTTTAAAGGAAAAGTGGTCCTGCTGCCACGTATTCCGATGATACCATCAGATTCTACCATACCCTTCAAAAGGCTACAGTTTCCAATTCGTTTAGCTTTCGCCATGTCTATAAATAAATCTCAAGGTCAAACAATGTCCATTTGTGGTTTAGATTTGGAAAATCCATGTTTTTCTCATGGGCAACTATATGTTGCGTGTTCACGTGTTGGGAAACCGTCGAATCTATTTGTGTTAGCTAAAGACAGGTTAACCAAAAACATTGTGCACCGATTGGTGTTAAATTAAATTGAAATTGAAAGTATTTATAATTCAAAAAAATAGATATTAATGTTTAAAAGTTTAAGACTGTCTGCCTAGCCTACCTCATTCATGAGTTTAAGCGTCACATGTTATTTACTGTATTATACTGTAATATACTTATATTTGTTATAAAATTAAATGGAAATAATAAATCTGATAAATTTTTATTTTGTACCTATTGATTTCTGCTTAATATCAAGTGTAAGAACATTTTAATTAATTGTGTTCAACGTACTTCCCCTTCAAATCTCAATCCAGTGAATTTGTATACCAACATCAACATTTTCGTCTTTGTTCGTAAATAATTTCATTGTACTAAAGGGTTATAGTAGTAGAAAGTCAAATAAGGAGATCACCATATTTTTTTACAAATAATACCATCTATGTGAAAAAGCATAGTGGACTCCGTGACTGATGTTCTCTTATTGTTCCTCTTAGATTGTTTACTATAATGTAATATAACAAAAACTTTAGCCACAGCAACGCGTGGCCGGGTCAGCTAGTAGTAGTAGAAATAATGGGTATTTTTATTTTTTATTTTTATACTTACTGATATTATAAATGCGAAAGTAACTCAGTATGCCTGTGTCGTTATCACGGCCAAACCGCAAAGCCGATTGTGATGAAATTTCATAGAGATCATTTAAAGTGTTGGGACGGATATATTCAATGTACGAATGAACGAGTTTACAAGAATACTAATTGGTATCCTAACGAAAATCACAAGGACCACTTTAAATCGTCTTAGGAGCTAGGTGAAGCAATGTCTGTTCCTTGCGGCCAAACCTAAAAGAATCGAGCAACAAATACGCGGCTAGGTGCCAATTTTTTTCTATTTTCCATTCCGTAAACTAGTATTCATGTTTGCTAAATCATAGCCCACATTTTGGTCAACACGGTCAGGCGAATAATTACGCTTTAAAAACTAAAAAAAAACCCGCGAAAATGTTTCGTCCAATCGAAAAGTCAAGAGACGATATTCGTTTTATTTTAAGTTTTATTATGGAGTTATGGGATCAACTTGGGGCTATTACTCTACATAGAAAAAACTGGCCGAGTGCGTGTCGATTCACGCGCAATGTAGGGTTTCGTAGTTTAGACAGCTACGTTTTACAAGTTGGTCGACTATTAGGTACGTCTATTACTCGAAAACTTGTAACGCCTACTTAGCTGTTATAGTTTTGCTTTTAACTTCAGTATATGTAGGTGCTACTACCGTGATTTTCACGCACCCAAACCCAATAGTTTTGCTTTTAGAACACACACACACACACACACTCGACTCTAACAAAAAATGGCACTTTAAAGCTTAATATTTCACCAAACCCTTTATACTTTTTAGGGTTCCGTACCCAAAGGGTAAAATTGGAACCCTATTACTAAGACTTCGCTGTCCGTCTGTCTGTCTGTCTGTCCGTCTGTCTGTCTGTCACAGGGCTGTATCTCATGAACCGTGATAGCTAGACAGTTGATATTTTCACAGATTATGTATTTCTGTTGCTGCTCTAACAACAAATACTAAAAACAGAATAAAATCAATATTTAAGGGGGGCTCCCATACAACAAACATGATTTTTTTGCCGTTTTTATAGATAATGGTACAGAACCCTTCGTGCGCGAGTCCGACTCGCACTTGGCCGGTTTTTTTTAAAGACCTATGATGCCAAATGACAGCTTTCTAGCACTGATAATCTTTAAGCTAAGCTCGGTCGGACATGGCGAAACTATAAGGGTTTCTTGTAGACTACAAAACCCTAAAAATCTACAAAATCGGATCACCAGGTAAACATAATGAGCGGTAAATATAATAATCTTCATTACATAGTATAAAGCAAAGTCGCTTACCGCTTCCCGCGTCTGTATGTATGTATGTATGTATGTATGTTTGCTTATATCTTTAAAACTACACAACGGATTTTGATGCGGTTTTTTTTAATAGATAGAGTGATTCAGGAGGAAGGTTTATATGTATAATACATGCATAATATAGTAGAGAAACACTGATAATTTTAGAGGTTTCTAATGTGATGTCGTAAATAAACACATTTTTTTGCGCTTACATTGCAAATTCTGGCTGAACCCCACGAGATATATCAAAATAATGTACTACAGTATTGTACACCTTAAAAACGTCTACAAAAAAGTCCACGATGGTATTAGAAATGTCTTACGCACAGCGAAGCGGGCACGGGTCAGCTAGTAATATATGTAATTCTAAACGGCTGGACCGATTTGGTTGAAATTTCGTATGTATATTTCAACGGGTTACTGGATGGTTATAACTCGGCTAATAACTAAACACATTTACTAATTCTAAGGAGCACGAAGTTCGCCGGGTCAGCATGTATATTAAATATTCTAATTGAGAAATTCCATTTATCGTAGTTTGAAAATGGATTCCCATCGTTTTCAACCCAAATATTGTGTATCTGTAACTGCGTAGGTACATTTGCAAACGTGACAAACATGAAAATAATTTTAGTGCAAACATAATATCAGAACAACGCAGAATTATTTGAGAAGGTGCCAAGAATACAAAAAAAAAAAACCGGCCAAGTGCGAGTCGGACTCGCGCACGAAGGGTTCCGTACTATTATCAAAACGGCAAAAAAATCACGTTTGTTGTATGGGAGCCCCCCTTAAATATTTATTTTATTCTGTTTTTAGTATTTGTTGTTCGAGCAGCAATAGAAATACATAATCTGTGAAAATTTCAACTGTCTAGCTATCATGGTTCATGAGATACAGCCCTGTGACAGACAGACAGACGGACAGACGGACAGACGGACAGACGGACAGACGGACAGACGGACAGACGGACAGACGGACAGACGGACAGACGGACAGACGGACAGACGGACAGACGGACAGACGGACAGACGGACAGACAGACGGACAGCGAAGTCTTAGTAATAGGGTTCCGATTTTACCCTTTGGGTACGGAACCCTAAAAATGATCTTGGGACGCAGGCTACCGGTATACAGTGTAAAGTCGAGCTTTCTGTTTTTTCAGATGAATTAAAATAAACAATATTGATGGACATTTCACATTTACCATCTAGCCCCAAACGAAACAAAGTCTGCCCACTAACCACAAACTCTAAAGTAATAATCTTCTTCTTCGCCTTATCACCTTATCCTCGTGGGGTCGGCAGTGGATTTGGCTTGGGGTATTTTTCAAACTGCCTGACGTCAACCCTCCGTGGTTTCGCTTGCTGGTTGCCATGATCGTCTGACAATGACGAAACAAAGCATGCAATCTTACCAAAAACTCGAAAGTAATAATAATAATAAATATTAGTGGACAGTCAAAGAGCGCCGTCTAGCTCCAAACAAAGCAAAAGCTTGTACTATGGGAACCCGATTACTGATGGAATACTTATTTGCTTTTTTTTGTAAATACATACTTATTATGATATTGTATACATATATACATATATATTTTTGTAAATACATACATACACTAGCGGACCCGTGACAGACGTTGTCCTGTCAAATTTCAATAATCGAATAGAAAAGACTAAATGTTTTTAGTCTGTGATGTCAGATTTGTTGCACACCAGCGCCATATATACAGAAATCATCCCTTTTGCGTTTTTTAATCATTTTGGGGATGTCTTTCATATTTTAAAGTAGTCTATTATTTATTCGGGCATTATATCTACATCTACAGAAAATTTCAACTTAATCAGTTTTTTCGTTTAGGCCTGATTGAGGAACAAACATACATACAAACTCACAAACTTTCGCATTTATAATATTATTAGGATTAGAACACCCAGACACAGAACAAACATTTATGTTCACCACACAAATATTTGTCCTTGGTGGGGAACCCGCAACCTACAGCGCAGAAGGAAGAGTTACTACCAACTATGCTTTGAGGCCTGTCACATAGACGTGTTTGCATCTTAGACGGGATCCATCGGTTTTCTATGTAAATGCGTCCAGAGAATTCAATCAGATATCATGCTCACTTTGTACTTCACTTTTGTATTTTTAAGCTCAATTATTTTAACTTATGCTGCGGTATTATGTAATTAGTGGTAGGCAGTGCCGGATTTAAGTATAGGCAACATAGGCTAGGCAGTTGCCTATGGGCACCACTTTTTTTTAAATAAAATCGATAAAGGCTCAGCTTAATTAAAAAATTGGTACTGAGTTTAGTTACAAAAAGTTAGTCGAAAAACTATTTTTGAGCGGAAAAGTTTACATTTTAATATATTCGAGATCAAGCAGCACGAATGAGCACACTTTTTTATGAACAACTAGCTGTCCCGTATACAACAAAAAAAGAATTAGCGAAATCGGTTCAGCTGCTCTCGAGATTTGCGCTTAACACATTCAGCGATTCATTTTTATTTCAAAAATTGCATTAAAAACACGTGCTCAAAACGGTGAAGGAAAACATCGTGAGGAAACCAGTTAGTATTCTTATAAGCGGCGATGGGCTTGCAACTTGTCACGTATGGAATGGATTTGAGAGGATGTCTACCGTACTTGGGGTAATCCCCATCCCCAGTCGTGTTTTTTATTATATTATTTATTTAAAGGAAGACCAACAGCTTAATTTAGAAATAAAATATGTTAAAGTAGGTATCGGATAAGCCAATTACTGGTCGGATAAAAAAAAATTTTGGTAATAAACGCGAAAGCAAACATTTTTTCTTTTTTAGTACCTAATGAGAAATAACTTAATGTTTTATGAAATTGTAATAGAAAAGTTTCCAAGTTTACTCATTTTCTTTTATAAAAATACTTATTCCAAGTTTCATAAAACGAGTTCGCGAATTTAATTAGCATGTTTAGTATATGATACATAGAAAACTATGAACACATGCTCTTCTAGACTGGGTAGATAGATGATATATTTATGTGTATTCTATTCTATTTTTACATGTTGTCTATGTTTCATTCTTCTACCTGAGAACAAAACACGCGTGTATCTGTGCTATAGAAAGACTTATTAAGACGAGTAATAAATGTTTTTGATGAATGCAGAATCGTTTTTTCTCAATAACCGCAAAACATACAGTTTTGTTTTTTATGACAAAGATAACTTAAGGATATAATCTAGATAAATTACAGAGAGAAACACGATTGGTGAAACTTTTCTTGATGGATTTGTTTTCCAAAGTTGGCTCTTCAAAAACACTAGTTTCGTTTTTAATCAAAATTAAGAATAGCTAAACAGTTCATTTTTATATAATTCGTTAGATTATCGTACTAGGTAAGTAAATTACAGACAGTTTCTTTTTAAATTTGATGGTTTTCAAGATAATGCAGTTTTATCACTTTTTCCGTCTTATCCGGGTAGACTGCAGCGAGTATGGGCTGACCATACAAAATGTCAAAAATGTCATTTATCACCTTAAAAAAGTATTTTAGATGCAGTATTTTTAACCTAATTTATCTAGATATCCCTGAGCACAGCACCTCTTTCCGTGGAAACTCTTTTTCAGTAGAATCTGTCAGACTGTGGAATCAACTACCGTATGATATAAGAAAAACTAACTCAAAAGAGTGCTTTAATAATAATAATAATAATAATAATCATTTATTTGTAACTAAATATTTTTGAAGTACAGTATTATACTTAAATACACTATTCAAAAACAGTAGTAGGTATATTAGATTTTTTTTTCTTTTTGCGGACAATTAGACATGGTTACAACATAAAAATAATTATTAAGTATATTAGTGGTTAACTAGCCCCCACACTAGGATACCCTGTGTTGTGGGTGGCTAGTCTCTTAAGAAATTGACTCGCGATCATTCTTCTTCTAATACCCAGGTAGAGTTATCCTGCATGACTTTATTAAGAACTCTTATAGTAACTACACTTGTTAATCCATTTATTTTATACAACATAGGTTTATATATATTGAATTTGATATACTTATTTGTATATCTATATACTTATATTTTTATATATCTACTCGTATATACTTATATTATTATAATAATATTTTCTGTCATATTTATTTTAAATCTAATCTAAAATTATATAATTTTTCCGTGTTTTCATTACCTAGTTTTTAAGTTTTTTTTTTATTTGCAAACTACTATTTTTCTCTACCAATTAGGTTGGCTGGTAGAAAATGCCTCGGCATTAAGTCCGACTTTTTGTATTTATATTATAAGTGCAATTAAAGTATAAATAAATAAATAAACAGACAGACAGACGGACAGACGGACAGACAGACGGACAGCGAAGTCTTAGTAATAGGGTTCCGATTTTACCCTTTGGGTACGGAACCCTAAAAACAATGTATTCAAAGTAGATCCATAAAAATGTCGAAAGGGAGAGAGTAGTAAGAGGCAAGTCTGAATATTAAACTCAGCTCATGCCACATTTGCAGTACCTACGTTCTATACGTGATAGGTTACAAGCCCATCGCTGCTATTAAGAATACTAACTGGTCATCTCACGATGTTTTCCCTTAACAGTTATGTTTAAACAGAACTTAAAAATATGCATCTTAAGTTATCGAAAACTACAAGATAGGAGATATCTTGCACTATTTGTTTGTAAGTTGTCGGTCAAAATTTGCAATACATTTTTAAATACAATAATAATGGTAACGGTAACGGCAAGCTGATCTGATGTTGGAAGCTGTTCAACGGACACTCACAACGGAACTCCTTAGTAAATAGTTCAATTGAGTAAAAACTTTTCATACCTGTCAAGTTCCAATGACAATTTCATATTAAGACGCTGCCAGTCGACGATTATTTTTGTTCGAAACGAAAAAAGAAATACTTGTGAACCAGCCACATCTCCTATTTTATAATGTATAGTATATGTGAATAAAGATGTACCCATCTTTAATCACTTCGATAAATAATCCTACCGACCGCTGCAATGATGACAAACACACGTCCGCGCGTGGTCCGCCTTAGCTTTTCGAATAAATTAATGATATAAATTATGTATAATTACTTATCAAAAATCTATCCTAATAGAAATCTAGATCTACATATTACCTATCTTTAACAATAAATCACAAGTTGATTTTAATAGTAGGTATATAAAATATTTCGATCATAAATTCTAAAACGTATCATTTTGAAATAATATTTTTATCGTGAAAAGTTTCTGCTATTATGTTTTCAGCTTAATAGAAATCTAGGTAGGAACCTGAAGTAATATACTTATAAAAATAGGAGATGTGGCTTGTTCAGAAGTATTTCTTTTTTCGTTTCGAAAAAGAGCAATCAGCGACTGGCAGCCTCTTAAGTGACAGGTGATAGTGCGCTTCTATTTTAGCTTGAAGAAAGATTTTACAAAAGCTTGTCTTCAAAAAATATTTTTCAACAGAAACATTATTTAAACGAACTTTGTTTTTTAGTCAGTTTTCAAAGCCAAAAATCTACCTACTCTCTTGATAAAAATCAGAGCCGAGACGATGATCTATCGTAAGTATTTCAGTTTAAACGCGATTGCATAATTATTACGCAACATTATTATCTACTAGCCGACCCGTGACAGACGTCCTGCCAAATTTCAATAATCGAATAGTAGAGACTTTTTAGCCTGTGATGCCAGATTTGTTGCACACCAGCGTGAGTTGAGTTTTTTTTATAATTTTGGGGATGTTTTTAATATATATTATAGTAGTCTATGTTTTATTCGGGCATTACACATCTACATCTTGAGCAAATTTCAACTTAATCCGTTTTGTCGTTTAGGCCTGATTGAGGCACAAACATCATACAAACATCATACAAACATCATACAAACATCATACAAACATCATACAAACATCATACAAACTTTCACTCGATCGTGTAAAGTCTTTGGATGGACATTGGCTATTTTTTTTCAGAAATGTTCATCTGATTTTCAGGAATTTCAATGTTTTACGATAAAGTCGTCAAAAAATGTCTTACGACTCCTGAATCTACGCGGACGAAGTCGCGGGTAAAAGTACTTATCTATTTGTATGCGTGAAAAAAATATTTTTTTTTGCCTTTTCTCTCCTTTATTTTAAACACTAATAAACCATTTTACTCAACTACAATAATATTTAAAACCATTTTACTCAACTACAATAATATTTATAAAAAGAAAAAAAAATGAAATTACAAACATACACAATATTAGTTGTTTTGTATGTTTGTTTGTAGAGAATAAACTAGAGACTTTAAATAAAAAAAAACTAGGGTTCCCTACAAAAAATGCAATAATGTAACCAATGGTATCAAAAGTTTGCAAAATTTGGCCAATACGGTAATCCCCAAGTACGGTACACATACTCTCAGATCACAAGGCGCTTAGAACCTTGAAGACGTTTTAAGGGGGTAGGCAGATTAGTTAGCATTCCATAAATGACAGGTTGCATGCCCATCACCGCTTAGCTACACCCGTGCAAAGTCGGAGCGGGCAGCTAGTTTGTAATAAAGCTTTCGGTCAATAAAGGTTAGCCGATGCATTACTATTTCAGCATCTCAAAGCGAGGCCACCGCCTCCACATGTTTTTCCATGTTTTATGTGTTATTTTCCACATCATTTTAGCTGCATTTTTATTGGGAATTCTTTCAAAGCGGGCAATTTTTAACAGAAGAAAAACCGGCTAAGTGACAAAAAACACGTTTGTTGTATGGGAGCCCCACTTAAATATTTATTTTGTTCTGTTTTTAGTTTTTGTTGTTTTATGTGCTGTTTTTTTATAGATAATGGCACGGAACCCTACGTTCGTGGGTCCTAATCGCACTTGGCCGCATTTATGTATAGTATTAAGTACATTAAAAATGTTTTCTGATGAAAATGGAGTTTCACTCCACTATGGTACGTACTTTTACGTACTTTTGTTGGCACTTATTTACAACAAACGAAAAAAAGTAACGAGTCAGTGGCTCGTAAAACTCAACCCAGTTGTTCGACGACTGAAACACACGTCGAAAAGCTCCAACGAACGCTGATTGGATTAATTTGGTATTCTGCTACATGCACTGTAAAAGTCTAGCATTCGTTTTTATTAGGGTTTCGTACCCCGAGGGTAAAAACGGGACCCCATTACTAAGACTTCGCTGTCCATCTGTCTGTCTGTCTGTCCGTATGTCTGTCACAGGGCTGTATCTCATGAACCGTGATAGCTAGACAGTTGAAATTTTCACAGATGATGTATTTCTGTTGCCGCTATAACAACAAAACTAAAAACAGCATAAAATAAATATTTAAGTAGTGCTCCCATACAACAAACGTGATTTTTTTGCCGTTTTTATAGATAATGGTACGGAACCTTTCATGCGCGAGGCCGACTCGCACTTGACCGGTTTTATTATTTAAAGAGACGAGTGACAAGCACATGGGATTTTTTAAATTGTTATATCAGGAAAGCACCAAGCCCTGTTTGTTGCCTTATTTAGCTTTTGAATTAAGATTAAGTATTAGGTCCCGTCCGCGGCTTTGCTCGCGTGGTAACTTAATAAAAAACTGGCCAAGTGCGTGTCGAGCTACGCGCAATGTAGGGTTTCGTAGTTCGCACAACTAACAACAATATATATGTAATTTTCAACGATATTTGTACTAAAAATTTTACTTCTAGTATACGAGTAATCGTCGAGCAACTTAGAAAATACATTTTCTTAGTTGGTCGATGATTACCTTGTAAACTTGTTAAGCCTACCTACATAGCCATGATAGTTTTCCTTTTAAATTCGTTTAGAATAAAACAATTTTTTTGTACACCTTGTGTGGGGATGTTATTTTTTTTTCTCGCATTACCTATTGTGTGGATTATCGTTGGATAGGTCTTTAAAAAACATTATTGGTTTCTCCAAACAACTTTTAGATTAAGGGATCCGTTTGTGAAATATTAAGTTTTAAAGTGCTAATTTTTGTCAGAGTCAAGTGTTCCCCCCCTATCAGCAAAACGATTAGTTTTAGAGGTGTGAAAAATATCATGGTAGTAGTTCATATAACGAAGTTAAAAGAAGTAATATTATAAAGAAGTAATAATTCTTTTGTACAAATACCATTGAAAACTATATGTACCTATAACGTTGTTAGCCAAAGTTAAAAAGTCAAAAAACCGATCTAAGTGTGTCGGGCCACGAGCAATATTATATTGTTCAATAGTTCGTTCAAACTATTGAACCCTACATTGCTCGTGGCCCGACACGCTTATGGTCGGTTTTTTTACTTTGTCGGTAAATTTCGGAGTATGTATACCTATTCACCTCTGTTGCCACATGTACGGCCTGATACACACTCTTAATGATGGCGGTCTGAGTCAAACGTGACGTGACGCAAATGACCGAATTTTTGAGGACAAAAATAGATGACACGAATTATCCAAATGATCTCAAACGCAATGACTTTCAATGAACGAATAAGAAAAAAAAGTTTTCTGTTGAAAAATATTTGAGCTTTTGTAAAATCATTTAAGGGGCTCGATTGCTCTTTTTCGAAACGAAAAAAGAAATACTTCTGAACAAGCCACATCTCCTATTTTTATAAGTATATTACTTTAGGTTCCTACCTAGATTTATATTAAGCTGAAAACATAATAGCAGAAACTTTTCACGATAAAGATATTATTTCAAAATGATACGTTTTAGAATTTATGATCGAAATATTTTATATACCTACTATTAAAATCAACTTGTGATTTATTGTTAAAGATAGGTAATATGTAGATCTAGATTTCTATTAGAACAGATTTTTGATAAGTAATTATACATAATTTATATCATTAATTTATTCGAAAAGCAAAGGCGGACCACGCGCCGACGTGTGTTTGTCATCATTGCAGCGGTCGGTAGGATTATTTATCGAAGTGATTAAAGATGGGTACATCTTTATTCACATAATTATAAAATAGGAGATGTGGCTTGTTCAGAAGTATTTCTTTTTTCGTTTCGAACAAAAACTATCGTCGACTGGGAGCGCCTTAAATCATCCAGCACAAGCGCCTGTCACATAATATAATATCTTAATTGACAAGAATGCAAAGTTTTACTCAATCAAGGAGTTCCATTGTTAGTTTCTGTTGAACAGCTCCTGACTCTATCATCAGATCAGCTCGATATTATTGAATTGTCACCGTAGTTGCATAAGTATGCAAAATTTCAGATCAATCAGTTGGGGATAACTGCTTCAAAATTGAGTTGTAAGATTCCATACCTACATACATTGCAAGATATAAAGGCTTGTAAAATAATTGGGCTTTTCAAGGTATCCTCTCAGATCTTAGACCAGGCGCTTAGATCCTTAAAGA
Source organism: Hydriomena furcata (assembly GCA_912999785.1). NCBI lineage: Eukaryota > Metazoa > Arthropoda > Insecta > Lepidoptera > Geometridae > Hydriomena > Hydriomena furcata. Next base: position 2,733,621 of record OU538821.1, on the reverse strand, counting down.
CGTCTAAGTAGTCAGAAGCAAGAAGTATTTATAGCACATGACCACTTCTTGGGGTGCGCGGAAGAAGCCTTCTTGTGGTGCATTCTGGTAAAAGCAAGGCCTGGTAACACAATTATTCCAATACAATGGTACAATCTCGATGCCTCAACAATCAACCACTTCTTGCAAAAGTTACTCGTAGTACCTATTCCTTACGGGACAGTTAGCGGGCCTATTGCCACTCATAAGAATAGGTTGATATTGCCATATGCCATATTGTAAATGGTGGTTCTTTCATCTCCATCTATCATCAAACGGAGATTATTTTTATCGATAGTCATCGAATTTGATTTGATTTTACTTATTTTGGACTACTTAACGAATAAAAATACACTTAACATTTTATGTACTTTCTAGGTAAGATAAACTCTTTATAAAAAAAACCGTCCAAGTGAGAGTCGGACTCGCGCACAAAGGGTTCCGTACCATTATCTATAAAAAACGGCAAAAAAAAACACGTTTGTTGTATGGGAGCGTAACTTAAATATTTATTTTACTCTGTTTTTAGTATTTGTTGTTATAGCGGCAATAGAAATACATCACTTGTAAAAATTTCAACTGTCTAGCTATCACGGTTCATGAGATAAAATTCTGTGACAGACAGACGGACAGCGAAGTCTCAGTAATAGGGTCCCGTTTTTACCCCTTGGGAACGGAACCCTAAAAAATATAAATTTAATGAAATGGGATCACGACTGCAATCCCCAAGTAGACATACTTTTAGATCCTTGAATATATATGTATGTATGTCTAAAGGGGGTCATCAGAGGCATGTCAAAATATTATTTTAGTCACAATGCCCACATTTCGCAGTAGTTAGTTAAATACGTGTCAGGTTGCAAGCTCATCGCCACTTAAAAGTTTAACTGGTTTCTTTACGATGTTTTCCTTCACAGTTCTGCACCGAAACACGATGAATAATCCATGATTATAATAAAGTATTGCATCATAGCTGAGGATATAATAGTCTACGGCGAAAAATAAATGTAATAAACGCAACTACCTGTCCGCACTCGCTACATTTCTACAAATATCTGTAGGTACACTAAATCTTACAGGTTTTGTTCACATCAGAATACACAATCCTACTAATCCTAATCTATACTAATATTATAAAATATAGTTTAAAAAAACGAAAAAACACGCTTTTATTGCTAATCGAACTAAAAACTAGAAAATAATTTTTGATGACAAAGAGTTTAATATAACTGTAGTAGAAGATGAAACAATCAATCATATTGAATCACCTCAAAACAAAATTATTGTAAAATTTAAGTTATTAACACAATAATTCAATTCAGAGTAAAAAGAGTGGTCGAAAACGGACTACACCTATTCCAGGCACACAGATCCTTAAACATGTCCAAAAGAGTAGTAGTCAGAGGCGTGTCCAAACATTTTTAAATTATTAATTTAGTTAATAAACACCCAACAGCCACAAACATAATCCTGATCCCATTATAAGATTTCATATATCGTTGTGGTTATCAAATATTGCGAATACCACGATACCACAACACCTAGACCAGATTATTTCAACATTTTCAACACTAGCTTTTAACGCTTCGTTCGCGTAGATTCAGGAAATCGATTTTCGATAACTTTAACACAACACAAAACTACAGATAGTCAGAACTGGAACATATCACATGTCCATTCAAATATATAACAAGCTCCCTTCAAAATTAAAATCAATAGAAAAAAACTCAATAATTTTGAAAAATCTTAAAACCTTTTTAGTGTCTAAATGTTTTTATAATATAAAATAATTTATGGTTAATAATCAATAAACAAAGATTTCTATTTTAATTATATATATTTTTAAGATTAGTAGGTAATTAGATTAATATATTAATAGATTGACCAATGAAAAATCAAATTTTAAAAAAAGTACCCTATGTTCGTCCCGAAACTTTAAACTATCTCTATATGAAATTTCATCACAGTCCAGTGGTTTGGCCGTGATAACGTCACAGACAGACAGAGGTACTTATGTATTTATATAATAATAATAAATATTGGTGGACATTATCACACAGCACCATCTAGCCCCAAACTAAGCAAAGCTTGTTAACTGATAGAATACTTATGTACTCTTTTATGTAAATACATACATATGATACATAAAAACACCCAGACACAGAACAAACATCTATGTTAATCACACAAATGTTTACCCTGGGTGGGAATCGAACCCACAACCTACAGCGCAGAAGGCAGAGCTACTACCAACTGAGCTGTGAGGCATTTATAATATTAGTATCTATAAAGATTTGTCCCGAGACGCGATGATCGCTATTAACATCTCAAGCAATCACTGGCACATACTACATATTCACATTACATTTGGTACGTGTTCACTTTTGCATTATGTAGTTAGCATTCCATACGTGACAACTTGCAAGCCCATCGCAATTATATCTACATCTACAGCAAACTTCAACTTAATCCGTTTTGTCGTTTAGGCCTGATTGAGGAACAAACATACATACAAACTCACAAACTTTCACATTTATAATATTATTACTAGCCTACCCGTGACAGACGTTGTCCTGTCAAATTTTAATAATCGAATAGAAAAGACTAAATGTTTTTACTCTGTGATGTCAGATTTGTTGCACACCAGCGCCATCTATACTGAAATCATCCCTTTTGCGTTATTTTATCGTTTTGGGGATGTTTTTCATATTTTAAAGTAGTCTATTATTTATTCGGGCATTATATCTACATCTACAGCAAATTTCAACTTAAGCCTTTTTGTCGTTTAGGCCTGATTGAGGGATAAACATACATACAAACTTTCACATTTATAATATTATTAGGCAGTAGGATTAGGATAAGGATTATTTATAGAGCTGACCACAATCTACGTAATTAGCTCGTATAGAGCGATCGAGTCTAGACCAAACTTAATTTACACTGAAAAGTGTGGATTATGGATTCCATCTGTAGGTATTCTGGTACACATACAAATAAATTGCAATAATCAGGTACCTACAATGTTTGGCAGCTGGCGCGGCTTGTAGGTGGTCGGTATTCTCGGCAAAAAGCAAAAAGTCGCCCACGGGAAGCGCTGAAAACGCGCGTCAGACGTTGACGCCACGCAATGGCATCCAGTGAGTAACTCCCTTTACGCAATACAGGTGACCTGTTTCCAAAAAAGATCCTTTTGATGATAACATACTGTCGGACTAAGCGTGTGATTTTATTAAAATAATGTGCCAAATACAATTTTTCAATGTAGCTCTGCATACCACTTTAACAACCACACAAGAAGATTGACGTCCTAATATGTCTACCCGGATAAGACGGAAAAAGTGATAAAACCGCATTATCTTGAAAATCATCAATTTTAAAAAGAAACTGTCTTTAATTTAGGTAGCTAAAATGATTATCTAACGAACTATATAAAAATTAACTGTTTAGCTATTCATAGTTCTAAGTAAGAACGTAATTAGTGTTTTGGAAGAGCCAACTTTGGAAAATAAATCTATCGAGAAAAGTATTACCAATCGTGTTTCTATCTGTAATTTATCTAGATAAATCCTTAAGTTATCTTTGTCATAAAAAAACAAAACTGTATGTTTTGCGGTTATTGAGAAAAAACGATTCTGCATTCATCAGAGGTGCAATAAAGGTTCAAAAACGAATGAACAGATTGCGTCAAAAACTATAACATCAAAATCTATAGCTTGGTGTCCAACGGTCTAAGTAAAAGGTAGATATTTTTTTTTATAATTACTAGCTGTCCCGACAGACGTTGTCCTGTCAAATTTTTTTTTTCCATAAGAACCGTTCCTGATAATAACGAATACAACAAAATAAAACCGGTCAAGTGTGAGTCTGACTCGCGCACAAAAAAACACGATTTTTGTATGGGAGCCCCCCTTAAATATTTATTTTATTCTGTTTTTAGTTCTATTATAGCGACAACAGAAATACATTATCTGTGAAAATCTCAACTGACTAGCTATCACGGTTCATGAGATATAGCCCTGTGACAGACAGACAGACAGACGGATAGACGGGCAGCGAAGTCTTAGTTATTACTAAGACTTCGCGAAGTCTTAGTAATAGGGTCCCGTTTTTATCCTTTGGGTACGGAACCCTGAAAAGAATTAGCGAAATCGGTTCAGCTGCTCTCGAGATGAAGAAGAATTAATACAAATAAAGCATTTATCTCACGAACAAAGTCGGCCAGAGTCGGGTATAACTAGTTATTATATGAAAACCGCCCTTAGTACCTAGGTTTACAATTAATCCATGATACTACAGTATACTAAGCCGACACATGTTTCGTTCGTCTATCCTCAGCTTTATGCCAAAATTAGACGCGCTTCTTTGAACTTGCATTCCAGAAAATAATTGTTTTTTAGGGTTCCGTACTCCGTACCCAGAGGGTAAAAACGGGACCCTATTACTAAGACTTCGCTGTCCGTCTGTCTGTCCGTCTGTCTGTCTGTCTGTCCGTCTGTCTGTCACAGGGCTGTATCTCATGAACCGTGATAGCTAGGCAGTTGAAATTTTCACAGATGATGTATTTCTGTTGCTGCTATAACAACAAATACTAAAAACAGAATAAAATAAATATAATAAGGGAGGCTCCCATACAACAAACGTGATTTTTTTTGCCGTTTTTATAGTTAATGGTACGGAACCCTTCGTGCGCGAGTCCGACTCGCACTTGGCCGGTTTTTTTTATGCTTCAGATGTGCGCAATTATAATTATGTCAATAGGACTAGGCCACGTTATAATCTCTTGCTCAAATTTCCAAAATAAAGGCGCAATATACATTACTAGCTGACCCGTGCCCGCTTCGCTGTGCGTAAGACATTTCTAATACCATCGTGGACTTTTTTGTAGACGTTTTTAAGGTGTACAATACTGTAGTACATTATTTTGATATATCTCGTGGGGTTCAGCCAGCATTTGCAATGTAAGCGCAAAAAAATGTGTTTATTTACGACATCACATTAGAAACCTCTAAAATTATCAGTGTTTCTCTACTATATTATGCATGTATTATACATATAAACCTTCCTCCTGAATCACTCTATCTATTAAAAAAAACCGCATCAGAATCCGTTGTGTAGTTTTAAAGATATAAGCAAACATACATACATACATACATACGCGGGAAGCGGAAAGCGACTTTGCTTTATATGTACTACTAGCGACCCGCCCCGGCTTCGCACGGGTAGCATGTTATTATACATATAAACCTTTCTCCTGAATCACTCTATCTATTAAAAAAAACCGCATCAGAATCCGTTGTGTAGTTTTAAAGATATAAGCAAACATACATACATACGCGGGAAGCGGAAAGCGACTTTGCTTTATACTATGTAGTGGTGTGCTTCGGGTAGATGCCAAGTATAAGCTCGCTCCTCCTCCTCGCTCCGGACTTTAGGACAGCAAGAATAGTCTACCGATGGTATAGAGAAGCGCCGCTAATGAAGAAAATGTCCTGACTTTTTATGTTTTTTTTCGTGTTTTTATGTAGGTATGTTAGTCTATGGTATATATTAATATGGGCCTCATTTGTATTTAACATTACTGATGTTGCCTGAAATAAAGATATTATTATTATATCTATTTACACATTCATACGTTTACATTTTTTATAGATTAAAATTACAATATTTTTGTATTTAGGTAATCAATTTAAAAATATAAAAAATAAATAAGATCACGACTGTAATCCCCAAGTACGGTAGACCTCTCAGATCTCCAGGCGCTTAGATCCTTTTGAATATGTCTAGTATTCTACTACCCCCGTCAGAGGCACGTCCAAACATTATATTTGGCACATGCCCACATTTTGCAGTAGTTAGCATTATATACGTGACAGGTTGCAAGCCCATCGCCGCTTATAAGAATACTAACTGGTTTCCTCACGATGTTTTTTTTACCGTTTTGAGCACGTGTTTTAAAACATGGCTTTTCATCAAAATATTACCACACTTTTGTAGTGAGAAATTTCGACTGTTTACTTCTGTTTTAGTTTTAACTGGGAAATAAATCAATTGATTCCATAATAATAATAAATAATATATAATTACTTTTTAGACTACCAACTTTAACTCTCATCAAATTTCATAACTCGCGTTTACATAATTTTTTTTACACTACACCTATCCAGTTTTTATTTTATTTTCATTATTTTAAGAATTTACGATGACTCCGTCCAGATGTTCATAGTTAATCTGACAGATCACAGAAAATGTGTGATCTATCATTTGACAGCCCCAATAAGGCGCTGCCAGTTTCTAAAACCGCGGCAGAAACGACTAAGACAGTTAACAACGGCAAGCTCTAGATGGCGTATGCGTATCGTAAATATTATCGACAGTTTTTATGAGATCGCGTTGCTGGTACCTACGTAGGCAAGTAATAAGGATAGCTTTACCCACCCCTCAATAACCATTTTCTCTTTGTCCGCCTTTGCTTTTCGAATAAATTAATGATATAAATTATGTATAATTACTTATCAAAAACCTATTCTAATAGAAATCTAGATCTACATATTACCTATCTTTAACAATAAATCACAAGTTGATCTTATTAGTAGGTATCAAAATATTTCGATCATAAATTCTAAAACGTATTTTTTTTAAATAATATCTTTATCGTGAAAAGTTTCTGCTATTATGTTTTCAGCTTAATAGAAATCTAGGTAGGAACCTGAAGTAATATATTTATAAAAATAGGAGATGTGGCTTGTTCAGAAGTATTTCTTTTTTTCGTTTCGAAAAAGAGCAATCGTCGACACACGCACACAGCCCCTTAAATATTTATTTTATTCTGTTTTTAGTATTTGTTGTTAGAGCAGCAACAGAAATACATAATTTGTGAAAATTTCAACTATCTATATCATGGTTCATGAGATACAGCCCTGTGACAGACAGACGGACAGCGAAGTCTTAGTAATAGGGTCCCGTTTTTACCCTTTGGGTACGGAACCCTAAAAAGCAAAATGAAATACGATGCCTTGCTGTGATTCAAAGTGGGTTTATTATAACGATATATTAATACACTGCCCACCTAGATACAGTCGTGGCGCACTCCTACCTGTGTCAGAAATAACCCGAACACGAAAACACGTTACATCTCCAATTTCGATGTGTTTTGGAGAATACCTTTATTTATAGCGTACTAGCCGACCCATGTCAGACTTAATCGTGCCCAAATTTCAATAATCGCATAGAAAAAAGCACTTTCAGCCTACTTCTAATTTTTTACCTATTAACCTTGTACTGATTAAATAAATTACGAATTTTGGTAGAATGCGAATTAATCATTCGATAGTATCCATTTATATCATCCTTTTAGCGTTTTTTTTTTATCATTTATGGGTTGTTTTTCGAATTATAAGTACCCCTACTTTTTATTTAGTTTTTTTATGTAGGTACATGCTACAGCAAATTTCGTTATACCGTCGTATAAGCCTGATTGACTATCAAACATACAAACAACAACACAAACTTTCGCATATGTACTATCAATACCGTTACCGTTGGCCGAGTGGGAGGTACACCTACTTTCAATCTGAAGGTCGTGGGTTCGAATCCCGGCCGTGCATCAATGGATTTCTCCGTTCGAAAAATTTATCAAAGACGGCGAAGGAAAACGTTGTGAGGTAACCAGTTAGTATTTTTGTAAGCGGCGATGGGCTTGCAACCTGTCACGTGTGGAAAACTAACTACTACAAATGTGGGTATTGTGCCAAATGTACGGTCTACATCCTCTCGGATCTCCAGGCACTCACTTTGAAAATGTCTAAAGGGGTTAGTCAGGGCCACGTCCAAACATTACATTTGGCACATGCCCACATTTTGCAGTAGTTAGCATTCCACGCGTGACAGGTTGCAAGCCCGTAGCCGCTTGGAAAGGTTAGTTGTTATTAATTGGTTCATCAATCATAATAAGTACTTACCTACGTGTAAGTTTTAGTAGGTTAGTAGAAGTAGATTACTAAATTTAAATACTACTAGCAGTCCGCCCCGGCGTCGCACGGATGTAATCATGATTTTAAGGGTAATTTTTTTATACCATGGGTTACGGTTTTCATACGGATCCCTAATAGTTAGACATATGGTATTACGGATTTTTTTGTAGATATTGATGTTTTCACACATCACTTTGCTATATTGTCAATAATTTCCGCAGCAAACGCGATATAAGGATTTTTATGGGATTTTTTCATTACCAAAAACCCTATCCTATCCTTATAATATTATAAACTAGCGACCCGCCCCGGCTTCGCACGGGTAGCATGTTATTATTATACATATAAACCTTCCTCCTGAATCACTCTATCTATTATAAAAAACCGCATCAAAATCCGTTGTGTAGTTTTAAAGATATAAGCAAACATACATACGCGGGAAGCGGAAAGTGACTTTGCTTTATACTATGTAGTGATGCGAAAATTTGTGAGTTTGTATGTATGTTTGTGCCTCATTCAGGCCTAAATGACGAAACGGATTAAGATGAAATTTGCTGTAGATGTAGATATAATGCCCGAATAAATAATAGACTACTTTAAAATACGAAAAACATCCCCAAAACGATAAAAAAACTCAATTGGATGATTTCTGTATAGATGGCGCTGGTGTGAAACAAATCTGACATCACAGACTAAAAACATTCGGTCTTTTCTATTCGATTATTGAAATTTGACAGGACAACGTCTGTCACGGGTCGGCTAGTAAAGAATAAAACCTTTATATTTCCATATTTGGGAATATGCAAATATAATTTAGATTTTGTTAGTATTCTTATAAGCGGCGATGGGCTTGCAACCTGTCACGCATGAAAATGGGGAAATGTGTCAAAAATAATGTTTGGACGTGCCTATGACTACCCTCATTAGACATTTTCAAAGGAGATCTGGAGATCTGAGAGGATGTCTACCGTACTTGGGGATTACAGTCGTGATCATTTTTTTTTTTTTTTTTTTTTTTTTTTTTAGGTGGGTCTAGTGACATCCAACAGCTCAGCGCTCCTGTGCTGCGAAGAGCTAGTAATGTTGGTCCTGGCTAAAACAGTCGCTAAGCCATGATGGAAGCCATTGGGCAGTCTGTTTGCTATTTGATTCCTCTCTGATTTTCTCTACAATTTCTTAAATCCATACAAATTGTACACACACTCACGCACTCTCACACACATTCATACACAACGGCTTAAAAACTGCGTCACACGAGCAGTTGCCCACTGGCTCATACAAACTAACTAATGAGTTATTTCGATGCAATAAACTCATTAATTCAATATGTTTACTGAAACCGGTGTCCCTTTTCATTGCCAAAAAAATACCATTAATGTTTTTAAGTACCACTACAAATGGGAATTATGTCCTCGTTTATTCCTCAGATAACGCAATAAATTCATGAGAAACATCTTGATTTTTAACTGCTGTTTGGATGTTTTTTTAACCGAAAATAGAGGATGTTATCAATTCTGTGCACGACAAAAACCTCCTTTATACCATACCTACTTTAAAAAGCTTATTTTATTCACGCAAAACAGTGAATAAAAAGGCCTTTTATTCACTGTTTTGTTTTTATTCACTATTTTGGTGTTTGAATTTGGAACACAAAATATATCCGGTCTCTATTTCAATGCTTACACAAACTCCTTGCGCTGAGATTCGAAATTCAAAACTCTTTGGTGCAAATAAATTCTCGAGATTTGATTGGTCGATATTTGCGACAAGGAGTTTGGCATTAGATTAAATAAATATTCTCGTAGTCATGGTATAAAGTATAGTATGCAACTCCTGAATAAAGTACGAATTTATATCGAGGGCCATGAATCACTCGCGTCGTTTAGGATTCTAACAGTTGAATCACTCGCTGCGCTCGTGATTCAATCATTAGAATCCTTCACTTGCTCGTGACTCATCTACGGCCCTCGCTTTAAATCCGTCCTTTATTCACTAGTTGCATTATACTATTTTAATTATTTACGAAAACCTTTTTGATTATTTTGTTTTAAAATTTTGTGTATTACCTTCGAAGAATTGGGTCTTGTATTTTTCCTCGAAGAACCCAAAAATCGAGGCTTCGGCTCTGCGAAGCTCACAAGAAATTCGATATGTAGCTAGGTATATATTTTTTTTAATGTATCTCTCAAAAGTTACAAATTGATCCCCTTTAAATTATATTCATGAAATGAAATGAAAAACAGGAATTTCAGTGTTTCACGATAAAGTCGTCAAAAATCTATTTCCTGAACCTACGCGGAAGAAGTTATTTTCAAGCAAATAGTTATTTTATCTGTAAGTTTTAATTCTAAATCAAGTGTAGCGTGTGTTGCTTTTTGAATTTGTGCTGAAGCTCTTTAGTTATTTTTTTATTGTTGTACGTACTTGAGTAGTAGGTACTTTTAATTATTATTCTTGTTTGAGCCTTCACCTTGTTCGATTGGCACCACACTGGAGCTCTACATAGCATTAAGGAAAGGATCATAAAAAAAAAGGTAGACCCCAAGCCGTGTTTGTTGCCTGATTCTTCTAGGCTTGGTCGCGTGGAATCGGCGTAGCTTCACCTAGTTCCTAAGACGTTTCAAAGTGATCCTTGTGATTTTATTGAAATAAATGATTTTTGAATTTGAATTTGAATTTGAATTTGAGTCACGGGTAAAAGCTAGTCGATTATAAATATGTAAGTAGATAGGTAGGTACACGTAATAGCAAGCCATTATTCATAGCTAATTTAACGAAAGTACCATTAACTTTAACAGAAACGGGTATGATTTTAATTTTAATTAAAACACGCATGCCACATGTATGGCATGCGTGCAGGCGCGGACTCAGGACTTTGTTTAGGGGGGGGCTAGTATGTTGCAACTTTTGTGTGATATGCTACAAAATTTTGACTTTTTTTGTAATTCTTTGAAGTGCTTGTATTGTGAGTCCGTGGAGGGGGGGGGGGGTCAATTACATCCATTATTATTGCCCCCTGTGTATCCGCGCCTGATCATAAAAGATTAATTTCACAGTTATTACTTATATTGCGCCTGCGCTGGCTATAAGCTGACCATCCACTCATAAGTATCTGAACTTCTTGCAAAAGTCCTCACTCTATACTTATGTAAAGGTTCAAATCTTGATTATAAATTGTAATATTTGAACTTAAGATGATAATATAATTTTTTGGTTTTTTGTATGGTATACCTGGACAAGACGAAGCAAGTGATAAAATTATCTTGAAAACCATTAGACTTAAAAAAAAACTGATTAGGCATTCTGAACAGATTAGGCATTCTCTTAAGTAATGCATTCAAAATCATAACATGATAATCATGTTTTTAGAAAATAGTCCTGCAGGAATGCTTTTATAATATAACTATCGATCCGTTTCTCCGTATCTGTGTGAAAGAAGAACAATCTAATAAACCAACAATATTTATGTGATGAATATAGATGTTTGTTCTGTGTCTGGGTGTTATTATATAAATATCATGCATGTGTTTATAACAAACAAATCGGTCAGTCGGACTCGCGCACGAAGGGTTCCGTACTCTATAAAAAAAAATTCGTTTGTTGTATGGGAGCCCCACTTAAATATATATTTTATTCTGTTTTTAGTATTTGATATAGCGACAAGAGAAATACATAATCTGTGAAAATTTCAACTATCTATATCATGGTTCATGAGATACAGCCCTGTGACGGACAGACGGACAGCGAAGTCTTAGTAATAGTTCCGTTTTTACCCTTTGGGTACGGAACCCTAAAAAAGCGTATGTAAGTCAGTCAATGTCAGTTATCTAGATCCGATAGTACAAGCTTTGCTTAGATAACGCTATGAGATAATAAAATAAATAAAATAAATAAAATAAATAAAATAAATAAAATAAATAAAATAAATAAAATAAATAAAATAAATAAAATAAATAAAATAAATAAAATAAATAAAATAAATAAAATAAATAAAATAAATAAAATAAATAAAATAAATAAAATAAATAAAATAAATAAAATAAATAAAATAAATAAAATAAATAAAATAAATAAAATAAATAAAATAAATAAAATAAATAAAATAAATAAAATAAATAAAATAAATAAAATAAATAAAATAAATAAAATAAATAAAATAAATAAAATAAATAAAATAAATAAAATAAATAAAATAAATAAAATAAATAAAATAAATAAAATAAATAAAATAAATAAAATAAATAAAATAAATAAAATAAATAAAATAAATAAAATAAATAAAATAAATAAAATAAATAAAATAAATAAAATAAATAAAATAAATAAAATAAATAAAATAAATAAAATAAATAAAATAAATAAAATAAATAAAATAAATAAAATAAATAAAATAAATAAAATAAATAAAATAAATAAAATAAATAAAATAAATAAAATAAATAAAATAAATAAAATAAATAAAATAAATAAAATAAATAAAATAAATAAAATAAATAAAATAAATAAAATAAATAAAATAAATAAATACAATAATAAATAGGATCACGACTGTAATCCCCAAATACGGTAGACATCCTCTCACCTCTCGATCCTTTGAAGATGTCTAGTGAGGGTAGTCAGAGGCACGTCCAAACATTAAATTTGGCACATGCCCACATTTTGCAGTAGTTAGCATTCCATACGTGACAGGTTGCAAGCCCATCGCCGCTTATAAGAATACTAACTGGTTTCCTCACGATGTTTTACTTCACCGTTTTGAGCACGTGTTTTTGATGCGCATATAAATTTTTCGAACAGAAAAATCCATTGATGCACGCTGGGATACGAAACCACAACCTTCAGATTGAAAGTCGAGGTACCTCCCACTCGGCCAACACCAATACACATCCACATATATTTATTTAAAACAATGTACAATCACACTTTTGCATTTACAATAGTGAGGCTTGATGAGTTCCATCAGTGAGTTTCTCCTGGGATTCTGTCTATCATCGACATTATATAGGCAAATTGGTTGCGAATATTTGCAAAATATTTTAAGTCATGCCGGCTAATAAACTCTGGTGGATTGAGTTTTCAATGCAGACTAGTTTATAACATTTGCTATAGGATCACGACTGTAATCCCCAAGTACGGTAGATATCCTCTCAGATCTCCAGGCGCTCAGATCGTTGAAGATGTCTAATGGGGGTAGTCAGAGAAAGGTTTAACATTCGGTACATGCCCACATTTTGCAGTAGTTAGCATTCCACACGTGACAGGTTGCAAGCCCGTCGCCGCTTACGTGAATACTAACTGGTTTCCTCACGATGTTTTCCTTCACCGTCTTGAGCACGTGATTTGATACGCATTTAAATCAGAAATCTGTTGATGCACGGCCGGTATTCGAAGCCACGACTTTCGTATTGAAAGTTGGGGTATCTCCCACTCGGCCAACATGGATGTACGTGCGCTAATGCTCTTTCATTAGTGCCTTTGATTTTCTCCAATTACACACAGACTAAACATACACATTCACATACTCATACACACACACACATTTAGGTTTTAGATTTTACTTGTATCATATCTTAAAGAACAATTCTGTGTCTAGAAGGCGTTGAGGCTGCTACACAGTTTTTTATAACTTTTGCGGTATCATCGTTCCATTCCATCAGTAATCTGTTTCCTTTGTACTTTGTTCTGAATAGATGAATTTGAATTTGAAAGCTTACTGTGAAAATGATAATTGAGAATCCGCTTGATTGAACGCACTCGGCACATCCGATGTGTGGGCGCGTCCGCAGCCGATAAGTGGACGTGAACCTTATGGTGGCGAATCTGTTGTGTCCTCGCTAAAAGTTTAAATTCCTAAAAACGATCGCTCTTATTCACTTACGTTAAAATCTAAATTAGCGTAACCTCAAAATGACAGTCCTAAAACTTAGGATATTTATGTCATTTCTATATTTTATTTCGCATAGATTTAGCTTGACATTCCTAAATCATTTACGAAAATCATTAAATAATTCAAAACTATGCTAATATTTAGAACTGTCACTTTGATTTTACGCTAATTTAGACTTTAACGTAAAGGAATAGGAGCAATCGTTTTTAGGAATTTTAGGTTCAGCGCGGACACAACAATGGTGATCGCAATTTCTATCTATTGTATAATTGATATTTATAATTGATTCTACAATGAATCCATAAAATTACGTTATATTCAATTATACTACGATACTATTCAATTATTTTGTTTACATATTTATAAAATAAATATAAATAATACTACTAATACAACTTACCTTAGTTAGTATTCTTATAAGCGGCGATGGGCTTGCAACCTGTCACGTATGGAATGCTAACTACTGCAAAATGTGGGCATTTGCCACATATCATGTTTGGACGTGCCTCTGACTACCCCCACTAGACATCTTCAAAGGATCTAAGCGTCTGGAGATCTGAGAGGATGTCTACCGTACTTGGGGATTACAGTCGTGATCCTATTTATTTTATTTTATATTTATTAATTTAGTAGTCCAGATAAATAAAACGTAGGCTCTATCTACTCAACGTTGACATGGACAAGTAAGCGCTCGACTAGGCCCAGTATTCATAGATTTATTCGAGCACGTATTCAGTTAAGTCGCCGCAGAGTAAATTCCATAAACAGTGTGTCCCAAAATATATAGTATCAAAGTAAAGTCTTGAGGCGCTCTTGGGCGCATCTCTCACACAAGCTAGAGTCGAGGCAGCGTCGAGGCGGAGTCGCGGCGAGGGTGAGCAACCGACGCGACTCGCGCCCGTGCTTCGACGCCACCTCGACTCTAGCTCGTGTAGGCGATGCGCATTATAGTTACCAGAATCCCCATGTTCTGCGACTTTTGTAGTTTTCGAAACCGTTTGAAATCTTCAATGTTTGAGTGGTTTGATAATAAAAGTCATTTGGATTTTAGCTTGACGTAATTTTTTAGGACATCCTTATTTATCTGGACCCGCGCAGAGCCCTGCCAGCAAAGAAAATTCATGACGTTTTATTTTGATCGATGGTAACCCTAAAACTCAACGTACAACTGTCACATTTTAATTTGCTTTTTAGGGTTCCGTACCCAAAGGGTAAAAACGGAACCCTGTTACTAAGACTTTGCTCTCAGTCTGTCCGTCTGTCTGTCACAGGGCTGTATCGCATGAACCGTGATAGCTAGACAGTTGAAATTTTCACAGATGATGTATTTCTATTGCTGCTATAAAAACAAATACTAAACACAGGGTAAAATAAATATTTAAGTGGGGCCATACAACAAACATGTTTTTTTGCCGTTTTTTTATAGATGATGATACAGAACCCTTCGTGCGCGAGTCCGACTCGCACTTGGCCGGTTTTATTTTGCTTGGTCAATGTTCATATTATGTGGAGTTGTGTCGCTACGTTTGGCAATTGCAGATTGAGTTAACAGCATCATCCAGGTCACTGAAATCGCCTCAAGCCGGTCATAGGCTCTACGCTCACAATCGAATTAAGGCAGCGGCACGTACGTCTCGTAGCTAGTCCATTCGTGCGTCTTGTGATCAGCCAAGCAAGCACATGTACTCGGCCATAACAGGACGCATAGTGCTTTACCACTAGCCTTTGCCAGCGGTATCGCTCGCGTGGTACATGAATAAAGGCCTATTAATGACTAATTAGCCTGGAATACCATATTCCAGGACATTAGCTATGTATATTTCAAGTTTCATTCAAACCCGGTTGTTTGGGCGTGATTGAGCCAAATAATTACGTTTAAAAAACTAGCTGACCCGTGCCCGCTTCGCTGGGGGACAGATAGTTTTACGACTTCATATTAGAAATCTTAAAATTATCAGTGGTTTTCTAATATGTATATTAAGCATGTTATCTATACTTATAATAAATCTGTAGAGAGGTCAATTCTGTACATGAAATATATTTCCAAAATAACTATCAGGGGATGATTAGGGATCGATACTGATGCCAAAAATGCAATCAGTAAATTTTTTGTCTGTCTGTCTGTCTGTCTGTCTGTCTGTCTGTCTGTATAACCGTTATAGAAACAAAAACTACTGGACGGATTTTAATGAAACTTGGTACAATTATTGTTTATACTCCTGAGCTGGTTATAGTATACTTTTCATCACGCTACAATCAATAGGAGCAGAGCAGTGAAGGGAAATGTTGGGAAAACGGGAGTAGTTACTGCATTTCTTAAGCTTCCGTCGCGTGTGCAACCTTAATGGTTAAAGCTACACAGAAATCATGTATAACGGAAATGTTCTCCTTAAAATTATATAAAAAATATCCCACGACAGCATATGTTTATCTTTTATGGTTGACTCACAATAACACGTGTAACTCCCGATAGCTTAGCAGTTCGAAGCTTTCTGATTATATTTATCTACTCTTACGTTTATAACACTCTCAGTCATCCCTAATTTAAAAAGTTTACAATATTAACTATTCCATAAAAAAGAATCATAGAAATCGGTATAGAAACACCAAAGTTATACATGAAATACGCTAATAATAAGCCATCGCGCGTGAATACTGAATCATGCTATAAGCTATAAGGATTATTTTTGTATATAAGGTCGCGAACGCACAGGCAGGCGGCTTGCTTAGCGCCTAGAGGCGAGTCACCTAGCGAGTAGCTTCGTAAAACGAACATTCTCGAACGTTCGCGACCGGCCTAGCAGCTAGGCGTCAAGCATGCGTCAAGCGCGCAGTGCGGCCGGTCGCGAACGTTCGAGAATCGGTCGCCGCGCTCGACGCGTCTCGCGGCCGAAGGTATGAAAAGGCCTCCGAGCGCGAGCGCCACACAATTTTTGTGTGATACTGCGCAGCCGGACCCACCGTGTTTAAGGGTTAAAATGCAGTTACAAATCTATGGAAATGTACAAATTGTACTCCAGTCTAGAAGAATTCGCTGTAGACCTCAGAGTTTGTACGAAGTGTGATTGCTACAATAATATCGTTTTTGGAACGAAGTTCCTTAAGGCGCGTTGCGTAAGAGGCTAGACGGAAAAAAATCGGACGAAAAGTTGTCACGAGTCACGACGACACCTTTACACTTTTCTGTCCCGGGTCTGCTATAGGCAATACGCTAAAAAGTTCTTATTTCTTCAAGTTATACGCGGGTGAAACCGCGGGGTACAGCTAGTAAACTATAATTTTGGAAGATCGGAATACCAGATGTGGAACTATAGCGGTCTGGGTTTGGGTAATCTATAAGAAATATTAATATACTGCTTTAGGCAAAGTTAGTCAACATGCTGTCGACAATCGAAAGAAAAGGAATAAAATAAAACCGGCCAAGTGCGAGTCGGACTCGCGCACGAAGGGTTCCGTACCATTATCTATAAAAAAAACCGGCCAAGTGCGACTCGGACTCGCGCACGAAGGGTTCCGTACCATTATCTATAAAATCGGCAAAAAAATCATGTTTGTTGTATGGGAGCCCCCCTTAAATATTTATTTTATTCTGTTTTTAGTATTTGTTGTTAGACCAGCCACAGAAATACATAATCTGTGAAAATTTCAACTGTCTAGCTATCACGGTTCATGAGATACAGCCCTGTGACAGACAGACAGACAGACGGACAGACAGACAGACGGACAGCGAAGTCTTAGTAATAGGGTTCCGTTTTTACCGTTTGGGTACAGAACCCTAAAAACGACAAAAAACACGTTTGTTGTATGGGAGCCCCACTTAAATATTTATTTTATTCTGTTTTTAGTATTTGTTGTTATAGCGGCAACTGAAATACATCATTTATGAAAATTTCAGCTGTCTAGCTATCACGGTTCATGAGATACAGCTCTGTGACTACCAGACGGACAGACGGACAGCGAAGTCTTAGTATTAGGGTCCCGTTTTACCCTTTGGGTACGGAACCCTAAAAAAGAACTATTATACATTAATTCATAAAAAACTCAACAGATAGCAGCACATGTGTACCTACCTAACTACTACTAACCTACCTTTATAATAATAGGCGCAAACATTATTTATATTTGTGCATGCTCTGCAGCAGCGGGTTTACTCCTTAATGGGTAAGTCATAAGTAGGTACTAATATAAAAGTTGCGGGTTACTAAAATCGTGGCTACCAATTACTATACTCACGGGGCCGGCAGTGGGACCACTTGAGTATATCCGCGGATACCTATCTTAAATTTAAGCCATACCATAGCCATACCAATACCAAATAATCACATTTAGAAACATTTAGAAATGTCTGTCGCCCAGCAAAGCGGGCACGGGTCAGCTAGTTATACATATAAACCTTCCGGCGGAAGATCAGCGTTGTGTTATCAAGCGCAACATCAAGCTGAGTCGGATTCCATTTTTGTGACGTCATCGTGTGTATTATTGTGTATGGTACTGAGAGACACACCTTTAGTTTATTAGTTGTATAAGGAATCTATTTTTTATTTTTTTATTGTTTATTGTCATGTTACCATTTTGTTACCATTCTCGTTTTTTTTGTCTCTTTGTTCTGCTTTGTAATGTCACAAATAAAAACGTTTTCTTTCTTTCTTTCTTTCTTTTTCCTCCTGAATCACTATATCTAATAAAAAAACCCGCATCAAAATCCGTTGTGTAGTTTTAAAGATATAAGCAAACATACATACATACATACAGACGCGGGAAGCGGAAAGCGACTTTGCTTTATGCTATGTAGTGACTAGCTGACCCGTGCCCGCTTCGCTGGGGGACAGATAGTTTAACGACTTCATATTAGAAATCTTAAAATTATCAGTGGTTCTCTAATATATTAAGCATGTTATTATACATATAAACATTCCTCCTGAATCACTATACCTATTAAAAAAAACCGCATCAAAATCCGTTGTGTAGTTTTAAAGATATAAGCATACATACAGACGCGGGAAGCGGGAAGCGACTTTGCTTTATACTATGTAGTGATAACTGGTTTCCTCACGATGTTTCCCTCCACCGTTTTGAGCACATGTTTTGCCACAAATATACTAACATCCACACAAACTTACGGATGTAGTTAGATCAGGTAGAGCCAAGATTTAGATGCTAGAATGATCATCTGAGGAACGGTTCAAGAGGAAATTCTCGCTAGGTTGACTTGACACATACTCGAAGTGCAATTGAATGTAAATTGTATAGCAGTGAGAATAATCTACCAAAAGCTATCTGTTACTATTTTTAGACTACTGTAAAATGACCGAGTTAGTATAGTGGAAGGTGCCTCATCTATCAATCCGAAGGTCGTGGGTTGGAATTCCATTCCGTAACTCATACGTAACACCAGTTCCTTATTTTTAGCGTTTTTATGTGATTTGGCCAGTTGTACTACATGGTTTATACTCTTTGAATGTGAACAATCTTATTTTAATTCAATTAATTTAATTTCGTCACTATGATTATTTTTTTCTCAATATTAATAAGGTAGAGTTAATATAAGGTATAGTTTTCTTCATACTAAAGACATAAACAGGATAAGTAAAACTTAGTTTATCATTATACTAGCTGACCCGTGCCCGCTTCGCTGTGCGTAAGACATTTCTAATACCATCGTTGACTTTTTTGTAGACGTTTTTAAGGTGTACAATACTGTAGTACATTATTTTGATATATCTCGTGGGGTTCAGCCAGCATTTGCAATGTAAGCGCAAAAAAATGTGTTTATTTACGACATCACATTAGAAACCTCTAAAATTATCAGTATTTCTCTACTATATTATGCATGTATTATACATATAAACCTTCCTCTTGAATCACTCTATTTATTTAAAAAAACCGCATCAAAATCCGTTGTGTAGTTTTAAAGATATAAGCAAATATACATACATACATACATACATATTACATACAGACGCGGGAAGCGGAAAGCGACTTTGCTTTATACTATGTAGTGATAGTGTTTTAAATAGAAATACGGCTAAATACCACGTTTA
This sequence comes from Hydriomena furcata, assembly GCA_912999785.1. Lineage (NCBI taxonomy): Eukaryota > Metazoa > Arthropoda > Insecta > Lepidoptera > Geometridae > Hydriomena > Hydriomena furcata. The sequence continues at coordinate 2,713,705 of OU538821.1, read as the reverse complement.
TTGTATTGCTGAAGTTTAGAGACAATTCAGATGCTCTTCATCACGAGTATCCAACGGCAGATCGACAAATACATTCTTCGATTCTTTCGTCGATAGTTTTCATTCTAAAGTGGTTCTTCAAAACTTTTATATTTTATAAAATAAAAATAAATAGGATCACGACTGTAATCCCCAAGTACGGTATGTCTACCGTACTTGACTTACCTCTCAGATCTTTAGACGCTTAGATCCTTTGAAGATGTCTAGTGGGGGTAGTCAGAGGCACGTCCAAACATTATATTTGGCACATGCCCACATTTTGCAGTAGCTAGCATTCCATACGTGACAGGTTGCAAGCCCATCGCCGCTTATAAGAACACTAACTGGTTTCCTTCACCGTTGTAAGCACGTGTTTTTGATGCGCATATAAATTATCGAACTAATTTCGAAATTTTTTCAATTTTCGAAAAATCCATTGATGCACGCCGGGATTCAAACCCCCTTTAGATTGAAAGTCGAGGTACATCCCACTCGACAATTTTTTATTTTTGATCCAAATCGAAAAACTGTTAAAATAATTTTTAATGCTTGATAGTATTTGATCACATTTTCCCTCTTATCCGGTTAGACTCTGCCAATACAAAAACCGAAATATGTGAAGTAATTATCACTTTTACATCATCTTAACTACAGAGCTTATAAATTAGAATTTCCTTGCCCCCTGCCCTTGATTGTACTAAGTCCGACCCTGGATGTTTATGTCAGTCTGAAACGATGTATGATCAGTAACCTTCGCAGTGTTTACATGCATCACTCTTCAGAATCCAGTGTAAATAGAATGCCAATCGGAAACTGAAATTCCTGCAAGAATCGGTTGATAGGGGGTTCATGTATATTTATGAAACAAGAAATAAAATAAAACCGGCCAAGTGCGAGTCGGACTCGCGCACGAAGGATTCCGTACCATTATCTATAAAAAAAAACGGCAAAAAAACCTTAAATATTTATTTGATTCTGTTTTTAGTATTTGTTGTTATAGCAGCAACAGAAATACATCATCTGTGTAAATTTTAACTGTCTAGCTATCACGGTTAACGGCCCTGTGACAGACAGACGGACAGCGAAGTCTTAGTAATAGGGTCCCGTTTTACCCTTTAGATACGGAAACCTAAAAATGAAATGAAATTAATTACATTTATTTGACACACTCACATAATTAGGTAGGCACACATTAGAAGAAGAAAAAAGATAGGTACATAAAAAAACAGACCACCTACTGGGTGGGTCAAACAGGCCCCATCTCAGCTCTATGCTGTTCCACATGCATGAACCATGACGTGGACGATAATTTGCATTTAATATTATTAGGATTACTAGCAGTCCGCCTCATCAGCGTCTCGCACGGGTATAATAGTGATTTTATGGTTATTAGTTTTATTATCTAAGTTTTAGTACGGATCCCTATTTTTTTCTAGTAAAAAATATAGCCTGTGTTACACAGAGATAATATATCATTTGAATGGTGAAATATTTTTTTATATCGATTCAGTAGTTTTTGAGTTTTTTCGTCGTAGCTTCACCTAGTTCTTAAGGCGTTTCAAAGTGATCATTGTGATTTTATTGAAACAAATGATGTAATAATAAAAAATAAAAAAATTATGTATTTAAAAAAAAAGTATATAGGTACCTAAGTATTTTATAAGTCATCTGGTTCCCATATTACAAGCATTGCTTAGTTTGGGACTAGATGGCGCTTTGAAGTCCTCCTATATAGAATGAGTATATCAGAGGAAGATGTGGACTGTGTATGGACTGCGTGAAAGATGATACGGATAAGAAAGGAGTGAGTGATGAGATGACGACTGATTGAGGGAAATGGAAGAAGTACACTTGTTGTGCCGACCCCACTTAAGTGGGATAAGGGCAGGAAGATGATAAAGATGATGATGATGATATGTGCTTAGTGGAAAGTTCCTGAAACATTTCGACTGACCATTTTCTGTGTCACCACCGCCTACTTTCCCCGAAGTACATAAATCCTGGCGTCCCCCGACTTGCATTATGGCCAGAAATAGCGCGCACGCGCATGCGTCACAGTATGACCGATCCAGATTAGTTTGCGGCTAATAATTGTGTATATTGCGAGGATGAATCTTAGGGCGGTTTTATTGCATGACACACTTAATTTTCTGAGAAGCGGCAGGTATCATATGACGGCCGTAATTATTATTTCCTAACTGGAGGCGATTTTGTTGTCTACGCTAAAAGTTAAAATTCCTAAAAACGATCGCTCTCATTCACTTACGATAAAGTCTAAATTAAAAATGCGTTACCTCAAAATGACAGTCCAAGTTTTAGAACTGTCCATTTGATGTTAAGCTAATTTAGACTTTTATGTAAAGGAATAAGAGCGGTCGTTTTTAGGAATTTTATGTTTAGCGTGGACACAACAGAATCGTCAACACCATCTAGATAATTAGACATAACTATATTATTCATTATCATAATTGATGCTTAACCCCATTTTTATTGAAGACGGTTAGATAACAAAAACCTTCAATGAATTATTTTAAATTTTATGCATTTTTAGAAAACCTTGGCTATTTTCTGTCTAGCTAAGAGATTTTTTGCGATAGAGTAACTCCTGCAGGCAGCTAATTCTTTAGAGTGGTATTTTAATTAAAAACCGACCAAGTGAGAGTCGGACTCTCGCACGAAGGGTTCCGTACCATTATCTATAAACAAACTGCAAAAATCACGTTTGTTGTATGGGCCCCACTTAAATATTTATTTATATGATTCTGTTTTTAGTATTTGTTGTTATACAGGCAACAGAAATACATCGTCTGTGAAAATTTCAACTGTCTAGCTAATGAGAATACAGCCTTGTGACAGACAAACAGTCGGACAGACGGACAGATAGAGTCTTAGTAATAGGGTCTCGTTTTTACCCTAATGGTATGGAACCCTAAAAACCAGCTTAAGCTTTCAGTGGCATTTTTATTAATTAATGGGAGTTTTTACCGCAAATCCAATAGTTACTTAATAAGGTTCCTTCGAGACCTGATAAAATAGATCCGAACGGATCGACCACTCAGCCACTCAGTATTTTATTTTTCAGAATCAATTATTGGATCGTTCAAAATCCAATAAATCAAAGAATATTGGTGCAAATTTTACACAGCGTCATCTAGCCACAAACTCAGCAAAGCTTGTACGATGGTAACTAGATTACCGATAGAATAGTTATATACTTTAGTTTTGTAAATACAACATAACAACACGTGCTCAAAACGTGAAGGAAAACATCGTGAGGAAACCAGTTAGTATTCTTATAAGCGGCGATGGGCTTGCAACCTGACATATATGGAATGCTAACTACTGCAAAATGTGGGCATGTGCCAAATATAATGTTTGGACGTGGCTCTGACTATCCCCACTAGACGGGCTTGATGGCGCTGTGTGAAATGTCCACCAATATTTATTTACAATATTTATGTCTAGTTTTTTCCCATTTCATGAAATTGACGTTAACTAAAATCCAATCCATTTAAACCCGGAGGACCTCGACCACGATTTGTTAGCCAATTCCGGTATAGTACCTCGAGATGACTGCGACCACGAGAAAAACAACAGCTGGAGTTGGTTCGATGGTTTGTGCGATTGAAGTTTATCAATGAAAACCACTCGTACAATACCGATATTGAAAATAAACAAACGGATGCCAGAGTGGTTCAATTGTTAGATAGATTGCTTTAGAGTCAATCGGAAAAAAAGAGCCAATAGGTACGAGATATTTGTCTCTGATGGTTCTGAGTGCAGTAGGCCATAAACTAACACATGGAAAGCTTCGATACATACTTATTTTAATAGAGTTTCGTGAACATACTGGCTGACACATCACTGTTGTGTCTCTAATAGTCACTGAAGAATTAAAACCATCAAATTTGACAACAATGCGATAAAGATCGGCTTGATTGCAGTTAGTTAATTACTGAAGGAAATCATCAGTTTAATTAGTTATTTAATAGGTTGTTGAAGTTATAATACAGGCTGTTTTAAAGCTTAGGTGTACCTAGAAGTATTCGGTTGCTCTTTTAGATATACCTATACCTACCTACCCTTGCATGTAATTTCGATCTATCTGCCTTCCATCCATGCAAACATTTAAAAATATTGTAATGAAGTGTTTTCTTTTTTTGTCTGGCTTTGGTTCCAAATGTGTGATGTGTGTTGAACACCAGGGTCTCCTGGTGGTGGTCAGGTCGCGGGAGGGCCTGCATGGTGTGGTAGATGCCACTGGAGGCGCGGAGGGGTTAGCGAGGGGTAGGGGGTGCGCGGGAGTGCGCGCGCTCGAAATAACCCGCGTATTTCGGTCGCCCCCCCGCCGCGCCCGCTCTGCGCCCGCGCCGGCGCCGCCGACACTATCCGCTAACTATTCGCAATCGACCGACGTCTTGGTTGTTGGACTTGGGTTATAATGACTTGACTTCTGCTAAATGAACCCGTGGACTAATATAAGTTTATCGCAGTGGCGTATTTATTTCTTTGCGAGCGAGCGCCGAAGCGATCGCTAAGGACCAGTAGCGTCGAGTGAGAGTTTTTTTTGTGCGTTGTGCCGGCGGCGGCAAGATGGAGAAGCAGTCGAGGTGGAGCACGGAGCAGCGCTCCGAGCGCCGCGAGCAGACCTCGCAGCTGCAGACCACGCAGCAGCAGAGCGTACAGCAGCAGACTATGCAGCAGCAGAGTGTGCAGCAGCAGAGTATGCAGCAGCAAAGCGTGCAGCGCACCGAGCACCACTACACCAGGCAGATGCTTTCTCAGCAACAGGGTGAGTACAACCTCCTACTTACCTTACAACATTTATTTCATTCAACATTTGCATTAACATTGTATAGCATGCTGCGACAGCGAATTATATAAATGTCCTGAAATCCATCTCATCCCATGATCTGTGTGAGCGCCGGGCGGCGGCGGCGGAGCGGCCAGGCGCCCACGCGCCGTCCCCAGAATAGCCGGACTATCTCGCTCGCGGGAAAGCGCTATGCACAAATAAAGTTACGCACAAGGAAGAAACCAAAGACATTCGCGAGCGGGACGCCGAGCGCCGCACTCGCTCCCGGCCCTCAGACTCCGAAGCGAATAAACAATATTCCACCCAACACTATCAACCCCATGGAACCAGCTGGCGATGCTGATGCGACCTCCATCCGATAATTTTTATGCAAAATGTAAAATCCTAAATGGAGAGCCGGTCGGTGTGGTCGCACCGTATCTTGTTCGTCTCTCCATTAAGGCTGCACTGCGAACGCATTGAGAACTTGTTTTCGTATAAGGCATGGTGTACCTTATAAGGTACCTGAACAAATATGTTTCCATTCAAGGATTATTTTTACTAAATATGAAAGCTTTAAGATCACGAAAGTGGGACGTATGCTAATGAACAAAGAGGTGTCGCTGAAGGAGTAGGTACCGACCTACCGACCGGTAGCTCACTAAAAATAACAACAAACCGAGAATCGCTGAACGATGCAAGTTTTTAATTAGCTGAATAAATAAACGGCCGGCGGTGTAGGGAGGGCGAACGCAGTCGCGTGTTAGACCTGCTTTAATTATCATCATGAGCATGGCATCGGAATAAAAACATCATATCGGCTCTAGAGAGAAAACTGTTCTTGAACGGAATGCATTTACCAAGTGTAGGTACTATCTAAGATGGTTATCTATTCAACGTCAAAAAATTACATGAAAAATACGTAGGTGTTTACTGATAATATCAGCAAAGTGGTAATTAATGATCTTGTTTACGAAATGAAATTTTAAGACGCGGATAATCGAACACAACATTACAGACTTAATGAATCACTTTTGCCTTACAGCTATTTTAAAGCATCTAGCAATATATTTAAAAATAAAACTAGGTTATTTATGAGATACTAGCTTCTCACGTGGCGTCATTCTCATGGTATCTGGATGTTCTTCCAGGGCTATGTTATACCAAGTTTAATCAAAACATACAAACTTTCGGATTTATAATATTGGTAAGATTATGAAATTAAGATATAGATCTATGGTGAGTATGTTCTTACTAGTTTTAAACAAAGAAGGTATATTGCATCACTAAATAAAAATACTCCAGTAACAACTCGCAACTTTGCTTGTACAGATAAAGAATAGCCTGAATTTCATGAACCGATTTATTTGAAAGCCGATACAGAGTGATTGAGTGAATAAATAAAACAAACAAACACCCACGCCACTTTCACATAAGTAGGTTAAGTCATTTTAATATGATTCTAAGTAACAATACAAAATTATTTAAGATAATTTTCTTTTCAAAAGCAACTACGGAGTAATAGCTATGTAAATCTCAAGATGTACTACTAAGATTATCATTCGGATGATAGATTAGAAAACCGCATTAAAATCGGACGAGTGGTTTGGTAAATAAAATGATAACATTGGTTTATACATAAATATCCTCTCACCCCAAACGCATACCGTCTCTGTTCTGTCGTGGGTTAATTATTTGAAAATTAAACGACTTATTTCCTCTGCAATAAATGTAGATGGGTCTCGTTAAAACTATCATTATTATATAGGCTTTATCTAAAGTATTCAGAAATGTCACATAAAATCAAATCTATGTTATAAAAAGATAATAACTATTAAAAATCAAGTTATTATTCTTTATTCTATTATTATTTTATTTTAATGAGTCATGTACTTACCTATTATTATAACTTCTGTATGAGTCATAGTTTTATGCATATAGTTTTTTATGTAAATAACCGATGTTGCGCCGTTATCGTAGCAACATATTTTTTACACCTTTCGTATGAACCTAGGCACTAACTTGGAACTAGATTTGTGATGCATTTCGAAATTAAAACTGGAATAACTTTTTCCTATGCAATTATTAAAATTTGACAGACAATATCTGTCGGGACAGCTAGTACAGAATAAAAGCCGATTTCATCTTCAGTGTATGTACTCTGTGCTGGCACGATGTCTTTACAATCAACAGAAAGAGAAAGTACAAAATAAACGTAAGACATAACGTCTTGTAGGTATAATAATGATAAACGTCGCTTAGAGAAATACAAAACCAATAAAAACGGTAGTAAAAAGTAATCGATTTAAAATGTTAAACTGTGTATAAGTGTAATTAACTTATTGTAAATATCTTGTTACTAGATATCTACCTAAAAGTTTAAAGTAGAAAGTATGAAACAGTTTTTAAGAAATATAATATTAATTCCCTATTTTTAAAATAACAATTTTGACCAATACCGCAGGTGTATGTAAAATAATTACCTATAATAAACTAAAAAGAAAACCGACGGAAATATATCGACCAATCGAAAAGTCAAGGGACGATATTCATTTTTTAAGTTTTGTGACTGTCAGTCCTACATAATTCTAATTTAAATGGGACCAACATGGGACTATTCTCTAAAAAAACATCGAAATTGGATCTCTAAGAAGGAAGACATCAAAAAAATCGACAAAAAAATAATATTTATATACCTACATGTCGAATGGATAACCTCCTCTTTTTTCCTCGGTTAAAAAATTACCAAATAAGTCGATAATGACCTTCATTTTACGCATAAAGTAGACATTTACTGTGTCAGAACGGAATATCGATGATCGAGGTAGAACACCGAGTGTTAAACACAGTTGTGCAAACCCAATAATACAAGGTTCAAAATCTGCCTTAGCCTGACATCTTATAAATTACGCGTCACGTTGTTTGTCCGCGATGGACTCCTAAACTACAAAACCGATTTTAATCAAACTTTGCACACCGTGTGCAGTTTGATCCAACTTAATAGATAGGATAGTTTACATCTCAATTTATTTTATTGCAAATTATTTGTTTATTATCTGACAGTCACAATTATCTGTTAGCTCCAAGGATTCTAATAGATAGCGATATCTGTTGACACAGCAACGCGTGGCCGGGTCTGCTAGTCACTACATAGTTTAAAGCAAAGTCGCTTTCCGCTTCCCGCGTATGTATGTATGTATGTTTGCTTATATCTTTAAAACTACACAACGGATTTTGATGCGGTTTTTTTAATAGATAGAGTGATTCAGGAGGAAGGTTTATATGTATAATACATGCATAATATAGTAGAGAAACACTGATAATTTTAGAGGTTTCTAATGTGATGTCGTAAATAAACACATTTTTTTGCGCTTACATTGCAAATGCTGGCTGAACCCCACGAGATATATCAAAATAATGTACTACAGTATTGTACACCTTAAAAACGTCTACAAAAAAGTCCACGATGGTATTAGAAATGTCTTACGCACAGCGAAGCGGGCACGGGTCAGCTAGTACTATATAAATATAACCTTAAGAGTAACATATAAATAACTAGCAGACCTGTGACAGACGTCCTGTCCAATTTCAATAATCGCATAGAGTAACGCACGTTGCTATGACGGTTGCTGTCAGAATCTTTGCACACTAGCGCCATCTATACCAAGTTATTTAGTAGTAGTTTATTAGTAGTGTAGTTTATTATTTATTCGGGCATTATATATCTACATCTACAGCAAATTTCAACTTAATCCGTTTTGTCGTTTAGGCCTGATCGAGTAACAAACATTCATACAAACTTTCGCATTTATAATATTATTAGGAGTAAAATTAGGTTTAATTAGTGGAGTTTATTTTTCATACAGACTTTCACTTGTTTTTGTCCCTTTTATGTGGTTTTCATAATGGGAATTAAAAGTATTTTTTGATTAGTTAAACCCTTACGTTTAAAATACACTTACCCTTATTTTTTTCTCATTTATGATATTACTAGCTTCAGCCCACGGCTTTACATGCTTAGTACATGGATAACTAGCTTATTTGCTATTCTACGGCATAGGCTGTAAAGAGATTCCAAGTATTATCTAAATCGGTTTGGGCCTGATTGAGGCACATCCTAACAAACTTTCGAGAACCTTAAAACTAGGAATTTATAGTGTACTGTAGCCGAGGCATTAACTTAGGTATGTAAAGTGGTAACATGTCACGCAAACTATCGCTTACAATAGCGTGAGTCTTCGATAACTGAATTAAAACAGAATGCGCTGAGATATCACGATACACATTATCGCTGCATCTATTTTTTGTTATATGACGACGTGATGTCACGAAGAATCTCAGCAATCTCTAGATTCTAATATCATCTCCAAGATGTCTAAAGTGGATAGATAGTTAGAGGCAATAACTTCAAGGGAACGATGTCGTAAGGATTTCCACTTGTATTTATTTATTGGTTCGAATAAAGATTATATATTAAAAAAAGTGATTTTTGACCATATAATAAGTAGACTAGCTGCCCGGTACTAATTAAGATATAGACAAATTTTTGATGCCTTAGGTTACATTATTGCAATTTTAGTACAGGATCACTAATTTTTTGGAAATAAAAAATAACCCACGTTATTCGTTGATTATGTAGCTTTTGATAGATGAAAGAATTTTACAATTTGATCCAGTTGTTTTTGAATTTATCTACAAACATACCTACAGAAAACAAAAAAAATATATTTTCGCTTTATCTTTTTGTCTTAATAGGTATGTAAGTCAGTGTAGGTATCTAGGTATCATATTTTGATGTGTTAATGGAATAGATATGTACGATTCCAAGTATGCGTCTTAAGCAGGCAAACACGAAGTTTTTTAATCGATCACTTTAATTATCGGTTTTCTATTACACACTGAGAACACTGATATAATGGCATCATTACACAGTGAAAAACGACCATGTGCTTTCGATGATTTCACTATTTCTTCGATGATCAATAGAAATTAGAGATGAATACTACGAAGCCGTGCTAACAAACAAGAGCATTGACTTATGACATCGATGGCGTGGTGGGGGAGTGTCCGGATGAGAAGCAAGTGTGGGTTCAAGAAAGGACTATTGCTACCACTAAGCTGCAAATACTGATTAAGCCATGAAAGTGTTGAAAGAGTTGAGTTGAGATTCTGAGTTGACCAATCCTATACTGCAGTATATTTAAGAAAGGTCGCCATTAATGTAGTCCAGTCATTAGTCGGGAAAAACGGGTTAGAAATGCATGTGAACCGAGAAGGCAAAATTTTGGATATAACTTGGGAGGGCCTAGAAAAGTTTAACTTAAATTTGTCGACCAAGATTACCTATGTGTATCCGCCATCTTTTAAAAGGGTTAAATTCTGTTTTGTCACAATAACTCGGTTCTCCGTTGAGATAAGAAAATTTCGATGCAGTTGTTTTTTTTTGCTTTAAAAGTAAAATAAAATAATTTACATACATAAAATCACGCCTGTTTTCTAGAGGGGTAGGCAGAGATCACGGCTTTCCACTTGCTATGATCATGGCATACTTCTTTAGCTTTATTCACTCTCATCACATTCCTCATGCATGCTCGTCGGTTTAGAGTACTCTTGACTTGGCCTTTTTTCAGAACGTCACCAATTTGATCCAAGAAAATACGACGAGGTCTAATTCCCATTTACACTCGCCTTATATATTTGTTTTGACAATCTTTCTTCATTCATTCTCTCTACATGCCCAAACCATCTAAGCATCCCTTTCTCAATCCTAATCACGTCTTTCAAAGTTATCCCACATACTTCTTACGATACGATCTATCTATATCTATCTCACTACAGGTCGCCGACAAAACTTATATCATTACGTATGACACGACAGGTTTGCAAATGTGCAATCTTTGCTGTCAAACGGCACTTTTGTATCAGTGACTTTTTTTAAAAGCAAGTGATTGCTGAGCGTCTGCTGTTGCACTGCTATCGCTGTTGCTTTATTCCACGTTTTACGAAGATCATGCACATTCTCAGAGACGGTTGAATCAAATTGACGTCAAACAGGTTGTAAAACATAAGCCATACATATATATGATGACGGCCATGTACTACCTTGTCATAAAACTCATGCAATCTTCGTGCACATTCTGTAGTGCTTATCAAGTAACACAGGTTCCGGTCAGTGGCTAGATGGTAGATGGTGTGAGTGGGGCATGCGTAGCTAAGTGCCGAGATGGTCATCTCTCGTAGATATCTCGGTCACATTAAGTATAGTCGGGTATGGTAGGCATATGGTGTGATACATAAATAAATATTGTTATCCATGGGAAATACTGATAGGTTACATTCCGTTGATGGAATATACAGGCAAAGCTTGACGTTCATTAATAATAACGTCAATATTGTAACGTCTTTTATACAGTTGAGACGTTAAATGGAAAAGTAGATCGATAAAGTGATATTTATTGATCGTGTATGTATACGTATCGTATTGAAGGATATCAGTATTTATCTAAAACTGTTATTCCACAATTCAAAATTCTAGAAATACTAATATCTGTTAGTATACAAAATTAGACGACCAATAAGTGCACCACTATTTTTTAAATTTGGGGACATAATATTTACTTTACTTGTAGTTTTCGCCTAACAACTAATTCAAATAATCCAACAGTCACATACACATTACACACACATAATATTCCCGACTCCTTACTAGTCATGGGTTATCAGAAACAATCTTAGTTTCAAATAAGGAAATAAGGAATTGGAGAAACTGAAGAAGTAAAGAAGTTCTACTCGCGAACCGAAAACGAAATTGAAAACGAATGTTTTTCACACAAATATTTGTCCTGGCGCCTCTACCCTCAGACTACGGAGCAGAAGACAGAGCTACCAACTTAGGGAGCGAATCCATACTACGAGAGAGTATTTCCTAAGCTCCCCCTCGAATTTTCACGTAGTAATTCACAAATACGGTTTTATACAGAAAGTAAAAAAAAAATTGGCTCTCATTAGTCTTTACCAATTCGGCGCCTGCCACGTGATGTCCAGAATGTGTGCTACCAGTTATTTAAAAGTGAAAAAATAATATAGCTCGAAAAAGCTTGTTATTTTTCTAGAGAATAGACAATTTGGCGAAAACGTATGACTATGGTATTTCTACGTTCCTAAGCTGTGAGGCCAGTCAATCCGCAACATTATGGTCCAACCACGCCACCGAGGTCTTACGTCAAGCTACGTAACATTTTGATCGATATTGCTTTATTGCTGCATCGCATGTGTTGATCAATAAATCGAGCAGTTATTTAGGTAACAGATCAGCTGTCATAATGTAATAATTATACCCAGATAGCATTTTTAAAAGCCGTTTTACCTTGTGGGAAGAATTGTCGCGAATTTGTCATTATCATAATAATCCTAGTTCTTATGCTCGTTTTAGGTGAACCATGTTCTAAAATAAAAGAATAAAAGGATCATGACTGTAATCCCCAAGTACGGTAGACATTCTCTCAGATCTCCAGACGCTTAGATACTTTGAGAATGTTTAGTGGGGGTAGTTAGAGGCACGTCGAAACATTATATTTGGCACATGCCCACATTTTGCTGTAGTTAGCATTCCATACGTGACAGGTTGCAAGCCCATCGCCGTGTTCTCTAAGAACCATCTTTATGAGTAATAAAATTAAAGAATTTACATTAAATTAGTAATTTCAAAAGAACCTTCGATCTTCAAACAGTTGAACAGATTCTCTTTAATTATGGTTATAAACAATCGATCAAGTCACTTTTCAAACAAAAACAACTAAATCAAAATCGGTTCATCCATTTAAGAACTATGATGCAACAGACAAACACACAGATACACAGATAGACACGTCAAACTTGTAAAACCCCTTTTTTTGCGACGAGGGTTGATCAAACTTGACGTAGCCTAATATATGTACCTACCCTAATGGTTAGGTGGACACTAGTGGTCAGAGATAGCAGCCACACACGACTACTTAGCATATTTAGTGAAACTTCTATACGTACACGTATCTTTAGTAGGTAATATTGTACTCAAGCAGAGAAATCAGTAATCTATTCTTTATGAAGCACATTGCACATCGATGGATGCTTTCATTAGTTTCACGACTTCACTATAAAAGTGCAAGTCGTACTTTCGATTTGATATAACATGTAATTGTGAGTGTCTGGCAGACTATGACAACACTATTTTGTATGTCTGTAATGGATAAACTAAAATATAAATTTCAAAATGTTAAACAATCTATATATAAAAATGAATCGCCGAAATATACGTACGCGCATAACATCCGAACGACTGCACCAAATTGGATGATTCATTATGTGTTTCTTATTGTCCGGACAAGGTTTGTATATAAGAAAATTTCGGAAAATCCATCGTAAAATAGTAAAATTCGGGAAAAACATAAAGTGCTTTTTGCTACGGGACTATTAAAATTTGACAGGACAACGTCTGTCGGGACAGCTAGTTTAAAATAAATATTTCACCTATCAAAAACTATTATTACATTATCAGTTGAATTATGGTAGGTAAATATTTTATGCTCTTTTCGTAGCCAGCAACAATATTTTAATAGAAAGCCTTTGTAACCTGATACTTTTATTATGCGGAAACTTTCAAGTGAAATTGTCTGGTTTATACAAAGGAATAACTACGTATATTTTTCCTACAGGTAAGTAATGAGCTTCAGCAAAATGAATTTGCATTTCAGCATTTCCTATTGGAATTTTCTCGGTTCAAATCTAGAATCCTATTTTAATATAATAATGTTAGTAATATATTAATGTTAGTTGCATTTACATCTATCTTATATATAAAAAAAATATATATGTCATAAAAGAATTCCTCTTTCCCTTGGTCACGGCTTCATGCGTGACGGCTGAACCAATTTTGCTATTTTTTAGGGTTCCGTACAAAAGGGGTAAAAACGGGACCCTATTACTAAGACTTCGCTGTCCGTCTGTCTGTCACAGGGCTGTATCTCATGAACCGTAGCTAGACAGTTGAAATTTTCACAGAAGATGTACTTCTGTTGTTGCTACAACAACAAATATAAAAAACAGAATAAAATAAATATATAAGTGGGCTCCCATACAATAAACGTGTTTTTTTTGCCGTTTTTTATAGATAATGATACAGAACCCGTCGTGCGCGAGTCCGACTTGCACTTGGCCGGTTATTTTATTGTATTCGTTATTGTCAGAAGGTTCTCATGTAAAAAAAAATAGTTTCTCGGAAATTAGGGAAAAATTGAAAGTTGCTTTTTCTAATTAAAGAAATTTGTCAAAACTACGTTTGTCGGGACAGCTAGTATTACAAAAATGTCATCACAATAACAACGTGAGTCACGAATCTCGACGAAATTCGAATTTTCGAAAGTTGTAGCGATCGCTCGAAACTCCGAGGCACAGGAGTAGATCGTAAAAGGTAGTTGATGTTGAGCTAATATCAGCAATAAATATTAATTGTCTCTAATCTAGTGTACCTACTAAGATACCTTTAGGTAAAAACTTAAAAAAAAAATCATAGCTGTAATCCCCAAGTACGGTAGACATCTCAGATTTCGTGAAGATGTCTGAAAAGAGTAGTCAGGGACACTTCCAAACATTTGTTTTAGTTACCGATTAACTGTAACATTTTTTCCTACGATAAATTTATTTTAATCCCAAAAATGGCTTCTTCTTTGCTTAAAATATTTGTCCATATTCAGCTGCAATGACAATAAAAACACGTTTCATAAAATTGCTCATTTAGAAAGCTCCGAAATTGGTGTATTCCGTTTTATCAGAGTTTTACATCCAAATACAGTACTGTACTGTAATACAAGTACGTCATAATAGGTGTTTGGCTAAAGCAAGCGAAACAAGCTTCAGAAGCTGTCACAGGGCTGTATCTCATGAACCGTGATAGCTAGACAGTTGACATTTTCACAGATTATGTATTTCTATTGACGCTATAACAACAGATACTAAAAACAGAATAAATCAATAATTAAGTGGGGCTCCCATACAACGAATTTGATTTTTTGCCGTTTCTTATAGATAATGGTACGGAACCCTTCGTGCGCGAGATGGGCTGCACTTGGCCGGTTTTTTTTTAGTTTTTGAAGGATCTGTCATTCCTACATAAATATAATTTAAATGGGACCAACTTGGGACTATTTTCTACACACTAGAAAAAAAATCATCGAAATAAATAAAAAAATATATACACGTCGACTTGTTGAGAACTTCCTCCGTTTTTCGTCGCTTAAAAAGAGGAGGTTATCTATTCGACATGTAGGTATTATATCTTTTTTTATAATACGATGATCCGATTTCGATGTTTTTTTTTTATATTGTGAAAATAAAAAAAAGAATAGAGAATAAATAGTCCCAAATTGGTACCAATTTTTTCATGTAGTAAACTTAAAAACGATTATCGTTTATTTTTTGATAGGTTTATAATATACAACGGGTTTAAATAGGTTCCTGCAATAAGACACATAGTAGAATCTGGTAAAATATTTTCGTAAGAACTGGTCGAGGAATACTCAGGGCAAAAGTCCTTATGTGTAATTTCATTTCTCACTAGCTGAGCCCGCTCCGGCTTCGCAAGGGCACTAATGAAGTTTCTAAGCAAATTTTTGTTACATTATTGCTATTTTCGTGGATATCTCTAATTTTTTTTTCTTAACCTATTTCGTCCCACTGCTGGGCAAAGGGCTCCCCCAAATCTTTCCGACCATCTCTATCTTTCTAGTTCTCCCACTATTTATGAAAATATAATATGACCCATTTTACTCCCTGATTATGTAGCCTAATATGTTAAAAATAAAAGTTTTTTAGGTTATCCATAAAAAAAACATAAAAAAGTATGAGAAATTCGGAATAATTCAGCTAAGATCAGTGATAGCCGATGGCTGAAGCACTAAAGATATAATTCTTCATACTGCGTAGAATAGCATTAAATACGCACAATCTCCGCTTTCACGGCGTAGGTTTTGCCGTATCACGGCAGGACGTGCTCGCACTATCATTATTTCCGCGCCGTGCGTCGATCTCAATGATTTACTGAACCAGATTACTGAGATAACTGCATCTAACCACTCCGTACATTCCAACTGGCGTTTCCTATGGAATGTGAAAAGTTATGACTTTCAATGTAGATTATATATATATGTATATAAAGCTGTGTTGGCCGAGTGGGAAGCACGTTTACCTTCAGTCAAGGGTTCGAACCTTGGCCACGGAACAATGAAGGTTTTTGTTCGAAAATATTACATTGCGCTCTAAACGGTGAAGGAAACCATCGTAAAGAAACCAGTTAGTATTTTTATAAGCAATGATGGGCTTGAAACCTGTCACGTATGGTATGTTAACTACTGCAAAATGTGGGCACGTGACAAATGTAATGTTTGGACGTGTGTTTGACTACACCATTAGGCATTCTAAAAGATCTGAGCTTCTAGAGATCTGAGAGGATTCCCGAAATTCTACCCTATGTGCAGGGGTATAGCCTGTTTAAATATAACTGCAAGTATACGAAGTCGCAAAGATTTATAGTCAAAATATTATTCTCATCTTCCAAACAAAGCAAAAACGATGAAGTTCTGTCAAAGTGTACTCTTGATTACTATTCGCTGAACTACGACCTAAGATCACGACCTACAGCAAACGAAAGAGAACTTACATAACTAGTTACAACTGCCTCGTGACGTCACACATCAGACCGTTGTAAGGAGATAGCGAAGTTATAGACTCTAACCCCCTGGAATTAAGGATGAGTTTGCAAGGACAGTGCTGGACCGGACCGGTCAGTCACGCTCGAGGTCTTCGCATTCCTCGTGGTACAAAAACAGAGGACATTGCTCTCATACCGCAAGTGAGTACTGCTCCATTGATAGCAGACCATGAAATTCATTTATACATCAATGGATCAGGAAAACTAATTTATATAACGTAAGCTATGCAAAAAGGCTTGCTATAAAATATCTGATGATTTAGACGATAAAAAAGTCCGGAAATGAATATGCACCAACTTACACTATCAATAACAATTATGATTATTTCTGTATAAAAAAACTAAGTATAAAAACTTAAAAAAAAAAAAAAAAGAAATGCGTTTCGATTTCCTTAACTTTATTTACAAAAATAATCGAAACATCATAATACATTACAGAATATTTACAAATTATACAAGAACCAGATGAGCTATCAAAATACCGTTTCAAACCATCTACTATACCTAATATTATGAATGCGAATGTAACTAACTCTGTCTGTAAATCTGTCTGTGACGTTATCACGGCCAAACCGCGGGACCGATTGTGATGTTTTTTTTATAGTTATAGTTTATAGTCTTGGGAAGAACATAGGCTGCTTTTTTTCCAAAATTTTCTTTTGATTTCCTGTAATTTCAATGTTTTGTTATAAAGTCGCCAGAAATAGATTTCTTGAATCTACACGGACGAAGTCATTTAAAAAAAAGCTAGTGCATAATAATTATGAAGAGAAAACAGACGAAGAGAGAGACGTTATAAAAGAATATTTTTAAACGAAAACTTATTTTATAAATCTAAATTTGCTTGAGAACTAAATACAACTACTCAACGAGCGGAAAAATGAAGTTTGCGAACTAAAAATAATATTCCGACAAGTGCACTTAATTTAAAATATTTTCAAAGTCTAAGTTAAGCTGAGACTTCAAGACAAGCAAAGAGTGCTTGAAAAACTGTAATTTGTATTCTATTTTCTACTTTAAACTTCCATCCAGGGCCGTAGTAGGTAAGTACACACATTAAGTAGGTGGGGTAATAAGGTAAACTAAAAATTTCTAGTTTTTTTGTACGGGTAGAGTCTATCCGGACAAGAAGAAAAATGTGATAAAACTCATTATCTTGAAAACTTTTAAACTAAAAAAGAAACCGTAGGTATTATGATTGCCTACGAAATATTGTAAAAATTATCTGTTAAACATTTTTGGTTTGAGAGGTAAAGCGTAAAAAATGGTTTTTGTAAGCTTTTCTGAATGATAAATAAATATAGAAAGGTTTAAGCAATCGTGTTTCTGTCATTTATTTGTCTAAATGAAACCTTAAAGCTATCTATATCTTGAAAGCAAAATACCTTATGCAAATATTAAGAAAAACACGATCAAAATTACCAATAAAAATTAAACCGGTAAGAGTATTAAGCGTTTTTTATTTACAGAAAACTAGCTTCTTGCGCTTTATAATCGCACAATATGTAATAGCGCATGGCGCTCGTCTGAAAACGGACAGTTAATTAGTGTCAATGTCAAGATTAAAAGCCTTATTTATAATCTCCCGTCATTTTATCAAGGCTTTCATTATATAATGTTTTATCCTTGTCACTTTCATGTCAATAACAAGAGATGGCTACAAGTTTCTGCCATTTATGCTTCTTATCAAAGGTTTTTATGACAACTATCAATGAGAGTATAATTATTTATCATGTTGGTCACTTTTGTTAGCATAAATCATGCAATTATTTATGCAAATCTTTACTATTATTATGTACTCGATTATAAAAATATTGCGAGAGTTAAAATCGCAACGACTTGACCAATTTAAATGTTATTTAAAATACACATTCCGAATCTAGATTAGTATATCGTGAATATAGCCTACTTTTTGAAGTACCAGGAGCTAGTAAACAAGTAGGTATTCAAAATAATAGTGCCCAATGCGTTGAGAAAAGAACCCCCGATAAGGTTCTGGAGGGATCTCTGGCTTCATTAACGGCTGTTCCCACTCCAGCGGCGCTCGGCTTAAATCCAGACGTTTACAAACATTATTTTCACGCTTACTTAATTGTAGTTCAAGTACAGTTGAGCGTGAATCAGCGAGGGCCAGCGACCATATGGTGGAGTGGGTCAGGCATGTCTGCCCGCTGGTACAGTCGAACGAAAAACCTGCTTGTATCTCCAAAACCAGTACGCGCAACCCCGAGACACCGACGACAGTACAGTCCAATGTGTACTCAACCGCGTTAACCGACGAAAAAATTATTTGTATATTTGTATGTATTAGTACTTGGTTATCCGATTTCGATGATTTATTTATTATTGCGTAGAGAATAGTCCCAAATTGATCCTATTTCAATTATAATTATGTAGGACTAACAGTTCCTTTATACAACTTAAATAAAACCGGCCAAGTGCGAGTCTGAATCGCGCACGAAGGGTTCCATACCATTATCTATAAAAATCGGCAAAAAAATAAGTTTGTTGTATGGGAGCCCTACTAAATATTTATTTTATTCTGTTTTTTGTATTTGTTGTTATAGCGGCAACAAAAATACATAATCTGTGAAAATTTCAACTGTCTAGCTATCACAGTTCATGAGCCTTGTGACTGACAGACAGACAGCGAAGTCTTAGTAATTGGGTCCCGTTTTTACGCTTTGGGTACGGAACCCTAAAAACGAATATCGTCCCTTGACTTATTGGATACATTTTCGTTGATTTTTTAAACGTAATTATTTCAAGTCAGCATCTTATTTATTTATAAAGATCACAAGGTCGAAATTCAACCACAACAGTATTTTTTATACCCCTTAGTGATAAGGGTGGCGTAAAGTTCGGGAAAAACTGAAAGTGCTTTTTTTCTGTGAAATTATTGAAATTAGATAGGACAACGTCTGTCGAGACAGCTAGTAATGTATAAAACAGAATTCAAATAAAACATGCAGTGAGTAATGAAAGTTTATAAGCTAGGGTTTTCGCAATACCTGCCAACGCTTGAAAGCTTTCGCGAAGAAATCCGCGACTCGCGCCTGTAAAGAACTCGGATTAAACTAAAGTAAACGTCACTTTGCTTCTCCAGGAAAATGCATAATTTCCACTCCGAGCACTCAAGCTTCTGGCAAAATAGGCACTCTAAACTTCATCTAGGATATCTAAATATAAACTCTTGTTTTACTGACTAAAAGATTGAAAAAAAAAAGAAAAATAACTGACAGATTGAAAACTGACACATAAAATGTACAAAAAGGACAAGTGACCTAAGCACGAACCACTATCGTATCGACAACTTATCCAAATGTCAAAACGGACACTTTTTGTACAGTATAAGGGTCAGTTTTGACATTTGGACGATACGTTTTCGATACGATACTGGTTCATTCTAACTCCACAGTTATTTAGGCTGTGCGATGATATATCAATCAATCAGTCAGTCATATTTCGACAACGTATCGTCCAAATGCCAAAACTGACCCTTATACTGTACAAAAAGTGTCCGTTTTGACATTTGGATAAGTTGTCGATACGATAGTGGTTCGTGCTTAGGTCACTAGTCCTTGAAATATGAAATTTGGAGGGTGTATTTTTAGGGGTGCTCTAAGAAAGGGGGTGCAACGGGGGTTGTTGTCGGTTTGATAATAACTTCACGCGAACGAAGTCGCGAGATAAAACCTATGTAATGAAATAAGGCGTAGGGAAGTATGCTAGTGAAAATAGGATTAAAGTCTATGAAGGGTCATAAATAATGAAAAAGTTTAACAATAATAATCACTGCTGTAGTATTTATTACAAAATGCAATGATGTCACCAAAATGAAAAAGCGAGCCCAAGAAATAACAAGTGTTAACAAAAAAATTAAATAGGATCACGACTGTAACTCCCAAGTACAGCAGGCATGTTCTCAGATCTTCATGATCTTAGAACCTTGAACATTTCTAAAACGGGTAGCCAGAGGCAAGTCTAAACGTGACTTGTCCACATTATCATAAGCGTTCCATGCGTGACAAGTAGCAAGCTCATCGCCGCTTCTGAGAAGTTAACAATTAACACTTCTTAGAGCTAATCAGAGCCAATCCTAAAGCAAACAGCCTAGTTAAAGTTTTTTTCCGTTGACTGTACATTTTTTTATGGGCAAGACTATTTGCAATTCTTATATGGTTTTAATTACTACAGATTGGGATCATTCGTTACTGTTAAGTAAAAGAATGAAGTCCATATTATCTTAACTACTCGTTTAACTATGCAATTTACGAGAACAAGGCATCTTACTGGAATAACGTATATAAAAACCGGCCAAGTGCGAGTCGGACTCACGCACAAAGGGTTCCGTACCATTATCTATAAAAATGCAAAATAACACGTTGTATGGGACACTTAAATATTTATTTTATTCTGTTTTTAGTATTTGTTGTTATAGCGTCAACAGAAATACATTATCTGTGAAAATTTCAACTGTCTAGCTATCACAGTTCATGAGATACAGCCTTGTGACAGACAGACGGACAGACGGACAGCGAAGTCTTAGTAATAGGGTCCCGTTTTTACCCTTTGTACCTATACATTGATACATAATAACACCCAGACACAGAACAAACATCCATGTTCATCACACAAATGTCTGTCCCGGATGGGAATCGAACAACCTATAACGCAGAAGGCAGAGTTACTACTGAGCTGTGAGTTTATACCAGAGTTATCCGCCAGAACTCTAGAATAAATCGATTATATTACTAGTTAAGGTGATACATGAAATTTTTGTCTTTTTTATGGGCTGAGTGTACCGGATAAGACGGAAAAAGTGATAAAACGGCATTATCTTGAAAACTATCAAATTTTTAAAAAGAACCGTAATTTACTTAGCTAGTATGCTTATCTAACGAATTATATAAAAACTAGCGACCCGCCCCGGCTTCGCACGGGTAGCATGTTATTATACATATAAACCTTCCTCCTGAATCACTCTATCTATTAAAAAAAACCGCATCAAAATCCGTTGTGTAGTTTTAAAGATATAAGCAAACATACATACAGACATACAGACGCGGGAAGCGGAAAGCGACTTTGCTTTATACTATGTAGTGATTAACTGTTTAGCTATTCATAGTTTTGATTAAAAACGAAACTAGTGTTTTTGAAGAGCCAACTTTGGAAAATAAATCTATCGAGAAAAGTTTCACCAATCGTGTTTCTGTCTGTAATTTATCTAGATTAAATCATAAAGTTATCTTTGTCATAAAAAAACAAAACTGTATGTTTTGCGGTTATTGAGAAAAAACGATTCTGCATTCTTCAAAAACATTTATTACTCCTCTTAAACTACCTTTAAATACTCCAGAACGAATAACGTCATTTGACGTTTCAAACAGACATAATCCGAAATAAATTGACATAATCTATTTGCTAGGGCATAATTATGAAGGTCATCTGCTAGGACAAGTTTTTAAAATGTAAAGGATTAATACTAGAAAAATAAAAGAAAAACCTGTGCGCGACTTTGTTTACGTTTTATTTCATTATTTGTTTTAGTTTTATATACTTAAATTGTTCTTGCAAATAATTCGCTACAAAATTAACTTCAAATTTAACAATTTAACAATAATTACATTAATTCTCTAGGTATTTAAGAGAGGCTAGAGGATACGAAAGCCCCTAAGATTGTTAAAATGTTTCCCATCATGACTCTAAGTCACCTATAGGCCCTTCTTCTTCACCTTATCCCACGTCTCCGTGGGGTCGGCACATGTAAATGTAGCAAATAGTTTTGGCTTGGTGTTTTACAACCGGCCGCCTGCCTGACGCCAACCCTCCTTGGGAATGCTTGCTGGTTGTGCATTTCGTTGTTGACGGCAGGCTGGACATGTTAAAGCTGACATGCCCGGGCACGAACGTCCAAGAGTTATCTATAGAACTTAATTTAATGAGTTTTATGAATAAGCACATTGAGTTGATGAATATGAATAGGCTCTAACCTGGTGTAATTGCAAACCGGGTCACTGACCTAACGCAGACCAAGAAAGAAACAGTTGTGCGGTAAACACACGCTAACATTCGCAAATACCGTGTACCGTGTACCGTGTGAATAGGCTTACGCAATACGCACTGGCCGGCCGGGCGGCGCCCCTAATCCCAGTGCGGTATCATTTGCGGTCGTGCTTAATGTAAAGCACATGCCACGCCGACGTGATACAACGACACAGCCAGCCAGGGCTCTCTGCAAAACGATGTCGACGTCATCGAAACGATTTCACAGTTCTCGAGCACACAGATAACCAGAGCCTTTACTCTGCAAAACGATGCCGACATTATCAAAACGAAGTTCTCGATATATTCGGCCAAATCGCACTCTAGACCGGGCTGGCACAACAATCGCTAAAACTGTTTAGCAACTAATTTTATTTAAATTCAACGTATAACTTCCTAAATATGTTTAGCATGTGCAAGCCTCGTCTATCGTAGAAGAATGTATAATGTCAAATGTCAAAAGTAAGAGTCCCGAGTTATAGTTGATCGTTTTCAAGCGTAGACACCCTGGTTGCAGCGGTAGATAGACCCCATTAGCGTTTACCTTATTACTGTTAGGAATTTGCGATGCTCGAAAAGAACGGATAAGTGTTTAAAGTGCCATTGTATTTCTAAATACACTAGGCCGAACATCAAAAATTCTAATCTCTATAGCGCCATATCAGTTTGTATAGAAAGTACACAATTTTTGTAGGCGTGCATTATGTATTTAAGTTATTTTCGTAATAATTGGTTACGTGAATAAACATCTTAAAGTTTTATTATTTTTGCCGAGTGAGAAGTACTTACCTCGTTCGATTTTTTTACTAGAAAATTTTATAATAAACCTACGCTATAACACGTGCTTAAAATGATGAAGGAATTCTTATATTAGACAGAGGCCTACAACCAGTTACGGATAGAATAGCCACAATGTGGGCATCTGCTAAATGTTATGTTTGGACGTGCCTCTGACATCTTCAAAGATCTGAAGTACTGTACAACATTTTAAACTGTTAAACATGTTGTACAGTACATCAGTTCTTAAAATTTAACCGAAAAAAGAGGAGGAACAACAAAAGAGAATTATGTCGAATAAACGACATTTTTTTTTTGGTTTTTATATTTTTTATGTATGACCGCACATATCTCTTTATCTGGTCATCTGTTTGTCCCATTTAAATTATCTTTATGTAGAACTAACACAGTTCCTTCATAAAACTTTGAGTTTACGAATATCATCCCTTGACTTTTTGATTAGTCGGAACATTGTCGTCGGTTTTCTATTTATTTTTTAAACGACATTATGTATTTTAGTCTTGTATCTAGCAAAGTTACAAGACAAACTCAGAGATACGTATGAGCTTTTGCGATGCGTCTAAAAAGGTATTGGTATGCGACAGCGCTTCGTCGCGTCGTTTTAAAAGTAGCTTTATTGTTGCAATAGGTTCCAGATTTGTACATAAGCACCAATGCATGCCATAAAATATGTATGCAGCAAATACTAGAGGTATTTCCAACATTTGCTGCATATATGCTATGGTTTGTGGTACTGAGAGTTGTCGCGAAATTTACAACACAACACACAAAAAAAAAACACAAATGAACTAAGCTAATGAATCGCTACAAATATACTAATATAATGGCAACTATACGTCGCAATCCACCAAATAATATAGGTAAATTAAATATAAATAAAAAGTATTATTGTAAAGTTTATGATAAATTTAGAAAAGTAATAAGTTCTCGTAGTTACAGTCGTGATCCTATCCTATACTATTCTAATTCTTCAAAAAAAAATTAAACTAATAACGTTTCTTGACTTTTCGATTGGTTAAAACATCGACTACATGTAGTCGATGGGTTAAAACATCTTCGTCGGTTTTCTTTTTAGTTTAAAAAAATTATATACCTTTAAAAATCGATCTAGCTCGGATATTGCATAACTTAGTAGCTGTAAGATAAGCCAAAATGTTTCATAACTTTCAATCGCTGCTTGGCAGCCAGTTGGCCGTTTGCCAAAGCGCGTCTTGATCGCGTGTAGATTAGCGTAGCGTCTCTGTCACTTCTGATCTGACATATCAATTAATATCCTGGTTCTGCATATTAATCTTGCAAAATAAGAAAAAGCTATGATGCTATTTCAGGTTACGAAAATACAATCGCGATGAACGATCATAAAGGCAGGCGGTTGGTGGAAACACCCTAAGCAAAATCTTTTTACATGATTTTTTGATCATTGTCAAGTTTATTTACAGTTGTATTATCTTTTTTTATGTGAACTCGGAAGTTGTCCTGTCCAAATTTCTAAAAAGACATAGAAAAAAAAACACTCAGTTTTACTCAAATTTTATAATTCACCTATAAAAATCTTTCATACAAACTTTGTCCTGACAATTAAAACAAAAGTCGGACCGTTCTCAAGGCAATTGATTTATATATATTACAGATATATATGGATAACTTTAGACGCATAAGGTAGAGTGAAACATCTATAGTGTAGTGCTTTTGAAGCATCTGTGGCGTGCAGTCTCGGCCACGCTGCCCCGAATATTGTGATCTGCTTTCGCCAGAATCCATAACAATATGATATAACACAAGGCTGCGACGTCAAAAATAACATCTATATCTATCTATACTTATAGTACGTAGAGTAGTACTTTTAATTATTATTCTTGTTTGAGCCTTCACCTTGTTTGAACGGCACCATACTAGAGCTCTACATAGCATTATGGAAAGGATCATTGAAAAAAAAGGTAGACCCCAAGCCGTGTTTGTTGCCTGATTCTTCTAGGCTTGGTGGCGAGGAATCGGCGTAGCTTCACCTAGTTCCTAAGACGTTTCAAAGTGATCCTTGTGATTTTATTGGAATAAATGATTTTTGAATTTGAATTTGAATATAATGAGAAAAAAAATGTATTTTTGCGTGTTTGTAACGAATAAACTCAAAAAATACAGAATTGATTTTAAAAAATCTTTTACTATTAGAATGCTACATTGAGTAACATAAGTAACATAATATATATTTAACACTTGAAAAAATAAGGGATCCCTAATCAAACTTTAATAATGTAACACAAGGTGTAAAAAAATGCCATAAAATCATTATTATAGCTATATAGCTAATTTAGAACATCCAAACAGCGTTTAGCGCCTTTTAATTTATGCGTGTAAGTGTGTTATTACGTTACGATTGAAGAACTAAAAACAAAACCGACTTCATGTTGTAATAAATGCAATACAAAATTTCATCCTTTATTTTTATCACTTTAAAATGTGGTATGTTTTCTTCCCTATCAAGTCTAAAGAAGTAACCAAAAAATAATTTTTCAGATGGTTTATAAAATTAAATGACTGAGTTCTGAGGTAAATTTTTTTTTGGTTAGGACGTCGGTGAATAAGTGGTTGGCATAGAGTGATTGATAGAAGTATGTAATATAAATAAATAAATAAATAAATAAATATTGGCGAACTTTACACACAACACTATCTAGCCCCAAACTAAGCGAAGCTTGTACTATGGGAACCAGATAACTGATAGAATACTTATATACCTTTTTTTTTTGTAAATACATACTTATTATACATAGTAACACCCAGACACAGAACAAACATCTATGTAATATATATTAATAATATATATTATAGAAGTTATGATTTATAGCTTCTCTGCTTTATTAGGTATCGATTTAGTAACACGGTCGACGTTTTTGGTAAACGAAAACTATTTGTAATGGAAATTTTCGACATCAATCAACGGTTTACCATATTCATTTGATAATTGCGAATATTTACTAATGTAAATAAATAAGGGTGATAGTAAACGTTGTTCATTATAAAAGCTCATTTAATTTTACAGTCCTATTTTTTAAAAACTTTTATTTAACTTGCAGTGTTTGTATCTATGTAAATAAGTAACTATGTTTGTTAAGGTGGACTCTTTCAACTCAATTTTCAACAGTTATCCCCAACCGTTTTACCGCTGAAATTTCGCATACTTATGTAACTTCGGTGACAATGAAATAATGTGACAGTGAGCTGATCTGATCTTTGCAGTTCCGATGAAAAAGTTATAATGATGGTAAATTTAAATGATTTTAAAAAAGCTTGTCATTAAAAAAAAAACCGCAGAATACTTATTTTTTTCAATACCCCGTATAAATGAGATAATGATATAAAAGTGGGCCAGAGGGTTCAATGTTTTTGTTTGTTGCTTGATTCTTCTTGACTTGCTCGCTTAGCATCACCCAGCTCCTTTCACATGCGATCCTTCAGATTTTAATGAAATTAATACCTCTCTTTTTGAGTACCTTTGGATTTACTATCTAGCTCTAAAATATTACCGGTAATAAATGTTACGTGATACTTAAAATTTTACTATTTAACAATATCGTGACCTTGACCTAGAAATTGGGAACCTTGACAGTTTGTTTACCTTAAAAATAGAATGTTTAGAAATCAAAGTTCAATCACTGCCCTAGTGCAAGACATTTTAGCATATCGAAGTATCGACAATGATTCTATCAATCACAGTTGTAGCAACAACATTTTTTTTATTCAATTGGCAATTTCAACATTGTTCTATGCTTTACAAAATATTTCTCGCATAATATACAAGATGTCTTAGACCCGTACACGAGAAAGCTTAATGTCTGAAAGTCTAGAATGCAAGCAAAACTTAGGGTGGATTTCCAATGACGCGGAGCTGCGAGCTCCATACGAGTGGATGACCAATCACAGCATTTGAAATGTTTGCGTCAACTATTTCGATCACGGTGAGTGGTCATGGTCACTCCTCACAGGTCCGCGTAAGTGGAAACTCACCTTAAGATCGGTTCGCGTCGGTCGATGCCTTCACCAGCACCATCTACCAGGAGGACTATATGTTCTTACATTGTTGAGTCTCAAGTGAGACTCGCATTATAAGATAACAATTTAAGTTAATAGAATTCTAGTTTTTATTCAAATCTAGCTGAGTCCATTAAATATGTCCACGCAGCAACGGGGAAACGGATCCACATACCTTTACCTATTGGTGGACTTAATACACACATCTAGATTCTACTATGCTGATTCTACTATTCCGAAAATGGGAAAGCAAGGCACTTTACACGTAGTTCACCAAAATATGCGAGGCCTCCCCAGTAAACTATTAGAATCAGAGCTATTTTTAAATCTTTTTAATGTAGACACAATGTGTATCACCGAATATTGGATATTAGAATTTGTATAATTTCCTTTTTATGAAAATTATAAGAACTAAGAACTAAGCTTAACTTGTATTATGGGAACCAGATTACTGATAAAATACGAATAATAAATACTTTTTATTTATAAATACGTAATTATGATACATTAAAGCACCCAGACACAGAACAAACATTTATGTTCATCACACAAATGTTTGTACATGATTTGCATTGTGGTATTTTATGACCGGAGAGCAACAATTATACAACTATTATAAATACGAGTGTAACTCTATCTGTCTGGAAGTTATAACGGCCAAACCGCTGCGCCGATTGTGATGAAATTTCATTTACAGATAGATTAAAGTCTTAGGACGGACATATATGTAATTTTTTATCGATTTACTGAATGTAGATTCAGGAGGAAGTAGCGAGTAAAAGCTAGTTAGGCTATATTTAATTTTCATACCAGAAATAATACCACACATTAAGACTAGTCCACCGAGTAAAACAATTTTATATTTGGTATATTATACTGAATAATAAAGCATCTACCCACAGATAATTAACTTGTTCAAATGAAACGTTTCAATGGAATACATAAGTAGGGATTATTGGCAAATATTTCCTTTTTGCGGCATCACTTTTGTACCAAAATTTTTCATGTTATTAATGGTTCGTAAATAGTCGAAATGTGGGGTATAGAAAATAAAATTGAAGGTGACACGTGTTAAAGACTCGTGAAAAATCAATACTTAGTTACAGAAATATCTTTAGTACTTATTCTAATTTGAATGACGAATAATCATAAAATTTTGCTATCAAGAAAGCTAGAAGATTTTTGTTGATATAAGTGCCTGATTCGCGTGCGTCGACAGCACGGTGTTTATGTATTGTGCAATAAATTAATTCTATTTATCTAGAAGTTAGTGACTAAAGTCATCCATATTATTAATTAGTTTTAAAAATCTAAAAACAAAACCGACGAAAATGTTTTGACTAAGCGAAAAGTCGATATTATTTTTTTTAAGTTTTTTGAAGGAATTAGTCCTATGTGAATATTATTTAAATGGGACCAACTTAGGACTATTCTCTACACAATAATATATAAATCGGATTACCAGGTAAAAATATATGAGCGGTCATTCATAAAAAAATGCAACAATAAATCTTTTTTTTCTTTGCAATTTTTTTTGTATAGTTGAAATAAAAACCTCTGCCTTGTTCGTCTTCTAAAAAACATTATACAAATCTATGTATACATTCACGTTCGAAATGGTTCTCGTAACAAGATCCGAATGAGAACGCTCGAAATAGCCGAGAGAGAGGTGACTCACAGCCACTGCTGGAGCACTGGCACAAGACATATCTGGAACGAGCGGGTACACCGTGTTACAAACTACTACAAACTATTAGATTCCTGAATGCAATATTGACATATTGAGAACGACGCGGAATGAAATAAAAGTCACTTGTTTTATTTAATTGCGGAAAAAGGCATGTGTGATGATATTCTTAGAATGCATTTACAAAAACAGGCCACTGTGACATGATATCTTAGCATTTACAGAAGTATAATAAGTACTTTACTTTAACTTTTTAAGTACCGTACTTCTACCGCGTAGAACCAGGAAATCGATTATTGACAACATCGAATAGTTTGGGGACAGATGGAAATGTACACAAGTTTTTTATTTGTTTTGCTTTTTATCAGACTTACCTACTTAAAACGTTAAAATGAAATATAATCACGACTGTAATCCCCAATTACAAGTAATCGATAATAATTTCGTTTTAAAAAAAAATTAGACCGACTTCAAGGGAGTATTTTCTTTTGATGACTCAGAAATAGCTAATTGGTTTTGGTTTACCTGTTTATTTTGTCGTTTCCTTGCTAAGCTCAACCAACTCAAACTAAGTATTTGAGTTCTAAGTAATCATATTTTTTATATGATTATTTAGAACTTAAAATAAGTAGCATTGACATTATTATAGTACTTACCTAATTCTAACAAAAAACTGGGTATTTTTCTTTGTTTCGGATTGATAGAGGTAACATTTTTTCTCATTATCATAACAATATGGGTATGAAAGCTACTAAATAGGTCTTTCCAAACACTTTTATGTTACTATTTAGGCACAAATTCCAAATAAAAATAAAAAAAGCCTTATTTTTAGCAGGGTTTTAATTATAATATTGTGGAAATCTTGTTTACTTAAGGAATCGGTAGTAGGTCAGTAGGTAGGTACTTGTATTTTCAATTTATATTTATTTATTTATTATTCCAGTAAATTTTCGGGAGTATTCTAAATACACCCGATAAAATATGACTTTAGTCTAATACTTATTATAAATGCAAAAGTTTGTGTAATCATCACGGTGTAACGGCTGAGAATTGGATGAATTCCTGGTTTTTATCCGGATACGAGAGTGAAGCAGCGGGCGGAAGCATATAATTGAAAGTTTTTTATGTAGACATTCTTAGAAAAAAAATTGGATTCTCGTATTTTTATATACGCAATACTTATTTCGATTGGTAGTAATAAAACAACTTATAATAACGAATTATTGAATAATTCAAATTCAATTATTCATATATTTGATAATTTAGAATATTAGATTAGTTATTATTATAATTAACTATACGTTCATTCCATTATTGTCGTACTAATGTAATTATGAATACCAATCTGCTCAGCGCTTTCCAAATGAATGCATTAACCATTCCTAACCATATGAGTAAATTAATAAATTAAACTCATCAATCATTCTATATTGTTTCAGTTGAGAGTTCCGGGGACCGTTTGCCAATCACATCAGGTAAGCCCGGTGACCCCTCTCCGCCGATATTCGAGCAAATATTCAAGAATGCGAGGTTTGCACAGGGCGGCAACGCCAAGTTCGAAGGAAAGCTCCGAGGCAACCCTACACCCGTTGTATCCTGGACGAGAAAGAAGGCACCGCTGGTTGAATGCAACAAGTACAGTATGAGTTACAACGAACAAACCGGTGACGTGTCGCTGCTCATTAAGCAGATCGGTCCCGGGGACGAAGGCGAGTACACGTGCACGGCGCGCAACCAGTATGGCGAGGCCATTTGCTCCGTGTACATTCAGCCCGAAGGTGTCCCCGTGCCCGCGCAGCAGCAGTCACACCAGCAGAGCTACCGGCATGTCAGCGAAAGCGTCGAACACAAATCCTACGGAACGCAAGGCTACTCTACCGAACAGTCGCAGAAGACGCAGAAGGTAGCTTACACCAACGGCGCTGACTACTCTTCTACTGACTTCAAAGTGGACACGTTCGAATACAGACTCTTGAGAGAAGTATCGTTCAGAGAATCTATCACCAAACGGTATATTGGAGAATCCGACGTACAAATCAGCACAGAGATCGACAAATCTCTAGGCCCTGTGGCGCCGCCCAAGGTGGCGCAGAAGCCTAGAAACTCCAAACTTCAGGAGGGAGCTGATGCACAGTTCCAAGTGCAACTGTCGGGCAATCCTAGACCGAGGGTAACTTGGTTTAAGAACGGCCAGAGAATCGTTAACTCGAACAAACATGAAATCATCACGAGTCACAATCAAACGATACTTAGGATAAAGAATACACAAAAGTCTGATTCCGGACACTACACTTTGTTAGCCGAAAATCCCAACGGGTGCATCGTCAGCTCTGCGTACCTCGCAGTTGAATCTCCGCAAGAGACATATCAGGACCAAAAATCACAATACATTATGGATACTCAACAAACAGAGACTGAAGAAAGAATAGAAATAAGTGAAAAAGCTCTCGCTCCGCAATTTGTTAAGGTCTGCCAGGATAGAGATGTGACAGAAGGTAAAATGACGCGATTCGATTGCCGCGTCACAGGCAGGCCTTACCCAGAAGTCACGTGGTTCATTAACGATAGACAAATTCGAGACGATTATAATCATAAGATATTAGTAAACGAATCTGGTAATCATGCTCTTATGATTACAAACGTTTGTCTAAGTGATAGTGGTGTGGTCACGTGTGTCGCTCGTAACAAGAGCGGCGAGACCGCGTTCCAGTGTAGACTGAACGTCATCGAGAAGGAACAGGTGGTCGCTCCGCAGTTTGTAGAGCGGTTCATCACGCTCAACGTGCGAGAAGGCGAGCCGGTAGCGCTCAATGCCCGCGCGGTGGGCACACCCACACCACGAATCACATGGCAGAAGGATGGCATCCCGATTATACCCAATCCAGAGTTACGAATCAATACCGAAGGTGGGGCCTCGACGCTGGACATTCCGCGAGCCAAGGCGTCGGATGCGGCATGGTATCAATGCACCGCCCAGAACGTCGCAGGTTCCACAGCTACTCGGGCTAGGCTCTACGTAGAAGTACCGAAAGAGCCTCCGCCCGAGCAGAAACGTCTGCACCTACCCAGGCCTACAAAAATTATCGAACCAGAGTAAGTATACCTACACAAACCTATCTATATCCAAACCCTACTTAAAAGTTTTATCGAATTACCTTCAAACTTTATCTCAATTTTAGGCCAGCACCTGGACCAGAAGTCATCTATCTAAGGCATGTGGAAAGGGCACGACCCAACATTCCGCACGGCGAAGAAGATCGTGTCTATCCTCCGCCACAGTTTATTGTGCCACTCAAGAGTGTGTCCCAGATGGAGGGTGGCAAAATTCACTTTGAGACGAGGATAGAACCGGTCGGCGACCCAACAATGAAAATAGAATGGTTGAAAAATGGTCAGAGCATCGAAGCAAGTACGTAATAACAAGTTCCCCTATAATGTGCTATGTTTTGGTTAATCTCTCTAAACGGATATTAATTTAATTTCAGGTTCTAGGTATACATCAATATTCCGGTTCGGATATATTTCGTTAGATATGCTTAGTCTGAACATACAAGACAGCGGAGAATATACTTGCAGAGCGGTTAGCGCTACTGGCGTCGCAGAAACGAAAGCAGTGTTGCAAGTTACACCAAGGGCAACCATCGAGAGAACGAGCCAACACCCAGAGAGTCTGCAATACATCCAGCAGCTAGAAGACTACTCTAGATACCAACATCAAGAATCTATCGAGGAATCTACTTCTCAACGGCCACAGTTTATCCGGCCACTACAAGACCTTGGAGAACTCCAAGAAGGTAGAAATGCTCACTTTGAAGCACAACTCACTCCCGTTAGTGATCCTACAATGAGAGTTGAGTGGTACAAAGATGGCAGACCTATCACAGCTAGCTCACGAATCACGTCAATCTTCAACTTCGGTTACGTCTCCCTTAACATCATGCACCTACGGGCTGAAGATGCAGGTTCGTACACAGTGAGAGCTGTAAACAAATTAGGTGAAGCTATCAGCACAGCTTCGATTAGAGTAGCAGCGAGAAGTACAGTCACTGCAGACTTGGGTATACCAGAACAGCGACGATACATCGAGAAGACTGAGCAATTAGAAGCATATCAGCAACAGCAAAATCAAAAGTATTATCAGGAGATTCCTGAGAGTACACAAAAGCCTGAGTTCAAGACGCCGATCAAAGATCAATTTAATATTAAGGAGGGAGGTTTCGCCCATTTCGAAGCTCGTCTAGAGCCAGTGGGCGACTCAACCCTGAGAGTGGAGTGGTTGAAAGATGGAAGACCTGTAGAGGCTAGTTCACGAATCACCACTTTCTTCAACTTTGGATATGTAGCACTGACAATCAAGTCAGTTACAATTCACGATGCAGGACATTACACATGCCGAGCGTACAACGCTATCGGTCAAGCGACAACGAACGCAAACCTATCGATTGTCACCAAAAGAGATATCATCGCAGAATCACAACACCCTGGTGGTCTAGAAAAGATCCAGCACCTTGAAGATTCCAGCAAATATTCAAGGCGCGCTGAAGAAGAGGTTAAAGTTACACAGAAACCCCGATTCTTAGGTCCTTTGAAGGGCACAAATAAGATTGTTGAAGGACAAAGCGCTCACTTTGAAGCTAGAGTAGAACCACAGAGTGATTTGACCATGACAATTGAGTGGTACTTCAATGGTCAAGTAATCAAGAGCGCCACCCGCACAGCGACTTATCACGACTTTGGATATGTTGCCTTGGACATCTCGAGTGTGCGAGCTGACGACTCCGGTGTATACACCGTTGTCGCTCGCAATGCATTAGGCGAAGCGCAACTAAGCGCTTCTATGGTTGTTGAGAGTAAGTAAAATACTTGCAGTTTAATGAAAAAAAATATATTATTGATTTTAATTCACTTATCGAATAATTTCTTTTCAGCACGCTCAAGCATAGACACATCGAGCATTCACCGTGGTCTGTACGAAAAGACTAAGCAAATCGAAGAACACAAGTTTGTGGAACCAATGTACCAAATCGAAGAAATTTCTAAGTCAAAGCCAGTATTCGTTCAGCCACTTTCCGATCCTCCTTCAGTGTCGGAAGGTAAAAACATTCATCTTGAATGCAGACTAGAGCCCATGGGCGACCCAACAATGCGAGTGGAATGGTTCCACAACGGGAGAGCTGTAACAGTTGGCTCTCGCTTCAGGACTTACTATGACTTCGGTTTTGTGGCGCTAGACATTATTCATGCCACATCCATCGACTCCGGAGAGTATACAGCTCGAGCGGTTAACCATCTCGGCTCGGCACATACATCCGCGATGGTTCGCGTTATTGAGAGATCCGATATTCTTACTGACACACAGAATGAACAGGCCGTTGAGCAAATCCAAATGCTTGAAGATGCCGCTCGAAGGACCAAACAGGTTCACGAAGATATTACCGTGATGCAAGCTCCTCAGTTCTCGAGGGCTTTGCATAACGTTGAAACCGTCGAAGGGACGAATGTTCATCTGGAATGCAGATTGCAGCCTGTCGGTGATCCCACCATGAGAGTAGAGTGGTTCTGTAATGGCAGGCCAATCAAAACAGGGCACAGATTCAGACCAGCATACGAATTCGATTACGTGGCCCTCGATCTCCTGAGTGTATATCCGGAAGATTCTGGTGTTTACACATGCCAAGCAACGAACCAACTCGGTGAAGCTGTAACGTCATGCGCGTTGCGTGTGATCGCCAAGAAAGACCTGATACTAGAGTCCCAACACCCATCCGGACTTCAAAAGATCCAACATTTGGAAGACGCTTCCAGGTACAAGAAATCGGATGTTATCGATGAATCGATCAACATCAAACCTCGCTTTGTCACGAAGCCCAAGTCAATTGAAAACGTGAAAGAAAGTCACCATGTACACTTTGAATGCAAACTGGAACCAGTAACAGATCCCAACCTAAAGGTTGAGTGGTATAAGAATGGTCAGCCTGTTACCATTGGGCACAGATTTAGGCCCATCCACGATTTTGGATACGTGGCACTAGACATCATCGATTTGATCGCTGAAGACTCTGGCATTTACACATGCCGTGCCGTCAACCTTGTCGGCACCGACGAGGTAAGCTGCAAGCTGGCATGCCGCGGAACTGCCGACATCATCAGAGGCACACAAAACGAGGCTGGTCTGGAACAAATCCAACATTTGGAAGACAGATCTAAATACCATAGAACAGATGTTATCGACGAATTGACTACACAGGCGCCGATATTTACGACTTCATTGAAAAATGTGGAAATTAAGGAGGGCCAGAGAGCTCACTTCGAATGCAGACTGATTCCTGTATCCGATCCCACGATGAAAGTGGAATGGTATCACAACAACAAGCCACTGAAGAGCGGATCGAGGTTTACCGAAACAAACAACTTCGGGTTCGTGGCTTTAGACATCATGTCATGCTTACCTGACGATTCGGGTACATACACCTGTAGAGCAATCAACGCTTTGGGTGAGGCGGTCACGTCTGGAATAGCTATCGTACATTCCAAAAAGTCAATTTACTTAGAGTCACAGCATGAAGGAGCTCTGCCAAGGCTTCATCAACTAGAAGACAACTCGAGAAACCAGAGGCACAGTGCTCAAGATGAGATGATAACACAAGCACCTGTGTTCACTATGCCGATGAAGGATATCAGAGTAGCTGAGAACCAAGCTGTGCACTTTGAAGCTAGACTCATTCCTGTCGGAGATCCTAAACTACGTGTGGAATGGCTGCGTAATGGAGTACCTGTTGAAGCCTGTAAGTATACGATAAAACAAAAACATTATATAAAAGCATATCTTTATTATGTATAAAACGTAATTTTTTTTTTATTTTAGCAAACCGATTGACAACAATGCACGATTTCGGATATGTCGCTCTGAACATGAAGTACGTGAACCCTGAAGACTCGGGTACCTACACGTGCCGCGCCATTAATGAACTTGGAGAGGCCGTAACATCGTCGACCTTGTTCGTGCAATGTAAGCATTTAGACTTATACAACCATCTGGGTTTTATGAATATCATAAACACAGTTTCTAATTATTTGTTCTTTGGCAGCTAAAGCATCGTTGCAATTGGAATCACAGCACGAGACAGCACTTCACAAAATACAGCAGTTAGAAGATTCATCTCGCTACGCACGCAAAGAAGATATAGAGGTTGCGGTGAACCAAGCACCTCGTTTCATCACACAACTGAACGGACCTACTAAACTAGTGGAAGCCCAAAGCGCCCATTACGAATGCAGGATCGAGCCCTACCCCGACCCCAACATGCGTGTCGAGTGGTACTTCAACGGTAAAGTGCTGCAGAGCGGACACCGTTACCGTACCGCGTATGACTTTGGCTTTGCTGCTCTTGACATCCTTACCGTGTACGGAGAGGATTCTGGAGAGTACACTTGCAAGGTCATCAATAATTTGGGACAAGCTACGTCGTCCATAAAGTTGAATGTGCAATGTAAGTATACCTTCTATGCACCTCTATTTCATATAAATTTCTGATCAGTTTCAGATTAAATATTTTTATTTTATAGCCAAGGAGTCGATCATCCGTGACACATTGCATGACAGTGCACTTGAAAAGATTCAGTACCTCGAGGATGACAGCAGAAACAAGCGCGTGGTACGCGATGAGATCTTTGTTGCTGAAAAGCCACAGTTTGGAAAGCCTTTGAAGAATGCTGAGGTAGCTGAAGGCAAGCCTGTGCATCTTGAGGCTACGTTGACTCCAGTCAATGACCCTACGATGCGCGTCGAATGGTACTGCAACGGCAGACCCATCCAGCAAGGTCACAGGTTCAAGACAACCTACGATTTTGGATACGTGGCATTGGATATCCTCTACGCATATGCTGAGGATACCGGCACCTACATGTGCAAAGCAACTAACGCTGTGGGTGAAGCCGTGACTACCAGCTCAGTGAAAGTTGACGGTGCGTTTTTATTTATACTTAATTTATTGTCATAGATATAACTGGGTTTCTTTTTACTTAAATGATTGTTTAAGTTTGTTAAAAACAATTACAAGCAGAAAACAATATATTTTTTTATGATTGCAGCGAAATCCGGGTTATACCTCGATACTTTAGATGAACAAAGATTGAAGAAAATCCAAGAGCTAGAACGGTACGAAAGACCGAAGACTGTTGAAGAGGAGAAGCCAGGTCAGAGACCAGTATTCCTTACTGCGCTTACCAGCCTTGAGAACCTAAAAGAAGGCGATCGCGCCCACTTTGAATGCAGAGTCGAACCAATCAACGACCCTGACCTGAAGATTGAATGGTTCCTCAATGGCCAGAAAATCAGAACTGGCCACAGATACAGAACTACACATGACTTCGGATATGTTGCGTTGGACATCCTATATTCCTACTCCGAAGACTCTGGAATTTACATGTGTAAGGCTACCAACAAACTCGGTGAAGCAGTCAATACATGCACGTTGAAGGTTGCAGGTAAGAACTCAATAGTTTAGTCATGAAGGTAAATATATAAATATATATATATTGGCGGATATTGGCGGACTTTACACACAGCGCCATCTAGCCCCAAACTTAGCAAAGCTTGTACTATGGGAACCAGATAACAGATAGAATACTTATATACTTTTTTTTTGTAAATTCATACTTATTATACATATTAACACCCAGACACAGAACAAACATCTATGTTCATCACACAAATATTTGCCCTGGGTGGGGATCGAACCCACAACCTACAGCACAGAAGGCAGAGTTACTACCCACTGAGCTGTGAGGCCGGTCAGGTGTTTTGGTTTTAGTGATTTTGCTTATTAATTGGATACTTTATTGCTGTATGTATATTGTTTTAGGGCACAGAAGCATTATTTTGGACACACAGCATCCGAATGGTCTGGAGAAGATCAGGCAACTTGAAGCACAAGGCCACAACACAAGGTTGGAAGTCGAAGAACCTAAGATAAGCCCACCAAGGTTTGTCACAGAACTAAGAGGAACTACTCACGTGTTCGAGGGCCAGACGGCTCACTTCGAGTGCCAAGTTGAACCGGTACATGATCCTAACCTTCGTATTGAATTCTACCACAACGGAAAAGCCCTGCAATCTGCGTCGCGGTTCCATATCACTTTTGATTTTGGTTACGTGTCATTAGATATACAGCACTGCGTCTCGGAAGATGCCGGTGAATACTCCGTGAAGGCAATCAATGCCCTAGGACAGTGCACTTCGGCTATATCGATGACAGTAACCGCAAAAGGTAGCATAATATCGGAATCTCAGCGTCCTGAAGGCTTAGAAAAGATCCGAGAATTAGAATCAGCGGAACCATTTAGACGACCTGAAATACCGGAACCGGTCACACGACAGAGGCCGGTGTTCACACAACCACTACAGAACATCGATCACATCCAGGAAGGCCAGACTGCGCACTTCGACTGCAGACTCATACCTGTCGGTGACCCGACTCTCAAAGTGGAGTGGTTCAGAAATGAGAAGCTTATTGAAGACAGCTCAAGGATTACCAAGACTCATGACTTTGGTTATGTTTCGATGACAATAAATCATGTTCGCGACGAAGATGAAGGCGTGTACATGTGTAGAGCATCAAACTTGCTCGGAGAAGCTGTCACCACTGCCGCTATGAAGATCAAAAGTAAGTTTTTTCTGCTATTTCAACAAGCACTTAACATGATCAACCTTATGTATTTTAACTTTAAAATACGCGTTGTACATTTTTACAGCTAAAGCAGCAATTCAACTGGATACTCAACACCCTGAGGGTATGAAGAAAATTCAGCAATTAGAGCAGCCTCACCAGCAAAGGTCCGACGAGCCAGATAGAGAGTTCGAGAAACCAATCTTTACTCAGGTGTTGACCGGACCCTCGGAGTTGTGGGAGGGACAACACGCACATTATGAAGCTCGCGTGGTCCCTGTTGGTGATCCCAGCATGAGATTCGAATGGTATATCAACGGTGTCGAACTCAAGATGGGTAAGTTATAGAGACTGTTACTGTTTGGAGAGTTTGAATTAATTTAATAAATAAAAAACTAAACATCATTTCGATAATTTCAGGATCAAGATTCCGTACAACTCACGACTTCGGATTCGTCACCTTAGATATCAACTCTGTTGTATCAAACGACGCCGGCGTGTACATGTGCAAGGCGATAAACAAAGCGGGCAGCTCCGTCTCATCCACTGCTCTCAAAGTAAAGAACAAATCTACTATTGTGGACTCGGCTATGAGGCCAGAGTCTTGGGAACAAATCCAGTTGAAGGAAGCTGCAATGAACAAAGTTCCAGAGATGTTCATCGACTCAGGAGTGCAGCAGGCTCCTATTTTCACAACTCACCTGAAGAGCTTTGATAAGCTCGTTGAAGGGCAACATGTCTACTTGGAAGCTCAGGTAGAACCACGAACAGATCCTAACCTTAGGATTGAATGGTTCAAAAATGGTGTATCACTCACAACCGGCTCTAGGTTGAAGAGCACGTTTGACTTTGGTTTAGTCACTTTGTCCGTCAACGGCCTGAGGAATGACGATTCAGGAATATACACATGCAAGGCGACAAACCGCATAGGAGAAGCAGTATCCACCGCTTCTATCAAGATTGAAGACCGCCCTTGGCTTCTGGGTGACTCACTTCACCCTGAGTCCTTAGACAGGATCGGTGCTCTAGAGCAGCCTAAACCAGGAAAACTTGATACACCTGAGCCTGTATACGAAACGCCCGTATTCATTTCACATTTGAATAATATCTTGTGCAAGGAAGGTGATAATGTTCACTTCGAATGCAACGTCGAGCCTTCCAGAGATCCTACTCTTAAGATCGAGTGGTTCTTCAACAATAAGCCTTTACCATCAGGAACCAGGTACAAGAGCACGCACGACTTCAGCTACGTCGCGTTAGACATCACGCACACTTACGAAGAAGATTCAGGCATTTATACCTGCAAAGCTATTAACAGCAAGGGATCAGCTACTACCTCTGGTTCCCTTAGATGCACCGGGGATAAGAACATCTATTTCGATACTCAGCACCCTCAGGGCAAGGCTGGCTTAGAAGCAGTCGAACAAGCTGAAGAGGCAAGATTGGCGAAGGGCAGGAAGTCCTCACTTCCTGATGCAGACTACCCCAAGCCCGAATGGGTGGTTCCAGTCGTGGCTGAGCTCCAGCTCGTTGAAGGCCAACCTCTTCATCTTGAAGGTCAAGTTGAACCCAAGAATGATCCTAATTTGAAAATTGAATGGTACTTTAACGGTAAAGCACTCGAGCAAGGTTCAAGATTCAAGCTTACAAGCGACTTCGGGTTTGTCACGTTAGATCTCACGGATGTGTATGAGAGAGACAGCGGAATATACACTTGCAAAGCCTACAACAGAAGAGGTGAGGCTTTCACCTCTTCGACAGCCTTCTGCTCAAGCAAGGAGAATCTCATAGAAAGGACTCAACATCCTAAAGGAACAGAGGGACTGGAAAAGATTCAGAACCTTGAGGAATCCTTACGTAAAGAGCCCAGCCAAAGACCAGATGACGATGCTGGAAGGGCACCTGAGTTCACGACGGTCTTCCAGGATATACTGGACATTGGTGAAGGTCAAATTGCTCACTACGAAGCATCACTTATCCCCACTGGTGATCAAAGCATGGTAATTGAATTCTTCTATAACGGCAAAACTATTGAAGCAAGCCACCGCATTCGTACAGTGTACGCATTCGGTATGGTCGTTTTAGAAATTCTAGGAACCAAGGAAACAGATTCTGGTACCTACTCCTGCAGAGCTACCAACAGATGGGGTCAGGCAGAAATAAGTGTCAAACTCCAGTGCATTGACAAGACCAAGGGTCAAAAACCAAGATTCACTACACACATCCAGAGCATTGACGGTCTTAAAGACGGACAATCTGCGCATTTCGAATGCACTGTCGTTCCAGTTGATGACCCTGATATGAAGATCGAATGGTACCACAATGGTGTACCGATGCGTCACTCTACTAGAATAAAGCCCGTTTCCGATTTCGGTTTTGTCGTTCTAGATATTGCGTACACACAGAATCATGACAGCGGTGAATATGTCTGCCACGCTTACAACAAGTATGGAGAAGACTTTACTAAAGCTACGATTAACTGTTACGGTAGAAGTGGTGTATTCTCAGACAGCTTGCAACCTGACTCGCTCGCTAAGATCAGAGAGCTGGAAAGCTTGCAGGGAGCC
This sequence comes from Hydriomena furcata, assembly GCA_912999785.1. NCBI lineage: Eukaryota > Metazoa > Arthropoda > Insecta > Lepidoptera > Geometridae > Hydriomena > Hydriomena furcata. The sequence goes on along the minus strand of OU538821.1, from coordinate 2,672,355 downwards.
CAACATCAAACACCAACTGCCGCTTCTGCTGTACCACCTCAATTCATCACACAAATTCAGGACGTCACTAAGCTAGTAGAGGGCCAAAGTGCTCACTTTGAAGCAAGATTAGTACCCGTAGATGACCCTGAATTAAAGGTGGAATGGTTCTACAACGGCAAGAAGTTGCCCCATGGCCACAGGTATAGGACATTCCACGATTTTGGAATTGTCATTTTGGACATTTTATACTGTTACGAAGAGAATTCTGGCGTGTATGAATGCATTGCTACCAACAAATTAGGTACGGACTCCACAAAGGCTACATTGAAATGCACTTCGAAGGAAAATTTGATTCTGGACTCGCAACTCCCGCGGGTAAGTTCTTGTTACTATTTTCACTTGCATGAGTAGCTGTACCCAAACAAATGAAAGCTAACAAGAATATTTTTTTAGGGCATGGAAGGAGGGTTGGAGAAACTGCAAACATTGGAAGACTCTATGGTACGCAGGAAGGATGATGCAGTGGACGAAGAACGCGGTAAAGCTCCCGTCTTCACAGTCCCACTATCGAATATTGATAGTCTTAGGGAAGGTGAAAATGCGCACTTTGAGGCCAGGTTGACACCTACCGATGACCCTAGATTAAAGGTATGTAAACATTCATTAGGTTATTTGTTAAATACGTGGTTTTTAATAGTTTATTGATAATATAACTTAATTATTTTTTTTAGGTCGAATGGTACTGGAATGGCAAGTCGCTGAAGGCTGGCTCTAGGTTCAGGACATTCTGTGACTTTGGATTCGTTATTCTTGAAATATCACCAACATACCCAGAAGACTCAGGCGAATACTTGTGCAGAGCCTTCAACAACTACGGCGAAGCTGTCACAACAGCCACAATGAAAGTACAAGGAAAACGTAACATCATTCTAGAATCCCAGTTGCCTAAGGGAATGGAGGGAACTATTGACAAGATCGCAGCTCTTGAAGGCTACAACGGCACCTCCGATAACTTGACACCTGAAGCTGAGACCGGAAACCCACCTGAATTTATCACAACACCATCTGACCTCATCTTGGGAGAAAACTCTTCAGCGCATTTTGAATGCAGGCTGCAGCCAGTTAATGATTCTAGCATGAGGGTTGAATGGTACCATAATGGTAAAGCTCTATTAACAGGTTCAAGAGTAAAGACCATTAACGACTTTGGGTTTGTCATTTTGGAGATCGGTGGAGTCTACCAGCGTGATGCAGGTCTTTACACTTGCAAGGCCACAAACCGCCACGGAGAGGCGACAGTCTCTTGTAAACTACAGGTGAAAGGCAGACAAGGAATCATCTTGGAGCCTCAATTGCCATCTCATTTCAAGTCAGGAACCGAGAGCATTCAGAGATTGGAAGAAACTCTCCACAAGCGCGAAGAAATCACCGTAGATGATGAAAAGCCGAATCCTCCGCGTTTCACTGTTGAGATCAAAGACAACATTGACATTCCTGAAGGTGGACCGATTCACTTTGACTGCCGCGTTGAACCAGTGGGTGATCCGTCGATGAGGATCGATTGGTTCCACAATGGTCGTCCATTCGCTACCGGATCTCGAGTTCACATGCTCAATGACTTCGGTTTTATTGCCTTGGACATTGACTATATTTACGCTCGTGATTCTGGAGAATACACGTGCCGTGCTACCAACAAATGGGGATCAGCGACTACGACTGCTAAGATAACTTGCAGTGCCAAACGTGACATTGTTTTGGAATCACAACTGCCTCAAGGTATGAGCGGTGAGAAGATCAAGGAGCTTGAGAGAGGACGCGTTGCTGATGCTCCTAAGGAAGATGCCGTGATTAGCACACCACCTAAGTTCATCACTCAGATCCAGTCGCACACAGTGGAAGAATCTGAAAGCGTTCGCTTTGAATGCCGCGTTGAGCCTAAAGAAGATTCCAGGCTACGCATCGAATGGTACCGCAACGGAAAGTTGTTGCCTTCCGGACACAGATACCGCACAGTATACGATATGGGCTTCGTATCTCTAGACATCCTGTATGTTTACGCTGAGGACTCTGGAGAATACATTTGCCGCGCGGTGAACGACTTCGGAGAAGACTTCACCAAAGGCACAGTATCATGCAAACGTAAGTATTTTTCAATACAATGGTATCAAATAACAATTCGGATTCAGAGCATTGAATTATAAGATGTGAGGGAAATTATTGTCTTTGTTATTTTTAGAACTTCCGGACATCATCCTCCAAAACCAAGTACCGCGAGGTATGAAGAAATCGGATGCACTGACCCAGATGGAGGCCACCATCAAGAAGTATACTTCAGAGATATTCCTCACAGAGGATGATCTATACGACATAGACAAGAAGCAGCCTCCGCGGTTTGTCACGCAGATTCAAAGCCAGACCACTCTGGTTGAGATGGAGATGACCAAGTTTGAATGCCAGTTGGCACCTGTCGGAGACCCTAACATGAAGGTGGAATGGTTCTTCAACGGCAAACCATTATTGCACAGTAAGTATTTTTTGGCGATAATCATAGGCACAATAGATCAATCTTGAGCACAATAAACTTATCAACAAAAACTTTTTGCAGAGAACCGATTCACACCCATCTATGACTTCGGATACGTTGCAATGAACTTCGGATGGGTATACCCCGAGGACAGTGGCGAGTACCTGTGCCGTGCTACCAATCTCTACGGCATGGACGAAACCAAGGCCATCATCAAGACTGCTGGCAAGCCTGGCATCGTTTACGACTCGCAACTGCCAAAACACATGAAGAGTATTGAGAAGATTCGGGAAATGGAAGCTTCTTGGCTAGTGTAAGTGCTAAAATATAGTCGGATCTTTAAACGCGTTTCAAATAAGAACAAGTTTATTTGAAAACATTATCTAAGACATTCTGTCCTTTTGTCACTAAACATTCCTAACATAATAATGTGGTCTTTGCAGAACACCTGAACAAGTAGTAGATGAAACAAAGGCTCGCTCACCACCCGTGTTCGTCAGCCGTCCGGACCCAGTCACAGTGGAAGAAGGTGAATGGGCTCGCTTCTGCTGCCGCGTCACGGGACACCCTAAACCGCGCGTCATGTGGGTCATCAACGGAAGCACTATTGTCAACGTAAGGAGCAGTTGAAAACTTTTAGTTAAAAGGAACGTAAATGAAGAACATATTTACTATTATATATTTTTTTTAGGGATCAAGATACAAGCTGACTTACGACGGAATGTACCATTTCGACATCCCCAAGACGAGACAGTACGACACTGGTAAAATCGAAGTGATTGCTAGGAGCTCCGCTGGCGAGGCTCTGGCCACTACCGAACTCAAAGTTATTCCGAGACACGACGACTATAGAGGCGTGCTAAAGAACGCGCCACGACGTGAGTACCCTACACTTTTACGACACATAACGCTTACTTTGCACCTTTACACCGGGCACTGTTTTTATTCACATAATCCACTGAATGGATTTAGGACTTCGACCCTCTTTGCTGCTCTAACACACGTCACATCCACACACCTACACGCTTCTGCACAATTATATACCCCGCTTCCCGTCTTCCTCTCTCTACCCATAAGATGAAGTGCAACTATCTCCTGCTTCTACCGGCTTTACCATCGGATTCTGAGAGAGGTATGTCGAGCATCATGAAGTATGCGTGATTTTGACATAAATACTACTAATATTGCATTTTAATCACCACAGCTTGGTATGATGAAACTACACAATACCAACGTAGCGGAACCGAGTTAGAAAAGACCTTTGAGGAAAGACACACAATGCAGCGCAAGGGCGAGATTGATCACAGGCCTGAACTGAAGCCTAAGGTGGTCAAGGAACCCGAGACTGAATGGCAACACGCCGTGAAGATGAAGAAGAGCGAAGAATATTACAACAAGATTCATGAATTGGAGAACGATCAAGTAACGAAGGAAAGTAGACTCCGAGAGTCTACCCACCAATACGCTATTCCCGGAGAAAAGATGGCAAGCTCATCGTTAGCCAGGGGCATGGCTCAGCGATACGAAGACAGCCTGTAAGTAAAATTTATAATTCTCTATTAACCAATTAATCTTCTGTATCAAACTCAAATTGTAACTCAAATATTTCTAATTTTTTACAAATTCTAAATTATAATATATGTATGCTACTAGATGTTGTGTTTTGACAACAATCTGTTTAATTTTCAGGGAACAAACCGAAGAGGTCGCTGAACAGACCGTTCAGAAAAAGGTTGTAATGAAACCAAAGATCCCCGATCCATCCGAATCAACAGTACACGGTAAGGAAGTGCATGTTGCGAAACAGAAGCAAACTCAGAAGGAAGTTGTCGGTGACACTGAGATCACACGCAAGATCACATCAACTGAGACTACAGAGATGGAACACAAAGCAAAAACCCAAGAGAGGGTGGTCGAAGGACCTGTCAAGCCAAGCAACCCACCTGTGTTTACCAAGAAGATGCAACCTTGCCGTGCCTTCGAACAGGAACAAGCAAGATTTGAGGTCGAGTTTGACGGAGACCCACTTCCAACAATCAAGTGGTACCGCGAAAACTTCCCCATCAAGAACTCTCCGGACTTCCAAATCCACACATTCAGCACTAAATCAATCCTCATAATCAGGCAAGTTTTCGTCGAGGATTCTGCAGTATTTGCTGCAGTCGCTGAAAACAGGGGAGGAACCGCTAAATGCAGCGCTAATCTCGTTGTTGAAGAGCGCAAGCGGCAAGGTAGAGGAGGTGCTGTTCCACCTAGCTTTACGCTGACCGCGCAAAACGTCAACGTAACCGCTGGTCAGCTCGTCAGGTTCGACACCAAAGTCACCGGAACGAAACCTTTAGATGTGTACTGGTTGAAAAACGGCAAGAAAGTACAACCAGACATCAGAAACAAGATTTTGGAGGAAGACGGTACTTTCACTCTTCTCATTCTGGAAGCGTACCCTCAAGACTCAGGAAAGTACGAATGCGTGGCCATGAACGGTGCAGGCGAAGCTCGTTGCGACGCCGAGTGCTCCGTCAACGCTCCTGCCACCAAGGAAAAGCCCAAGCCTCAATCAAAGGCCGCCAACGCTCCGCCGGAGGTCATCGAATCTCTGAGGGACAAATCCGTGACAGAAGGTCAATCGATCGAGTTCAGCTGTAAGATTGTGGGCAAGCCAGCGCCAACTGTGCAATGGTACAAGGGCGATAAGTTGATCAAGCCATCGAAGTACTTCCAGATGTCGAGGACTGCGGATGAGTATACTCTTCGTATTTCTGAAGCATTCCCGGAGGACGAGGGAGATTACAAATGCGTCGCGTACAACTCAGCCGGCCGCGTGACTGTCGCAGCTAAACTAAAAGTGGCACAGCCCGACCAGGCTGACAGCTTGCCATCACTGACATCGCTGCGAGACATTGTGGTCTTTGAAGGACAGCCCGCGCAGTTCAAGACTCAGATCACTGGGAAAGCGAAGCCGACCATCCAATGGCTTCGTGAAGGTGCACTCATTCCTGTCACCCCAGATTTCCAGGTAACTATAGTTAAATAATAGCTAACCTTTTATGTAAAGTGCGGTAAGCTTATACCCACGCCATGCATCAAAGATGTTCCTAAGATTAATTTTAGGTTATTAAATGTCTAGATTTTATTTGAACTTGGCTAAGGTACTTCCTTAATGTCGATCCTGTATGTTTGCCACATAACTCCTTGCATCCCTTAGCAAGGACAGAACCTGATAAAAAAATAAGAGTGGGGACTATGTTCTTATTGGTTATGTGTTCATTTCCAGATGATTCACGAGGGCAACAACGCCGTGCTGCTAATTGGCAACACGTACGAGGAGGACACTGGTACCTTCACTTGCCGCGCTACCACTGCCGCCGGCCAGGTCGAGACCTCCGCCAAACTAGTCGTCAAAAGTAAGACATAGATCCAGGCAGCGAGCTCGCGTCGCGCACTAAATCTATTAATGTAGTGTTTCTTTGTTTCATTCTTCTACAAGAGATCGGGTGAAAACTACTGTTTAGAAAGTTGACAAGCGTCTTAAATTCACAATCGTAGCGGTCACCGCAATAACTTCCGCTTGGACACACTCATGATCACTGTCACGACATGACAGCCGCGATACTTGTACCGTTCCACCAATCATGTACGATCTCGCCCCAGTGACAACCCAAGTCATGTGACCAGATTTGTAGCATAATACGATAGAGGATTTTATGTTCATGATTCGCAACCGGTTACGAACTAAGTCTATCCTAAAGGTGCATAGGAGTTGGCTGCTAAAGTTCGGTTTCGTTTTTTAAGCAATTCATTTTTGTTTTAAAATCTCTATGACATCATCTTATTTATATCATTTGAGATTTTATTAATTAAAATTGGCAAGTTCATCTTGTGAGGTAATTCTATCTTCCTAATTTGTCCTAATTATTATTGCAACAATAATGAAACTCGGATGTGATGGCGGCACAATTATTCTTAGTTAGTAATTAATTACGAATCATGAAAAGAATTTCCATTATTGTATTTTGTAATACGTCGGTTACGATAACAGCCGCAAAGGCAGAAACAACCTGCGCAAAAACCACACGACCCTTTACGCGCACTTGCTAACACTACGAGTCTACCCAATTATACGTACCTCAGTAGCGTAACTTGGGCGAATTTTCGCATTAACAACGCTGTACATACAAGCTTTTTGTGTAAATACCTACTTAGTCATACGAGGAGCCCTGCAGGGTCCCGGGCAGGTGGCAGGAGAGAGCAGCACCGAGCGCCGCGCAGCCACGTGCTAGATGGACACGTAACATGTGATTAACACGAACACGAGACATCCTGACGACTGTTTTGTTTTGCTTTTACCGCTACGATGTCTACTAAATTATGATGTACCTACTCGATCATACTGTATATTAGAACACTGCGTAAACGCGAGCTGCGTCTATGGACGCATCGTCAAATGTATTTTTCACCCAATACTCTCATGATAATTTTAAGCCTGCGCTTCAGTTTATTTGGCATAATTAACAATAAGAATTAAAAAGGGTTTTACGCTTTTTGTGTTGAGATCTGACCTTTGAAACTTATGCAACTGATCTCAGTAATCTGTAAATTTACAAACGGATCGTTTCGTTTCAATGATGAGTTGGACCGGTTACCACCGCCATCGGGACTGGGACTTGCGTCTGCTTCTGTGGTCTAACCGATAACGATCGTTCTTCCTTTGTATGTGATTAAACTTTGAAATAGACCGCAAAGTGTACAAGTGGAGAAAGTCCCCGCTTCGGCTTTAACCTTAAGCATGAGTTACGTTTGTACTGTTCAGTTTAGTATTTTGATTTACCTATCTATGATTCTGCCACCTAACATAACTTGCACGTAGGTAGCACCTATGTTCACCTACCTAACAGCTACGACTAACTTTGTGAGTGTCATTGTGTGCGACACACTGGGGGATTCGTCAGGGTGAGGTGGTAGGCCCTTGGGCGGTCGGGCTCGGGGTGCGGAGAGTGCAAAGTTAATCGTGGTTGTTCCGCCCGTGTCTTTTTATCCGCTGTCAACTCTCATTACGACAAAGAAACAAGACTATAATTCGCCACACAGTTCGGTGGCGAAGCACTAAACTCGAAGTACGCACGCATTACTTGCCTTGCCAGTTTCTATGTTTTCGATATCACTGCCGATGATGACGATCTAATTTTCTGCAAGTACAAATCCAAACTGAATGAGATTTTATAGTGTAACGTTAAAGTGATTTTAACTTAATTTGATTATAAGTGCACGACATTGTTAAAATTGAATTGTGTTGTATGTTTCACCTAATTGTATTAAGTTATTAGGCGTGGCAGTTTTTTTTATCACTAAATGAATAATAGATTAGTAATTAATAATAATATAACTATTTATGAAAAAAAAAATATTTGTATGTTACCTTTATGTGAAAAATGTTTAATAAATGCAATGAAATGAAGAGAATTTCGCATTATTGCTCACACGACGGTCGCTGCGGTGGTAGGAAGACTTCAGGTTGTAGGTAGGAGACACCGCGCAATGCGCGAGCAGTGGTCTTACCACAAGCTCTCAAAGTAATATTAAAACGTCTATGAACTCGTATAGCGTTGTCACTTTCGCACTGCAAGTAGTAGGTACTGTTTTAATATTACTTTAAGAGCTTGCAGTAATGCCCCAGGATCCGAACTCACATTCAAACATTAACACACGAGTCTGCTCTCCATCACTTGCACACCTGCAGTGTTGAACACTGATGGAAAAGTTCATCTGGGGCCGTACCACAAGCTTAAAATTAATATTAAAACAATACTACTCACGGTGCGAAAGTGACAATGCAATACAAACTCGTATAGCGCTGTCACTTCCGCACCGAGAGTTATATTGTTTAGATATTACTTTAGAATCTTGTGGTACGGCCCCTGCTTTACTTCATCAGCCGGCACACTTCTTAGCTAGTTTACTTTTTTCATAATCAATATAATTGAATGGCAGATTGTGATTTAATTTATTTATTACAGTTTTCTTTGACTGTCGTAACTAAACATTTAACTTTAACGCTAAAGTTTTTTTTTGTATTTACCAATTTTTAGGGTTCCGTACCTAAAGGGTAAAAACCAAGACCCTATTACCAAGACTTCGCTGTCCGTCTGTCTGTCTGTCTGTCCGTCTCTCTGTCCGTCTGTCTGTCACAGGGCTGTATCTCATAAACCATGATAGCTAGACAGTTGAAATTTTCACAGATTATGTATTTCTATTGCTGCTTTAACAACAAATACTAAAAACAGAATAAAATAAATATTTAAGGGGAGCTCCCATACAATAAACGTGATTTTCGCATTCTAGCGCCATCTAGTTTCATTTGATGTTACTACGTTATTACAGGTACTTTTCGCGTTTTCACTTTTCTTTTCGTATTTTTTTTGCCGTTTTTTAAGATAATTGTATGGAACCCTTCCTGCGCGAGTCCTACTCGCACTTGGCCGGTTTTTATCTATAGATGTTTTTTTGGTTACGAGTTGGGATGTGACAATTTATTTCTTAATTTGTCAACTACTAACTCGACATAAGAGCCCACTCTTATTAAAACAGCTCTTTTTAAATTGCCAGAAAACTAGCCTGAGTTTTATCGTGGGCTGTATTGCCATGGTAACAACACAACAAAGTATTACAAGGACAGAAAATTGCCTTAATATTAATTATAAAGAAAATAGAGATTTATTTATCAGATATTATTCAGATTCTAATAATACTATACCTACAACGATGCCAAAGGTTTTACAAGAACTCCTTCAATGCCTGTTACAGTCTAAGTTATCTTAGTTAAACGAATTTTAGAAATATATTTTTAGGCATTTGTGAGTCTGCTTTTAAAACCTTTTTGCAAACTACCTACTTACACATAATTAAGACGAAAAACAATCTAGAAGTTTTAGAAATGTTGGTGATCAAGAAACCCTGGAACTGATAACGTAAGTACTTTGCATGGTAATGTACCTATTTTAATACGTTTGTCTCTATAGTTTTATTTTTCGATCCAATTACAGCTCTGTAGAATATGATTCAATATTAAGATTTTATTAAAGTTAAAATTGTCTCTGTTCGTAACTTAAAAATCACCATTTGGTTACGAATCGCCTAAACAACGCCTTCTTTCGTAATCGGTTACGACTGTCAAACTCTCACTGTGTAGTGTGTATCAAATCATAATTACGTTTAAAAAACTAGAGAGAAAACCGACGAATATTATTTCGAGCTATTGAAAAGTGAAGGGAAGATATTAGTTTTTTAAGTTCTAAGAAAGAAATATTTATTAGTCTTACATGAATATAATTTTAATGGGATCAACTTGGGACTATTTTCTACACAATAAAAAAACATCGAATAAATCACCAGTTATGAAGATTAACAAATAAAAATAATCGAAATGATTATTTTTATTTTATTAAGAACCTTCTCTTTTTTCGTTTTTATAATGTTACCGCAACATACATACAACGATAAAAATACTCTACATTATCAAAAATAAGATCATAAAGCATTAATCGTACAATTCGGAGAACACGTGCGAGGTCATGACTCCAGTAAGATAATACCTACCTATCGGGATAAAAAAATATAAGTAGATATAAAACACCAGTTTTTTATTTAAGTAATAAAAAACTGGCCAAGTAGAAGGGTTCCATAACATTATCTATAAAAACGGCAAAAAAACATGTTTGTTGTATGGGAGCCCGCCCCCCTTAAATATTTATATTATTCTGTTTTTAGTATTGGTTGTTAGAGCAACAGAAATACATAATCAGACAGACAGACGGACAGTGAAGTCTTAGTAATAGGGTCCCGTTTTTACCCTTTGGGTACGGAACCCTAAAAACACAATACATTCTACGCTTGTTTGCGTCATATATAAATTAGGCTTCCAGGCTTTGCAGAGGTGTATGAAGTGTATTGAAGATTATAGGCAAATTTTTGATTCCCTAGCTTACATTATTGCAATTTTCGTAAAATTCTCAAGTATTTTTTGAAATAAAATATATAATGTTACTCGCTGATAATGTAGCATTTGATAGACGAAATAATTTTTTAAATAGTTCTAGGTGATTTTTAGTTTACCAATTACAAAGAAAAATATATTTTTTTCCTCGTAATAGTAGTAATCTTGAAGCGTAGAAAGACTACGACAGTCCTGACTTATGTTATTACGTAATAACTTAAGACAGAAGGACCCTTAAAGTAGGGACTGAATAAATAACCGACTTGGTATTACATGAATCTCACTACTTTTTACGGTAGAAGAACTGAGTTGCGTTGCGAGACTTGGCTTTTTTACAAGTTATGTGTTTGATGGCATAAAATCTTGCGGATCAACCTCAAGTCCATTTCTCAAAAACGTTGCACCTGGCCTTACTTAACTCTTTCAAACGCGAAAAGTACAAACTATACAGTAATCAAATTTTGCACTGTTGATATGAATGAAAATATAAACAAAATGAGGCTAGTTTCATAAAAATATTTAAATTATACTCGTATCAACGTCAGGCTCCGAACTTTTCAATCCATCCTAGTATTAGTCCCACATGAATAAAAAATAGCAAAAAAATACATGCCAAATTCAGATGCCCTTGTTTTTACGAAAAATAGTGTCTCACAATTCGCCGTGACAGGTGACAATCAATCTCCCACTCAAGGCTCAGAATGACACAAACAGTATTCAATATTGTCTTATCAACTTCGCATAGTGTCGCTATCCTGTCTAAATTGAATTAATCCAATAGATAAAATACACGTATTTTACAATTTTTCGGACAACTATTCTTATTTTTTCAATTTTTATTTTGTTACTAATTCTTTCCAATATATGCAAAAAAACAAAAAAAATAAAAATAATAATAAATAATAAACAAAATAATAAAAAATAATTAGGGATCCGTATGAAAACTTCGATAATGTAACCCAAGGTGTAAAAAAATTACCCATAAAATCATTATTCCACCCGTGCGACGCCGGGGCGGACTGCTAGTACTTAATATTTTACAATCAGATTCCATAATCGAAAATTTGATTTCACACACGCGCAATATTTTTTAAAGACCCACTCAACGACATTCTACATTGGGTATGCGAGAAATAAAAAAACATACTAATTTTACGTGCATTCTAGGGAAAGTTGCTCTAATTTACTGGTTTAAAATAAAAAAATGCAAAAAGTTCTGACAGCGGTGGGATTCGAACCCACGCCCTTTCGGACTGGTGCCTAAAACCAGCGCCTTAGACCGCTCGGCCACGCTGCCTACATGCGGTGGGACGAATTTATGAATGTGATGCTTGTTTTAACCCTACTTTATAGCCGATAAGGGGTGGTTCGTTATATTTATTAAAAGTTTACTACGAAGTAAAAAAACCTTGTACTGATAAAATAAATTACGAATCTTGGTAGAATGCGTATCATTCATTTGTCAAAACTGCGTTGCTATGACGACTAAATGTTATTAGATTGTGATATCAGATTTGTTGCACACCAGCGCCATCTATAGTAAAATCATCCTCTTTCCTTCTTCCTTCATCCTTGTTTTTCTATCATTTAAGGGTTGTTTTTTGGATAATAAGAACCCCTATGTTTTATTCAGATTTTTTATGTGCATACCGAACTTTATCTTAATCCGTTTTGTCGTTTGATTGACTATCAATCATACAAACAGCTTCAAAAACTTTTGCATTTATAATATTACTAGCTGCTCGCCCCGGCTTCGCACGGGTGGTACCTGTACCTGGATGAAAAGTAGCTGTACAGTTTCATTCAAATCCGTTCAGCAGTATTTGCGTGAAAGAGTAACAAACACACACAACCACTCACAAACTTTCGCATTAAAAATATTAGTAGGATTAGAATTAGGATGTCACTACCACAATTGAGACGAATCTAGCGACACCTCATTATGTTGTTATCTGTCAAGTCGTTTGGGCTGACACTGACACAGAAATGGACATACCTACATACATACGCTTGAAAAGGAAAACAACAACATCTCAAGCTGATGTGTTGCAGAGCGCCGAAAGATATAATCTTTTAAAATCTTTCCTCGAACTTGTGCTTGCTTGTAAGTGCCGGGCTTAGGAACGCCCCGCTTTGCTTGCTCACAAACACATTTCTGTTATTTAATTTTTAAAGTGCATCGCATGCATTTTACATTAAGCAACACAAACAACAAGCGCTGCTCGTGCTTTTGCAATTCGTACCAGTAAACAGCAGGAACTCTCTCAGAACCGTAAAAAAACATTACATTTTTAGATGAAGAACTAAAAGTGCGTTTCCATTGACGCGGAGCTGGGGGAGTGGACCGTGAGTTGACCAAACACAGTGTTCGATATAGTTAACTTAAAAACTTCGAGCATTGTGTTTTATTAATTAACTGTTCACTCCACTCAACTCCGCCTACCACCGCGTCAGTGGAAACGCACACTAAAACACAGGCAGTTTACATTTGAGACGTGCAACGGAGTATTTGACTTAAGATGAGGTATTCCTACATTTTGTTGATAACTAACTACTGCAAAATGTGGGCATGTGAAAATTATAATGTTTGGACGTGCCTCCGACTACCCCCACTAGACATCTTCAAAGAATCTAAGCGTCTGGAGATCTGAGAGGATGTCTACCGTACTTGGGGATTACAGTCGTGATCCTATTTATTATTTTATAGTTGCTTATCGATAGGTGTGTGTGAGTGAAGGTCATAAACTATTTTAGTCGGACTCACGTTTGTTATATATTTATTATATTATGTTTTTAGTATTTGTTGTTATAGCGGCAACAGAAATACATCATCTGTGAAAATTTCAACTGTCTAGCTATCACGATTCATGAGATATAGCCCTGTGACAAACAGACGGACAGCGAAGTTTTAGTGATAGGGTCCCGTTTTTACCCTTTGGGTACGTAATCCTAAAAAGCAACAAAAAATAACCTTTATACGCGTCGAATTGATATTATTCTTTTTACGTCGCTTGAAATAAAAATAAATAAAGAGCTTCAGCAAAAGTTCTAAAGGTTTACTACACGCGCCAAGAAAGCTTTAAATCCGTGTAAGTGTTTCTGAAATGCTGAATAACTACTGCGTACTCGTTAAATATAAAGCAGAAACTCTTATTAAGGCGAGTAATAAATGTTTTTTTTTTTTTTTTTTTTTTTTTTTTACTGGTGGACATTTTACACATCGCCATCCAGCCCCAAACTAAGCAAAGCTTGTACTATGGGAACTAGATAACTGATAGAATACTTATATACGTTTTTTTTTTTGTAAATACATACTTATGATACATACTACACACCCAGACACAGAACAAAGATCTATGTTCATTACACAAATATTTGCTCTGGGTGGGGTTCGAACCCACAACCTACAGCGCTGAAGGCAGAGTTACTACCAACTGAGCTGTGAGGCAGAATCGTTTTTTCTCAATAACCGCAAAACATACAGTTTTGTTTTTCATGACAAAGATAACTTAAGGATAATCTAGATAAATTACAGACAGAAACACGATTGGTGAAACTTTTCTCGATAGATTTATTTTCCAAAGTTGGCTCTTCAAAAACACGAGTTTCGTTTTTAATCTAAGCTATGAATAGCTAAACAGTTCATTTTTATATAATTCGTTAGATAATCTTACTAGCTAAGTAAATTACAGACAGTTTCTTTTTAAATTTGATGGTTTTCAAGATAATGCAGTTTTATCACTTTTTCCGTCTTATCCGGGTAGACTCAACCCATACAAAACGTCAAAAATTTCACTTATCACCTTAAGCAAGTGTCTGGTTTTCAAGTGGACGAGTATAATATTTTTTTTATGTATGACGCATATCTTTTTACCTTGGGATCAGATTTCTATGATTGTTTTCTATTGTCTACACAATAGAATAGAATAGTCCCAAGATGTTCCCATTTAAATTATATTTATGTAGGACTGACAGTTCCTTCAAAAACTTAAAAAAAACGAGTATCGTACCTTGACTTTGCGATTGGTCGATATATTTTCATCGGTTTTCATTTTAGTTTTTAAACGTAATTATTTGTAGTTTGAAAATATCAATGATAAAGGATTAATTTGGGATTTAAACTTATGAAAAGTTTGGTTTGGTTCTACTACGAGTAAAACGAAAATAATTACATTTAGATAAATGTATGACACTAGAAATATCTATGCGTTAATAATTTTAAGCTTCATAAAGATTGGATTAATTATATCAAAGCTTTTGATAATCACACCATAGTACATATACTACTATATCCAATAGATCTAAGTGATCTAGTTTCAATCAGACTACGCAATTCGAATAATAAAGGTTTACGGCGTAGACCTACGCCGTAGAGTCTGCAAAATTAAGAAACTACGTTTTCTTATCTGGGCTTATCTATTTTATCAACGCGATAACACGTTGACTTGCGTTCAATATTATTTAAGAACACGATGATTCTCTTACACATAATTAAAAAACTAACTGAATTTTGGAAAACGTAAGGACTACAAAACCAGGCTTATTAATTGCGGTATGTAAATAAAATACGGATTAAGTTTTACCCTACTTTTAAATAAGCAACCATGAGTCAAGTTCTATTTCGGCTGTCAAAATAGTAAAATTTCATAATATGTATCTAGTAGACACTGTAGGTTGGTTGTAGGTTGGTACATAAATGTAATACTAAAATGACACCCCTCTGATGTCTTTAACACCACATTTTATTATTTCAGAATCACGCAAAACTGTCACTCAGAAGACTATCGGTGACAAGGTTGACGTTCAGTCATCTACTACAGAAGACGTTACAATTAGCCAAAGCAGGACTACATTCCAGTCCACAGAAGATTCAAACATTCTCAGTGTACAAAGTTCAAAAGATACTGAAACTAGAAGAACTAAATCTGATGTTCCATGGAGAAGGCAAAGTACAACAAAAATTACAGAAGAAACAACAGAAATCAAACATTGGAGAAAGCCACGCCAAGAAGTTCAGAAGACAGAAGATACGAGACAAACATCACATTTAGACACCACTTCATCTGTAGAGGATAGTTCAATACTGGATGTAAGAACTACGGAATCCGTAGATACGAAACTTGAGACAAAATCATGGAGAAAACCTCGAACTTCACAAGAGAAGATTACAGAACAAACTATTTCGACAGAAGATTCTACTATTTTGCAGAAATCAGTAACTGAAGATACAGATGTTTCTCAAAAGACATCAGAAAAAACAGAAACTTTACAGGTTAAACAATGGAGAAAACCAAGACCAACCGTTGAAGAAGAAAAAACAACGGAAGATTCTATTATCACTGAATTTACTCAAGATGTAGAAGAAAAAGATCGTACAGACGCTCCGAATTGGCGCAAGTCTCGTACAGATGACAAACAGCCTAAAAAAATTCCAGAAGAAAGAAAAGAAGCCGTACCTTGGACTCAAGAAAGTGTTAAACTGCGACCTACCAAAGTAGAAAAAACTGCTGTTACAAAAGAAAAAATTGAAGATGTTCAGTTGAAACAGGTTCGCAAGCAATCGTTTCAAAAAGGAGAAGCATTATTGGTGGAAGAATCAATGATCCGTGAAGAAGATACGGTTATTTTAAGAATCAGTGAGCAACCAAGAGAAGATGAAACAGAAAACCGAACCCACCTAAGAAGAAGACAGTCTAAAGAGCAAATACTACAGAATAAAGAAGAAGTTAATCTAAAGCCTGTTCAAAGACAAATGCCATCTTCGGATGAAAATGTTGAAGAAATTCAACTCAAACCAATTAGGAAGGAAAAACAACAGGAAAAAACTCCTGAAGAAGTTCAATGGCCGAGAGGTAAGAGGCGTCCAAAGCCAGAAGAGCCAAAGGAAGAAGAAGTGACTCTAAAACCTATACCGAAACGAGAAAAGTCAGAGGAAAAACCTGAAGAGGTGCAACCTAAACCTGCTAAACAAGAAAAACCTTTGGAAGAAAAAGAGCCAGAAGAAGTACTATGGCCAAGAGGCAAGAGGCGTCCTAAACCAGAAGAGCCAAAAGAAGAAGTTACACTTAAGCCAATTCCAAAACGGGAAAAATCAGAAGAAAAGCATGAAGAGGTGCAACTTAAACCTGTGAAAAAGGAAAAACCTCTTGAAGAGAAGGAGCCAGAAGAGGTTCTATGGCCAAGAGGTAAAAGGCGTCCTAAACCAGAAGAACCAGTAGAAGAGGTTACACTCAAGCCAATACCAAAGCAAGAAAAATCAGAAGAAAAGCCTGAAGAGGTGCAACTTAAACCTGTGAAAAAGGAAAAACCCCTGGAAGAGAAAGAGCCAGAAGAGGTATTATGGCCCAGAGGCAAGAGGCGTCCTAAGCCTGAAGAGCCAAAAGAAGAAATAACACTCAAACCAATTCCAAAACGAGAAAAGTCAGAAGAAAAGGTAGAGGAAAAACCAGAAGAACTTAAGCTTAAACCGTTCAAGCAAGAAAAACAACAAGAAGAAATTACTCCTGAAGTGGTTCAATGGCCAAGAGGCAAGAGGCGTCCGAAGCCTGAAGAGCCACAAGAAGAAGAAGTGACTCTTAAACCCATTCCAAAACAAGAAAAGTCAGAGGAAAAGGTAGCAGTTGAACCTAAAGAAGTTCCAGTTAAACTGAAGAAAGAAAAATCTTTGGAAGAGACAACTCCTGAAGAAGTGCAATGGCCAAGAGGCAAGAGGCGTCCCATACCCGAGGAACAAAAAGAAGAAGTAACACTCAAGCCAATACCAAAACGAGAAAAGTCAGAGGAACAGCTTGAAGAAAAACCCGAAGAAGTTCAACTCAAACCACTCAAGAAGGAAAAACAACAAGAAGAAACTCCTGAAGAAGTTCAATGGCCGAAAGGTAAGAGGCGTCCAAAGCCAGAAGAGCCAAAGGAAGAAGAAGTGACTCTAAAACCTATACCGAAACGAGAAAAGTCAGTGGAAAAGCCTGAAGAGGTGCAACCTAAACCTGCTAAAAAGGAGAAACCTTTGGAAGAAAAAGAACCAGAAGAAGTACTATGGCCAAGAGGCAAGAGACACCCTAAACCAGAAGAGCCAAAAGAAGAAGTTACACTTAAGCCAATTCCAAAACGGGAAAAATCAGAAGAAAAGCCTGAAGAGGTGAAACTTAAACCTGTGAAAAAGGAAAAACCTCTAGAAGAAAGAGAGCCAGAAGAAGTATTATGGCCGAGAGGTAAGAGGCGTCCTAAACTAGAAGAACCAGTAGAAGAAGTAACACTGAAGCCAATACCAAAACGAGAAAAATCAGAAGATGAACCTGAAGAGGTGCAACTTAAACATGTGAAAAAGGAAAAACCTCTGGAAGAAAAAGAGCCAGAAGAAGTACTATGGCCAAGAGGCAAGAGGCGTCCTAAACCAGAAGAGCCAAAAGAAGAAGTAACACTCAAGCCAATACCAAGGCGAGAGAAATCGGAAGAAAAGCCTGAAGAGGTGCAACTTAAACCTGTGAAAAAGGAAAAACCTCTAGAAGAGAAAGAGCCAGAAGAGGTTCTATGGCCAAGAGGTAAGAGGCGTCCTAAACCAGAAGAACCAGTAGAAGAGGTTACACTTAAGCCAATACCAAAGCAAGAAAAATCAGAAGAAAAGCCTGAAGAGGTGCAACTTAAACCTGTGAAAAAGGAAAAACCTCTGGAAGAGAAAGAGCCAGAAGAGGTATTATGGCCCAGAGGCAAGAGGCGTCCTAAGCCTGAAGAGCCAAAAGAAGAAATAACACTCAAACCAATTCCAAAACGAGAAAAGTCAGAAGAAAAGGTAGAGGAAAAACCAGAAGAACTTAAGCTTAAACCGTTCAAGCAAGAAAAACAACAGGAAGAAATTACTCCTGAAGTGGTTCAATGGCCAAGAGGCAAGAGGCGTCCGAAGCCTGAAGAGCCACAAGAAGAAGAAGTGACTCTTAAACCCATTCCAAAACAAGAAAAGTCAGAGGATAAGGTAGCAGTTGAACCTAAAGAAGTTCCAGTTAAACTGAAGAAAGAAAAATCCTTGGAAGAGACAATTCCTGAAGAAGTGCAATGGCCAAGAGGCAAGAGGCATCCCATACCCGAGGAACAAAAAGAAGAAGTAACACTCAAGCCAATACCAAAACGAGAAAAGTCAGAGGAACAGCTTGAAGAAAAACCCGAAGAAGTTCAACTTAAACCACTCAAGAAGGAAAAACAACAGGAAGAAACTCCTGAAGAAGTTCAATGGCCGAAAGGTAAGAGGCGTCCAAAGCCAGAAGAGCCAAAGGAAGTAGAAGTGACTCTAAAACCTATACCGAAACGAGAAAAGTCAGAGGAAAAGCCTGAAGAGGTGCAATCTAAACCTGCTAAAAAAGAGAAACCTTTGGAAGAAAAAGAACCAGAAGAAGTACTATGGCCAAGAGGCAAGAGGCGTCCTAAACCAGAAGAGCCAAAAGAAGAAGTTACACTTAAGCCAATTCCAAAACGGGAAAAATCAGAAGAAAAGCCTGAAGAGGTGCATCTTAAACCTGTGAAAAAGGAAAAACCTCTTGAAGAGAAAGAGCCAGAAGAGGTTCTATGGCCAAGAGGTAAGAGGCGTCCGAAACCGGAAGAACCAGTAGAAGAGGTTACACTCAAGCCAATACCAAAGCAAGAAAAATCAGAAGAAAAGCCTGAAGAGGTGCAACTTAAACCTGTGAAAAAGGAAAAACCTCTGGAAGAGAAAGAGCCAGAAGAGGTTCTATGGCCAAGAGGTAAGAGGCGTCCGAAACCGGAAGAACCAGTAGAAGAGGTTACACTCAAGCCAATACCAAAGCAAGAAAAATCAGAAGAAAAGCCTGAAGAGGTGCAACTTAAACCTGTGAAAAAGGAAAAACCTCTGGAAGAGAAAGAGCCAGAAGAGGTATTATGGCCCAGAGGCAAGAGGCGTCCTAAGCCTGAAGAGCCAAAAGAAGAAATAACACTCAAACCAATTCCAAAACGAGAAAAGTCAGAAGAAAAGGTAGAGGAAAAACCAGAAGAACTTAAGCTTAAACCGTTCAAGCAAGAAAAACAACAGGAAGAAATTACTCCTGAAGTGGTTCAATGGCCAAGAGGCAAGAGGCGTCCGAAGCCTGAAGAGCCACAAGAAGAAGAAGTGACTCTTAAACCCATTCCAAAACAAGAAAAGTCAGAGGATAAGGTAGCAGTTGAACCTAAAGAAGTTCCAGTTAAACTGAAGAAAGAAAAATCCTTGGAAGAGACAACTCCTGAAGAAGTGCAATGGCCAAGAGGCAAGAGGCGTCCCATACCTGAGGAACCAAAGGAAGAAGTAACACTCAAGCCAATACCAAAAAGAGAAAAATCAGAGGAAAAGCTAAAACCCGAAGAAGTAAAGTTAAAACCTATTCTCAAACAAAAACACGAACAAGAAGAGGAAGTAGTAATAGAAGAAAACGTTGTTCGGCTCACTACTAAAACATTAGAACCAGTTGAAAGTCAACCTGAAGCAATTTCTGAAGTGGCATCTGAAGTAATTGTCGATGACAAAAAGAAGAAGGCAAAGAAACAAAAAACCGTTAAAGTAGAAGAAGCGATTACAATAGAAGAAGTAAAACATATTGACGAAAAAGATGTAGCAATAGAAGAGGAAATCATTCCGGAAGTAATAGAAGAAGATAAAAAGAAAAAGTCTAAGTTGAAAAAAGAAAAGATGGTCAGGGTTAAAGAAGAAATTGTTTCTGAACAGGTAGAACAACAGCTTACCGTTGATGAAGAAGAAGAGGTAATAGAAGAGGAAATAGTTAAAATCACAAGCGAAAAACCAGAACCTATTGATCAAAAGCCGGATGAGGTTACTGAAGTAGTAATTGACAAAAAGAAAAAGACAAAAGTGAAAAAAGAAAAGACTGTTAAAATTATGGAAGAAGTAACTTTGGAAGAAGTAAAACCTGACGTTGAAGAAGAACTGGAAGAGACGGAAGAAATTATTCAACTACCTGAACCAGTTGAGCAAAAACCCGATAAAGTAGCGACTGTTGACATAAAGAAAAAGTCTAAGGTGAAAAAAGAAAAAATTGTCAAAGTCGAAGAAGAAGTTACTTTTGAAGAGGAAAAGCCAATCTTTGAAGAGGAAAAGCCAATCATTGACGACGAAGAAGTGATTGAAGAGGAAGTGGAGCAGGAACCTGAAAAGGTATCAGAAACATCAGTAATTGAAAAAAAGAAAAAGTCCAAAGCGAAAAAAGAAAAAACTGTCAAGGTTGAAGAAGAAGTTACCATTGTAGAAGAACAACCCGACGTCAAAACGGAAATTCAAGAAACAGTTGTGTCCAAAATAGTTAAGAAGAAACACAAAGAAATCAAAAAAGGTAAGTCACATATTTTATCAATAGGCGCACACTACAATATTTCAAAATTCTACACAATATCAGTACGAAGCAATCTCAATGTTCAGTTTCAAATCGTTATACAGATGCATGGTTCTATGAACACAAGTAAATTAAAACAGAATTCATCATTATCCTTACCATTTTCATATGTACATAATTTGACCTAACTCTATGTTCAAGTTTGACTAAAAAGTAGTGGATTTTTGTAAATAAATAAATGTCGGTTGTACGTCATGTACGTGTCTATTAAACTATCAAGGTAAACATTATTAAGTGCACCAGATACAAACGTTACAAATTCCAAAATAAATCCAACATACTCTATTGAGGAAACAGACTATCTTTAAATGAGTAATTGCCATTAAAATAATAATCAAAATGTTTTACAGAAGAAGGACCGATTATAAAAGAACCGCTTGTAGCAAAATCAGTACTGGAACAAGATGTTTTTGAACTTTGCATCACTTTTGAGCCTGAAGAAGACATTAGTGTTATATGGTACAGAAACAACCAACCACTAACATCAAACGATGACTGTGAGATAAATGTTGAAGACGGAGTGTCGACAATAAAAATTCGCAATGTAGATAAAAAGAAAGTAGGCAAATACGAAGTTGTAATTGAAAACAGTAAGCACGTTACAGCAAAATCTGCAAGTACCATCAAGCTACTAAAAGGACCCGACGAAAGTGAAATAACACCTCCCGTCTTTACAAAACTCATCCGACCCACAAGAGTACATTTAGGCGAAATAGTTATGCTCGAAACAGAAGTCGAGTCCAGTCCTTGTGCTTCATTCCAATGGTTTGTTGGTACAACAGAAATAGCATCATATGCCAAACAAAATAAACTTAACAACATCACGATCACTAATAAAGATAATGTGTCTTGTCTGTGCATCGAAGACATATCAAAAGACTTCATAGGCGTTGTAACATGCAGAGCCGAGAACTTTGCCGGGTCTGTTGCATGCTCCGCGTCAATGCTATTGGCTGAAAGTGAGAAAGAAGGCGTCGGCGAGGCACCTATAGTCCTAACTCCTCTGGTGCCGACAGTCGTGATGGACGGTGAGCCGATAGAGCTGGCTTGCGAGATCCTAGGCCAGCCATGGCCGAAAGTGGACTGGTATCACGGCGAAAGCCTCATTCAAAAGGCCAGGGACGTCGCGATAGCTCGACTGCAATCAGGTTTATGCCAGATTCGCATACGAGAAGCCTTCCCTGAAATGTGCGGTACCTATAGATGTGTAGCTACAAATGAATTCGGAAGTTGCACCACCGAAAACTTTGTCGATGTAGAAGGTAGAAACAAATGTTTATTGTTGAATGCATGGAACTCACTTGCATGTTTTCTTGTGATAGCTCTGTCGTATCATGAACCGTGCCATGCATCTGTAGAGAAATTGCGATTTAACATTGAGATTAGTGATATTTTCTAGCGGGAATTGAACATTGCTTTAATAACAATTGTTTTAGAAATCACAAACACGTGGCTCTGATTTTATAGGCACATACACAGCATACATTCATGATTTGAACTCCACTGCCGCACTTATGTATGCCGGAAAATGCTACACTTTATAGTGAACTAATGAGGGCTTTCTGTGGAAAATAGCAAGCTCGGCTAAACTGCATTGCACATTTTTGAAGTGATATTTAAAATATGCCATGCATACAAAATTATGTTATTTCAAAGCACGAGTACCTACTTACATTAATCTTTGACGCACCAACAAAATATAAGTATAGCATAGTAGGCACATAATTACTCACACTTACGTGAATAAGGCACATTGTAGACACATTTTGTAATTGTGATAAAATTGACTACAATTCTAATGAATTATTTCTGTTTGTAGCTTACGAGTATGTTCCTAGTGCATCGGAAGAGGACATTTTGAGCGATGAGGTATGTTTTCTAAACATTAATGTTATATTTATTTTCTTTTCACCATTGCCATTAACTGAGTAGCTTAGGATGCGTAGTGTTATGGTTTATATCATACTATGCATCATCATGATCACCTATCATCATTACCATAACATGTATTTATCATTATGATGACCTTTACCTCACATCACAGAAAACGAGTGATATTGAAGAGTTTGCACCTCGCATTGTGAAAGCCTTGCCAACAGTAATTACTACAACAGAAGGAGAACTAACCAGGTACGTCATTATCATCATTATTTTATGATAATTCATATAGGAACGTCGTTAAAAATAACGCAATACCTACATACTTATTGCAGGAAGCGCAAAATATTTCTATTAAATATAATATTTATTTTGAGGCTTCTTTCATGATTCCCGAGAAAATTTGAAGTTCCAAAGTAACTCTCCCCAAATTTTTTCTTTTAATTTTCAGTAATTTCAATGTTTATAAAGTCGCAAACAATCGTTTTTTCTGAAACTACGCAAACGAAGTTAAAAACTTAAAATAAAAAATGGATAAAAAGTAATAAATTGTGTTGAGTGACGACCAATTGTATTTATTGTGAAAGAAAATAATTGTTTCTATTCCTATAAATTCGATAAAAGCTAATGTTTTAAATATCAAAATTAATTGTTTTATTTGGTAATATTGCGTGCGATCGTTCCAGGTTAGAAGCGAAGGCCACAGGCATGCCAAAGCCCCAGGTTAGGTGGCTGAAGCAAGGTGCAGAGATCGTCCAATCCCAGGAATACCAAATCGAAGAGCTGGAGGACGGTACATCCATCCTGATCATACCGGAAGTATATCAGGACGACACAGGTGAAATCGTCTTCGAGGCCTACAATCCACTTGGAGTCACATCAACAATTGCCGCTCTGTCGGTAGAAAGTAAGTCCTCGCTATCTAAACAACTATCCGACATTTCTATCAGTTGGATAGAAATGTACGAATACGAAGGTTTGTGACAATATTTGTGGCACCTACGCGCCCAAACGGAATTGGATGGAGCTTGAAGCCTATGCTCTGAAATAGCTAATAGGCTATTTTTTATTCAGGTAACGTGCGAGCGTTGTCGTGGGCAGTCGCATAAATAATGGCACTATTGCTGTTGGATGAATCAAAATATTGCGAATAGAGTGAACTTTTTTCACAATCTATTGTTTTTACTGTAAAATGATGGGGGTCACCTTAAGGACCGTGGGTTTTTTGGGGGTCTCCTCACGAACTAAGACGAAAATCATACCAATATTTACATCGTTTCGACTAAAATTTGAACTGATTTGGTAGGATTACGAACATCGATGATTGCCAAAAATAATTACGTCATTGTATCGTTCAAACTATCGTCGAAACTATGTAACTTTGAAACGAATATTGTTAGGGTGTGACCAGACATTGCGCGGAATTCGAGCGCGGGATTCGCAGGACACATATTTGCCGACTAGTTTAGACTGTAGCAGGTAGCTCGCGGCTGCAGCACGCGGCTGTCGTCCAAACATTGCGCGGATAGCAGTGCGCGGCTGCCGCGCTCGATGGCCACGCCATATCAGGTCACACCATTACGAAATTTAGTCTTTGGTTCGCAAGTAGACCCCCTGATCCGGCTTACCTTGCTTATTAATTCTGTTAAGACTGTCATAATTTAAAATTAACACAATGCTTTTATTATTTCAGCGTGCGCTTAACAGGAGACTGCTACATTGATTTTATTTTAAAGGTTTTCCCTCCTCCTTACCTTTTCCCCCTTGAACACTTTAGACACGCTCATAGTCACAAATCTACAGAATAAACTAACATAACTTAAAATAGGTATGCTACAAAGTCATTTTGTTGACTATACGGTCATATGAACACCAAAACTACTGTATAACCTTGTATACCCCATCGTTATATATTTTATAAGTACTTGTATCGCTACTGTGTTCCTTTTTTGCCACTTTAGGTAATATGTGGCTATAACATAATCGACAAGCTTAAAGACGATATTTTTGACGTCAATAAATTAATGGCATGGCATAAAGTCCGTTTTTAATTTGTAATTAATCTGTAGATATTTACAGATGAATTACAAGTTAGTTATTTTTTCAACGTTATTTTATAGATAAATATTATGAACAAATCAGGTACATGGAATATAATTTATATTTTCATTTATAAATACAAGGGGGGTTAGCATGAACCAGTATCGTATCGTCTAAATGCCAAAACTTACACTTTTACTATACAAAAAGTAACAGTTTTGACATTTGGACGATAGTAGTTCGTGCTCAGGTCAAAGGTCTTTTAAAATTAGGAATTACTTTTACAGCTTTATGGTGAAAACAAATTTGTTTTAAAATAATCTTGTGTTTAGGTATTATCGGCACAAAAGAATACAGAAAACCGGAATGGGTGTCTCACATGGAAGAGTTGCAGGCGGCTCTCAAAGGTAACAAATACCTAAATATGTATTATTTTATTGTTGCCTTTATGTTGTAATTATGCATTTTGTTGCATTGCAACATACAGTTCTACGATTAAAGTTACGAGTCTCGGCAATTTTTGTGTTTCCGAATGAGAACGAATATGACAACTTGAGTAGTAGGTACTTTTAATTATTATTCTTGTTTGAGCCTTCACCTTGTTCGATTGG
Organism: Hydriomena furcata; assembly: GCA_912999785.1. Taxonomy (NCBI): domain Eukaryota; kingdom Metazoa; phylum Arthropoda; class Insecta; order Lepidoptera; family Geometridae; genus Hydriomena; species Hydriomena furcata. The sequence goes on along the minus strand of OU538821.1, from coordinate 2,646,942 downwards.
CACCACACTGGAGCTCTACATAGCATTAAGGAAAGGATCATAAAAAAAAAGGTAGACCCCAAGCCGTGTTTGTTGCCTGATTCTTCTAGGCTTGGTCGCGTGGAATCGGCGTAGCTTCACCTAGTTCCTAAGACGTTTCAAAGTGATCCTTGTGATTTTATTGAAATAAATGATTTTTGAATTTGAATTTGAATTTGAATTGAATTTGAATTTGACAGGTTCGGCCATTCTGCGCATCGTCAGTCACTTACGAGCATAAAGAATGTAAACGGCTAGATTCAATAGCAGAGCATTGTTTAAATGGTAAAGATTATTTTGACCTTTTACCAAACCAGCTTAATTTATTTCCTACAGCTTCACAAGCAGTACCCACTTTCGTGAAAGACATACTTGGAGAGCGAGTCCAAGAGGAGGAAACGGTGACGTTTGAAGCTATTTACAGCGGTACTCCAACACCTGGTGAGGATATACTTTTAAATACCAATTATAATCATAATACTATAAATCCGAAAGTTTGTGAGGATATTTTGTGGCTCAATCACGCTCAAACGACCAAACTTTAACATACATAGCCTGTAATTGCATATAGGCTACATTTTATGCAGGTAAAAAGCGAACGAAGCCACTGGAAAAAGCTAGTTGTACAATAAGTAAACACTCAACAGTCTCTTGCATTACCCATAGATAATTCTGAGCCTTGAGTGGGAGATAAAAGGATTCTACGATACAGTACGGTAGACATCCTCTCAGATCTTTAGGCATTCAGATCCATGATGATTCTAAAGGAAGTATGGGCACGTTTAAACATTACACTTGTTTCTCAACCAATAAGCAATGTTTTAAATTTCACAGAAATCATCTGGTACAAGGACGAAAAAGCTATTTTGACAGATGACCGTTTCGTAATCGAGAACAAGGATACTCGCACTTCGTGCAAGATCAAAAAGGCCACCAAGGACCTGGAGGGCACATACATGTGCAAAGCCATCAGCGACATCGGCATGGCCATCACTAAGGCAAAACTGCAAGTTTTCGAGTCCGCCGAAGAACTCCAAAAGGCAAAGCTCCGCAAAGAAAAAATAGCCAAGAAAATTAAGGAGCACAAAAAAGAAGAAGTCGTCGAACAAGTGGTTGAAAAAGTGAAAACTGTCAAGAAAACAGAGAAGACAGAACCCATCATTACTCCACAGGAATACCAAATATCGCAGCAGGAGAAGGACGAGGCTGTCGAGCCGTTTGAAGAGTCGATCAAAACGCAGAAAGGCGTCGTCAAAATGGTGGAGAGCGACTCTCGCACCGTCGCTGAAATCAACGAGCTGATGGAGATCATCAACGCGAAGGAATTCGGACCGGGCGAGTCACCGCTCCGAGAGCTGGCGAAGATTGGCTACATGCTGAGAAACGGTGTGACAACAGAGATGATTGACAGTCTGTACGACTCGCAGTACTTCCCGGCGCTTAGGGTTCCGCAGTCGCAGTCGGCGCTGGTGCAGCTGGTCGAGAGGCAGGGCTACGGAGCTCTCATCACGGAGGTACTCACCGAGGAAACCGCGCAGGACGAGGAGATAATCGCCGCGAAGGCCGGCTTCCGCGCCTTCCTGAAGATGGTAGAGCTGAAGCACAACTCCGTGGAGGAAGTCATCGCTCACTTCTACCCTGAAGACTTCAAGCCGCGCGCCTGGGAGGAAAAAGAAGCACTTGAGGTAATATAAATTGAAATTGAAATGGGATCCCGACTGTGATCCCTTAGTACGGTGGACATCCTCTCAGATCTACCGGCGCTCAGATTTTTAAATATGTAGGGGGTAGTCAGAGACGCGTCCAAACATTACATTTGTTCACATTTAGTTATTATCATCGAGGCAATCATTTTATGACATAAAAGATCTACAACTCTTCTTTTGCCAACTCCATTTTCTGACATATTTTTTTTACAATCAAAAAGCAGTTGAAATCCAAAGCTGTAAAGCCCTTCATATGAAAGTGGAGTAGCCATGGATTCTGATTACCTACTGTCATTATAATAGTATTTCCAGATAATTTATTTTAAAGTACAGAGAGAAATATCTGCATTCTACAGAAATATCAAAATATAATTTAGATATGTAATAAAAGTAACGTCATTCTGAACTCGGGGGTAAGGTGAGTGAAAATACTCTACTCAAAATCTTCCTCTTGACCTATGTTGCTAAACATGTTGCATATTGAGTTTCGCTATGCCTGTCTGTTCTGTACCAAACTTTATCATACGAGTACATTAACTCTAGAACGTAATTAGTTATGGCAGTTTATTATAGAAATTGACAACGATCATTAAGTATATGCTTAAAAGTTAGCAGTTAATTAATGTTTAAAACGTGGTGTTGGGTACCACAAGATCTTAAAGTAATTTAAAACAGTATTACTCGAGGTGCGAAATTGACACACTGTACTAGCTCGATTGGCGTTGTCAACAACAAGCTCTAAAATATTTATAACTAGTGACCCGCCCCTGCTTCGCACTGGTAGCATGTTATTATACATATAAATTACTTCCTTCTGAATCACTCTATCTATTAAAAAAACCCGCATCAAAATCCGTTGTGTAGTTTTAAAGATATAAGCAAACATACATACATACAGACGCGGGAAGCGGAAAGCGACTTTGCTTTATACTATGTAGTGAAGTATTTCTTCTATATATTTTTTATTTTATTCATTATCATAAAGTATCATGTATGTTTGTTCAATCACGGCTAAGATGCCACTTGGGATAATAATAATTGATGTAGTTCGTGATCTGGGTGTCTAGTCTACTATTGAAAATGATTTATCGATAACATTACATCGTTTCCGACTTTATTTTAAAAGATGGAACGATTGACATTACCTGGCATTTTTTGTTGCTTTTTTTAAACTTAGCTTTTCTGACAGGTGACTGTCAAGTCATTAGCGGAACACGTCGCCAAAACACACACAGCAGAAGTCATTAAAGGTGAGTTCTATTCGATTCCTCCTCGTGTAACTTAGATTGACAGCGTGAATTGTCCTGTCACTGCTCTATTTATGTGCACTACTTTGATGACAATACATGCTTTAATCTCAGTATGAAGAAGTATTCGGAACAATTTTAAAAACCGCCTAACTTAACAGTTTTGCTTTCTAACTTTTGCTTTGGATGACAGCTTCCAAGCATACATACCTGATTAGAAGAATCTTGGCTGAAGGCTTGGTCGCGAGGAACAAGCGTAGATTCACCTAGTTCCTAAGACGTTTCAAAGTGATCCTTGCGATTTTATTGAAATACTAGCTGTCCCGACAGACGTTCTGTCAAATTTCAATAATCTCATCTCTTTTTGTCTATTAAAACATTTGTGGTGGGCCACCCTTATAACTTAGGGATACAAAAAATAGTTTACGACCGAAATACAACAAAAAAAATCACAAAAATCGGTCAAGCCGTTTCGGAGAAGTTTGGTTACAAACGCCGTGCTGTGACACGTGAATTTTATAAAATACTTTTTGACATTGACTTTGAGAGGTTTAACGCAAAAAAAACTTGACAAATTACAAAAAAAATATTGAAAAGGACCAGCAAAGGCTTCTAGGCTTGGCTGCGACACCTAAATCTCTGTTTGTTCCTTAAATGTGCTTGTAAAATAATAGGCTGACTACTAACGCTTTTCAACCGATGAAAAAATTAGGTCCTCCATTAATTATATCTAAGTACATACTTTTTTGTGATTTTTTATTATAACCGTGCTTATCTTTATACCTGGTGTTCCGATTTTAATGATTTATTATTGTGTAGGGAGTAGTCTAAAGTTGGTCTAGTGTCTAAGTCTAAGTAGGACTTCAAGTCATCACCTAAAAAACGAAAAATCGTCTTTTGACTTGCCGATTTGTGAAAACATTTTCGAAAACGTATATAATATTATAAATATCAACAGTTGGTTATAGTTATAGCAATAAATGTAATATTTCTTATTATGTAGATAATTATAAATAGAAATCTAATAACTACGTTATTTTCTTGTATTACTGACGTTTCGAGACAAAATGAAACTGAAATACAAAATTGATTTAAAAAGATTAACAACCACGATAGTTTTAAATCTAAGTATGTAATGTTTATTTGTAGAAATTATATCTAGTGTCCAACTTGCATTGTAACCCCAGCCTCCTCAATAACTATAGATGTTGTGATATCTCACTACTCTTTCTAAGTAGAAACTTGCTTAAGTAACCCCAACCTCCTCAATAACTATAGATATTGTTATATCTTACATCTCTTTCTCAGTAGATAGGAAGGTACACTTATTGTTTTAATTAATATAATGTAACAAAAAAGAATTTAGAAATCATTATTTTGTGTCTTGCGTGATTTATTTATTTACAGTTTGTAATTTACCAAAGAAAGGCTATTTCAACTAACTCCAGATGATTATTAGCTATTGTTAAAGGGATATTGAAGGAACTTTTACTGTAACTTATCGATTTAAAAATGTAGTTCCTGTGACATTAGTGGCGAAAGTTATTAATATAAAAAGTAGCACAACCTTTTGCTGCGTTTTGATGCGCATATACATTTTCGAACAGAAAAGTCCATTGATGCACGGCAATTGATTGTTAATCCTTCAAAACAAAGGAACGCCAGATCCATCTTGGTTGTGTACTAGATAATAAGAACTATAGCTTATTTATAAAACTTATATAGATAATCTTTAATTTAATATGAGAATACATATTTTTCAAGTAAATGGGTAGGCGATACCAATTAGCAAGTTATTTACTTTTGTTTTGCTTTTCTAATGCAGCTTTTGTGACGTCTCGCTTCGGCAATGTGCTTCTCGACGTTTTTTAATAGTGTCTTGTACAAAGCTTACGTTGACTGCAAGTAAGTACTTTTCTACTATAACACTCGCAAATGTCTACTATACACTTATAACGCTTGCTATAACACACTTCAATGCATTACACGCAAATTACTAATTACTTCTGATGAAGCTTAATACAAAACCATAAAACACTACTATATTTCACAGATACCAAAGAAAAAGGTCAAGCCAAACGTAAAAAACACTCAAATCAAAAGTCTCATTCTCAAGAAATTTATGAAGAAAATGAAACGCTAGATGAAAAAATAAGAACAATGAAATCTACTCCGACAAAGGAAAATGTCAAAGACTTTGAAGAAGATGTAATCGAATTACTAGAACCGGAAAAAATTGCTTACAACACCATGATTGCTACTGATATTTCTGAAAATAAAGTTGAAGTAGTGGCTTCAAGTGAGGTTACTCAGATGTTTACAGATAAGACTAATGACGCTACAGCCAATTTGAAGGTTGATACTTTACATCCAATCATAGCTGATATGCCAGTAGCACAAGAATCAGAAATACCTTTACAAATAAAAGAAAGCCAAAAAGTTTTGATTAAACCTTCATTGTCTGAAAATGAATCTTTACTTGTGACTGAAACAGATGTTAGTAACACTGTTGATGAGTACCATGTTGATAAGTTTAAGGCAGTAATCCAAGCAAGTAAAAGCTTTGTACCTACTGAAAGTTTTATGACTACAGAAACAGAAGCTCACATTTCGGTGACTAACTTAGAGAAGGACGAAAAACATCTTGAAAAGGCTAAACCCGCTATGACGCTGTCAGATGCTCTTAACATTTCCGAGCAGTTTGCATGTGTGAATGAAGAGCCACTAGACTCTACTACAACGAAAGAGTCTAACGCTTCAGTCTCATTTTCACCATTAGTTAGTATAAACGTACTTGAGGTGAATGAAAAAATCAAAGAAGGAGAAGTGATTAGCATCAGAAGTGAAAAAGAAGCTACACCAAAAATAAATTTCAACTTACACGAATCTATACAAGTTGGTGAAGTATTTGTAGAAGATAAATCAGGAAAATATTATCCTGAATTAATCGTTCCCACAGAATCTGCTCGGAAAGATGTGCTGGTTTCTAATCAGGTTGTCACTGAAGTGCACGACGTCCAAGAATGTGAAGGTTCATTATCGGCACTTAAACTACCACCTTTACAAGAAGCACACATTGATTTTACATCAAAAGACAGTTTAGTTGTGTCAATAGGTGACTTGCACGAAAAAGAAGCTGAACTAAGTCTTAAAGAACTACCATCAGAAGTAAAACCAGAGAAAGAACTTGTAGTCCATTCTAGCTTAACTAATACAGTTACAACTGCTCATTTGAAAGAATCCGAATTCACTCCAGAAAACATTACAGGTAAGACAGCAACTATTGGAATAAATGAGCTACAACATAAGTTTAATACTGAGACAAACATAAATGAATCAGAATCAACTTTTGATGATGTCAAATCCGCACTTAGTTCTAGAGCTGGTATTTCTATATTTGCTTTAGATAAAAACCTGACTGAAGAAGTCAATGTTCATGAAAGTGAAAAAGATCTTATAATTAAGGATGAAAAACATACTGCTACTGCCGATATTGATGTGAAAGCTATTGAGCATTTAACAACGTCTGAAACCGTGCAAATGATTTCTACAGGTAACATAAAGTTGCAAGATAAATTTGCAGCAGATAATGCTACAGAAACTATAATAACTACCAATGCTAAAATTGTTTCTACAACTATAGCACATGATAAAGAAGTTGTTGAAGAGTTTTCAGTAATAAAACCAGAAACGATAATTACAAAACTGATACCCAATACTCCAATCTCTGTTTCTGAAATAGAAACGTCAGAAAGTGAGCAAAAACTTCAACCAAATAAAACACCTGAACTTATGCAAGTTCAACAGTCGTCATCACATCATCTAAAAACTCCTTTATCTGAAGAAGTAAATACCACAGAACAAATAGACTCCTTCAAAACACCTATAAATATTACAGAAACTGCTTCAGAGCATAGAGACTTACAAAAAGAAATTACTGTTCTACAAACTAACGTAGAAGAACAGCTACAGCAACTTCATGAAAAAGAACCTTCTCAGTTAAAAGCGAATACTAGCTTTATTGGACAGGAATACTTAAATGTTACAGAAACTATTACTTCTTACACAGAAAAAGAATTAGATACAGATTTGGCCAAGCCAAGTTCATTTGCTACCGTTGATATCAACTCAGGACATAAAGCTGCAATTGTGTCTGTAGTTAGTACAGGTGATGCATTATCAAAGCTTGAGGAATTAAAGCCTCACTACGATGAAGCACACATTGTATCGAATAACTTGAAATATCTAGAAATTGAAGAGAGTAAAATTTACGACAGTCAAATGCCCTTACAAAGTGATATTAAACCAGAACTTAAATCAATTACTCCTGAACTTATACATTTGGAAGATACAGTACATGTGACGGAAGTAATACAAAGTGAAAAAGAAAGCCCGTACGAAAAAGCCACGTCTCCTGAGTCTTTCAAAGCATCAGCTGATGTAGTTGGACGACCAGTAGCCGTTTTATCAGAAGTAACAGTTGATTCAAGCGTGGGCTATACTGAAAATATTGCAAGCGATAATAGCAAAAAAGCTCACATTGAAAATATTCCATTCAAAGAATTAATTATAACAACAACAGACTATAATGAAAAAGAATCATTGATTGAAGAAAAATCGGGTCCCACTAATGCTCTAGCTTCATTAAACGTTGATTCAAACCAAGCAGTTATAATTGAAGAACAAAGTTTAATAATTGAATCAGAACCATTAGAACCAAATAAAACACAGGAAGTGAAAGCAAAAGTAGGTGCTATTATTTCAGAAGCTGTTTCTCAACAAGAAGTATTTATTCATTCCTCTGAAGATACTTTAGCAGTCCAAGTTGCAGAATATGCAGAAAATCCAACTGTGACAATCATGGGTCTACAAGCCGCCGAGTGTGACCAAAATACTATTGCAGAAAGTGAAGATACTTTTGATAAATCTGTGTCACCAGATGAACAAAAAGCTGATATTTCTGTGGATGGCTACTGTAGCATAGAAACAATAGAAGTTTTACCACAGTCTGACAACTTGAAGAGCACTGAAGAAGTTAAGATAAACTTTAAGCAAGCTTTGACAAAAATTGATGACATTTATGGCAAAACCGCCCGTACAGAAGAAGTTATAACTAATCAAACAACTGATGTCTTTGAAAAGGATGATTATACATTACAAAATTCTAATATCACATCTGTAGCTTCTACAACATTTGAACAACTAGAAGTAGTTCCAGCCGAAAAAGAAAGTTCTATTCCTGAACAGCTTCTATTAAAATCCCAAGTTACTCAAAACTTTACTGAAATTGAGACTGCAGTAACAAGTTGTGTAGAAACAGTAGATAAAGAAAAACATTTTGAAAAACCTGTTGATATACTACAGTATGATGCTTCGGTTGGCTATATTCCGCTAAATAGTACAATAGATACTGAAGTGATCACCACTGGAAACGTTGACGCATTTGATGAAAAGCCCGTGAAGGGTTCTGTAGCTTCAATAACTCAAGATGAACTCAAAAAACACATCCAAGCATTTGAAGTGTTACACGGTGAAAAAGAAACAATTTTGGACGATCTTAAGAAAGATTTGCACAAAGCGTCGACACAAATAGTAGAAACATCAGCTAAAGAAATAACTGAAATCCATGCTATTGAAAATGAAAATATTCTCCAGAAAGATTCTGAAACCAATGTCACACAAGCTCGACCTTTAATTAATGAACAACAATCATTATTCGAAACAGAAGTAATTGTAAACCAAGAAGCCCAAGAATTCAAAATTAATGAAACAAGTGTTTCCACAGCTGTCAAAACACATGGAATGCAAGAAGCTGTTTCCAAATCGGAACCATTTATTGGAGAAGTTGAAAATGTATTTACAAGTGAAGCACCTACTCAAAAAAGACCACAGCCTAATATCGAGGAACAAAAATATGTTGGAATAACAGAAGTGGTTATTAATGATTCTGAAACGACGTTCGATGAGAAACCAATACTCAAGACAGAAACTTCAATATCATCCCTGCAAGAACAAAATTATGTTAATGTAACTGAAGTCTTGTCATCGGAAAAAGAAGATAATTTAAAAACAAAAGATTTCTATTCAGAAAGTAAACAAATCAAGCCTACGACGAATATTTCACTAAAAACTGGCATAAATATTTCGGAAACTGTAGTAGGAGAAGGAGAAGAGGCTTTATTCAACAAGGAATATAAGCCTTTGTCACTTGATTTAAGCATGCATCCAGTGGATCACATAAATGTATCAGAAAACATTTTGGCTGAAAAAGAAGAAGAATTAACAAAATCTAGCCTACCAAAAGCTGTGACCGGAGATATGAATGTAAGTACACTCAAGCACATAAACGTTGCAGTTTGTGAAATATCTGAATATGAAAACAAATTCACTAGCATTGACACAGTTAAAAGAGAAACTAGTGACTTTTCTATTGAAGCCAATAAGCCACTTCAAATCACAAATATCGAAACAGAAGAAACACACGAAGATTTACTTACAACAAGTAATGTAAAAACACTAACACCGTCGTTTGAGATCGAAGTTGGTGAACATATCACGGTAACTGAAGTAGACTTGCATGAAAAAGAAACCTTAATAAATGCCGAAAAAGTAGAACCATCGCGAAAAAGTGAATTATTCTTCGAAACTAATTTACCTCTTCAAGTAGAAGAAGTATTATCAAAAGAATCTGAAACCCACATAGGGGAAGAACTTATTCCTTTACAAGAAAAATCAAGTATTACATTTGATTCGCAACGACATATCATAGTGACAAACACTGAAGTAAGAGAAAAGGAAAGTCAATTTATTCCTGAGAATGTTTATCCCACAACTTTAAAACAAAAAATGGATTCAAACTCAAATACCCACATTACAACAATGGAGACAATGACTATGGAAGAGCTTGAAGTACTGGATAATAAAACAGCTAAAGATGAAAAAGCTATTCCAAAACCAATCATATTGTCGGAAATTATAGGCAGTCAACCTGAAACTCTAGAAAGTTTAGGCCCACTACAAACTGACAAAGAACCTGCTCAAGAAAAAGTCCACCACGAGATAGAAATGCACAAAAGCTATACAACATCTGAAAACATACTACATGAATTTTCGGAACAAATGACGAGCCAGGATGTTGAACATAAAGTAGCTCACGAACATATATCGGAAATGAAGTCTGTTCAACAAACAGAAGTTATCCTTGATGAAAATTCGAAAACATTTGAAAATTTCAATATTGACAAGAAAGATAAAGCAGTTGAAAGTCACATTACCTTGCAAGAAATGTCGCATACTAAAATACAACTTATGGAGAATGTCATTGAATTACCAGACTCTTTAGAAGTTGAAAAGAACAAAGCAAATGTTAATCTAGAGACTCTCAAGAGTTATATTGTTACTGATGATGTGGTTCATGAATCGTCAAACGATATTATTGTAGCAGAAACAAATGCAACGAAACAAGTATCACAACATGTTATGGAGTTAAACCCGATTGAGCAAACAGAAATAATTATTGGAGAAAATTTCACAGATATGAGAGCTCTAAATCATGACGAGAAATCTATACATCCCACCCCAATAGAAATGCAACCCGTCAGTCAAAGTAACATTTTCATCCACGAGAAGGAAGTTGACACAACATTTGATAAGCTAAAACCAAAAGAAAACGCACTAGTCACTTTAAGCACTACTGAGGGAATAACTGTTCAAGAAATCATTCAAGACGAGTCACAGGATTTCTTCACTCCAACTTCAGGTAAACCAGCGCAGGCTGAGCAATCAATATCTCAATTATCACATTTGCAATGTTCTGAAAGTGTACCAGACAATCATACATATGAATTGAAAACACCCACAGTACAAACTGAAACTACAAAAATTACACAAACAAGCATCACACCATTAATAATTACAGACAGAGAAACCCTACAACATGAAACAGAACTTTTCATACAAGAACCTCAGATAAAGCAATTAAAGAGAGGTATAACTATCACAAATGAAATTGAGATAACCGAGAAATTTATAGATGAACAGACATTACCATACACAGAAAAACAACCCGAATACTTGACAGGCACTGTCAAGGTAACAGACGAAAGAGGAAAAACTGCAGTCTTCCATCCAGAAGTGCATTTCAAAGGTAAGAATTTAGAAGACTGCTTACTTAATAGTCAAACATTGTTCATCACTTTTTTAGATTCAAAAATAAATAAATTTCACAAAAAGGCAATGCATGATCTCATCCCAAAGCAGTGCTCAAATGTTTAAATATCAAACGCTCTTTGCAGTATACATTATTATTATCTTCAATGTAACGCGCATGTCAAAAACGTTGGTCTTTAAAAAACTCTATAACATATTTTATGATACCTTCGCTAAACATAAACACATTCATCGCTAAATTGAACGATTTATCGACTTTACAAACAAAATCTACTTTCAGAACAAACTGACGAAATTCAAATCTCACCAAAATCATCAGACGTAGAAGAAACTGAAGAAATAATTACAAAATTCATGCAAGCTCCTGGTAATGCAGAACCAATACAAGTTAAAACAAAGAGAACAATATTAAGGAAGAAAAAGAAACTACGAACAAATGAAGTTGATGAAGGAGATGTAGTGATAGAAGAAACTTTAGATGATGATGATATTAAAGATATGGAAAAAGAAACACAACACGCTGTTGATATTGAAGAATATGAAGGAGATGACTTGACATCTATGCAAGACACTGATAAAAGTACAATAGAAATGCCAGATGAGTACTTACTTATACCAAAATTAACAAATAAACTTGAAATTGAAGAAATGGTTGATGAATCTACAACTGAAAATAAAAAAATCATCAAATCAGCAAAGCGTGTCAACAAGACTAAAAAAGGTTTTAAACAAGAAATAACAGAAATCACAGAAATTCAGGAAAGTGATGCAGCTCCGATAACCTCAGTAACTGACGTTGGTGAAAAAGTTCAGCATATAGAAATTGTAGAACTACCAGAGGAAATCATAGTTGAAGAAACGCAAACACCTGAAGGTAAGCCCAAACACAAGAAAATCACTAAGCGTATCATCAAAAAGAAGGTAGGTCCTAAAATCGAAACCACTGAAATCACTACAGAACAAGACGATGACAAAACACCTATTGTTCACATTCAAACGTCTGAAGAATATACTGAAGACACACAAACGCTACTAACAGATTCACACAAGCCTGACCAGGCAAAAGTTATCGAAGAGGAACCAGCACAGGTATATGTTACAAAAGTGAAATCAGAAACCGGCGAAGTCAAAACTATCAAGACTACTAAGCGAGTCATCAAGAAAAAGAAGGGTCCAAAGGAAGAAGTCACGGAAATCACCACAGTTCAAAAGGATGACGAAGCTCCTGTCACAACTGTCAAAGTAACTGAGAAGAAAGCGCCTGAAGAAGTTGAGGACATCCAACCTGTGGAAATTGTAGAACTGCCAGAAGAGACCACTGTTGAAGAAACGCAAACGCCTGAAGGTAAGCCCAAACACAAAAAAATCACAAAGCGTATCATCAAAAAGAAGGTAGGTCCAAAAATAGAAACCACTGAAATCACTACAGAACAAGACGATGACAAAACACCTGTAGTTCACATTCACACGTCTGAAGAATATACTGAAGACACAAAAACACTATTGACAGATTTACACAAGCCTGACAAGGCAAAGGTTATCGAAGAGGAACCAGAACAGGTGCACGTTACACAAGTAAAATCAGAAACTGGCGAAGTCAAAACTATCAAGACTACTAAGCGGGTCATCAAGAAAAAGAAGGGTCAAAAGAAGGAAGTCACGGAAATCACCACAGTTCAAAAAGATGACGAAACTCCTATTACAACAGTCACTGTCACTGAAGATAAGGTGCCTGAAGAAGTTGAGGGCATCCAACCTATTGAAATTGTAGAACTACCAGAAGAAACCACTGTTGAAGAAACGCAAACGCCTGAAGGTAAGCCCAAACACAAAAAAATCACTAAGCGTATCATCAAAAAGAAGGTAGGTCCTAAAATCGAAACCACCGAAATCACTACAGAACAAGACGATGACAAAACACCTATTGTTCACATTCAAACGTCTGAAGAATATACTGAAGACACACAAACACTGTTAACAGATTTATACAAGCCCAAAAAGGCAAAGGTTATTGAAGAGGAACCTGAACAGGTTCACGTTACACAAGTGAAATCAGAAACCGGCGAAGTCAAAACTATCAAGACTACTAAGCGAGTAATTAAGAAAAAGAAGGGTCCAAAGGAAGAAGTCACGGAAATCACCACAGTTCAAAAGGATGACGAAGCTCCTGTCACAACTGTCAAAGTAACTGAGGAGAAAGCGCCTGAAGAAGTTGAGGACATCCAACCTGTGGAAATTGAAGAACTGCCTGAAGAGACCACTGTTGAAGAAACGCAAACGCCTGAAGGTAAGCCCAAACACAAGAAAATCACTAAGCGTATCATCAAAAAGAAGGTAGGTCCTAAAATCGAAACCATCGAAATCACTACAGAACAAGACGATGACAAAACACCTATTGTTCACATTCAAACGTCTGAAGAATATACTGAAGACACACAAACACTGTTAACAGATTTACAAAAGCCCGAAAAGGCAAAGGTTATTGAAGAGGAACCTGAACAGGTTCACGTTACACAAGTAAAATCAGAAACCGGCGAAGTCAAAACTATCAAGACTACTAAGCGAGTAATTAAGAAAAAGAAGGGTCCAAAGGAAGAAGTCACGGAAATCACCACAGTTCAAAAGGATGACGAAGCTCCTGTCACAACTGTCAAAGTAACTGAGGAGAAAGCGCCTGAAGAAGTTGAGGACATCCAACCTGTGGAAATTGTAGAACTGCCTGAAGAGACCACTGTTGAAGAAACGCAAACGCCTGAAGGTAAGCCCAAACACAAGAAAATCACTAAGCGTATCATCAAAAAGAAGGTAGGTCCTAAAATCGAAACCACTGAAATTACTACAGAACAAGACGATGACAAAACACCTGTAGTTCACATTCACACGTCTGAAGAATATACTGAAGACACTCAAACACTGTTAACAGATTTACAAAAGCCCGAAAAGGCAAAGGTTATTGAAGAGGAACCTGAACAGGTTCACGTTACACAAGTAAAATCAGAAACCGGGGAAGTCAAAACTATCAAGACTACTAAGCGAGTCATTAAGAAAAAGAAGGGTCCAAAGGAAGAAGTCACGGAAATCACCACAGTTCAAAAGGATGACGAAGCTCCTGTCACAACTGTCAAAGTAACTGAGGAGAAAGCGCCTGAAGAAGTTAAGGACATCCAACCTGTGGAAATTGTAGAACTGCCTGAAGAGACCACTGTTGAAGAAACGCAAACGCCTGAAGGTAAGCCCAAACACAAGAAAATCACTAAGCGTATCATCAGAAAGAAGGTAGGTCCTAAAATCGAAACCACTGAAATTACTACAGAACAAGACGATGACAAAACACCTGTAGTTCACATTCACACGTCTGAAGAATATACTGAAGACATACATACGCAATTGACAGATATACACAAACCCGAAAAGGCAAAGGTTATTGAAGAGGAACCAGAACAGGTACATGTTACACAAGTGAAATCAGAAACTGGCGAAGTCAAAACTATCAAGACTACTAAGCGGGTCATCAAGAAAAAGAAGGGTTCAAAAGAAGAAGTCACGGAAATCACCACAGTTCAAAAAGATGACGAAGCTCCTATCACAACAGTCACAGTCACTGAAGATAAGGTGCCTAAAGAAGTTGAGGACATCCAACCTGTGGATATTGTAGAACTGCCTGAAGAAACTACTATTGAAGAAACGCAAACGCCTGAAGGTAAGCCCAAACACAAGAAAATCACTAAGCGTATCATCAAAAAGAAGGTTGGTCCAAAAATAGAAACCACTGAAATCACTACAGAACAAGACGATGAAAAAACACCAATTACTCACATACACACAACTGAAGAATACACTGATGACACATTAACGCCATTGACAGATTTACACAAGCCCGACAAGGCAAAGGTTATTGAAGAAGAACCAGAACAGGTACATGTTACACAAGTCAAATCAGAAACTGGCGAAGTCAAAACTATCAAGACTACAAAGCGGGTCATCAAGAAAAAGAAGGGTCCAAAAGAAGAAGTCACGGAAATCACAACAGTTCAAAAAGATGACGAAGCTCCTATCACAACAGTCACAGTCACTGAAGATAAGGTGCCTAAAGAAGTTGAGGACATCCAACCTGTGGAAATTGTAGAACTGCCAGAAGAGACCACTGTTGAAGAAACGCAAACGCCTGAAGGTAAGCCAAAACACAAGAAAATCACTAAGCGTATCATCAAAAAGAAGGTAGGTCCTAAAATCGAAACCACTGAAATCACTACAGAACAAAACGATGACAAAACACCTGTAGTTCACATTCACACGTCTGAAGAATATACCGAAGACACACATACGCTATTGACAGATATACACAAACCCGACAAGGCAAAGGTTATTGAAGAGGAACCAGAACAGGTACATGTTACACAAGTGAAATCAGAAACTGGCGAAGTCGAAACTATCAAGACTACTACGCGAGTCATCAAGAAAAAGAAGGGTCCAAAGGAAGAAGTCACAGAAATCACTACAGTTCAAAAAGATGATGAAGCTCCTATCACAACAGTCACAGTCACAGAAGATAAGATGCCTGAAGAAGTTGAGGACATCCAACCTATGGATATTGTAGAACTGCCAGAAGAGACCACTGTTGAAGAAACGCAAACGCCTGAAGGTAAGCCCAAACACAAGAAAATCACTAAGCGTATCATCAAAAAGAAGGTAGGTCCTAAAATCGAAACTACCGAAATCACTACAGAACAAGACGATGACAAAACACCAATCACTCACATACACACAACTGAAGAATACACTGATGACACATTAACGCCATTGACAGATTTACACAAGCCCGACAAGGCAAAGGTTATTGAAGAGGAACCAGAACAGGTACATGTTACACAAGTCAAATCAGAAACTGGTGAAGTCAAAACTATCAAGACTACTAAGCGAGTCATCAAGAAAAAGAAGGGTCCAAAAGAAGAAGTCACGGAAATCACCACAGTTCAAAAAGATGACGAAGCTCCTATCACAACTGTTAAAGTAACTGAGGAGAAAGCGCCTGAAGAAGTTGAGGACATCCAACCTGTGGAAATTGTAGAACTGCCAGAAGAGACCACTGTTGAAGAAACGCAAACGCCTGAAGGTAAGCCCAAACACAAGAAAATCACTAAGCGTATCATCAAAAAGAAGGTAGGTCCTAAA
Organism: Hydriomena furcata; assembly: GCA_912999785.1. Taxonomy (NCBI): domain Eukaryota; kingdom Metazoa; phylum Arthropoda; class Insecta; order Lepidoptera; family Geometridae; genus Hydriomena; species Hydriomena furcata. Next base: position 2,630,630 of record OU538821.1, on the reverse strand, counting down.
ATCGAAACCACTGAAATCACTACAGAACAAGACGATGACAAAACACCTGTAGTTCACATTCACACGTCTGAAGAATATACCGAAGACACACATACGCTATTGACAGATATACACAAACCCGACAAGGCAAAGGTTATTGAAGAGGAACCAGAACAGGTACATGTTACACAAGTGAAATCAGAAACTGGCGAAGTCGAAACTATCAAGACTACTAAGCGAGTCATCAAGAAAAAGAAGGGTCCAAAGGAAGAAGTCACAGAAATCACTACAGTTCAAAAAGATGATGAAGCTCCTATCACAACAGTCACAGTCACAGAAGATAAGGTGCCTGAAGAAGTTGAGGACATCCAACCTATGGATATTGTAGAACTGCCAGAAGAGACCACTGTTGAAGAAACGCAAACGCCTGAAGGTAAGCCTAAACACAAGAAAATCACTAAGCGTATCATCAAAAAGAAGGTAGGTCCTAAAATCGAAACCACTGAAATCACTACAGAACAAGACGATGACAAAACACCAATCACTCACATACACACAACTGAAGAATACACTGATGACACATTAACGCCATTGACAGATTTACACAAGCCCGACAAGGCAAAGGTTATTGAAGAGGAACCAGAACAGGTACATGTCACACAAATGAAATCAGAAACTGGCGAAGTCAAAACTGTCAAGACTACAAAGCGGGTCATCAAGAAAAAGAAGGGTCCAAAAGAAGAAGTCACGGAAATCACCACAGTCCAAAAAGATGACGAAGCTCCTATCACAACTGTTAAAGTAACTGAGGAGAAAGCGCCTGAAGAAGTTGAGGACATCCAACCTGTGGAAATTGTAGAGCTACCAGAAGAAACTACTGTTGAAAAAACGCAAACACCTGAGGGTAAGCCCAAACACAAGAAAATCACTAAGCGTATCATCAAAAAGAAGGTAGGTCCTAAAATCGAAACCACTGAAATCACTACAGAACAAGACGATGACAAAACACCAATCACTCACATACACACAACTGAAGAATACACTGATGACACATTAACGCCATTGACAGATTTACACAAGCCCGACAAGGCAAAGGTTATTGAAGAAGAACCAGAACAGGTACATGTTACACAAGTGAAATCAGAAACTGGCGAAGTCAAAACTGTTAAGACTACAAAGCGGGTCATCAAGAAAAAGAAGGGTCCAAATGAAGAAGTCACGGAAATCACCACAGTCCAAAAAGATGACGAAACTCCTATTACAACTGTTAAAGTAACTGAGGAGAAAGCGCCTGAAGAAATTGAAGACATCCAACCTGTGGATATTGTAGAACTGCCAGAAGAGACCACTGTTGAAGAAACGCAAACGCCTGAAGGTAAGCCCAAACACAAGAAAATCACTAAGCGTATCATCAAAAAGAAGGTAGGTCCTAAGATCGAAACCACTGAAATCACTACAGAACAAGACGATGACAAAACACCTGTAGTTCACATTCACACGTCTGAAGAATATACCGAAGACACACATACGCTATTAACAGATATACACAAACCCGACAAGGCAAAGGTTATTGAAGAGGAACCAGAACAGGTACATGTTACACAAGTGAAATCAGAAACTGGTGAAGTCAAAACTATCAAGACTACTAAGCGGGTCATCAAGAAAAAGAAGGGTCCAAAGGAAGAAGTCACGGAAATCACAACAGTCCAAAAAGATGACGAATCTCCTATCACAACTGTTAAAGTAACTGAGGAGAAAGCGCCTGAAGAAGTTGAGGACATCCAACCTGTGGAAATTGTAGAGCTACCAGAAGAAACTACTGTTGAAAAAACGCAAACACCTGAGGGTAAGCCCAAACACAAGAAAATCACTAAGCGTATCATCAAAAAGAAGGTAGGTCCTAAAATCGAAACCACTGAAATCACTACAGAACAAGACGATGACAAAACACCAATCACTCACATACACACAACTGAAGAATACACTGATGACACATTAACGCCATTGACAGATTTACACAAGCCCGACAAGGCAAAGGTTATTGAAGAAGAACCAGAACAGGTACATGTTACACAAGTGAAATCAGAAACTGGCGAAGTCAAAACTGTTAAGACTACAAAGCGGGTCATCAAGAAAAAGAAGGGTCCAAATGAAGAAGTCACGGAAATCACCACAGTCCAAAAAGATGACGAAACTCCTATTACAACTGTTAAAGTAACTGAGGAGAAAGCGCCTGAAGAAATTGAAGACATCCAACCTGTGGATATTGTAGAACTGCCAGAAGAGACCACTGTTGAAGAAACGCAAACGCCTGAAGGTAAGCCCAAACACAAGAAAATCACTAAGCGTATCATCAAAAAGAAGGTAGGTCCTAAGATCGAAACCACTGAAATCACTACAGAACAAGACGATGACAAAACACCTGTAGTTCACATTCACACGTCTGAAGAATATACCGAAGACACACATACGCTATTAACAGATATACACAAACCCGACAAGGCAAAGGTTATTGAAGAGGAACCAGAACAGGTACATGTTACACAAGTGAAATCAGAAACTGGTGAAGTCAAAACTATCAAGACTACTAAGCGGGTCATCAAGAAAAAGAAGGGTCCAAAGGAAGAAGTCACGGAAATCACAACAGTCCAAAAAGATGACGAATCTCCTATCACAACTGTTAAAGTAACTGAGGAGAAAGCGCCTGAAGAAGTTGAGGACATCCAACCTGTGGAAATTGTAGAACTACCAGAAGAAACTACTGTTGAAAAAACGCAAACACCTGAGGGTAAGCCCAAACACAAGAAAATCACTAAGCGTATCATCAAAAAGAAGGTAGGTCCTAAAATCGAAACTACCGAAATCACTACAGAACAAGACGATGACAAAACACCTGTAGTTCACATTCACACGTCTGAAGAATATACCGAAGATACACATACGCTATTAACAGATTTACACAAACCCGACAAGGCAAAGGTTATTGAAGAGGAACCAGAACAGGTACATGTTACACAAGTAAAATCAGAAACTGGCGAAGTCAAAACTATCAAGACTACTAAGCGAGTCATCAAGAAAAAGAAGGGTCCAAAAGAAGAAGTCACGGAAATCACCACAGTCCAAAAAGATGACGAAGCTCCTATCACAACAGTCACAGTCACTGAAGATAATTCGCCTGAAGAAGTTGAGGACATCCAACCTGTGGATATTGTAGAACTGCCTGAAAAGACTACTATTGAAGAAACGCAAACGCCTGAAGGTAAGCCCAAACACAAGAAAATCACTAAGCGTATCATCAAAAAGAAGGTAGGTCCTAAGATAGAAACCACTGAAATCACTACAGAACAAGACGATGACAAAACACCAATCACTCACATACACACAACTGAAGAATACACTGATGACACATTAACGCCATTGACAGATTTACACAAGCCCGACAAGGCAAAGGTTATTGAAGAGGAACCAGAACAGGTACATGTTACACAAGTAAAATCAGAAACTGGCGAAGTCAAAACTATCAAGACTACAAAGCGGGTCATCAAGAAAAAGAAGGGTCCAAAGGAAGAAGTCACGGAAATCACCACAGTCCAAAAAGATGACGAAGCTCCTATTACAACTGTGAAAGTAACTGAGGAGAAAGCGCCTGAAGAAGTTGAAGACATCCAACCTGTGGATATTGTAGAACTGCCAGAAGAGACCACTGTTGAAGAAACGCAAACGCCTGAAGGTAAGCCCAAACACAAGAAAATCACTAAGCGTATCATCAAAAAGAAGGTAGGTCCTAAAATCGAAACTACCGAAATAACTACAGAACAAGACGATGACAAAACACCAATCACTCACATACACACAACTGAAGAATACACTGATGACACATTAACGCCATTGACAGAATTACACATGCCCGACAAGGCAAAGGTTATTGAAGAGGAACCAGAACAGGTACATGTTACACAAGTGAAATCAGAAACTGGCGAAGTCAAAACTGTTAAGACTACAAAGCGGGTCATCAAGAAAAAGAAGGGTCCAAAGGAAGAAGTCACGGAAATCACCACAGTCCAAAAAGATGACGAAGCTCCTATTACAACTGTTAAAGTAACTGAGGAGAAAGCGCCTGAAGAAGTTGAGGACATCCAACCAGTGGATATTGTAGAACTGCCTGAAGAAACTACTATTGAAGAAACGCAAACGCCTGAAGGTAAGCCCAAACACAAGAAAATCACTAAGCGTATCATCAAAAAGAAGGTAGGTCCTAAGATAGAAACCACTGAAATCACTACAGAACAAGACGATGACAAAACACCAATCACTCACATACACACAACTGAAGAATACACTGATGACACATTAACGCCATTGACAGATTTACACAAGCCCGACAAGGCAAAGGTTATTGAAGAGGAACCAGAACAGGTACATGTTACACAAGTAAAATCAGAAACTGGCGAAGTCAAAACTATCAAGACTACAAAGCGGGTCATCAAGAAAAAGAAGGGTCCAAAGGAAGAAGTCACGGAAATCACCACAGTCCAAAAAGATGACGAAGCTCCTATTACAACTGTTAAAGTAACTGAGGAGAAAGCGCCTGAAGAAGTTGAAGACATCCAACCTGTGGATATTGTAGAACTGCCAGAAGAGACCACTGTTGAAGAAACGCAAACGCCTGAAGGTAAGCCCAAACACAAGAAAATCACTAAGCGTATCATCAAAAAGAAGGTAGGTCCTAAGATCGAAACCACTGAAATCACTACAGAAGAAGACGATGACAAAACACCAATCACTCACATACACACAACTGAGGAATACACTGACGACACAGTCACACCACTCACAGTTTTACACAAGCCCGACAAAGCAAAGGTTATTGAAGAGGAACCAGAAGAGGTTCACGTTACACAAGTAAAATCAGAAACTGGCGAAGTCAAAACTATCAAGACTACAAAGCGGGTCATCAAGAAAAAGAAGGGTCCAAAGGAAGAAGTCACGGAAATCACTACAGTTCAAAAGGATGACGAAGCTCCTATTACAACTATCACAGTCACTGAAGACAAGATGCTCGACGAAGTTGAGGACATTCAACCAGTGGATATTGTAGAACTGCCAGAAGAGACCACTGTTGAAGAAACGCAAACGCCTGAAGGTAAGCCCAAACACAAGAAAATCACTAAGCGTATCATCAAAAAGAAGGTAGGTCAAAGAATAGAAACTACTGAAATCACTACAGAACAAGACGATGACAAAACACCAATCACTCACATACACACAACTGAAGAGTACACTGATGACACATTAACGCCATTAACAGATTTACACAAACCTGACAAGGCAAAGGTTATTGAAGAGGAACCAGAACAGGTTCACGTTACACAAGTGAAATCAGAAACTGGTGAAGTCAAAACTATCAAGACTACTAAACGTGTCATCAAGAAAAAGAAGGGTCCAAAGGAAGAAGTCACGGAAATCACCACAGTCCAAAAAGATGACGAAGCTCCTATCACAACTGTTAAAGTAACTGAGGAGAAGGCGCCTGAAGAAGTTGAGGACATCCAACCTGTGGAAATTGTAGAACTGCCAGAAGAGACCACTGTTGAAGAAACGCAAACGCCTGAAGGTAAGCCCAAACACAAGAAAATCACTAAGCGTATCATCAAAAAGAAGGTAGGTCCTAAAATCGAAACTACCGAAATCACTACAGAACAAGACGATGACAAAACACCAATCACTCACATACACACAACTGAGGAATACACTGACGACACAGTCACACCACTCACAGTTTTACACAAGTCCGACAAAGCAAAGGTTATTGAAGAGGAACCAGAACAGGTTCACGTTACACAAGTGAAATCAGAAACTGGCGAAGTCAAAACTGTCAAGACTACAAAGCGGGTCATCAAGAAAAAGAAGGGTCCAAAGGAAGAAGTCACGGAAATCACCACAGTCCAAAAAGATGACGAAGCTCCTATTACAACTGTTAAAGTAACTGAGGAGAAAGCGCCTGAAGAAGTTGAGGACATCCAACCTGTGGAAATTGTAGAACTGCCTGAAGAGACCACTGTTGAAGAAACGCAAACGCCTGAAGGTAAGCCCAAACACAAGAAAATCACTAAGCGTATCATCAAACAGAAGGTAGGTCCTAAAATCGAAACCACTGAAATTACTACAGAACAAGACGATGACAAAACACCAATCACTCACATACACACAACTGAGGAATACACTGACGACACAGTCACACCACTCACAGTTTTACACAAGCCCGACAAAGCAAAGGTTATTGAAGAGGAACCAGAACAGGTTCACGTTACACAAGTAAAATCAGAAACTGGCGAAGTCAAAACTATCAAGACTACAAAGCGGGTCATCAAAAAAAAGAAGGGTCCAAAGGAAGAAGTCACGGAAATCACTACAGTTCAAAAGGATGACGAAGCTCCTATTACAACTATCACAGTCACTGAAGACAAGATGCTCGACGAAGTTGAGGACATTCAACCAGTGGATATTGTAGAACTGCCTGAAGAGACTACTGTTGAAGAAACGCAAACGCCTGAAGGTAAGCCCAAACACAAGAAAATCACTAAGCGTATCATCAAAAAGAAGGTAGGTCCTAAAATCGAAACTACCGAAATCACTACAGAACAAGACGATGACAAAACACCAATCACTCACATACACACAACCGAGGAATACACTGACGACACAGTCACACCACTCACAGTTTTACACAAGTCCGACAAAGCAAAGGTTATTGAAGAGGAACCAGAACAGGTTCACGTTACACAAGTGAAATCAGAAACTGGCGAAGTCAAAACTGTCAAGACTACAAAGCGGGTCATCAAGAAAAAGAAGGGTCCAAAGGAAGAAGTCACGGAAATCACCACAGTCCAAAAAGATGACGAAGCTCCTATCACAACTGTTAAAGTAACTGAGGAGAAAGCGCCTGAAGAAGTTGAGGACATCCAACCTGTGGAAATTGTAGAACTGCCAGAAGAGACCACTGTTGAAGAAACGCAAACGCCTGAAGGTAAGCCCAAACACAAGAAAATCACTAAGCGTATCATCAAAAAGAAGGTAGGTCCTAAAATCGAAACTACCGAAATCACTACAGAACAAGACGATGATAAAACACCAATCTCTCACATACACACAACTGAAGAGTACACTGATGACACATTAACGTCATTAACAGATTTACACAAACCCGACAAGGCAAAGGTTATTAAAGAAGAACCAGAACAGGTACATGTTACACAAGTCAAATCAGAAACTGGTGAAGTCAAAACTATCAAGACTACTAAGCGAGTTATCAAGAAAAAGAAGGGTCCAAAGGAAGAAGTCACGGAAATCACCACAGTCCAAAAAGATGACGAAGCTCCTATCACAACTGTTAAAGTAACTGAGGAGAAAGCGCCTGAAGAAGTTGAAGACATCCAACCTGTGGATATTGTAGAACTGCCAGAAGAGACCACTGTTGAAGAAACGCAAACGCCTGAAGGTAAGCCCAAACACAAGAAAATCACTAAGCGTATCATCAAAAAGAAGGTAGGTCCTAAAATCGAAACCACTGAAATTACTACAGAACAAGACGATGACAAAACACCAATCACTCACATACACACAACTGAGGAATACACTGACGACACAGTCACACCACTCACAGTTTTACACAAGCCCGACAAAGCAAAGGTTATTGAAGAGGAACCAGAACAGGTTCACGTTACACAAGTAAAATCAGAAACTGGCGAAGTCAAAACTATCAAGACTACAAAGCGGGTCATCAAAAAAAAGAAGGGTCCAAAGGAAGAAGTCACGGAAATCACTACAGTTCAAAAGGATGACGAAGCTCCTATTACAACTATCACAGTCACTGAAGACAAGATGCTCGACGAAGTTGAGGACATTCAACCAGTGGATATTGTAGAACTGCCTGAAGAGACTACTGTTGAAGAAACGCAAACGCCTGAAGGTAAGCCCAAACACAAGAAAATCACTAAGCGTATCATCAAAAAGAAGGTAGGTCCTAAAATCGAAACCACTGAAATCACTACAGAACAAGACGATGACAAAACACCAATCACTCACATACACACAACTGAAGAATACACTGATGACACATTAACGCCATTGACAGATTTACACAAGCCCGACAAGGCAAAGGTTATTGAAGAGGAACCAGAACAGGTACATGTTACACAAGTAAAATCAGAAACTGGCGAAGTCAAAATTATCAAGACTACAAAGCGGGTCATCAAGAAAAAGAAGGGTCCAAAGGAAGAAGTCACGGAAATCACCACAGTCCAAAAAGATGACGAAGCTCCTATCACAACTGTTATAGTAACTGAGGAGAAAGCGCCTGAAGAAGTTGAAGACATCCAACCTGTGGATATTGTAGAACTGCCAGAAGAAACCACTGTTGAAGAAACGCAAACGCCTGAAGGTAAGCCCAAACACAAGAAAATCACTAAGCGTATCATCAAAAAGAAGGTAGGTCCTAAAATCGAAACCACTGAAATTACTACAGAACAAGACGATGACAAAACACCAATCACTCACATACACACAACTGAGGAATACACTGACGACACAGTCACACCACTCACAGTTTTACACAAGCCCGACAAAGCAAAGGTTATTGAAGAGGAACCAGAACAGGTTCACGTTACACAAGTAAAATCAGAAACTGGCGAAGTCAAAACTATCAAGACTACAAAGCGGGTCATCAAAAAAAAGAAGGGTCCAAAGGAAGAAGTCACGGAAATCACTACAGTTCAAAAGGATGACGAAGCTCCTATCACAACTATCACAGTCACTGAAGACAAGATGCTCGACGAAGTTGAGGACATTCAACCAGTGGATATTGTAGAACTGCCTGAAGAGACTACTGTTGAAGAAACGCAAACGCCTGAAGGTAAGCCCAAACACAAGAAAATCACTAAGCGTATCATCAAAAAGAAGGTAGGTCCTAAAATCGAAACCACTGAAATCACTACAGAACAAGACGATGACAAAACACCAATCACTCACATACACACAACTGAGGAATACACTGACGACACAGTCACACCACTCACAGTTTTACACAAGCCCGACAAAGCAAAGGTTATTGAAGAGGAACCAGAACAGGTACACGTTACACAAGTGAAATCAGAAACTGGCGAAGTCAAAACTGTCAAGACTACAAAGCGGGTCATCAAGAAAAAGAAGGGTCCAAAGGAAGAAGTCACGGAAATCACCACAGTCCAAAAAGATGACGAAGCTCCTATTACAACTGTTAAAGTAACTGAGGAGAAAGCGCCTGAAGAAGTTGAGGACATCCAACCTGTGGAAATTGTAGAACTGCCAGAAGAGACCACTGTTGAAGAAACGCAAACGCCTGAAGGTAAGCCCAAACACAAGAAAATCACTAAGCGTATCATCAAAAAGAAGGTAGGTCCTAAAATCGAAACTACCGAAATCACTACAGAACAAGACGATGACAAAACACCAATCACTCACATACACACAACTGAGGAATACACTGACGACACAGTCACACCACTCACAGTTTTACACAAGTCCGACAAAGCAAAGGTTATTGAAGAGGAACCAGAACAGGTTCACGTTACACAAGTGAAATCAGAAACTGGCGAAGTCAAAACTGTCAAGACTACAAAGCGGGTCATCAAGAAAAAGAAGGGTCCAAAGGAAGAAGTCACGGAAATCACCACAGTCCAAAAAGATGACGAAGCTCCTATTACAACTGTTAAAGTAACTGAGGAGAAAGCGCCTGAAGAATTTGAGGACATCCAACCTGTGGAAATTGTAGAACTGCCAGAAGAGACCACTGTTGAAGAAACGCAAACGCCTGAAGGTAAGCCCAAACACAAGAAAATCACTAAGCGTATCATCAAAAAGAAGGTAGGTCCTAAAATCGAAACTACCGAAATCACTACAGAACAAGACGATGACAAAACACCAATCACTCACATACACACAACTGAGGAATACACTGACGACACAGTCACATCACTCACAGTTTTACACAAGTCCGACAAAGCAAAGGTTATTGAAGAGGAACCAGAAGAGGTTCACGTTACACAAGTAAAATCAGAAACTGGCGAAGTCAAAACTATCAAGACTACAAAGCGGGTCATCAAGAAAAAGAAGGGTCCAAAGGAAGAAGTCACGGAAATCACTACAGTTCAAAAAGATGACGAAGCTCCTATCACAACAGTCACAGTCACTGAAGATAAGGTGCCTAAAGAAGTTGAGGACATCAAACCTGTGGATATTGTAGAACTGCCTGAAGAGACTACTGTTGAAGAAACGCAAACGCCTGAAGGTAAGCCCAAATACAAGAAAATCACTAAGCGTATCATCAAAAAGAAGGTAGGTCCTAAAATCGAAACCACTGAAATCACTACAGAACAAGACGATGACAAAACACCAATCACTCACATACACACATCTGAGGAATACACTGACGACACAGTCACACCACTCACAGTTTTACACAAGCCCGATAAAGCAAAGGTTATTGAAGAGGAATCAGAACAGGTACATGTTACACAAGTAAAATCAGAAACTGGCGAAGTCAAAACTATCAAGACTACAAAGCGGGTCATCAAGAAAAAGAAAGGTCCAAAGGAAGAAGTCACGGAAATCACTACAGTTCAAAAAGATGACGAAGCTCCTATCACAACAGTCACAGTCACAGAAGATAAGGTGCCTGAAGAAGTTGAGGACATCCAACCTGTGGATATTGTAGAACTGCCAGAAGAGACCACTGTTGAAGAAACGCAAACGCCTGAAGGTAAGCCCAAACACAAGAAAATCACTAAGCGTATCATCAAAAAGAAGGTAGGTCCTAAAATCGAAACCACTGAAATCACTACAGAACAAGACGATGACAAAACACCAATCACTCACATACACACAACTGAAGAATACACTGATGACACATTAACGCCATTGACAGATTTACACAAGCCCGACAAGGCAAAGGTTATTGAAGAGGAACCAGAACAGGTACATGTTACACAAGTAAAATCAGACACTGGCGAAGTCAAAACTATCAAGACTACAAAGCGGGTCATCAAGAAAAAGAAGGGTCCAAAAGAAGAAGTCACGGAAATCACTACAGTTCAAAAAGATGACGAAGCTCCTATTACAACTGTTAAAGTAACTGAGGAGAAAGCGCCTGAAGAAGTTGAAGACATCCAACCTGTGGATATTGTAGAACTGCCAGAAGAGACCACTGTTGAAGAAACGCAAACGCCTGAAGGTAAGCCCAAACACATAAAAATCACTAAGCGTATCATCAAAAAGAAGGTAGGTCCTAAAATCGAAACCACTGAAATTACTACAGAACAACACGATAACAAAACACCAATCACACACATACACACATTTGAGGAATACACTGACGACACAGTCACACCACTCACAGTTTTACACAAGCCCGACAAAGCAAAGGTTATTGAAGAGGAACCAGAACAGGTTCACGTTACACAAGTAAAATCAGAAACTGGCGAAGTCAAAACTATCCAGACTACAAAGCGGGTCATCAAGAAAAAGAAGGGTCCAAAGAAAGAAGTCACGGAAATCACCACAGTCCAAAAAGATGACGAAGCTCCTATCACAACTGTTAAAGTAACTAAGGAGAAAGCGCCTGAAGAAGTTGAAGACATCCAACCTGTGGATATTGTAGAACTGCCAGAAGAGACCACTGTTGAAGAAACGCAAACGCCTGAAGGTAAGCCCAAACACATAAAAATCACTAAGCGTATCATCAAAAAGAAGGTAGGTCCTAAAATCGAAACCACTGAAATCACTACAGAACAAGACGATGACAAAACACCAATCACTCACATACACACAACTGAAGAATACACTGATGAAACATTAACGCCATTGACAGATTTACACAAGCCCGACAAGGCAAAGGTTATTGAAGAGGAACCAGAACAGGTACATGTTACACAAGTAAAATCAGAAACTGGCGAAGTCAAAACTATCAAGACTACAAAGCGGGTCATCAAGAAAAAGAAGGGTCCAAAGGAAGAAGTCACGGAAATCACCACAGTCCAAAAAGATGACGAAGCTCCTATCACAACTGTTAAAGTAACTGAGGAGAAAGCGCCTGAAGAAGTTGAGGACATCCAACCTGTGGATATTGTAGAACTGCCTGAAGAGACCACTGTTGAAGAAACGCAAACACCTGAAGGTAAGCCCAAACACAAAACAATCACTAAGCGTATTATCAAAAAGAAGGTAGGTCCTAAAATCGAAACCACTGAAATCACTACAGAACAAGACGATGACAAAACACCAATCACTCACATACACACAACTGAAGAGTACACTGATGACACATTAACGCCATTAACAGATTTACACAAACCCGACAAGGCAAAGGTTATTGAAGAGGAACCAGAACAGGTTCACGTTACACAAGTAAAATCCGAAACTGGTGAAGTTAAAACTATTAAGACTACTAAGCGGGTCATCAAGAAAAAGAAGGGTCCAAAGGAAGAAGTCACGGAAATCACTACAGTTCAAAAGGATGACGAAGCTCCTATCACAACTGTTAAAGTAACTGAGGAGCAAGCGCCTGAAGAAGTTGAAGACATCCAACCTGTGGATATTGTAGAACTGCCAGAAGAGACCACTGTTGAAGAAACGCAAACGCCTGAAGGTAAGCCCAAACACAAGAAAATCACTAAGCGTATCATCAAAAAGAAGGTAGGTCCTAAAATCGAAACTACCGAAATCACTACAGAACAAGACGATGACAAAACACCAATCACTCACATACACACAACTGAGGAATACACTGACGACACAGTCACACCACTCACAGTTTTACACAAGCCCGACAAAGCAAAGGTTATTGAAGAGGAACCAGAACAGGTACATGTTACACAAGTAAAATCAGACACTGGCGAAGTCAAAACTATCAAGACTACAAAGCGGGTCATCAAGAAAAAGAAGGGTCCAAAGGAAGAAGTCACGGAAATCACCACAGTCCAAAAAGATGACATAGCTCCTATTACAACTGTTAAAGTAACTGAGGAGAAAGCGCCTGAAGAAATTGAAGACATCCAACCTGTGGATATTGTAGAACTGCCAGAAGAGACCACTGTTGAAGAAACGCAAACGCCTGAAGGTAAGCCCAAACACATGAAAATCACTAAGCGTATCATCAAAAAGAAGGTAGGTCCTAAAATCGAAACCACTGAAATTACTACAGAACAACACGATAACAAAACACCAATCACACACATACACACATTTGAGGAATACACTGACGACACAGTCACACCACTCACAGTTTTACACAAGCCCGACAAAGCAAAGGTTATTGAAGAGGAACCAGAACAGGTTCACGTTACACAAGTAAAATCAGAAACTGGCGAAGTCAAAACTATCAAGACTACAAAGCGGGTCATCAAGAAAAAGAAGGGTCCAAAGGAAGAAGTCACGGAAATCACCACAGTCCAAAAAGATGACGAAGCTCCTATCACAACTGTTAAAGTAACTGAGGTGAAAGCGCCTGAAGAAGTTGAGGACATCCAACCTGTGGATATTGTAGAACTGCCTGAAGAGACCACTGTTGAAGAAATGCAAACACCTGAAGGTAAGCCCAAACACAAAACAATCACTAAGCGTATTATCAAAAAGAAGGTAGGTCCTAAAATCGAAACCACTGAAATCACTACAGAACAAGACGATGACAAAACACCAATCACTCACATACACACAACTGAAGAGTACACTGATGACACATTAACGCCATTAACAGATTTACACAAACCCGACAAGGCAAAGGTTATTGAAGAGGAACCAGAACAGGTTCACGTTACACAAGTAAAATCCGAAACTGGTGAAGTTAAAACTATTAAGACTACTAAGCGGGTCATCAAGAAAAAGAAGGGTCCAAAGGAAGAAGTCACGGAAATCACTACAGTTCAAAAGGATGACGAAGCTCCTATCACAACTGTTAAAGTAACTGAGGAGAAAGCGCCTGAAGAAGTTGAAGACATCCAACCTGTGGATATTGTAGAACTGCCAGAAGAGACCACTGTTGAAGAAACGCAAACGCCTGAAGGTAAGCCCAAACACAAGAAAATCACTAAGCGTATCATCAAAAAGAAGGTAGGTCCTAAAATCGAAACCACTGAAATCACTACAGAACAAGACGATGACAAAACACCAATCACTCACATACACACAACTGAAGAATACACTGATGACACATTAACGCCATTGACAGATTTACACAAGCCCGACAAGGCAAAGGTTATTGAAGAGGAACCAGAACAGGTACATGTTACACAAGTAAAATCAGAAACTGGCGAAGTCAAAACTATCAAGACTACAAAGCGGGTCATCAAGAAAAAGAAGGGTCCAAAGGAAGAAGTCACGGAAATCACCACAGTCCAAAAAGATGACGAAGCTCCTATCACAACTGTTAAAGTAACTGAGGAGAAAGCGCCTGAAGAAGTTGAGGACATCCAACCTGTGGATATTGTAGAACTGCCTGAAGAGACCACTGTTGAAGAAACGCAAACACCTGAAGGTAAGCCCAAACACAAAACAATCACTAAGCGTATTATCAAAAAGAAGGTAGGTCCTAAAATCGAAACCACTGAAATCACTACAGAACAAGACGATGACAAAACACCAATCACTCACATACACACAACTGAAGAGTACACTGATGACACATTAACGCCATTAACAGATTTACACAAACCCGACAAGGCAAAGGTTATTGAAGAGGAACCAGAACAGGTTCACGTTACACAAGTAAAATCCGAAACTGGTGAAGTTAAAACTATTAAGACTACTAAGCGGGTCATCAAGAAAAAGAAGGGTCCAAAGGAAGAAGTCACGGAAATCACTACAGTTCAAAAGGATGACGAAGCTCCTATCACAACTGTTAAAGTAACTGAGGAGAAAGCGCCTGAAGAAGTTGAAGACATCCAACCTGTGGATATTGTAGAACTGCCAAAAGAGACCACTGTTGAAAAAACGCAAACGCCTGAAGGTAAGCCCAAACACAAGAAAATCACTAAGCGTATCATCAAAAAGAAGGTAGGTCCTAAAATCGAAACTACCGAAATCACTACAGAACAAGACGATGACAAAACACCAATCACTCACATACACACAACTGAGGAATACACCGACGACACAGTCACACCACTCACAGTTTTACACAAGCCCGACAAAGCAAAGGTTATTGAAGAGGAACCAGAACAGGTACATGTTACACAAGTAAAATCAGACACTGGCGAAGTCAAAACTATCAAGACTACAAAGCGGGTCATCAAGAAAAAGAAGGGTCCAAAGGAAGAAGTCACGGAAATCACCACAGTCCAAAAAGATGACGAAGCTCCTATTACAACTGTTAAAGTAACTGAGGAGAAAGCGCCTGAAGAAATTGAAGACATCCAACCTGTGGATATTGTAGAACTGCCAGAAGAGACCACTGTTGAAGAAACGCAAACGCCTGAAGGTAAGCCCAAACACATGAAAATCACTAAGCGTATCATCAAAAAGAAGGTAGGTCCTAAAATCGAAACCACTGAAATTACTACAGAACAACATGATAACAAAACACCAATCACACACATACACACATTTGAGGAATACACTGACGACACAGTCACACCACTCACAGTTTTACACAAGCCCGACAAAGCAAAGGTTATTGAAGAGGAACCAGAACAGGTTCACGTTACACAAGTAAAATCAGAAACTGGCGAAGTCAAAACTATCAAGACTACAAAGCGGGTCATCAAGAAAAAGAAGGGTCCAAAGGAAGAAGTCACGGAAATCACCACAGTCCAAAAAGATGACGAAGCTCCTATCACGACTGTTAAAGTAACTGAGGAGAAAGCGCCTGAAGAAGTTGAGGACATCCAACCTGTAGATATTGTAGAACTGCCTGAAGAGACCACTGTTGAAGAAACGCAAACGCCTGAAGGTAAGCCCAAACACAAGAAAATCACTAAGCGTATCATCAAAAAGAAGGTAGGTCCTAAAATCGAAACTACCGAAATCACTACAGAACAAGACGATGATAAAACACCAATCTCTCACATACACACAACTGAAGAGTACACTGATGACACATTAACGTCATTAACAGATTTACACAAACCCGACAAGGCAAAGGTTATTAAAGAAGAACCAGAACAGGTACATGTTACACAAGTCAAATCAGAAACTGGTGAAGTCAAAACTATCAAGACTACTAAGCGAGTTATCAAGAAAAAGAAGGGTCCAAAGGAAGAAGTCACGGAAATCACCACAGTCCAAAAAGATGACGAAGCTCCTATCACAACTGTTAAAGTAACTGAGGAGAAAGCGCCTGAAGAAGTTGAGGACATCCAACCTGTGGATATTGTAGAACTGCCTGAAGAGACCACTGGTGAAGAAACGCAAACGCCTGAAGGTAAGCCTAAACACAAAACAATCACAAAGCGTATCATCAAAAAGAAGGTAGGTCCTAAAATCGAAACTACCGAAATCACTACAGAACAAGACGATGACAAAACACCAATCACACACATACACACATTTGAGGAATACACTGACGACACAGTCACACCACTCACAGTTTTACACAAGCCTGACAAGGCAAAGGTTATTGAAGAGGAACCTGAACAGGTTCACGTTACACAAGTGAAATCAGAAACTGGTGAAGTCAAAACTATCAAGACTACTAAGCGAGTCATCAAGAAAAAGAAGGGTCCAAAGGAAGAAGTCACGGAAATCACCACAGTCCAAAAAGATGACGAAGCTCCTATCACAACTGTTAAAGTAACTGAGGAGAAAGCGCCTGAAGAAGTTGAGGACATCCAACCTGTGGATATTGTAGAACTGCCAGAAGAGACCACTGTTGAAGAAACGCAAACGCCTGAAGGTAAGCCCAAACACATGAAAATCACTAAGCGTATCATCAAAAAGAAGGTAGGTCCTAAAATCGAAACCACTGAAATTACTACAGAACAACACGATAACAAAACACCAATCACACACATACACACATTTGAGGAATACACTGACGACACAGTCACACCACTCACAGTTTTACACAAGCCTGACAAGGCAAAGGTTATTGAAGAGGAACCTGAACAGGTTCACGTTACACAAGTGAAATCAGAAACTGGTGAAGTTAAAACTATCAAGACTACTAAGCGAGTCATCAAGAAAAAGAAGGGCCCAAAGGAAGAAGTCACGGAAATCACCACAGTTCAAAAGGATGACGAAGCTCCTATCACAACTGTTAAAGTAACTGAGGAGAAAGCGCCTGAAGAAGTTGAAGACATCCAACCTGTGGATATTGTAGAACTGCCTGAAGAGACCACTTTTGAAGAAACGCAAACACCTGAAGGTAAGCTAAAACACAAAACAATCACTAAGCGTATCATCAAAAAAAAGGTAGGTCCAAAAATAGAAACCACTGAAATCACTACAGAACAACACAATAACAAAACACCAATCACACACATACACACATTTGAGGAATACACTGACGACACAGTCACACCACTCACAGTTTTACACAAGCCTGACAAGGCAAAGGTTATTGAAGAGGAACCTGAACAGGTTCACGTTACACAAGTGAAATCAGAAACTGGTGAAGTTAAAACTATCAAGACTACTAAGCGAGTCATCAAGAAAAAGAAGGGTCCAAAGGAAGAAGTCACGGAAATCACCACAGTCCAAAAAGATGACGAAGCTCCTATCACAACTGTTAAAGTAACTGAGGAGAAAGCGCCTGAAGAAGTTGAGGACATCCAACCTGTGGATATTGTAGAACTGCCAGAAGAGACCACTGTTGAAGAAACGCAAACGCCTGAAGGTAAGCCCAAACACATGAAAATCACTAAGCGTATCATCAAAAAGAAGGTAGGTCCTAAAATCGAAACCACTGAAATTACTACAGAACAACACGATAACAAAACACCAATCACACACATACACACATTTGAGGAATACACTGACGACACAGTCACACCACTCACAGTTTTACACAAGCCCGACAAAGCAAAGGTTATTGAAGAGGAACCAGAACAGGTTCACGTTACACAAGTAAAATCAGAAACTGGCGAAGTCAAAACTATCAAGACTACAAAGCGGGTCATCAAGAAAAAGAAGGGTCCAAAGGAAGAAGTCACGGAAATCACCACAGTCCAAAAAGATGACGAAGCTCCTATCACAACTGTTAAAGTAACTGAGGTGAAAGCGCCTGAAGAAGTTGAGGACATCCAACCTGTGGATATTGTAGAACTGCCTGAAGAGACCACTGTTGAAGAAACGCAAACACCTGAAGGTAAGCCCAAACACAAAACAATCACTAAGCGTATTATCAAAAAGAAGGTAGGTCCTAAAATCGAAACCACTGAAATCACTACAGAACAAGACGATGACAAAACACCAATCACTCACATACACACAACTGAAGAGTACACTGATGACACATTAACGCCATTAACAGATTTACACAAACCCGACAAGGCAAAGGTTATTGAAGAGGAACCAGAACAGGTTCACGTTACACAAGTAAAATTCGAAACTGGTGAAGTTAAAACTATTAAGACTACTAAGCGGGTCATCAAGAAAAAGAAGGGTCCAAAGGAAGAAGTCACGGAAATCACCACAGTTCAAAAGGATGACGAAGCTCCTGTCACAACTGTCAAAGTTACTGAGGAGAAAGCGCCTAAAGAAGTTGAGGACATCCAACCAGTGGATATTGTAGAACTGCCAGAAGAGACCACTGTTGAAAAAACGCAAACACCTGAAGGTAAGCCCAAGCACAAAACCATCACAAAGCGTATCATCAAAAAGAAGGTAGGTCCAAAAATAGAAACCACTGAAATCACTACAGAACAACACGATAACAAAACACCAATCACACACATACACACATTTGAGGAATACACTGACGACACAATCACACCACTTACAATTTTACACAAGCCTGACAAGGCAAAGGTTATTGAAGAGGAACCTGAACAGGTTCACGTTACACAAGTGAAATCAGAAACTGGTGAAGTTAAAACTATCAAGACTACTAAGCGAGTCATCAAGAAAAAGAAGGGTCCAAAGGAAGAAGTCACGGAAATCACCACAGTTCAAAAGGATGACGAAGCTCCTATCACAACTGTTAAAGTAACTGAGGAGAAAGCGCCTGAAGAAGTTGAAGACATCCAACCTGTGGATATTGTAGAACTGCCTGAAGAGACCACTTTTGAAGAAACGCAAACACCTGAAGGTAAGCTAAAACACAAAACAATCACTAAGCGTATCATCAAAAAGAAGGTAGGTCCAAAAATAGAAACCACTGAAATCACTACAGAACAACACAATAACAAAACACCAATCACACACATACACACATTTGAGGAATACACTGACGACACAGTCACACCACTCACAGTTTTACACAAGCCTGACAAGGCAAAGGTTATTGAAGAGGAACCTGAACAGGTTCACGTTACACAAGTGAAATCAGAAACTGGTGAAGTTAAAACTATCAAGACTACTAAGCAAGTCATCAATAAAAAGAAGGGTCCAAAGGAAGAAGTCACGGAAATCACTATAGTTCAAAAGGATGACGAAGCTCCTATTACAACAGTCAAAGTTACTGAGGAGAAAGCGCCTGAAGAAGTTGAAGACATCCAACCAGTGGATATTGTAGAACTGCCAGAAGAGACCACTGTTGAAGAAACGCAAACGCCTGAAGGTAAGCCCAAACACAAAACAATCACAAAGCGTATCATCAAAAAGAAGGTAGGTCCAAAAATAGAAACCACTGAAATCACTACAGAACAACACGATAACAAAACACCAATCACACACATACACACATTTGAGGAATACACTGACGACACAGTCACACCACTCACAGTTTTACACAAGCCTGACAAGGCAAAGGTTATTGAAGAGGAACCTGAACAGGTTCACGTTACACAAGTGAAATCAGAAACTGGTGAAATTAAAACTATCAAGACTACTAAGCGAGTCATCAAGAAAAAGAAAGGTCCAAAGGAAGAAGTCACGGAAATCACTACAGTCCAAAAAGATGACGAAGCTCCTATCACAACTATCTCAGTCACTGAAGACAAGATGCTCGACGAAGTTGAGGACATCCAACCAGTGGATATTGTAGAACTGCCTGAAGAGACCACTGTTCAAGAAACGCAAACACCTGAAGGTAAGCCTAAACACAAAACAATCACAAAGCGTATCATCAAAAAGAAGGTAGGTCCAAAAATAGAAACCACTGAAATCACTACAGAACAACACGATAACAAAACACCAATCACACACATACAAATATTTGAGGAATACACTGACGACACAGTCACACCACTCACAGTTTTACACAAGCCTGACAAGGCTAAGGTTATTGAAGAAGAACCAGAACAAGTGCAAATTTCACAAGTGCGTTCACAGACCGGTGATGTTAAAACTATTCATACTATTAAGCGTGTTATCAAGAAAAGGAAGGGTCCGAAGGAAGAAAAGACAGAAATTACTACAGTTCAACAGGATGATGAAGAACCTATTATAACCGTTACCGTGTATGAAGACCAAGTGGCCGACATAACAGAGGATATCCAACCAGTTGAAATTGTAGATTTGCTTGAAGAAACACGAACATTTGAGGGTAAGCTAAAACACAAGAACACTACTAATATTATAATATTAAATAAAAGTGATTTGAAAACCACCGTATTGTCGCTGATTCCAAGAGGCTAGATGATGTTGAAGAAGCAGAAATAGTTGTATTTTTTCACCTTATTGAAGATACGTTATCTTAAACACCTTGGTATGGTATGCTTCTTGTTTTGTATTCTTCTACGTTTTTATTTTAATTTTAAGGTTACTTTATTATACAATTATAATTATTAAGTTTACAAAATTTAGAACTGATTGGATTTCGTTACATTTATTCTTTTTTGAAATTTTAGAGGTGCTGCTTGATGTGAACATGTCAGACAACTACACACCTCACTCGTTCTCACACACACATTTTTACAGAACACACTGTTATCAAAATGTAGGGTCAACTCCATAGCTTATAAACGTATCATCATAGCAACAGGTACGTTTTTTTCCTCTCTGTACAACTCCAGAAACAGAAAGGAAAAAATATGATGAAAGTTAATTAATTTATGGTAATGAACTTAGAAATACTATTTCTATTATTGTAGAGTATTTCTCGCGGTAGATGGAAAAGTTAACTTGATGTACCTCATCCTCTGACAGGAGTCAACCGCCCGACCGCGCGGCTACCCGCGCGATAAGACGGCCACAACACTATGCTAGTATTATTCTGGCGTAGTTTTTGCGATAAAGCGTACTTTCGTGGGTTTAATTTTTTTTAATTTCTTTACAGATTCTTTGCCTAGTGAGTCCACAGAACCCAGCGAAGCTAATGAATTGGTGAAAGTCCCGAAGAAGTATTCCAAAGAAAAACTTAAACTAATGAAGATTGAAGAGAAGACCTTGGATGAAAATACACTTCAACATTCGCAGGCAACAGAAGTTCCTCAATTCGGTAAAATAAAATTGAAAAAGCCTTCAATTAAACCAAAACAAGAAACCGCAACCACTACTTTACCCAAAGTGCAGCTGAAAAGTCGTATTAGATATATTAAAGATTGGCCTCCACAGATCATTTTGCCTGCAGTAACATTTTTAGGAAGCGTAAGGCAAAATGGTGACTTATCCCGTAATGTGAAGGAGGCCATGAAGTTAAAGAAAAAAGTAATTAAAATACCAAAAATCCCCGACTTGGAACGAGTGGAACTTGAAAAACCGGAACAGTTTGACTTTTCAACTAAACCTTCCGAAGTAACAAGTGAATATCATATAGAAGAGCCTGAAGATTTCGAAGATGAAATACCTGAGGAAACCAACATTGATACACAAGAAAAACCTATAACAGAAATGAATGAGCCGGCTCCTACGAAGCCTGAAAAACTTCAACCAAAATCAACTACGCCAGAACAAATAGATTTGGTTGACGATAATGAGTTGGAATTGGTTAGCATATCGCCAGAAGCTCCAGATGTTAAAGATATCGAACCAGACTCACCTGTTGAAAAAGAAATTACAGAAATACCGGAAGACATACCCAAGAAGCCTTCTGAAAAACCAGTGAAGCTGAAAAAAGACAAGACTAAAATTGTTAAGACAAAAACAGAGGTAACAAATGAAACTAAAACTCAAGAAGAACCTATACCTCAAGAAAAAGAGGTAGAACAAGAACCTGTGCTTGAAACAAAATCTCAAGAAAAAGAAACTGTACAAGAAATCACAAAAGACTTACCCAGAAAGACCACAGCATCTGAGCCGAAAGATAAACAAGATGTGATTGAACAAACTGAGTTAAAGAATGTTGAGCAACCAGCTGTTTTAGAAGAAGATGCTACGGAAAAACCGATTGAAAAAGACACAAAATTACGAAAGAAAACTAAAAAAGTTATCAAGCCCAAAAAAGATTCAGTACAACAAGCTGAAGCTCCAGAAAAACCATCGCTACTGGCAGAGGATATTGATTTAGAAGAGGAACCCATACCTTTAGAATCCATAGAAGAAGATAATATAGACATATTACCTAAAGTAGAGGATGATGTTCCACTAAAAACTTTGGATGAAGATCAACCAAAAGAAACTCTTCTCGATAAGAAGAAACCAATAAAACCAAAGCCAAAACTTACTCCAATAAAAATTGAAAGAAAAGTCCTTGAAGTTCATAAAGCTCAGCACGCAGAGAATACTGAAGGACCACAATTCACTAAACTAAAACTAAAAAAACCTACTCCAAAGCCAAAATCTGAATCTCAGGTAACTTCATTGCCCAAATTCCAGTTGAAAAGTCGCATTACGTATATTAATGACTGGCCACCAGAAATTACAAAACCTCCAATCAGTTTCTTGGGGAGCGTTAGACAAAATGGTATATTATCTAGAAACGTCAAAGAAGCATCAAAAATAAAGAAGAAAGTATACAAACAGCCTGACCTCCCAGAGGCAGAGAAAACAGAATTAGAGAAACCTATGTTTGGTTATGAAGATATAGTTGATGCAATTAAACAAACCGAGACCAAACCTGACGAAGAAGACCAAATAACTCAAGAAGAAGAACCTGAACAGTTTACAATTAAACCAAAGCGTCCGAGTATTAAGAAGACTGAAGAAATATCTGAAGAAATTACCATCAAAAAGAAGCTTAAGCCTGTGCGAAAATCATCTATTATTTTACCTGAGATCACAGAACCTGAAACTGTTACCTTTAGGCCAAAAAGCACAAAAACAAAAGAAGATGTCGAACAAGAATTTAACATTCAGCTGGATTCTTACGCGGAAGAAGAAATTTCAATGTCCAGCAAAGTTAAACTCAAGCCACAGAGACAACCAACGTTCAGCGAGGAAGCCAACGAAACATCTATTAAATTCTACGAAGAAGAAGAAGGTCCCGATATTGTAGAAATTATTGACAGTGATGTTGAGGATAATGAAAAAACAACACAGGTCCTGATGTCACTCAAAAAGGCAGTTCCAGAAAAAGAAACAACTTCTGAAGACATTATGTCCAGTGTGACAGTATCTAGGCCCAAAACAGTCGAAGAGCCTTCAGAAATGGTACAAGACATTAGCATCAAACTAGATAGAAAACCGAAGTACACGGTTGATGATCAAGAAGAAGTAAGTTTTGATGTTAAACCACTCACTGAACAATACTCTACGGAGGAAATGTCATTGTCCAGTAAGATAAGATTGAAGCCGAAGAAAAAACCAACCGTTTCTGAAGCAGCTGATGAAACATCAATTCAAATAACTCAAGAAATTGAAGATGAGAATGAGCACGAGGAGATAATATTAAGTGAGGCCGAATCTGAAGGGAACGTTGAAATGGTAATTAGACGTAAACCAAAGAAGCCCGCTTATGAAGTCAGTGAAATAGAAGAACTCAGTGTCGAGTTCAAGCCAAAGCCGGTAAAAGACAAAACCTATCACGAAGAACAACTTACAATTTCAGCAAAGCGAAAGCCTAGGAAACCATCGCAATTACAAGGTATTGTTTTAGTTCTTTGAATCTGTGTGGTTGGCTTGCAACAGCTGAATTTAATAAATATTGCTTTCTCTGAATATGTTCTAAGGTGCTTGCTAAATAAATTATTTTCAATGCTGTATTTATGGGTATTTTTTCTAATGTCTGCGTACGTTTTATTAGCATTTACTCTCTACACACCCTAACGTGTTTATAATTAAATAAAAGTAATAAAAAGTTAGTTTTTCAGGTCCTTCGTAAAGGACCATTGGGCGTTAATGAGTACAAAGCTGGAAAATGAGCTGGGCCGGAATGACTATGTTTGTTAAGTACCTTAAAAAGAACTGTCGGCCTTACGAGGCTAAAGTCTTCGTTTGATAAAATGAAGAAATTATTAGGTGGAAATTGAACTATTCTGTATAAAAACTACAAAACAAAACACGGATGCTTATAATGATCACATAACACAGACAAATGTAAGTCTTTTTACTCGACAACGGCGAAGTCGAAAGGGGTTAAATATAAAGTATCGAAACTCGAAATATCGGTTAACCAGCCAACAGTGATTAACGGATTTGTCTAAAGGTGTGTCCATACATTGCGCGGCATTCGAGCGCGGCAGCCACGAGTTAACAGCCGCGCTATGATTGGACGACGGCCGCGCGTACATTTACCTTTATGTTTAAACTAGTCACGCGGCAAACTTGTGTCCTGCAAATGCTCATGCAAATGTTCGGTTTGCAATAATTTTGCGTGATTTTGCGCTATTAAGGCACCTAGTTAGGAGTTTAGGACGTTTCAAAGTGATCCTTGTGATTTTATTGATATAAAATAACCTTGACTTTGACTTCGATATCTACGCTAATTAATGTAAAGTTGCCTCATCCAAAGCACTAGTTTACTCCATATGTACCTACCTACTTCAATATCATAACGTCTATGTGTCCATCGTAGGTACAGTCGACTGCTCTAAGTTGTATAGATAGTATTATCTACCTCTAAATTATTAATAATTAATAAGTATAACATAAAATGAAAAAAAAAATGTTTGTTTAAGTTAGTTGTAAAAGTTACTATATAAAATAAAAACTACTGTACCAATTTCAATAATTCAATCACCTATCAAAAGGTAACATATTTTGTATAAAAAAAATTAGAATAACTTAACAACAGTTGCGCTTTTTGTTTCGCTTACGCTTTTTTGCAAATATCAGAATGTGTTCTATTACTCACATTTGATTTTATAATTTCGCAGAAGCGGACGTATCTATGAGTATATCAAGAGAGCAGGAGTTTCCAGGTAAACATATTCAAGATAGAATCTAATACCTAGTTAAACCCCTGGACTTCAAGTCAAGTTTTTTTCAAATAGACCTTCGTAACCCTTTTGGGGGTTGTGCTTTGGATATTTCTTTCCTATTGCACCCCTACACCATTAAACAGCGATACCCTTCAAGTTTCATGCTTCTAATGCCCGAGATACATACATAAAATCACGCCTGTTTCAAAAAGAAGTAGGCAGAGATCACGGCTTTCCACTTGCATTATAAAAAGAACTAATGTATGAATGAAGCTAGTTCTGTTTAAGGCCCTGTATGTCGACGATTGCTCTTTTTCGAAACGAAAAAAGAAATACTTCTGAACAAGCCACATCTCCTATTTTTATAAATATATTACTTCAAGTAGGTAGCTGAAGACATAATAGCAGGAAACTTTTCACGATAAAGATATTATTTCAAAATGATACGTTTTAGAATTTATGATCGAAATACTTTGATACCTACTATTAAGATCAACTTGTAATTTATTGTTAAAGATAGGTAATATGTAGATCTAGATTTCTACTAGAATAGGTTTTTGATAAATTATACATAATTTATATCATTAATTTATTCAAAAAGCAAAAGTGGACAAAGAGAAAATGGTTATGAGGGGTGGGTAAAGCTACCCCTGTTACTTGCCTACGTAGGTACCAGCAACGCGATCTCATAAAAACTGTCGATAATATTTGCGATACGCATACGCCATCTAGAGCTTGCCGTTGTTAACCGTCTTAGTCGTTTCTGCCGCTGTTTTAGGAACTGGCAGCGCCTTAAACGAAACTTACTATCACTATCTTGCTATCCTGGTTTGAAAAACTAGCCTTGTGTAT
Source organism: Hydriomena furcata (assembly GCA_912999785.1). Taxonomy (NCBI): domain Eukaryota; kingdom Metazoa; phylum Arthropoda; class Insecta; order Lepidoptera; family Geometridae; genus Hydriomena; species Hydriomena furcata. Next base: position 2,604,435 of record OU538821.1, on the reverse strand, counting down.
CTCGGGCAATATGGATTAGACTGTGCATTGATTGCCAGTCAGTCAGTCAGTAACGTAATAGTTTAAAATATCGAGTAGACTCACCATTATTTCTCCGAAGAAGTGAAGACATCATTCATGTTGACGTTCACAGAGACCCCACTGGACGTCCGTAGCGGAGATACGGTGTTCGCTGTGTATTCCTACGTGGCGGAGACAGATGAAGCGATCAACCTGGTGGAGGGAGAACGTCTCTATATCCTTGGTAAGTGATTGGTTGGTTAGAACAGGATAGGTAAGAGATTGGTTGATCCGAGTGACAGTATCAGTTCGGTCATTCAGATTGCAATAAATTTAAATTCAGATGTGATTAAGACGAAGAATATTTTTTTTTGATAAATACTGAATAGCTTTTTCTCAATTACCGCAAAACATACAGTTTTGTCTTTTATGACAAAGATAACTTAAGGATTTAGTCTAGATAAATTATAGACAGAAACACAATTGGTGAAACTTCACTCGTTATATTTATTTTCCAAAGTGACTCTAGTTAGATAGCTACCTCTTTTTAAGTTTAATGGTTTTCAGCGATATTATCACTTTTTCCGTCTTGTCCGGGTAGACTCAGCCCACACCAAAAACCAAAAATATTACATTATCATCTTATGATGATATCATCTTTATGAAAAATGAAAATCAATTTTAAGCCAACTGAATTGACGCAACTTTATCCTCTTTCAGAAACAACTAACCAAGATTGGTGGTTCGTCCGTAAGCATCTAACAGAAGAGAAAGGATGGGTACCTGCACAGTATTTGATGGACGAAGTGAACTACACACTTTACCTGCAAAAGAAACTCAACGAGAAGATTGATAAACTGCCTGTGTTTGAGAGTAAGTGCATTAAAAACATGCTGACTATTTTGCGCTATGAACACTTTTAAAGAAACTCATATTTATACAAGCTTTACTTTAACCTGCCTAGATACTCGTAGTTCGTCAGTTTGTTAGTTTATTACTATGTGTGGGTCAAATCTTTGTCACTTTCGCACCGCGAGTGGAAGTTACTGATTTAATATTACTTTAGAGCTTGTGGAGGTAGGAACTCTCGAAGGAGGATTTTACAAAAGCATTAAAGAAATATTTTTTACTGAAAACTTATTTCACTCCATTGTTTCAGAACCATCATCTGAAGAACAGGCCGTGGCTCCTATATTCGTTGAGAAACTTAGACCGAAACACACTCCCGATGGATCCACCGTGCAGTTTGAGTGCCAAGTCGAGGGATACCCCAGACCGCAGATCACTTGGTTCAGACAAACGGCCATCATAAAACCATCGCAAGACTTCCAGATGTATTATGATGATGATAACGTAGCGACACTTATCATTCGTGAGGTATTCCCCGAAGACGCTGGTACATTTACCTGCGTAGCCAAGAACGCGGCTGGCTTTGCGTCAAGCACTACTGAACTGATTGTAGAAGCTCCTCTATCAGACCACGGATCTGAAATGACCATTCTTTCTAGAAAGAGTCTCTCTAGGGAGTCCTCTTTGGCCGATATATTGGAAGGCATTCCACCCACATTCTCTAAGCGACCGAAAGCACAATACGTAGATGAAGGTTCCCAAATATTCTTAGAGTGCAGGCTCGTAGCAATCCCAGAGCCTGACATCGTATGGTTCTTTAAGGGTGAAGAAATAACTCCTAGTGAAAATGTGTCTATAGCAACCGAGTCCGATATGCACATGTATTGCAGCGTTCTGAAAATATCTAACGTGAAGAAGTTCCAGGAAGGAACGTACACCGTAATGGCTGTAAACAGAGAAGGCGAGGCGAGTCTTCCTATCGTGCTCAAAATAAAGACTGGTGAAAAAGAGAAACCTCAAGTGATCGAGCCTTTGAAGAGTATGACTATCAGAGAAGGAGAAAGTATTGTACTCTCTACTCAAGTCGTCGGAAACCCAGCACCGACTGTAGCCTGGTTCAAAAATAATAAACCGGTCAAATCTATGCCTACCAAATCTGACGGTGATATGCATACAATAACTATTGTGAAACCGAAGAAAGGAAAAGATGATGGTGTTTACACACTGAAGGCTGTTAATTCGGAAGGTTCTACTGAGACAAGTGCTGTTATTACTATAGAAGGTAATATTATGACTAATAAAAAAGAGATAAATTCAATTAATTTATTAGTTTGAAGTTTAAATGTTTTGTCAGTGCTTACATACTTAATAACTGTTGTTTTGTTTTCAGAACCGACTGAAGAAAATGCTGAACCACCACTATTCATACACAGATTCCAAGAAATAACTGTCAAAGAAAAGGGAACTATAAAGCTGACAGCTAAAGTAACTGGAAATCCTGTACCTACTATAACTTGGTACAGAAACAATATAGTCATTACGCCGTCAGAAACTGTCATACAAAACTTTGATGGTGAAAATATAGAGTTAATAATAAAAGAAGTGGACTCCGAAATCGACTCCGGTGATTATAAGTGTGTAGCTGCAAACAGCGCGGGAAAATCCTCTCACGGAGCAAAGGTGACTATTGACGTAGACAAAGTAACATTCGTGAAGAAGCTCAGTAAGGTCTACGAAACCGAAGAAGGAAAGACAGTAACATTAGAATGTCAAACATCGCACACTGTGTCTACAAAATGGTATCACAACAACAAGGAAGTGAGTGGCATGGACCATAGGGAAATAATACAAGAAGGACGTGTACATAAGCTACGAATCAAACAAACTAAGCTCACCGACGTAGGTGTAGTCAAATGTGTGGTGAAGGACCAGGAAACCAGCACTAAACTGATTGTACACGAAACGATTCCCGAATTTATTCGTAAGTTGCAAGACTTTGAAGTCAAAGAACGAGACGTTGCCATACTCGAGGTAGAAGTGAATTCCGAAACCGCTGATGTGTTCTGGGAAAAAGACGGAGAGCAGATTAAGCCTAAGAAGAACAAATATGAAATTGAAAAGCGTGGTCACATTAGAAAACTTTACATCAGGAACACTTCTGTTCATGATGAAGGTGAATATACTTGCACACTCAGAGATGATGCGTGCACCGCAGAAGTGACAGTAGTGGAGCTGCCTCCAGAAATCATATCACGTCTCAAAGACCAGAAGGTTTCTAAAGGAAATAAGGCGACATTTGAAATCGAACTTACAAAGGGAGATGCGCTAGTGCAGTGGTTCAAGAACGGATCAGAAATTCAGTTTTCGAATCATATTCAGCTTACAATTGACGGAAAGAAACAGAAGCTAAAAATTTACGACTGCGATGGTGACGATGCGGGTGAATACGCTTGCGAAGTGGGTAACGATAGATGCGCTGCTAAACTAACCGTTGAAGAACCATCCGTAGATTTCACACTGAGACTTCCCGAAGTCATCGTGGTACCAGCTAATACAGACGCGTATCTCACAGTGGAAATACCTGACGATACCCTAGAGGTTACCTGGTATAAGAAGAAGACTCTGATTGAAGATTCAGAAAAGTTCACATTGATCTCAGACGTTACTAAACGTACACTTATTATAAGGAAATGCAATGAGGATGACCAGACGGAGTACTCCGTGTGTCTTCTCGACGCTAAATGTTCGACCAAACTTAAAGTTGAAAGTGAGTATACTAACAATTTCGATATTAACCACTCAAGTTAAACAAAAATAAAATAGATGATTAGTTTTGTCACGTGGTTGTTGCCAATTATTTCAACACTGGTGGAAACTACTACGACTTTACTTGAAGTTTTAAAAGACTTAAACCCGTACTCTTAGAGTATTCGTTTCTTAGTACACCACATAAATGAGTTCAAGTTTCATCAGACTTATGGCTTAGGCAGAGAGTCGATTCTCAGTCAGTCCGTCAGTTCTGTCAGTTTTATATATTTAGATAAGTTTAATAATATTCTTATTTATTTCAGTGGTGGAATTCCCTCCAAGAATTATCAACTTCGACAGCGAGTACAGGATAAGACGAGGCAATGACGTCACAATAACTGTTCAGTACGAGGCAATTCCCCAACCCAATGACGAATGGGTGGTGAACTCTAAGATTATCAAGAAGTCCAAGCATACTAAACCGTCGATCGACTCCAAATCTGCAAGTCTGACCATCAAAAAGGTGGAGCATGTAGACGCAGGATCCTATAGGTTGAAACTGGAGAACAACTCCGGAGAAGCCGTTACGGACATAAACGTTGTTGTTCTGGGTTAGTATTCTTGCACAAATATGCTAGGTAAGGTCGGAGGTCTAAATACCCCAGTAGTGGGTCGAACGAAGCTGTAATGAAAATAATGATGAAGCATGTCCAGGTGGTTGGCCAAGGGTCGATTGGTCGCATCCCGGTCTTGCTCCAATGAATTTTAACGGTAAAGGAAAATTTACGAAAACCAGTTAGTATTCTTATAAGCGGCAATGGTTACTACTGCAAAATGTGGGCAAGTGCCAAATGTAATCTTAGGGATTTGGGTCTTTCTGTGATGTTTCGTCAATGGTACGATCGGTAGTGTATTACTGACTATGAGTTTATTTCCAGACATACCATCGGCACCAGGCAAACCAGCCGTGCTTGAAACGGACGACACATCAGTCAATGTTTGCTGGGACGAGCCGAAAGACACAGGCAACTCTACCATCGACTCCTACATATTGGAGTACCAAGAAATTGACACCACTGAGTAAGTAATCCATAAGCATTTTAAATGTATTTTTCGGCTTTAACTATAAAATAATATACTTGTGATTTTCAATGTGGCGTAGCCGGTGGGATACCTAAAATCACCATTTTGCATAACTCGTAAAAAAAAATCAACATAATAATATATTGTTTTTAATTTTCCTAGATGGACGTCAATTGAGAAGATAGTCAAGACCCAATGTTATGTGAAGAATCTGAAAACGAAGTCCTCATATAGATTCAGGGTGTTTGCCGTGAACGAAGTAGGCGTGAGTGAGTCATCGGAAATATCTGAATACATTAAGATAGAGAAGGTCACGAAATCTCAACCTCCTACAGTAGAAAAGCCACTGCGAGATGTTGTTGGATCACTGGACGAGGATATCGAACTGAACTGTATATTTGGTGGTGTACCGCAACCTAAGGTTGTTTGGCACAAGGATGGCAAACCCCTCAAAACAGCTAAAGCTACATACGTCAACCGCGTCGCTACTTTTGTTGTTGCCACTACATTAACAACCGAGGGAGTGTACAAATGCATAGCGTCTAACGAATTCGGTGAGGTTGAAACCTCATGTACGCTAGAGATCCAACAAAAGCCTGTTATTATAGTAACAGAAGAAGAAATCAACCAGAAACGCAAGGTTGATGACGAATGGTCGGTATCAGCTGTGATACAGGGCATACCGAGTCCCACCGTGATTTGGTACAGAAACGGTAAAAAGATAGAGAAGTCTAAAGATATATCGATAGTGACTGAGGACAATGTCAGCACGATAAGAATAAAGTCGTGTAAGCGGTCGCATACTAGCAAATACACCATTGAGGCTACCAACAAAGCGGCATCTAAGACTGTTGAATTATCACTCAAGGTTTATGGTAAGCATCTTTTCACATAACAATATTAACTAATAAATGCGAAATTAACTCCAATTGTCTATTATCTCTTCACGTCTAAACCACTGAACAAATTTCTATATAATTTGCCAATATTGCATCCTGAAGAAACACATAGGCTACCTTTATATTAACAACGCGTTGACGAAATCGCGTTAAAAATATAACAAGTGCGCCACTTCTTACTTACTAACCTTAATGGATAGTCAAGCTTTTGCTGGTATCGTTCAACCATCAAATAACTGCCAAGAACCTAGGAAATGTGTTTTATGAAACATACATCAACAGAACTTACCATTTCAGACAAGCCCAGCAAGCCCGAAGGTCCTGTAGTTATGCGCGAGATAAGCCGAGAGTCCGTCACCATCGAGTGGAAGCCGCCAGTTGATGACGGAGGCCTGGAGCTCACCAAATACGCCATCGAAAGACACGAGCCAGAAATTAACCAATGGGTTAAAGTGGCTGACGTTGATAAGGACGTGGAGACGTACTGCATACAGAGATTAAACGAGAACTGTGAATACATGTTCCGTGTTATGGCACAGAACCCCATCGGACTTTCTGAAGCGTTGGAGAGCGAACCAATTGTAATCAAGACTGCTCTGGGTAAGTTGATTAATGGACCAATTCCTAAAATCATTTCACGTATCAATAGCTACACTATTGGAAAACATGGGCAATATTTATTTTCTAAAAAATAATGTAACCATCTCAAACCTGAGCGAAGCTGTGACAGGCAGCTAGTATGAGATATTTATAAAGATTGATTTAAAGCACTACAAAGTCCCGTAATTACATTTTAAAAAATCCACCTGGCGCTAAAAATTTTGAAAATATGTTCACGCGTCGAAAATATGTGTCGCGAAGGCGGATTGGTTATAATTGCGTGTGTAGCGCTCAGTATTGTTCGAGTCTCAGTCATGCCAACAAAAGCGCGTGTCTATATTCATCACAATACAACACTCACACAAAAACGCGATACCTACTGGTACTTGTAGTTGTAATGTGGCTACTAGGGGCAACTGGCCCCTTTGTGAGATAAAAAAACTGTACCTAGGTATTCCTGCAGACTGTTCAACTTAGCTTACTCTTTGCAGACGTGCCATCACCGCCCGTTGGCCCACTCGGCCTTTACGGCATCAACAAGGACTCCATCACTATCACATGGTATCCTTCCGAGAAGAACGGCGGATCTCCCATTCTTGATTACAACGTGGAGATGAGGATCGAAGGCCAAGAGTGGAAGTCCGTCGCCACTGTAACAAGCACGATGGCGAAAATACAGAAGCTTACTGTGAATACCACATACCAGTTCAGAATATACGCGAGGAACGAGATCGGGACGAGTTTGGCGTACGAGTCAGACGAGAGGATCACTATTGGAAAGACGCTGAGTAAGTATTTTTCGTAAGATATTATACAATAAGTGGCCAACTCTAATGATGGAGTTTTAAAGCCTGTATGTACTTTTTTTGTCCAAAAAAGTTAGATCATATAAATATATCACCTAAATCCAAATTGATAATACTATTCAATTTTTTTGCTAGATACCGACTCAAACAGCCTTTCAGTATAGTAAGAGCAGAATATTAACCTTTCTATACTAATATAATAAATGCGAAAGTAACTCTGTCTGTCTTATCACGGCCAAACAGCTGAGCCGATTGATGAAATTTCATATTGAGATAGTTTAAAGTCTTGGGACGGACATACCTAGGCTACGAATTTCAATGTTTTTGTCAAAAATAGATTTCTTGAATCTACGGCGCGGACGAAGTCACGGGTAAAAGGTAGAATTCATATATGCAGGAAATGTAAAAACGATATTGAAAAATGTATTTCCTTTGCAGCTGCACCATCTCCGCCCCGGGATGTAGTGATAAAGGATATGACTTCGCGATCTGTGACGCTCCAATGGGTGGCTCCGGAGAGCGACGGCGGTAGCATTGTCACAAGTAAGTTAGATTTTTATTAAACGCCTTCCACATACACGGCGAGAAACGCCGAGAATTAGAGGTGCGTCGTACTTGTGTTTTCATGTACCAGGTGTGACAAATACCACCTTCAATAAATACCGGGATGGTAAACCAGGTTTTGACTAATACAATCTTGGGGCACGGCAGTGCTCCCGCCAAGTCAAGCGAATTTTCAGTAACCAAGCAGGTATTATATAAACACGGTATATTTTAAACATTCAATTTGAACCAGTATAACTAGTCAAAGTTTCTTATTTCGTCACTCACTCACTCACTGACTGACTGACCGATCATCAAAAGTTTAAGGTAGGTACTTCTAGCAGACTTAAAAGCTTCAAATTTAGAATACAATTAGTGTTTAGTGTCCTTCTGTCTTATGTTATTACGTAATGAGCTAACCTTTACGTAATAACTTAAGACAGAAGGATCCTTAAAGTAGGGACTGAATAAATTAACCGACTTGGTATTACATGGATCTCACAACTTTTTACGGTAGAAGAACTGAGTGGCGTTGTGTTATGTTTTTGGTGGCATAATACTTTCGATTAATAAATACTTTGAAGTACCTACATGTCGTGTTCTCGCGAGATGCTTTGGCAAGACTTCCCGCGTGAGTGTGGATACACTATTCGATTTTATTACTTTTTTTACTGCCAGTAACAGAATATAAATGCGAAAAACTTACTTAAATTATAAATCTTAAAGTTTGTTAGGATATTTGGAGTACGTTTGTGGCTCAACCACGACCAAACGGATTTGGATGAAAATTTAGATATATGTACTTATTATATCCTGGAATAGCATAGGATACTTTGAACCCAGGTACATACAACGCGGTTGGAAGCTGATATAAATATATTGTTTTTATATTTGCACACATAACAATTTATTAGCCTTTATCGTCCCACTGCAGGACAGATTCCACACATCTCGATATCTAGCTAAATTTGGCCAATCACTTGATTTTGCCAAATGAAAAACCATTTATTTACTGTTATTAGGTCCACGCACACCATTCAACATTTCAACATTTCACCACTTAAGGGGCTCCCAGTCGACGATTGCTCTTTTTCGAAACGAAAAAAGAAATACTTCTGAACAAGCCACATCTCATATTTTTATAGGTATATTACTTCAGGTTCCTACCTAGATTTCTATTAAGCTGAAAACATAATAGCAAAAACTTTTCACGATAAAGATATTATTTCAAAATGATACGTTTTAGAATTTATGATCGAAATATATTATATACCTACTATTAAAATCAACTTGTGATTTATTGTTAAAGATAGGTAATATGTAGATCTAGATTTCTATTAGAATATATTTTTGATAAGTAATTATACAAAATTTATATCATTAATTTATTCGAAAAGCAAAGGCGGACCACGCGCCGACGTGTGTTTGTCGTCATTGCAGCGGTCGGTAGGATTATTTAACGAAGTGATTAAAGATGGGTACATCTTTATTCACATATACTATACATTATAAAATAGGAGATGTGGCTTGTTCAGAAGTATTTCTTTTTTCGTTTCGAACTAAAACAATCGTCGACTTTGAGCGCCTTAAGGTGGGGGGAGAGGGGGTGTAATAGCCTACTGGCGGCAAATGTGTAAATCCGCCAATGAGTATATTGCGAGTCCTATATCCGAATTCCGACGTAAACAATAATCTATGCTACAAAAAACATGTTCCGTTTCACCGTTTCTGAAAAAGAAAAAGAAACCAATAAATTCGCATTTATAATAATAATGTTGTACTTCCAGATTACTTAATTGAGTACAAAACTGTCCGCGCCAAGTCTTGGACTAAGTTCGTAACAGTGAGCGGATCGGTATACGAGCATTGCCTTGAAAACATCAAGGAGAAGGAGGAGCTGATCTTCAGGATATCAGCAGAGAATGCTATTGGAGTCAGCCTGCCGACCCCTACTAAGCCTGTACGGCTGGAGAAGCATGCTAGTGAGTATACCTACACTCTTGAAATTGAAAGACCGAATGAGTAGGTAAAAGAACTTTCAAAACCAATCCAGTAATTTTTTAATTTATCCATTACAAATAAAAATACAAGTTTAGGTTTCAACAAGTTTCTCTTTATAATGAGTTACTGCTCTGATCGAGCTGAAGAAGAGATCAAAGTGATCCTTGTGATCATAATAGAACGAATGTCTTGTATACCTGTCAAGTTCCGATGACAGTATATTATGGTGACAGCGCGCCGCGCCGGTCTGGTGATTGATACTCGAAGGTAGCCTCTTCAACTATTCAATATAACCCCGTCTTGTCTTTAGAGCCCGATCATTTTATAAAAGCTATATACCAACTATGTGGGAGACTATATGAATTGACTATATGACTAGATGGGGAACTATATGGGAGACCGTCAAGAAGGTGGTGTGACGATATTGTAAAAACTGCTGGGAAGCATTGGCTTAGAGCAGCGAGAGACAGGGATACCTGGAATAGATTGGAGGAGGCGTTCACCGCGATAAGCGGTCCATGCACTACATAGATTATTAGTATTATTATTATTAGTAATAAGTTTTATTTAAATCTTTTTTTTTTTTTTTGTATCTTTTGTAAGACACTTGAGTTAGTAGGTATTATATGTTAGGTTATAGTGCATAGGAAAAATAAAGCTCTTTTTATTTTTTTATTTTATTTTATTTTTATTTATTTATATACCAACTATGTATCAAAAAATATATATACCAACGAAAAACTTAACAATATTTTTCCTTACAGCGGTACCATCACCGCCAACAGCGCCACTGGAAATCCGCACGGTCGGCAACAACATTGTAATGACATCCTGGGGAACCCCCGAATGGGATGGCGGTGCGCCACTGCTGGGCTACAACATCGCTATCCGTGACGTCACCAAGACCATGTGGATGGAAGTGGGCAAAGTTGACGCGCACACCCTGAAGTTCAATGTACGAGACTTGAACGAGAACCACACGTACATGATCAGGATTTACGCGAGGAACGAGATAGGACTCAGCGAGCCGCTGGAGTCGGACGAACCGTTCAAAGTTATACCTGGAGAAGGTAAGCATTGTTTATACAACACGGTTTCAACTGCGTTTATCCCGTTACCGTGGAAAATCTCATTTTTTCAAACCTAAAAAACCATCATTAAAATATCAAAATCAGTCTAGCCGCTTAAGAGTCTAATAATGGACATACTCGTAGGTCGAATAGTTTTTTTTTATTATAATATTAGCTGACCCGATGCAAGGTATCTTTTTCAAGCTTCAATAATCTTATAGAAAAAATCACTTTTAGTTTTTCCCGAATTTTACTATTTCTACAGCAACTTTTCAAATTGTTCATATCACTCTTGAATTATACTAAACTAGCGACCCGCCCCGGCTTCGCACGGGTAGCATGTTAATACATATAAACCTTCCTCCTGAATCACTCTATCTATTAAAAAAACCGCATCAAAATCCGTTGTGTAGTTTTAAAGATATAAGCTCATACATACGCGGGAAGCGGAAAGCGACTTTGCTTTATACTATGTAGTGATGTTACACACTCAATGCGCTGCCAATGGGGATATCTGGACTTTTTCTAAAAAAAAGTCCAGAAATCCCCATTGATGGGGATAGTCAATGGGGATATCTGGACTAACCCGATGGAAGCACTGTCTAAAAGATTATTCATCGATCCTTTGCAAGTTTCTGAACTTACCCATGAATATTTGACATCCATCAAAATATGTCTATGTTTGACAGGTAGAAACAGTTTGTATGGAAAAAGAAAAATGTTGTTTTTACTATTATTTCCCTCGCATTTTATCCGTATTTTCTCACCGTTTAAACCTTCCCTGAACTTCCACGAACATTTTAAAACCTAAGTTAAGAAAACCTAGTTTACGATTCTATAAAAGACATACAGACAAACATTATTTTATATATATATATATATATACAGGGCGTCCCACGGATATGCCACATGGAGGGAAAGTACTCTTAATACTGTAGATGGAACATTTTACTGAAAGAAGACATTATTTGAATTTATAAAACAATTTAAACTGCATTCATAGATCTTTAAATAATTACATGGTTGAACCGGGAATCGAACCCGTTACACGAGAAAAATATTTATCCTGTAGCTTTATCATACCGATCGAAAAGCTTCATCATAAGGATTATTTTTTGCTAAATAACATAGTGTCAGAAATAAAAGGAAGACCATAAATTTTAACATAAGTCCTAAAAGTGTTTATATCTGAATCTAAACTGCCCTGAAAAAAAAACTAACAAAAAGAAGGTCAGTATCTTCAGCTCACCTTAGTAGACTCTTTCAAGCTTTTGAACTTTTCAAGTCGTTTCCGGATATTATCAAGATTGACCTTTGAATGTTGACACAACACTGATTAAAACCTCGCGTTGACCAACACGTTAATCGGCCGTTTACGGCCAATACTTGTGGAATCTTAGGTGTCTATACCATAGAAGCACTGTCTTCTTAGCCTATTTCTATTAATAATGTAAATCTGAAAGTTTCTGACGATATTTAATTTTGTTTGTTTTTTTTAATGAAATGAAATGAAAGTAGGTTATTTATTGCCTACCTTACTACTATTACACAAAATATTTATACATTATAAAATACATTTATCTAGTTAGGCAATAGAAGTATGCTTAGCAAACATTTTTACAAATAAGTACTTAAAATTCGTTCAAATTATAATTTCTAGAGTCAACATATTATAATTATTAACTAGTGTTTTTAGAGTATATCGCGGTCATAATAACTGACAGACAGACAAAGATTCTGAATACAAAAAGACTGTCGTCCAAAAGTTTGGTAGACATCCATCCATAGATCTCCATGCCCTCAGATCTATGAAGATAACTAAATCTTATATTCATTTTGCTCTGGCTAGCATTCTGCAATAGACAGACTACATATTTTGATGTACTACTGTTTCATATAAAAATGATTTCCATAATTGCTGGTTATATCGTTGGTGAACACCAGCCTTAGCTATTTCAGTGCATAGACTGCCTTTCCTTTTAGAAATCTTCAACACTGACCTTTTAACGTTGAAAAGTCTAGAATCATTTAGTGTTACCTTTTCCGTTGTCTATTTCCACCTTTTACAGTAAATTATTAATGTGACAGTTGCAGACTGTTTTAAGTCTATATTTATGATACGATCACGATACAAATTTGGATTAAATAAAAATGAAATAGGATCACGACTGTAATCCGTACGATAGACTTTCTTAAATCCTTGAAGATAAGGAGTAGTCAGAGGCACGTGCAAAAATTATGTTTGGTACAATACCTTCATTAGATTAAGTATTTATTGTTCAGTTAATAGAAAATAAGCGACGCTAGGCTTGCAATCATGTATGGAAATGCTAACTACGGCAAAAAGTATATGCCAAATGTAATGTTTTATACATTTAATAGTAACATTTTATAGACATATTGAAGGATCTATCATTATTGCAATTTTAGAAAGGATCTATAACATTTTTGAAAATAAAATGTTTACTATGTTACTCGTTGATAATGTAGGTTTTGATAGGAGAAAGATTTTTTTAAATATTAATTGGTATTGTAGTTTATCCAATAAAAAGTTTTTTAGTTTATCCAATAAAAAAGTACAATTTTTACCTCTTTGTAATAGTTATATAGTAGTGTAGATTCATCATTATCATCTTGCTCTTGTTCATGCGGGGTCGGCACAACATATAGAGCAAACAACCGCCTACCTGTAGATTATACATTGTTACTATATAATTGCAGATTCGCGCGCAGATGAGGAGCACGGTGAGATCACCGAAGCGACAGAGCCCACCTCCTTCAGCCAGACGACCACCTCCTGGATGCGAGACAACAACATGGACGCTGACATCAGATCCTATGCGAGAGGATCGCTTCTCAGGCGCGACGAGTACTTCTTCAGAATATGGCACTACGCCAAACAACTGTTTAAGTGATCGATCATGGTCACTTGTGCTCACGGGTGTTGCCAGCCAAGAAATAAAATCAGGATGCAATTTTCATTCACTCTGCAGCTTTTTAAACGTGCTATTTTCGACTCCAACGCCTCGCTGTCATGAAGTGACAACGAAAATTGCCCCTCGTTTTTAATTGCCCGTGTACAGCACCCTAACCTGTGATATTAACGACAGCACGTTCGTTTCTCGGAACTATCTGTACCGAGGAACCCTAGTTTGCGGATAGGAATTAGTGACAGTCTCACTGTCAAATTTTTTACGATTTTTTCTATGATTATTTTGAATATTTATTGTTATTTTAAGGTTAATTTATTTATTTATTGACCGCTATCTGCGCTGCGATTGAGTCTCATTCGATATTGATGGGAGACGTATTGAATATAGGTGCATATTTATTCGAGAAATTGAATAAGGCTCGAGCGCATCGTCAGATGATGGTATGTATTTAATAATTCATTAAACTACTTAGCGAAGTTTGTTTTTTCCTTTTACCTTTTACCTATTTAGGGGAATATTACTTTCTTATTAGTTTAACTAGACCGTACTTAGGTTACATAAGTATTTATTTATTTATTTTATTCACCTACTTGTTTTAAAAATAACGTAGATAAGTTGGGTTTTGTTGCTGCTTTATTAAAATGCATTTTTTCTTACATTCAATACCTACAGGATTTAGTAATTATTTATTTGTCTTAACAAAAGTAATTTTAGCTGTAGGTACCTAAATAATTATACTTTTACGTTTCAATATGAAAATTCGAAGAATATAGTTCATACGATCACTTATATAATTGAAAACATTTATATTTCGTAATTTTTAGGGTTCCGTTCCCAAAGGGCAAAAACGGTACCCTATTTCTAAGACTTCGCTGTCCGTCTGTCTGTCTGTCTGTCTGTCTGTCTCTCACAGGGCTGTATCTCATGAACCGTGATAGCTAGACAGTTGAAATTTTCACAGATGATGTATTTCTCACATTTAAGAATTGTTGTGCAAGCCGCCCTAAGACTAAAAATAGATTAATATTGAGACCAAATATTTTTTGCAGTAGGCTGTTAATGTTCTAACTTTGTTTACTGACAAAAGAGAACAACTTTGATTTAATAAAGTTTCCAATACATTAATCCCTATGAGTTTGTGCAGTTGATTATGAGAAATCCTTACCGACAGGGTAGTTCCAATGAACTTTAAACTATGGTTCCAGCGAATAAGGTTTTATTAATTGACAAGCTAACCCGGCGAACTTCGTATCGCTTTAGAATTAACAAATGTTGTGTTAAGTTCCCGTTCCCGTTCCCGTTATATAAAGTCCTCTGTCCGTCTCTTGGTTCTATGCTACCTCCCCACCAATTTTCAGCCAAATCGGTTCAGCCGTTCTTGAGTTATTAATAGTGTAACTAACACGACTTTCTTCTATATATATAGATTAACTGAGGCTTTAACGCATGCTCTTAATCTCTTAAAAATATCATTTTCGCACCGTGAGTAGTATAATACTATTTTAATATTACTCTAAAAACTTGTGGTAAGGCCCCTAAACTATTTATAACGTAAATAGGAAATTCAGTATTTGAATTTCCAATACAAACCATACATACGCGTCTTAGAAATTTCCTAGTATTCATGTTGTTCTAGAAACCTAAAGATATACCTATTAGTGATGTAGTAAATAAAATACATCAGGGGCCGTATTACAATCTCTAAAGTGACAGCGAAAGTGACAACGCCATACGTGTTCGTATAGAACACGTATGGCGTTGTCACTTTCGCACCGCGAGTAATACTGCTTTAGTCTAACTTTAGAGATTGTAGTACGGGCAGTACGGCCCCTGATGTATTTTACTACATCACTAATAGGTATATCTTCGGTTAGCCGTGTTGGCCGAGAGAGGTACCTCGACTATCAATCTGAAGGTAGTGGGTTCGAATCCCAGCGTGCATCAATGGATTTTTCTGTTCGAGAAATTTATATGCGCATCAAAATCACGTGCTCAAAACTGTGAAGGGAAACATCGTGAGGAAACCAGTTAGTAATCTTATAAGCGGCGATTGGCTTGCAACCTTGTTACGTATGGAATGCTAACTACTGCAAAATGTGGGCATGTGCCAAATATAATGTTTGGACGTGCCTCTGACTACCCCTACTAGACATCTTCAAAGGATCTAAGCGTCTGGAGATCTGAGGGGATGTCTACCGTACTTGGGGATTACAGTCGTGATCCTATTTATTTTTTTCTTACTTTAGAGATTGTAGTACGGCCCCAGATAGAACTTTAATGCAAAAGTATCTACATAAAAGTCACATTAATGACCATCAAGAAATCGGATTGTTGACTCTATTGGCTCAACGCCAAATCACTCCAAACTTTGAAGTCCAATCATTATATGTATACGAGTACTTTTGGAAATGCTAGTGAACCGAGAAAGCTAAATTTTGGATATCACGTAGGGGAGGGGGGGCTAAAAAAGCTTAACTTCAAATTGTCGACCATGATTTCCAATGTGCATTTTCCACCTTCTTGAAAAAGGGTTAAGTTCAGTTTTCTTATCTCGGAAAATTTTGATGCAATACTTTATTGTTGCTTTTTGTCTATTATATAAAAATGAATGCCTATTTCCTTTGATTACAGCATCACGCGAGAACGACTGGATCGATTTTGCTAATCATTTTTTTGTTGTTTGTTAGAGTCAGGAAATATTATTTTAAAAGAAAATTTAAATTAGACAAGACAACGTCTGTCGGTACAGCTAGTCATATCTACAATACTAGTACTATACATTTTTCATCACTACATAGTATAAAGCAAAGTCGCTTTCCGCTTCCCGCGTCTGTATGTAATATGTATGTATGTATGTATGTATGTTTGCTTATATCTTTAAAACTACACAACGGATTTTGATGCGGTTTTTTTTAATAAATAGAGTGATTCAAGAGGAAGGTTTATATGTATAATACATGCATAATATTGTAGAGAAACACTGATAATTTTAGAGGTTTCTAATGTGATGTCGTAAATAAACACATTTTTTTTGCGCTTACATTGCAAATGCTGGCTGAACCCCACGAGATATATCAGAATAATGTACTACAGTATTGTACACCTTAAAAACGTCTACAAAAAAGTCAACGATGGTATTAGAAATGTCTTACGCACAGCGAAGCGGGCACGGGTCAGCCAGTCTTTAATAAATATCAAAAATTTAGCATTGTCGTTTCACTTGCATTTCTAACCCGTTTTTTTCGACGTGATGACTGAACTATTGGGCATTTATGAGTTGCATAGAATTAGGGTAGATTTATATTAGCGGTCTAATACCTCTCTACCCTAATGGGGCGTGCATTGTACGTGGCCCGGACGGGGCACGGATTTGAAATGTTACATACATTTTGTATGCAGCAGTTTATATTAAGGCGATACTTGAAATTCTTGACTTTTTGTATGGGCTGAATCTACCCGGATAAGACGGAAAAAGTGATAAAACTGCATTATCTTGAAAACCATCAAATTTAAAAAGAAACCGTCTGTTATTTACTTAGCTAGTATCATTATCTAACGAATTATATAAAAATGAACTGTTCAGCTACTCATACTTTTAAGGAAAATTGTAAATAGCGTTTTGGAAGAGTCAACTTTTAAAAATAAATCTATCAAGAAAAGTTTCACTTAACGTGTTTCTGTTCTTCATTTATCTAGATGTTATCTGTGTCATAAAACCAATATATATTTACGCGTTGAATCCAGAACCTATGTTTTTCGTCGGTTAAAAAACAAAACTGTATGTTTTGCGGTTATTGATAAAAAAAGACATTAGTTAGTCTACATTCATCAAAAAAAAATATAACCTATCTCTCTATAAAATATACTTCTTAAAGGGTAAAGGGTAATAAAAGTAAAATAAAACGCACATTTTTATTTAAGTACTTATTTATTTATTTTAATATCATAGATTCGAACCAGTGATAATAAAATTAATACGTACTACGTCACCTAAAGTTTAATGAGATAAAGTGTGCCGTCTGAATGTACTGCATCTACTATTATGGATTAATTTAGTTATTTTAAAACATTGAGTGAATAATTATTGTGGCTATTTGGTACTATTATTAAGAGAACCAACAAACGTACATCATAATTAAAGTGTCTAAATATAACTTAAGCCGCACTTCTTACTGGCGATTTCGACGACCTGCGAAAAGAAAATACGAATTAATATCAAACAATATAATAATCGAACTTCCTAATTTGTACCCTTTTCCCCTTGTTTTTCTTCTAGAAGTATATTTTTGTTTTCAAAGTGCAACACGCATGCAACGATTGATCGTACATAATACTATAAATCTGAAAGTCTACGAGTATGTTTGTATGTTTGGATGTTTGTGCCTCAAACAAGCATAAAGGACAAAACTGGTTTGGACAAAACATGGAATATATACAGTCTGTAATAGCATTCAGGTATAATGAGAGTAAACCGCAAATGGAAGCTAGTTGGTTCATAAAGAATTCAAGAGAGCTCGCGCAATTTAATTCTGAAAGTTTTTCAAATAAAAAGTTTGCAATTTGAACAGTGAAATAACTTTTCAATGCTCCAACTATTTTATTTTAATAGTTACGTACTCTCTAAATGGGTACCATTTCAGACTAGCGCTAGTTACAATACAAACGTACAAGAATGAGTAAAGTTTTAAAGTTTTACAAGAAAGCTAGCAACGTCGGACAGACGGCTTCAATTCCCTGAAATATTCATAAAAGTTGGGATCTTGACATTAAAATAAATTTTGCAAAAATACCATGCAGCAAAAAGTCGGTGCTGTGAGTTTTATTAGTGCAAACTTTTAACTATCTTGAAATTGCACAGTCGATTTATAAAATGGCACAAAACGAAATGAAGTCAATATCTGCCAGACTTCGAAGGGTCCGTTCACTAGGGAATCCCTCTCGAAATAGAAATACCTCCAAGGCTTTTAAGGCGCTTATACCCCTGCTATAATTGTCTATCCCTCGTATTCAAGAACGACACTATGAGAACATGCACCCACAGTGGACGAAATCTTTTTTCATAAAAATCACTTTATGTGTTGTGCGACACTGCATAGTGTGACTAGAGGCACATTGTCGTGTGCCTCTAGCCAAAGTTTAGCTCTAAAGGCACACGGTAGCGTGCGCCATAGTGCCGCTCAACACATAAAGTGATGTTTATGAAAAAAGATTTCGTCCACTGTGGGTGCGTGTTCTCTTAGTGTCGTTCTTGAATACGAGGGTTAGTCTTTGACGAGTCTCACTTGGAAAAATATTGTTTCTAAAAATATACCTACTCGTACCTTTCAGCGTCTAATTCAGTGTAGGAAAAATCTTACTTTGTTTAATAGGCAAAAATATTTCAAAAACAGAGTGCTTTGCTGTTCAGAATATTTATATTTTTGGAAGATACACTGGAAAATTGTATTCGAGGAAAACGGAAGTGTTTTTATAATGGAATTATTGAAATTTGGACAGGATAACGTCTGTCGGATCAAGTAGTAAGTAATTCATAAAATAAAATCACTTAGGTACATCTGGTAAGTCTTTTACACTTAATAACTTCAAAATAAAAAGAATATGATCGATCGTATTTTACAAAATTTTAGTCAGTTTGTGGTAACAACAGAATTACCACCATCGCTTTCTATCTCCTTTGTTTTATATGTCCTATAATTGGAAAAACACAGATATAATGTTTTCAATTAGTTTATGTGTCATAAAACAAGTGATTTTTCTCATAATGTCAAAAACAAGAAATTACTCACGTAAAAAATAATTGAGGGAGGTGAGCTTGTCGGATCAAACTCACCCTGATAAAGATTCTATATGAACTGAATCATTGTCGGTGTCTGCATCGACAATTTATTTTTTACGTGAATAATTTGAATGAACCTGCAAAATGAGGGCATGTGCTAATGTTTGGACGTGCCTCGACTATCCCCTCTGGACATCTTCAAAGGATCTAAGCGCGGTGAGATCTGAGAGGATTTGGGGACGTAATTAGGGAATACATTCGTGTTTTTTTTTTCCCCTTTTTGATATTATGTGTACCACTCATAAAAAGTGTATGTTTTAAATAAATGTTACCATTGTCTTTAGCGGCCTTGGTTTGCTTGTTCTTGTTGCATTTCTTGACGATGCGTCGGCTCTTGTCGCATGTTTGGTCGCTGTTGGCCTTCAGCATGTCGGTACGGGACATCTCGCCGTTGGGGCTGCACTCGCTCCAGGAGGACTTCTCGTAGCGGCAAGCTAAGGGAAAGATCCACTTATACTAGCTTGTATGATAGTCAACTTGTACAATAATTACGTTTAAAAAACTAGAAAAAACCGACTAAAATGTATCGACCAGTCGAAAAGTCAAGGAACGATATGTTTTTTAAGTTTTATGAAGGAACTATATATATAATTGAAACAACTTGGGATTATTCTCTACATAAAAGTTAAAAAAAAAATATATCATGTCGAATTGAAAACCTCCTCTTTTTTAGTCCGTTAAAAAAACAGTAAGTTTATTTTTTGTGTTGTGGCGATTGGCAAAATAATAGTGGGCATGTGCTAAATGTTATGTTTTAACGCGCATCTGACTGCCCCTCTAAAACATCTTCAAGGTAGAGCGCCTAGAGATCTGAAAGTGTTGCTGATGGCCATCTGCAGATTATGACTCCTTATTATATATATACAACACTAGTTTTTAATTACCAAAAAAAATAATAACGTATTGTCAGTGTCTGTTACTAATTAAATTTAAGTAGTTAAAACTTAAATTAAAAAATTAAAAATAATATCCTTAAAAAAACACAATATTTAGTTAACCGTTTATTCATACGCACCCACATAGCTACTCATATTTTCACGATTCTATCCATTCATAAATAGCTCGCCGTCTCCGTTGTAATTTGTGTAGTATTTTCTAGTACTGAGACCATAAATTAGTGCCAATTTTCGGTTAAAAAGAAACCTCGATAACTTTGTGATAGTGCAATAATAAATCATGCTGACAGTGCTCAGATCATAAGAAGCTTCTGCTGCAACGGTCAATTAATTTTTTTCGGTATATTAAAACTATTATTGTATAATATAAAAAAAATGTTGATTGAAACACCCATTTAAACTTTATTATAATACAATAACCTCGTAACACAGCCAAAAAAATATTTACGCAATCATGTCTCTGATCGAAGAATCTTGAAGATATCCTTACCCTTCTTGCACTTCTTCTGGATGGTCTTGATGCTCTCGCAGTTGGTGGGGTCGCCTTTCTTGAGGGTCAACTTGCGCGAGCGCACGTTGGTCTTGGTATCGCATTCGCTCCAGGAGCCGCGCACATAGCGGCACGCTGTCAAAAAGTCACCGGTCATAATCTATTCTACAGAAAATTATCAGAACTAAAATATAGGTACCCATGATAAAAAAAACTTCAGTTTTCCTGTTGATACCTAACATTTGACTAAGTACCTAATAATACGCACATTTTTTTTTCTGCCTCTAAAAATCTATAAATACCTTAATCTCGAATGTGTATTCGCCGATCTGCCGTCGATCGCGTTCGCGGGCAATGCTCATGATGAAGAGCATCTGAATTGTCTCGAAACGTCAGCAATACAAGAAAAAACGTGAAAATTTGCCGTATTTATAGTTAAAATGAGTAACAACCACGATAGTTTTAATTCTTTATTACCTAAATCATTGATGGATAAGAGTATAGGTACTATGAACGTTTTTAAACCCAATAAAATGTATTTTTCCGATTTTTTTATCTTTTCGTAACTTTAATTATTAAAGAGAACAGGTTTTTTTTCTAATAAACCGATGTGATTCTACTATAACCATAAACTACCCATGATTTATGCTGGTTTGCGTAAACAATAGGTAGAACAGAAACAACAAAGCATAATTCTCTATTTGTATTCCTATAAAAACAAAGTTGCATTGTTTTTCTATGAATGTCTCGCATCGACTATCTGTACTTATGCAACAGATGTATACAGGCTCCAGATCAAGCCTTTACACGTGTAAACGGCAGCCGTCTAAACAGCATTAGTTTGTAAATATACTGTCTATAATGTCCTAGGATTTTTCGCGTCGTACGTTTCTTTCTTAGGGCACCTCTTACAACAAAAGGTATACACCCTCCCAAGCTTCTAGAACCCGTGGCTTAGACTGCATTGATACATTTTTAATTTATTTATTCACACACAAAAAAACAGTAACAAACAAAATATGTTGATACAAGATGACAATACAAGATCAATCAATCAATCTGTCATTCAGTAACGCAAGAGTTTTATATGATGATAGGTAATTGTCGACTTGCCAATGAAGCTAATATTTACTCATAATTTACATAATCCTTACACTATTCCACTAGAAGTATTTTGCTTGTTAGTTTTTATAATATTATCCCGAAGTGTAAGTGTTTGTGCACAGGAGACACAAATGAAACTTCCTGAACTAATTCTGATCATGTAATTCTCTATCTTTTCTAATCTTTTACCGATAGTTTTATTTAATTTCACTTGGAACAACATTACTTGCAAAAGCCGGTAGACAAGAATGTCATTTCCACAAAAAAAGCAGGCTCCTCGTTGAGACGCAACGATGAATATTGCCACCTATTGGCTTGCAGGCATTTACAGTTAGGATTATGTTAATAATCCATGTAGTTTAATAGCGAAACGGACGAATGCACGAGTGAAGAGACCACTGATGCATTATTCACACAATAAGTTCAAGATGTCTGAGATTCCGAACAACATGTGCTGGTGCGAGCAGTGGGTTTATTTTAAAATAGCGACAGTAACAAGAACAGTAAAGGGCAGAACGAAAGTTAATTCTAACTTCGCCGTGTCAGTATCTACCAATATAGAGAAAATGCGGTGTTTAATTTAATGAAGAATGTTTTTAGAATGTTTTCATATGTCAGGGCCATTACTGGTGTAACTTTCAGATCATAGAGATACCGTTTAGTAGGTACCTACAAGATGAAATTCGATGCAATTTGGGTATATTCCATATACATAACTAGCTAGATAAAAAGTCTACCGATTTTGTGCAAACTTCACATAAACCATCTACTAAATAGTCCGAACAAAAACATTTGGTTTGGATAGGTGAGCCCGGCCTTGAGTTATAAAATTACAACGAAAAGTGGCATTGATTTATATATATATATATAGAAGATAGATGAACTTGTTCAACTTGATTATGGCATAGTCATAGTCAGAGTCATGTCTCATTGATCTCTAACTTTCATATTATGACCTTTAAGATAATCTTACTAATATTATCAATCCTTCAATATGTGAGGATGTTTGTGGCACAATCACAACCAAACGACCAAACAGATTTTAACGAAACTGTCAAACATTGTAAGGATCTTAGTGTCTGTAAATCTGAGGCCTTACTTGGGGATTACAGTCGTGATTTATTGAGGTATATTTTAATATGAAATCATATAGTCGATTAGGTACTTCGAAAGTTGTTGAAGTGAATCACGAATCACTTCGCAAGACTACGTCTAGTTATTCGAAACAATCGAGGCAACAATATCCGTAGGCAAGTAACTACGTCGATCGGTTAACTAAAACCGAACCAAACCACACCTGTAATAGCACAATCTATCGCGCCCAGGGAATCAACTGCGAACCATAATTAAATCAACTCGTAAATGAGACTAGTATAGACAGCTTACCCTCGTATTCAAGAACGACACTATGAGAACACGCACCCATAGTGGACGAAATCTTTTTTCATAAAAATCACTTTATGTGTTGTGCGACACTGCATAGTGTGACTAGAGGCACATTGTCGTGTGCCTCTAGGCAAAGTTGAGCTCTAAAGGCACACAGTAGCGTGCGCCATAGTGCCGCTCAACACATAAAGTGATGTTTATGAAAAAAGATTTCGTCCACTGTGGGTGCGTGTTCTCATAGTGTCGTTCTTGAATACGAGGGATAGACAGGTGTTCAGATCGGAAGCGAGCCGCCTGCATCATTTAGTAGTTTACCCATTCATACTGCACGAGCAAAGAGCTCATGCGAAATAGCACCCTGTCTCTTCGGATTATAATTCAAAATCGAAGCCTCGTTCACTTTTGTAACCAACACAGTGCTCGCGAATGAGGTTAGTGAGGAGGCACGAATCAATATGGTCGCATATCTTTCGCATTTCCAATGGATTTTTCTGTTAGGAAAATTTATGCGCGCTTTAAAACGTGCTCAAAACGGTGCAGCCAAATCTTGAAGTAACCCGCGGCACAAAGTTTACGTAATAGATTTTAATTAGGATCTGATTAAGATTATCTCAAGTTGATTTTTATGGTTTCTAAAAAGAATTTTTTCGTTCGAACTTTGTTGTTTATTTCCTAGAAAACTCCTGTGTAAAATTTCTCAAATATGATGTCGTTTTGAAATCACTGTCTCGAACTTTGGCGCTAGAACCTTAGAAATCCCTGTCGCGGTAAGGTATCAGAAACATCGAGAACCAAGGCACACAATCTTTAGCGACGGCTCAGGAACTTATTAGGCTGTGCTGTCTTCATTCCATACCCGCTGTTAGACGCCAGTTACTAACATGGTTATCAGAAACACAACAATATAAAAACTGACCTTTGTCCTTAGTAATGAGCTTCAATTTCTCCTTCCTTCAATGAGCGGGGCTCATTGAAGACCAGTATCATAAGATCCTGAGGGTCTACTTGTGAACCGAAAACGATATTATCGTAACAATAATCGTGACAAAGTTACATTGTTTCGACTTATAACAATGGAACAGCTGTAATTAATTTTGACAATCATCGATGATCATAACAAATCACTAAAACAATACGTGAACGAACGTTACGATGTATCGTTTTCGACTTGCCGACTACTTACTATTTACTATTATACCTATAAGACTCCAAGTATTCTTATCATAACTGAACTCAGCAAACCAGTACAAGTATGAACTAGTACCTAATATCCATTGACGTTGTATGAAACGTTTTTATGTACTTTTTCTTTCAACTTCCTTATTTTCCGTTGATAATGCACTTATTTATCCTGGGCACTGGGTTACAGCAGTTTCACCCGCGTCCAGCATGACTGCTTGCTGTAGACCTGTATTATACCTGCAGGAGTCATGTTCTAATCATAACTAACCTCTATTCTTGGCACCGCGCTCGTTGCGGACCAAGATCTCATGGTCGCCAGCACCAGCGTCCTCCCAAACCTCCCCATCGGCCGACACCATGGCCAGCGAAAGCAGCACCAGGCCGGCGATCATACGCCACCATTGCTTGTTCTGGAAATAACAGCTGGTAAGTATGACGTAACGGCTTCAAGCTTGAAGCTTGGCTATTAGGTAACGACCCGAGTTTCTATTATTAGAAGTATTACCAGATATATGCATACATAAAACGATCTATTTAAAGTTTATGTTTCTAGTGTAAAGTGTGATGTGAGTACGTGGTTTTCTAGGCAGACTGTTGGTTTATTTTGTCACATTAAGCTATAACTAATCCTGTCTGGGACGTACGCCATTTCTACCATTCCTGGAGACCAAGGGTTTATTTCTTTCTTTCAAGTTCTACAGTCAAAGTGGTAATTGTCGGCGCAAACTAAAATTCTTGTCGCGTTACTTTTATTATTTTGTTTAATTCCAAGTCTAAAAGTATTCCCTCGGCTCAAAGTTCTTAGGGTTTGAGCTGGCCCCCAATTCTGTCTACACTTTAAAATGGGGGCAACTTGGGTGAAAAAGTTATGTTTTATAATTCCCATAACGTCCTATTATAACTCTTTTATTATTATGTAGGTATAAACAACTAAAATGTTACAACGATCCCATTTATTGCGTTATCTATAGCCACTATGATAACGTTATTGTACCCTTGGCCCCTAAGATCCCTAAACTGACTATTGTGCTAACTCTCCCTGATCTTATGATTCGGCAAACTTATTACCAATGTCCTTTCTGTTTCTCTATTATGATCGAGTATCATTTTATGAACTATCGTTATTAGTAGACGGGTTTTTTAAGTCGGGAAAATATATTAGAGGTGATAAAGACCCGTGCAAAAATCTAAAGTTAGTATCGAGTTTCGTAAGCTATTTGTATGGAACCCAGCACATCGCCTCTAGCAGTAACTACACTGAACTCAAATCGTCCATACAAATAGCTAACGATACTCGATAGCGACTGTAGTTTGGAAATCTAAAACCATAGCAAAATACTGCACTAAAGCAGGAAATGTGAACATAACTAAGGCTTTGTTTAAAAACAAATGAATCATTGATTCGGATAAAACTCGTTCACGCACTGTTCGGAAATAGTTGAGGTAAATATGCTTAACCGCAATACCAAATAGTTGTGGTTCGATTAATCAACAATTTACGTATGTTACATTGAATGTTTGATTTCTTTATTACTGATGTAGATTCTGCCCGCGGCTTCACACGCGTGATATTTGGATAAACGTGACCTATGTCACTCTACGGCTCATGCACTATCTATGTACAAAAAATAATGTCGATCTGTTGCTGTCTCTGTGCGAAAAATGAACCATGACATTCGTCTCAATTAAATAAAGGTTTGTAATAATGGCTTAGCCTATTCAGTGAATTTAAGAATACAAACACACAACTGTTTTTAGAATCACCGGATAAAATTGTAATGATCAACAAATTGAATACCTATTGTTACTTAAATAATATTCTCCAAAAATCCCTGGTATTCTTTTCCGTACTTTTATTTAGTCAACAGAGACTTTTGAGACATTTCTCAAGTTAAATACAGTTTAGTAGAAACTGAGATTAAATATTTTCTATCTCAATTACATTTTTTACATCGTTGTCATATAAATTCAAAAAAAACATTAGTAAATCCTTCAAACCTTTTAGGTCTAACATCAGATCAACGCGCTGTACTGTATTTATCACTTAATATTACAATGCCATCAAAACATGACAGGTAGGTATGCAAAGTTTTAACTAAATCGAACTATTTACTAAGTACAGCAACTCCATCAGTCATCTAGCTGTCACCATATTATTGTATTGTCAACGAAGTTACACAGTTATGGTATGGTATGGTATGGGGGAACCTGGTATAAAATTCAGTTGCATGATTTGACCCGCACAAACAAACAGACTAACAAGGCAAGTTAAAAAAGAGCTTATAAAAAATGTTTACAAACAGAGACAGACAGATAAACGGCCGAGTCAGTCGAGTCAGTCAACTCTAATTCTCGCAGCGCTAAAATTAACTCGGGTCATTCAGATAGCGATTAATTGGATACATACCTACAACCCACAACATAGCTTAGTTGTTGAGCTAAAAGTAAATAATGAGTTAGTTATGAGCAATTAGATTCCTTTCCTTCCTTATTGTCTACACAACTATTGTAAATTGTACTTTTGTATCTTTGTTTGAAATGAAATTTACTTTGAGAGCGCTGGTTGTGGGCACTTTAACTACATTTTAATTTTCAAATAACGTTTACATTGAAAAAATGATTAAAACGACAATTTTTAAACAACATAGAATAAAGAGTTTATCTATCTTTTAGGTTAAGCAAAGGTTTTGTACAGGTTTCATATATGTATAAATATAGACAAAACGGGAAATTTTTAGTAAATTTTTTAATCTCAAAAACAACAGTATTAATTTTAAAAATTCTTTCACCTAACAAAAGCTACATTATCAGCGAGTAGCATATGTTATGATTTAATTCCAAAATAATGATATTTCTAAGAAAATTGCAGTATTGTAACCTAATGTATCAAAAATTTGGATATAATCTTCATAAGCATCCGTGCGAAGCCCGGGCAGGCAACATATAGTTTTATAATTACTACGTGTATTAGTTACTACTTATATCTCGTTACTGGTTTTTTCTTAGGCATCCTGCATCAGGTCAATGACTCGGTTTAGTCAAAGTCTACCCGGATAAGACGAATAATATGATAAAAACGTTATCTTTAAAACTATCGAACACAGAGGACAGTACTATTATACGAGTATTACTAAATTAGATACGTAAAAATAAACTATAGGTAACTAAACATGTTTGGATTAAAAGAACAAAGGGATGGTTTTTAAGAGTCGTTTTTAGATAATTGCGAAATTCATTCCGTCTGTGACGTTATCACGGTCAAACCGCTCTGGGCCGATTGTGATGAAATTTCATAGTTTAAGGTCTTAGTACGGAAGGACATTTTTCATAAAATGTTCTATTGATTTTTAGGAATTTCAATGTTATACGATAAAGTCGCAAAAATAGATTTCTTGAATCTACGCGGTTCGTCGTGGGTAAAAGCTAATAAGTATGTATAAAATCGTTAAAAAGTGAAAAGAATACTCATTTTTTTTTATTTAAATGTGTTAGAAAACAGGTACCAACTTAGTAAAAAATACAAATGACTTCTTGATTCAGTTAAGACTAGAGTTGGACGCCTGTCGGTCCCGAATATGCAAAAGTAGCACCGATTTGTTTGTATTTTTTATTAAGACGCTGCCAGTCGACGATTATTTTTGTTCGAAACGAAAAAAGAAATACTTGTGAACAAGCCACATCTCCTATTTTATAATGTATAGTATATTATGTGAATAAAGATGTACCTATGATGTATTTAATCACTTCGATAAATAATCCTACCGACCGCTGCAATGATGACAAACACAAGTCAGCGCGTGGTCCGCCTTAGCTTTTCGAATAAATTAATGATATAAATTATGTATAATTACTTATCAAAAATCTATCCTAATAGAAATCTAGATCTACATATTACCTATCTTTAACAATAAATCACAAGTTGATTTTAATAGTAGGTATATAAAATATTTCGATCATAAATTCTAAAACGTATCATTTTGAAATAATATTTTTATCGTGAAAAGTTTCTGCTATTATGTTTTTAGCTTAATAGAAATCTAGGTAGGAACCTGAAGTAATATACTTATAAAAATAGGAGATGTGGCTTGTTCAGAAGTATTACTTTTTTCGTTCCGAAAAAGAGCAATCGTCGACTGGCAGCCCCTTAAGAGCTACTTTCGGAAGGAGCAATAAGACAGTCAGTCCAGGGTTAGGCTGTAGTAAAAGCCTAAAAATGACTAAGCCTACCTACAAATCGAAGCATTGCTAGATATCAGTAAAAGAAAGCGTGTATTCATTGAAATCACTTGGATCATTTAGACTCGTTAAATTTAGATTTTTTTTTTTTTTAAATCTTGGTACCACCTTAATTTTTAATACAAATTTAATCATAATTATTATTGATAGAGCGAGTTGGAGCAAATTCAGTCCTAGGCTTTTTTGTCGTCTAAGTAATCAAATATTTTATAGTAAGCCTTTTTAGATTTTCATATGGCTAATCTATCCGGATAAGACGGAAAAAGTTAAAAAACCGCATTATCTTGAAAACCATCAAACTAAAAATGAAACTGTCTTTAATTTAGTTAGCTAGTATGATTATCTAAAGAAAATATTTAAACTGATATTATAAATGCAAAACTGACTCTGTCTGTTTCTGGCGTTATCACGGCCAAACCGCTTTATCGATGTTGATCAAATTTCATACAGAGATAGTTTTAAGTCTTGGAACAGACATAGAATACTTTTTTTTTAAATTTTCTATTTTATTTAAATTTTTTTTTTGTTTGGATAAAGTCGTCGGAAAACGATTTTTTTAATGAAGTCGCGGATAAAAGCTGGTATTATAAATGCGAAAGTGACTATGTCTGTCTGTCTGTTTGTGACGTTATCGCGGTCAAACCGCTGGGCCGATGTTGATGAAATTTCAAACAGAGATAGTTTAAAGTCTTGGAACGGACATCGGCTAGTTTTTTTCTCGAAGTTTTCTTATGAGTTTCCGGAATTTCAATGTTTTACAATAAAGTCGTCTAAAATTGATATTATGAATCAACGCGAACGAAGCCGAGGGTAAAAGCTAGTTTTCAAATAAATACCAAACCTCGCTGCACCGTCAATTATCTAACTAGTTTCAGTGCAAGTTTCAAATTGCACGACGCGCTAAATAGTAACACCCCATTGCACTGCACCCCCTTTGTGGGGTTATAATAATTATGCCAAGTTTCAACCAAAACGCAACCCTATCTACCCCTTTAGATATCCACAAGGATCTGACCGCCTGGAGATCTGGCATGATGTTAACCATACTTGAAGATAACAGTTGTATTCTTATTTTATTTTTTTTGTTCTTTTTTATCAATTTACAAATACCTATTACTCCTAAATTAACTCTAAACGATTCCCATGAAAAGGCTCTCGCTAAAATGGAGCATTTTATTTCGAAACCTAATTTAATTTAAGTACCAATTTAAATTAAATTGATGCTGGCGTAAATTAAATGCAGCTAGTAATGACATGTCAATTACTCGTAAATAATTTGGAGCGTGTGCCTACACAATTAAAATGGAATCGAAATAAACTGAAAATCAAAATACCAATATATTTTGTTCACATGGTGTGAACCTAAGTTACCGAAAAAGTATACTTCATTAATGTAGCGTCTCGCGTTCACCTCGGCTTATGTATCTTTGTCAATTTTGTATCGAAAATGAGGAAATACGATATTTATTTATCACAATTAACCTATCCTAAAATAAGTATGATGAGGAACTGTTTATTTATTATTAGATTCTCATTATTCACTGAATTATGTAAGTCCATTTGAATAAATATATCATAATATAGCGTAGAAGGTTGAATGTCGGAAAACAAACTAATGGCAAATAAGTATGTAGTGTCAATGAATAATAAGTTGTTGTTCAAATCCTTCGAATTCCTCGAATTTATCCTTGCCCTCGCCTGTTCGGAACCATCAATGCCGAACAAAACAACGTTATCTTGTAGATTGCAATAAAACGAATTAGATGTTCTTATCTACACAAAAGTATCGACACCACAATTATATAGAAGCAAAATTTGTATTTTTATTTGTACCGAAAAAAATGAAAACTACTAGAACAATTTCAAAAATTATTTCACTTAACAAAAGCTAAATTACCAGCGAGTAATGTATGTCATATTTTATTTAAAAAAAAGTTAGTTATCGTTACAAAAATTGCAATAATGTAACCTATGTTAGCAAAAATTAGGCAATAATCTTCATTAGTACGCCCGTGCGTTAGTTAGTTCGTTATAAAAAGTAGTTCTGGGCATGTGTGTTGCATTATCCTCAAGGGCACGTAGTAAAAACGACGAATGAGGTCAAGCGAGGGGTTTTAATTGTAACGGAACGCGAATGAGTACAATATTTGTGTCGAGACGCACAGAAACACGGCTCACCACACCCCCGACGGAGATGCGCGTAAAATCTAATATTATGTAACTTAAGTAACGCTAAGTTGATAGAAAAAACACTTTTAAAAAACACCGTGAGACATATAATAGAAATTAAAATTATGATGATGAAGTAAAAAAACAGTTAATAAAATAATTTCTAATCGCTAAAATTAAGCTCGGTCGATTGATGCACGGTTAAAAATAATTTGCAAATAAATATAAACATAAAAAAGTTAACAAAAATAAAATCGCTAAGTGATGCAGGATGATAAAACTTTTTTTTTATAAAAAATAATGATTAAAAAAATATATAATATTTTTAAATATATAAATAAAACTATTATTATGATGGAAGATGTTTTCATTTTATTTACTAACCTCCATGATAGTTCCTGTTCGCGTGCAAGTTTCGCGAGAGACGAGGGCGCGGGTCGGGACTTGGATAGCGAATGGTGCGGTAGAGCACTCTCCCGCGTTCCTCGCAGGACGCTATCGATCCGCGTGCAGCCGGGACCACTCCAAGCTCCCAAAGGTTGCCAGCTGTAGCGACAGAAGCTGCTGGTAAAAACATACCAAGATTTTGACATCATCTGTTTCAAAATATTTAAAACTACCGCAAATAAAGAGGAGACTCCCCTTAGTCATAGCAACTTAAAAAAAATCCTACCCCATGTAACGCATTATTTTGTAAGGAAAATAAAGAATAAATAAATGTTGTAGGTATAACCTCGTTATAAAATAACAAGGATACTTGCTAATCTGTCCTGTGAGACAACGGTGGATAGGTCTTTAAAAATAAAAGTCCTTAAATACAACAATCCCTTTAAAAAAAAATCTCTGTAGTGGCAATTTTTGTGACTATATTTCACACTAGAAGACCGCGACAGACGTTATCCTGTCCAAATTTTAATAATCGTATGGAATAACGCACGTCGCTATGACGACTGATGTAAGATTTTTTTCACATCAGAGCGCCATAAATACCAAAACATCCCTTTTTCATTTTTTTATAATTTTGGGGATAATAACGTATTTTAAAGTAGTCTATTTTTTATTCGGGCATTATATCTACATTTACAGCAAATTTCAAATAGAGTAATTATGCCAGTATCCTTGTGATTCAAACCGACCTTAATCTAGAATCATTAACTTTTCAATTATATTTTAGTAACTGCGCAATATATTTGATTATCCAACACGCATGTATTCATGATTCATAGTCATTATTTAAGACGCTGCCAGTCGACGATTATTTTTGTTCGAAACGAAAAAAGAAATACTTGTGAACAAGCCACATCTCCTATTTTATAATGTATAGTATATGTGAATAAAGATGTACCCATCTTTAATCACTTCGATAAATAATCCTACCGACCACTGCAATGATGACAAACACACGTCCGCACGTGGTCCGCCTTAGCTTTTCGAATAAATTAATGATATAAATTATGTATAATTACTTATCAAAAATCTATCCTAATAGAAATCTAGATCTACATATTACCTATCTTTAACAATAAATCTCAAGTTGATTTTAATAGTAGGTATATAAAATATTTCGATCATAAATTCTAAAACGTATCAAAACGTAAAAGTTTCTGCTATTATGTTTTCAGCTTAATAGAAATCTAGGTAGGAATCTGAAGTAATATACTTATAAAAATAGGAGATGTGGCTTGTTCAGAAGTATTTCTTTTTTCGTTTCGAAAAAGAACAATCAGCGACTGGCAGCCTCTTAAGCAAATTTGAACTTTATTCAAACAAATTTGACAGAAAAAACGAAAAAAGCGCCACTAATCAGTATTAGATGAGAAAATTATGAGTTGATCGCAAATTCCGTCAATAAAGATGTCTTTTTTATTTTTTAATGCTATTGTTCTAGCTGAGATCTTATTTTTTAATTACTGAACAAAACAGAACATTGTTGCTTATCGACCACGCCGCTTAATCGGGACAGTAAATATAAAGAAAGAGAGAAAAGAAGAAAAAACTCTTTCGGCACTTCTTCGCCAGCAACTCATCTAGTTCGCGTCGCCACGGCATGCGCCGTCGTGAAGTCAACAGCTGGTCTGACCCGCCGCTATAGATGTTTAGCGACAAAAAAATAGAATAGGTTTCTTTCTAATCTTTCTTTCTTTCTATGTTAGCTTAGCCAGACTATCATCTGTGTAGGTTGTGTGGAGATTGAGGGTAAAATCTGGCTACAACTACCGCAGCTGGCATCCCCACACACCGAGCCGCGAGTCGCCACTCCTGGGCGCGTATCCCCTCCCGCCCCCGTCTCTATCTGCGGCTGTTCCACTCTTCCTTACCCTGTGGCTCGGTAGGATTTATTACTTTTTCCGGGAATGACCGGATTTCGTCTTGCTAGAGAGAGACTCTGCATTTTTAGATACGTCGCACCTTTTATTTTTTTGCTATAGTGGATCCTAGCACTTTGTCTTTGAGAAAATACAAGGGGAAGTTACCGCATGGCTACGCTAAGTAGATGTATCCTACCATTAAGTTCGGAAGAGTATTTAGAATGGAAGAGAATACTCGCTTTTTACAAGCTTTTATTTAACTTGCAATGTATGTTATCTATGGTATATGGTATGGTATATGGTATATGGTCCATCCGAAACATACATAGTTTCGTGCAATCATCTTGCAACTCAATTTTGAAGCAGTTATCCCGAACCGACTGAGCTGAAACTTTGCATACACCTTTAGTTCTGGTGACAATACAATAATATGACAGCGAGCTAATCTGATGATGGAGTCAGGAGCTGTTCAATAGTCACTCACAACGGAACTCCTTAGTACCTAAATAATTCGATTGAGTAAAAACTTTGCATTCTTGTCATGTTATATGATATGACAGGTGATAGCGCGCTGGTGCTCGATGATTTAAATGATTTTACAAAAGCTTGTCATTCTAAAATACATACAAAATAAATTGAAAAATATTTTTTAACAGAAAATTTATTTTTCATATCATCTTTACTTCAAAAAATCCAACACAGACTACAATATACTCGTATTTAGCAAGAAATCATAAATTATTAGGGATGATAACTCTATGGTAAGACGGTCTGCTGATCGGCCGTACACATATAATTTCCGCTGCGGCTTGATTTTCAACCGACAAAAAAAAATAGACTTAAATGTACTAGTATATTCATTTTTTTTGGATATTTGTGTCATTTTTCTTACCTTATTAATTTAGGTGATTTTTTTTCAATTGTGTAGAGAATAATCCAAAATTATTGCATGTAGGACTAATAGCTCCTTTTAAAAAAACTAATCGTCTCTTGACTTTTCGATTGGTCGAAACATTTTTGTCGTTTTCCTTTTTAGGGTTTCGTAGTTTACAAGTAACCCTTAAAGTTTCGCTATGTCTACCCGTCCGTTCGTCCGCAGCTTAGCTCAGAGACTCTTCGTGCTAGATAGCTGTTATTTGGCATGAAATGAATATACATATTAGCAACGCCGATAAAGTAGTAGAAAACAATCTTGTAACTTTTTTTTAGAGTACCTCCTGTAACAGCAAACTAAAATATACAATTAGAGTACTTATTCAGTGGTACGCTTATCGTCTTAAGGCCCTGTATGTCGACGATTGCTCTTTTTCGAAACGAAAAAAGAAATACTTCTGAACAAGCCACATCTCCTATTTTTATAAATATATTACTTCAGGTTCCTACCTAGATTTATATTAAGCTAAAAACATAATAGCAGAAACTTTTCACGATAAAGATATTATTTCAAAATGATACGTTTTAGAATTTATGATCGAAATACTTTGATACCTACTATTAAAAGATAAACTTGTGATTTATTGTTAAAGATAGGTAATATGTAGATCTAGATTTCTACTAGAATAGGTTTTTGATAAGTAATTATACATCATCACTACATAGTAAATATAAAGCAAAGTCGCTTTCCACTTCCCGCGTCCGTATGTATGCGTATATCTTTAAAACTACACAACGGATTTTGATGCGGTTTTTTTTAATAGATAGAGTGATTCAGGAGGAAGGTTTATATGTATTAAACCCGTGCGAAGCCGGGGCGGGTCGCTAGTACATTATAAAAATAGAGATGTGGTGGCGAGATGGCTTGTTCAGAAGTATTTCTTTTTTCGTTTCGAAAAAGAGCAATCGTCGACATACAGGGCCTTAATACACGTTTGATTCTATGCCTGGTTTTTGAGCAAAGTCAACTGTCACTCTGACAGTAGGTATTCTGACAGAGAGGTTTTTGGAGGGAAGTGAATTGGATGTTTAGCGATATGAATGGATTATGAAATATTAATAAAACATGGATAAGAGTATGAAAACTAATTGGAATTTGATTAATTATTGGCCCTGAAGAGACGACTTACACTCCCCTACACCTAAAGTGGGGAGTTTTTTTAGTTTCTATAACGTAATTATTTCACACCAAACCACAAAACGAATTAATAAAACTGCCGTCAAATGGCGGTAGCTTTTTATAGTACCACAGCCGATAATCGACAAAATATACGAATAATCAGATTACGTAAATCCCTCCGCTAAACTACTATAAAATGGTTGCATGGAAATTCAGTTAGTAAGTAAGTACCGTCTGCAAGTTAAATGGAGCTGTATTTACCTGGGCAGCTCAGCAAGTTAAGCTGTGGCTAACCGACGCGAAACATTTACTTCTACTCGTAAGTTGTCAACAAGCAACAATAGTAAAGATAAGTTTTCTGTTGAAAAATATGTTTTCAAGACAAGCTTTTGCGCGCTATCACATGTCACTTAACATTGTTATCGGAACTTGACAAGTATGCAAAGTTTTTACTCAATCGAAGTATTTACTAATAATAATAATAATGTTTATTGTCATTAAAAAAGGTAACAAAGTTCCTATGAAGTCTCTGACTCCTGAGCTAGGTACGTAGACCTGTGTTACAGAAGTCAGGGGTTTCGTTGTGAGTGTCCGTCGTCCGTTGAACAGCTCCAGACTCCATCATTAGCTAAGTTCGCTGTCACCACATTATGTATTTTCCAAAACTAAAGATGTATACCAAATTTCAACTCAATCGAATTATTTGTAGGTACAAATGGTCAAAAAAAGTGGGCATGTGCCAAATATAATGTATGGACGTGCCTCTGACTACCCCACTAGACATATTCAAAGGATCGAAGCGTCTGGAGATCTGAGAGGATGTCTACCGTATTTGGGGATTACAGTCGTGATCCTATTTATTTTTATTTTTTATTACAAATGCTCAATTTTTTTATTCAAATTTTGATAAGTAGTTACAAACAAACATACGAACGTTGCAAGTTTAATAAATGCTTCTAAAATAGCTTAATTTTCATGGTTTCAGCTGTTCAAGGAACTCAGTAAATGGTTTTATTAAATAAAAATATTCAAACGTGCCAATTTCCGATGACAATGTGATATTGATCACAGCGCGCTGATGATGAAGCAAATGGCTCGATCATCAGCGCGTTCAAGGATCTCTCCAGGCACCCTAATCCTTGAAGATATGTAAAGGAGATAGTCAGAGGTACCTTCGTCCTAAGATATTGCAAGCACTTCTCACGATTAAGATGAAATTTTATTTAGGGCTACGCTTAAAGTTAGGTTACTTTTTTCCCTAAATTTTCTTTTGATTTTCAGGAAAAAAAGGTTCAAATCGATTTCCTGAATGTACGCGGACGAATCGCGGGTAAAAGTTAGTTATTTGTTACGTCGTCGTCCTCATCGCGTTGTAGCTGCATATGGGTCGGTTTGAACGCAGCTTAAACTCCTATTCAGACTCAGTTAGGCAAGTAAATCTAAAATACATTTACGGGTACCGGTAGTTTGGATGTAAACCTAATCCGGTTACCAATAAATCAACATGAGACTGATGAAACATTTACAGGCACATTTACCATGAACCACCATCGTATCGACTACGTATCGTCCAAATGCCAAAACTGACACTTTTGCTATACAAAAAGTATCAGTTTTGACATTTGGACGAAGGTTTGTGATAAGGCTGCTATGTTTGTTCCCCAATCAAAAATAAACGACGAAACGGAAATTATGAAATTAACTGTAGTATGTAGATAAAAAATCAAAATAAATAAAGTGGGAACTTATAATCCAAAAAACAACCCCTAAATGATAAAAAAACGCAAAAAGGATGATTTTGGTATAAATGGCGTTAGTGTGAAACAAATCTGACATCACAGACTAAAAACATTTAGTCGTCATAGCAACGCAGTTTTGACTAATTAATGATACGCATTCTACCAAAATTTGTAATTTATTTTATCAGAACAAGGTTTGTTGGGAAATGTCAAAACTGACACTTTTGCTATACAAAAAGTATCAGTATTGACATTTGGACGATAGGTTGTCGATACTATGGTGGTTCGTACTCGGTCACAGGCTACACCGCCTACACTTATATACACGTTATCTTAGATTAAATACAATAAATTACTGTATACAATATTTGAATTGTATACAATAATTAAAAGTACCTATTCACAGTACTCACCAACAAAATATGAGATCCTACGTTGTAGAAAAATCCATTGATGCACGCCGGGATTCGAACCCACGATCAGATTGAAAGTCGGGGTACCTCCTACTCGGCTAATACGGCTTTTTTTCATCAATATTATGTACAACTGTACAACGAATCGACGTGATTAATTTATTAACCAGACACAAAAAAGGAGGATGTTCTCGTAAAGGTATCGTACCTTTACGATACGATATTAGTTCGCGCTTATCGCCCTTACTTTGCAAAACGATACGACGTTATCGACGACAGTGACAGTGGTCCGATATATTCAGCCAAATCGCACTTTTAGAAATCATCGTCTGGCATAATAGAATGAATGATGTCAATTGTAAAAAGTAATATCGATCGTTCCATCTTTCAAAAGATGGTATACTAGCCGACCCGTGACAGAATTTGTCCTGCCTAAATTTCAATAATTGCATAGAAAAAAGCAATTTCAGACAACTTCTAATTTTTACCAACAAACCTTGTAAGTACTGATAAAATAAATTACAAATGCGTATCAATTAGTCAAAACTGCGTTGCTATAACGACTAAATGTTTTTAGTCTGTGATGTCAGATTTATTGCACACTAACGCCATTTATACCAAAATCATCTTTTTTGCGTTTTTTTTATCATTTAGGGGTTGTTTTTCGGTTGTTCCCCCTTTATTTATTCAGATTTTTTATCTACATACTACAGTTAATTTCATCTTAATCCGTTTTGTTGTTTATTTTTGATTGGGGAACAAACTCATCACAAACTTTCGCATTTATTATGATATCCCGATATACCTATTGTTTATCGTTTTCAAGAGTAAACCCCAGGTATATGTATGCGAGCGACGAAATGTGCTAGTATAGACATCCTTAGTAACCCTTCTTCGAGTTCGAAAGTAAAGTTATAAAGAAGTTTAGTACATTCAAAGCTTCGACTGTAAAATTTCGTAATAACATTTTCCTGACTCCTAGCTCGTTCGTCACACGTCGTCGGATCAGCCAGGTCTCTTATGATGCGGTGGCAGTAACATGACGGCAGTGAAAGTTGTGAGTGGCGAGAAATAATAGAGCATTGACATTAATAACTGTTTTTTTTTCTATAAACCTTCCCACAAGGCCACAAAGTCTTGGAATTGAAATAGGAAAACAGTGATAGGTAGTACCCTATTCTTTTACCGATGAAAAAAACCAAAAGATAATAGAGTAGACCAATTTTGATTTTATTTTTTTAATAGATACTACTAAGTTGGTCCCATAAAATTATGATTGGTCGGAATATTTTCGTCGTTTTTCGTTTTAGTTTTCTAAACGTAATTATTATACTGACGTTACATTGATTTCTGATATGGCAAAACTGACGGCCGTTATAATGAAGCTCGCAGTATCTTTGGAACCGTAACTCAACTGAAAAGTCGCTCACGAAGTCGTATTTGCGATAGCTGGTTGCTTTCAATAAGAGAATTTATGGAGAGAATTTTCAAATATTTTTGAGCCCGATTTAGTTTGAGTGCAGTTTCAGAATACTTTCGAACTTTTATTAGAGTTTATTTTTAACTCCTCTTACTGTAACGGCATACTAAAATATACAAGTAAAGTACTTAATCAGTGGTACGCATATCGTAGGTAGAATATACGTTTGGTTTGGTTACGAAGCTAGTAAATCTATCTATACATATAATAAAACTGTGGAAGAGTTCAATTCTGTACATTGAATAAAAACTAAAACAAATACTCCTAGGGGCCTTTATACAAGTGACACAAGCCAAAAAAAAACATTTTGAAATTTTTGTCTGTCTGTCTGTCTGTCTGTTGTCCGACTTTTACGCAAAAACTACTGGACGGATTTTGATGAAACTTTTTTTGTTATGTAGCTATTAGTCCTCGGCAACATACGCTATAATTTATTTTGAAGATTGGAATACCAGATGTGAAACTATTTGAAGACCAGCGAAGCGGGCACGGGTCAGCTAGTAAATAAATAAATTCTTTTTCGTGACAGAAAAAAATCTTATAAAGACTTCACTTCAAAATATTTTTCAACAGAAAAGTTATGAGTATTATTTTGCTTATGAAGT
This sequence comes from Hydriomena furcata, assembly GCA_912999785.1. Lineage (NCBI taxonomy): Eukaryota > Metazoa > Arthropoda > Insecta > Lepidoptera > Geometridae > Hydriomena > Hydriomena furcata. Next base: position 2,565,005 of record OU538821.1, on the reverse strand, counting down.
GCCGCACAGGGCTGCTTCAACAAAATATGCGTTGCATTGAAGCGCAAAAGCGTTTTTTCTTACAAATTATTCCGTTGATTAAGTTTTGTTTTGCTACACGCTTTAGTGAAGCGCGGCATTCTAATTAAACTTCGTCAGACATTTTACAAACAAACCGATGAGATGAACAAATGGAGCGTTTTGTTTTTGCTGGGTAAGTTATGTTATGCGCTATTTCATATTTTTAAAATAAATTACTATATTTTTGTTTTTTCATTATTGTTATTTTAGGATTCCGTACCCAAAGGGTGAAAACGGGACCCTATTACTAATACTCCGCTGTCCGTCTGTCTGTCGCAGGGCTGTATCTCATGAACCGTGATAGCTAGACAGTTAAAATTTCCACAGCCGATGTATTTCTGTTGCCGCTATAACAAAAAACCGGCCAGTGCGAGTCGGACTCGCGCACGAAGGGTTCCGTACCATTATCTATAAAAACAGCAAAAAAATCAAGTTTGTTATATATGGGAGCCCCACTTAAATATCTATTTTATTTTGTTTTTAGTATTTGTTGTTATAGCGGCAATAGAAATACATCACACATCATCTATAAAAAAAACCACTGTCTAGCTATCACGGTTCAGTTAGATATAGCCTTGTGACAGACAGACGGAAAACCTGTCACGTATGGAATGCTAACTACTGCAAAATGTTTGAACGTGCCTCTGACTACCCCCTCTAGGCATCTTCAAAGGATCTATCAATTCAATTCTCTTACATTTTACATAAAAAAAAGCTGAACTAAACTTGACGATTCTAAATGATCCAAGTGATTTCAAACACTTTTTTGATTGATTAATTTTGATTTGGCTCCTATGTCATTTAATCTATATTTTTTTATATATCTTTATCTTATTATATTTGGTGGGGAGCTTCGAACCAGGAGACGAACATAGGATACTTTTTAACGGGAACGGGAGTTAATTCTAAAACGATACGAAGTTCGCCGGGTTAGCTTGTTATATAAAAGAAAGTCGTGTTAGTTACACTATTTATAACTCAAGAACGGGTAAACCGATTTGGCTGAAAATTGGTGGGGAGGTATCTTAGAATCAGGAGACGGACATGGGATACTTTTTAACGGGAACGGGAAATTAACATTCTAAAGCGATACGAATTTCGCCGGGTTGGTTAGCTAGTTAAAGATAGAAACATGTGCCGACCCCATTTGAGTGGGATAAAGGAGATGATGAAATGGTTTGATGGTTTTATGATATAAATTTCACAGGGGTATGTTTTGTGCAGTGCAACAGCAGGGCGCCTTTTAAGCCAAGAGATGGATCGTTGCCGTTTCTTGTGAGTATTTAAAACAATAAAACCGGCCAAGTACGAATCGGATTCGCGCACGAAGGAATCTATAAAAACAACCGGCCAAGTGCGAGTCGGACTCGCGCACGAAGGGTTCTGTACTATTATCTATACAAAACGGCAAAAAAAATACGTTTGTTGCTCGGGATAAGGTACCCCTCTAAGGTATTTTGGGTTATTTTCTCGTAGTTTATGATGTTTATGGACAGTTAAGACTAGCCCCAACCTACAAAGAACCCTATCAAGCGCGGATCCACCGTTGTGGGCACTATGAGCATGCCCACAACCCTAATAGACTTGTGACGTCATAATTTTATTTTTGCAATTTTGATAGTGTCGTTTTTATGGTTCCGTACCCAAAGTACCCGTACTCGCATTTGACCGGTTTTTATAGATAATGGTACGGAATTCATCGCGCGCGAGTCCTACACGCACTTGGCCGGTTTTGATCAAAATCAAAATGCGTTAAGGGTTCGGGGGGGGAGGGGATTTTTTTCGTGACATTGACCACAACCTTTTTTGAGGGCTGGATCCGCGCCTAAACCCTATAGCTTGTTAGCGTCCCTAATTACCCAACGATGTTCTGGAAACATTGCACTAATAAAACACATCTTTATAGTTATTAAAATAATACTCATACCACAGTATACCTAAGCTGTTATACCTAAGTAATACATAAAGCTATATGTATATAAATACAAATGTTCAAAATGTAACACAAAAAAAAAAAAAAAAAAAAAAAAAAACAATATTATTAAATTATAATAGACAACAAATATGCATGTACAAAAATATATATATATATATATATATATATTTATATATAGACAATTAATTTTAAAATATAAACAATTATGTAATAGATTAGATATAAGTAGAATATAACAAATATTAGGTAACAGTATATTATTATATCTTCTTCTAACTTAAGAGCTGTGCTCTTGTCGGTGTAATTGATGCAGCTCTCTCCATCTATTTCTCTCCAGTGCCGTCTCTTTAACTTCCTTATACGACACGACAGCTATTTTCTCCTTTATCTGGCTCATGTAGCTTATTCGTGGCCTTCCTCTTCCTCTCTTCCCTTCAATCTTCCCTTCCATTATAGTCTTTATAAAACTGTCGTGCCGTATAAGGTGGCCAACCATCTTCCCTCTTCTGTTCTCAATCGTTGTTAATAGGATCCTTTTTTCCTGTATTCTACGTAAAACCTCTATATTTGTAAGGTTTAAAATATTTAAATTATATAAATGAGTACTCCAAAAAAGGAGCATTACACGTAATAAATGTAAAACCAAAATAATAAATAAAGCCAAGCAAAAGAGGGTACGGACGAACCCAGTCTGTAGAAATGAACAAGCCGTTTCATAACGGCAAAAAAAAAAAAAAAAAAAAAAAAAAAAAAAAAAAAAAACATGTTCATCTCATCACATCACAAGATTGTACCAACAGATACAAACAGCACTACGATTGATTATAGTATATTATTGAACAAAATGAAAACTTCCTACTTTACAGAAACCCCACTGATAGAGTAATTGAAGAATGCTCAGTAAAACCCCTGGTTTTTAACAAAACACTGGCCGTTATATTACTGGCGATTCGTCCTTTAAAGGAGAATGGACAGATTGGTACCTCATACCACATTCCCATAAATGATATAATTTAATTATGTCGTTTGAAAAATCTTTTCAATTAGAACAATACATAAATAACTTTCAAAACTTTTGCGAGTGTTTTAGACATTTTCAATTTTGGCAGTAACTAAGCATAGCAAACAAACTTGTTTAGAATCTTTATTTAAAAAAACCTTTGTCTATGGCCCGTTTTGATCAGTGACAGTCGTTATTTTACCTCAAGATTTGATTGACCACAACTAAATGTTTCCCGTTTTGTCTATTTAGGTAAGTATAAATAATTTAAAAATAAATAACATCGCCTGTTACAAAACCTTTGCATAACCTAAGAGATAGATAAATACTCTATTCTATGTTGTTTAAAAACCGGCGTTAATTTTAATATAAACTGTTTATTTGAAAATTAAATTGTTGTTAAAATGCCAACAACAAGCGCTGTCACCCAACTACTTGTAATGATAACGCTTTTCATAGCGTAATGTCAGTCTTATTATACGTGCAGCCTTTGGACTAGATACCCGCAAAAAGCATACAACGCCTTACAGGTTCAATATGACAATGTGTTCAGGGCGCTGACTGTTGGGCCTGCCTCGTTTCTGCAGTGCTTCGGGCATGTTTGCAGAGAGTAGAGTAGACTGCTTTCATGCCATAATGCGCAAGAGGAGTGCCGTCTTTGAGAAGCCGGATACGTGGCAGCCCTATCTGCATCATGAACGTATTGTCCAATAGGTTGAACTGTACGTTTAATAATTATTGGATGCAACTGCATGCCCAATGCGATAAAAATACTCTCTGTAGTGTCACTAACATTAGTTTATACGAGTATATTATAAATGTGAAAGTTGTGAGTTTGTTTGTATGTTTGCGACTCAATCAGGCCTAAACGACAAAACGGATTAAGTTCAAATTTACTGTAGATGTAGATATAAAGCCCGAATAAAACATAGGGTGGTTAATAATCCGAAAATCATCCCCTAAATGATAAAAAAATGCAAAAGGGATGATTTTGGTATAGGCGCTGGTGTGCAAAAAATCTGACATCAGTCATCAGAAATTTAAACAGAACAACGTCTGTCGCGTCTGATAGTTAGTTTTAAGTTACAATATTATGGACAAAGACTGAAATAAACAATTTGTGAGTGGACCATCAAACGCGCTCATTCCCTCTCAGTAATTTAATTTCCCGTTTCGTCATAATATGTAAGACAGCTATATTGAAGTGTTATTCCGTTCCGATATATATAGATAACGATAAGAAGTAAAAAAAATGATTATCATCACTAGGCTTAAATTTTTGCCCATTCTCCTTTCTTACAATATCTGCCTCTTGATCACGTATTTCGTTTATTAACTTAATTTTTTTACAACCGCTATATTACGGTAGGCATATTGACGGTCACCGATTCATAGAAATAGCTTAAGATGTCAATGACCTACAATTACTGATGATCTCATGACGCATCCATCTTCGGGCGTGTCCAGGATTTACAAACCTTTGAGTCCTCTCACCACACTTGTTATGTTGCCGACACAGGGTATTTTAGGCCGTACCTACTGTGGCCTGGGCTCTTAATACGCAAAACGATTTAAGACGAGTAATAAATGTTTTTGATGAATGCAGAATCATTTTTTCTCAATAACCGCAAAACATACAGTTTTGTTTTTTATGATAAATATAACTTGAGGATATAATCTAGATAAATTACAGACAGAAACACGATTGGTGAAACTTTTCTCGGTAGATTTATTTTCCAAAGTTGACTCTTCAAAAACACTAGTTTCGTTTTTAATCGTAATAGCTAAACAGTTCATTTTTATATAATTCGTTAGATAATCATACTAGCTAAGTTACAGTTTCTTTTTAAATTTGATGGTTTTCAAGATACTTAATGCAGTTTTATCACTTTTTCCGTCTTATCCGGCTAGACTCAGCCCATAGAAAATGTCGAAAATTTCACTAATCACCTTAATCATATTTTTTTTGTTGAACAATATTTTAAATGACAAGCTTTTGTGAAATCATTTAAGCCATCGAGCACAAGCACGCTCTCACCTGTCACATCATATAACATTATCATCGGAACTTGACAAGTATGCAAAGTTTTGACTCAATCGAAGTATTTACTAAGGAGTTCCGTTGTCACTGTTGAACAACTCCTGACTAGACCATCACATCATCTCACTGTTACCATGTTATTGTATTGTCACCAGAACTAAAGATGTATGCAAAATTACAACTCAATCGGTTCGGGATAACTGCTTCAAAATTGAGTTGCAAGATTCCACCCGAACAAACATAGTTACATACATACATTGCAAGTTGTAATGCTTGAAAGCTTGTAATTATAGAAACGACAATGCTCCGATATATTTTAAGGAGCACTTTTAGGAGCATTTTTCACCCCTAATCTGTAATCTGTTTTTTTGTATACATACTACAGCAAATTTCATCTTAATCCGTTCAGTCCTTTAGGCCTGATTGATTATTAAACATACAAACATCATCGCAAACTTTCGCATTTTTAATGTTACTAGCCGATCCATGACAGACTGTCCTGCCCAAATTTCAATAATCGCATAGAAAAAAGCACTTAGAGAAAACTTGAAATTTTTTCCTTAAACGAGTATTAAACCTAGACCTGATAAAATAATTTCGTTTAAATTTAATTAGAGTACAAACTTATATATCTTTTAAAACTTTTACATTTATAATATTACTAGCTCCATAATATGCTCGCCCCGGCTTCGCACGGGTGGTACCTGGATAAAAAGTAGCCTATGTGTTTTTCTGATGTATAAGCTATATTACTGTAAAGTTTCATTTAAATCCGTTCATTAGTTTTTGCGTGAAAGAGTAACAAACACACACAACCACTCACAAACTTTCGCATTTATAATAAGATTCAAATTCAAATACAAATTCAAAAATCATTTATTTCAATAAAATCACAAGGATCACTTTGAAACGTCTTAGGAACTAGGTGAAGCTATGCCGATTCCACGCGATCAAGCCTAGAAGAATCAGGCAACAAACACGGCTTGGGGTCTACCTTTTTTTGAATGATCCTTTCCTTAATGCTATGTAGAGCTCCAGTGTGGTGCCAATCGAACAAGGTGAAGGCTCAAACAAGAATAATAAATAAAAGTACCTACTACTCAAGTACGTACAACTATAAAAAAAATAACTAAAGAGCTTCAGCACAACTTCAAAAAGCAACACACGCTACACTTGATTTAGAATTAAAACTTAAAGATAAAATAACTATTAGGATAGGATTAGGATTAAGATTTAGAATGTAGCAGGTAAAAAGATTTTACTGCATTAACATCAAAGTATCATAACTTTAGACGGTATTGATCGCGCAAACGGCAATAAAACCTCCTTCATTCCGTTTTTTAGGGTATCGAGTCTACAAGAAACCCTTATAGTTTCGCCATGTCCGTCCGTCCGTCCGTCTATCCGCAGCTTAGCTCAGAGACGCTTAGTGCTAGAAAGTTTTAATTTGGCATGTATATTTATATTAGTAATTTCAACAAAATCGTATTATAAAATCTTGTAAAACAATTTTTTTCAGGGTAGCTCCCCTACACCTATAGTGGGGATGTTTTTTTTTCTCGCGTACCCTATGGTGTGTGGTATCGTTAGATAGGTCTTTAAAAAGTATGGAGGTTTTAAGAAAACAACTTTTCGATTATGAGATCCGTTTGTGAAATATTAAGCTCCAAAGTGCCAATTTTTGTTAGAAACATGTTTCCCCAAAAAAATTCACGGTAGTAGTACATTTATCGAACTTAAAAGGAAAACTATCACAGCTAAGTAGGCGTTACAAGTTTTCGTAGTATTCGTAGAAGAAATAATATTGTTTTTTAGTACAAATACCATTGAAAATTACTTATTATAACGTTGTTAGCTGTGTCAACTACGAAACCCTACATTGCGCGTGACCCAACACGCATTTTTCTTTCATTAAAAAAAATTCAATTTATTCCTCTTTGACGCTGTGTTGACAGAGCTACTGTAAACAGCATTGAGGTAGAGATTTGAATTTCTGCACTCATTGCTATTCTCAAAGGAAAACTTTTCTGTAATATCTTTTTCCGCTGCAAAGTTTTCTTGGAAGCTTTTAATGCCGTTGGTAACGAGAATTCAATTCTCGATAGACTTATAAAAAACTGCGCTTGTAGATACAAGAAAAGTGCTTTATTAAAAAGTAAAGGAACGTTTTCTACAAAAAGATTATTTTATTCAACGAGACTGTTATTGTAAGGAACCATTTAAATACAATATTATTGAATACTAGCTGCCTCTCTCGGTTTCGCACGGGTGTATGAACTTGAGAGGCAAACTTTTGATACCTATTTCAATTTTCAAGGCAATCTCTATTTTCTAATAAAATATGACTAATCGCCCATGCGAGTTTGAGTCGAGGTGGCGTCGTGGCGCGAGTGCGCCCCCGCGCCGCTTTCTTACTCTCAACTAGACTCCGAGCCGCCCCCACCTCGCCTGTGCCGTGACTCCGCACTGTCGAACAAGCGGCGTCACGCCGCTTGCGCGCCCTCGCCTAGACACCGAGCCGCCTCCGACTCGTCTATGCCGCGATTCCGCTTCGACGCCGCATTGACTCGCTAATAATGCAGATCTCAATGGGTAAAATAATTTTTAAAATTGGCCTAGTAGTTTTTAGGGTTTCGTACCCAAAGAGTAACAACGGAACCCTATTACTAAGACTTCGCTGTCCGTCGGGCGGACAGACGGAAGGACGGGCGGACAGCGAAGTCTTAGTAACAGGGTTCCGTTGTTACTCTTTGGGTACAAAACCCTAAAAACGTGGTAATTAGCCGTATTTCTATTTTAAATCATTGCTATTATTGAGTAATCATGAACCGCGTAATGAGTTCGCGACAATTTACCATTTTGTGATTGCCAATATGCAAATTGGATTTATATTTAGCAATTATTGTGAAATATATGCGAGCTTTAAATCCCCACGAGTCTCGTGTTATTAAACAAGTATAATTAACAGTAGGTACCTCGTAACTGCAGTCCAGTTCGAATTGTGGTTCAGAACTCATGCTGAGAGTGACGTATTAATTAACAGATTCAATTCATATGCGAATACAATAAGTTAGTTTGTATGAGCTAGTGAACAACTCAAGGGTACCACAAGCTCAAAAGTAATATCAAAACAATATTACTCACAATGCAAAAGTGACAACGTAATACAAACTCGTATCGACACCGCGAGTAATATCGTTTTGATATTACTTTAGGATCTTGTGGTTAGGCCCTGGTCGCAAAACTACTCGTATGACAATTCTGTTGTATCGACAAACTGGCTGAAATTTATTTTAACAAGAACGTTCTTATTCTGTTCACGCTAAAGTCTCAATTAGCGTACACGGTAATTAGTAAATAAATAAAATATAAATATTGGCGGACTTTACTTTACACACAGCGCAATCTAGCCCCAAACTAAGCAAAGCTTGTTCTATGGGAACCAGATAACTGATAGAATACTTATATACTTTTTTTTTTTGTAAATACATACTTATTAGTATTTAGTTTAGTTTATTATAGTAGTTTAGTTTAGATAGAAGACGCAATTTTCAATTGATAGCAATGAAATATGATTTTAGCAAAACAGTAATGAGAATGGGCAAAAATATATATATACATATATATATATAACCTGATATAATTAGCGTATGCTGTTATAGATTTATATGTAAATCGATAAATCGTTTTTAGGGTTCCGTACCCAAAGGGTAAAAACGGGACCCTATTACTAAGACTTCGCTGTCCGTCTGTCCGTCTGTCTGTCACAGGGCTGTATCTCATGAACCGTGATGTCTAGACAGTTGAAATTTTCACAGATTATGTATTTCTGTTGCTGCTATAACAACAAATACTAAAAACAGAATAAAATAAATATATAAGGCTCCCATACAACAAACGTGATTTTTTTGCCGTTTTTTACCTTCCGACAGTCCGACTTGCACTTTGCCGGTTTTTTTTTCAATAATTTTACTTCCCATAGGTGTACTTCATGTCCAGGTACCGGGGCTTATGCGTTGGTACACTCGTCTCTCGCACTGTCGTTTTAACGGCTGCTGTGTGTGTCACCAGCCCTAATGCTGCCGTTAAAGATACGCGTTCAATCAATGTAGTCACTGGCACTACATACCGACACCCGAGGCGAGGGATTCGAGTACAAGTTTTGAAGATCATAATACCAAATCGTAAGTTATCTTCTTCTGGGGAAGAAGATGTTGTGCCGACCCCACTTAACTGGGGTTAAGTGGGGTCGGCACAACATGAAGATCATAATTCGTACTCTTAAGTCATCTTCTTCCCCACTTATGGGTGGACACAAAATCTTCCATTTCACTCTATCAGCCGTCAGCCTATCACTTCCTTCTTACCCATGTCATCTTTCACACAATTCATCCATCTTTTCTTTGGCCTCCTCCTTCGATAGATATCGAATGTACTGCCCCTTATATCATTTACGAGTTAGGTATGTCCTAATTTAATTGATTGGAGAATTGCTGGGAGCTAAAATTAGAAGATAAAATTAGGATATTTCTTTCGAGTGTATCCTAAAAAGTAAAATTTGGATCGAACCATATTAAACATATGTATATATTCATATTTATATCCTAACTTCTGCCAGCAGCTTCGTCCGCGTGGTACCTGGATAAGTAGCCTATGTATTTACTGTAAAAGTTTAATCTAAATCCGCTCAGTAGTTTTTGTTAGAAAGACTAACAAACACACACAACCACTCACAAACTTTCGCATTTATAATATTAGTAGGATTAGTAGGAAGTGGTATAGTAGGATTAGTAAATCCTACTATACTACTTCCATATTCATATCTTCTACTATAATAGGATTAGTAGGAAGTAGGATAGTAGGATTAGTAGGATAAGTAAAATTCATTTTCATCCCACCATCTCGGAAAGAGTATTTTTGCTCTTCAATATCTGAGTGCAAAAGCCGTTTTTATTCTATAAAGGATAAAGTAAATTGAATTTAGAACATCCTGTGCACTAAGTTTGTGAATTAAAAAAATCATTAAACCTATTTACTGCTACCTCTATGGTGCCGACATATCATACAACTTTTTTTTAATTTGTTAAAAACTCAGACTTGGAACCTTCTTGGTGTTCTTTTTTCAATTTGCTTTGTACGCGGTTCTTTACGCGGCATTTTTTCACGTCATTATTAAGATTATTCTGTAATACTTACCTGTCATAATGTAGTAGTTAATACCTAAACTGAAATAAAAGTACCTATCTTGTGATTGTAAACGTTTTTTTTTGCATGTAGTCATTTCCTCGCTGAGGTGGAATGAAAAGTTACGTGTTGCACTCGAGTGCAAAGATTTTTCACCTCGTGCTCTTTTGATTCCCTCGCTAACGCTCAGGATTCTAATTTTGAATCACTCGCTGCGCTCGTGATTCAATTTTAGAATCCTTCGCTTGCTCGGTCATCAAAATTGAACACGCGGTTAAAAGCAACTTTGCACTCTTGTATAACAAATAACTATTATTTATTTTTCTAGTTGGTCAATGGTATTTATTATACAATACAATATTTCTAAAATTGGATCCTATGTTACAGTGAAGAGTTTGGCAGAAAACCGAGGGTATCTGATGGAGAAGTCTGTGGCAATGTTGCTGCTGAAGCGGAAGATCCCAGACGTGCTGGTGGAGATACCTATGCGCGGCGTGGACATCGATTGGAAGTGAGATCATCTATTCCCCATATTCTTAATTCTAAACTCGACTCGACCTCAAAATTGTGTTTTAGATAGATAGATAGATGAACTCTTTATTGCACACAAAGAGAACAAATGGTAACAACAAACATAAACACACAATGGGCGGTCTTATCGATAATCTAAAAGCGATCTCTTTCAAACAACCTTTGTTGTCAGACAACCGTTGTTTTAGTAGTTTTAGTTTATAAAAATACCTCAAGTATGCCTATAGTCGAAGACTCCTCAGTCAACAGAACTGTCAAATCAAGTTACCTTGAGATAAACCTTGACATTCCTCGACAGCTTCTGAAAGACGCATGCGTGTGACGGTTTGTTTGATGAAAATCTCCTCGGAACTGATGACGTAACGACGTAATCGAGGAACCTCCAAAATATCGATTTAAGATACCAAACATAAGGTACTTTTCGAAGGAAAGTTCGAGGGGCTCGAAAGAGTTAGAGTCAAGGTAGTGTCGAGGTTGCAAATAAGAATATGGAGAATAATATAATTTGGATTTTTAGTATGTCATAATCACATACTAAAAATCCAAATTATATTATTAGCTTACTGGATGACGAAAATTTCAGCGTTCTGGTCTTATCCAGAGGTTCTCAAATAGGGGCCTGAAAATGCGGCGAAATGTTTCCAGTAAAGGATGGTACGGCAGTGTTTGCTTCGCGCTCTACTTGGCGGGGGCACTGCCGTGCCCCCAAATAAAACTCTTGCGTTACTAACTGATAGATCTATCAAAGCATAGACTAAACCACTGTGTTTAGTCCACTCCAATCACTGTGAGAATTATATTCCTTTTGTCGTGACGGGTGTAAGAAAGGAATCTCTAAAATGCAACCCCTAAATGTGCAGCGGGGGTGGAAGACAGCTCGAAAATATTTTCATGTGAATGAAGGAGGGTTTCCACTAGTATCTTAAAAACCATTTAGATTTCAAAGAATTTTTTTTTATTTAATTTCAGGGGAGAAGAAAATTTATCACTACAAGAAGAGTGTCTGATCCCAGGATGGCATTTCTTCTACAAGGGGGTGAGTCAGACAAAAGACAATTAAAAAAATAAATAGGATCACGACTGTAATCCCTAAGTACGCTAGACATCCTCCCAGATCTCCAGACGCTCAGATCCTTTGAAGATGTCTAATGGGGGTGGTCAGAGGCACGTCCAAAGATTATATTTGGCACATGACCACATTTTGCAGTAGTCAGCATTCCATACGTGACAGGTTGCAAGCCCATCGCCACTTATAAGATAACTGGTTTCCTCACGATGTTTTCCTTCACCGTTTTGAGCACGTGTTTTTGATGCGCATATAAACTTTTTGAAGAGATCCATTGATGCACGCCGGGATACGAACCCACTACCTTCACATTGAAAGTCGAGTTACCTCCCATCTGATGTATAAGCTATATCACTGTAAGGTTTCATCTAATTCCGTTCAGTAGTTTTTGCATTAAAGAGTAACAAACAAACACACACCCACTCACTCACAAACTTTCGCATTCATAATATTAGTAGGAAAAAGGAAGGAAGTAGGATTATGAGCTATCTGTATGAAAGATTTTAGTTCAGTGTAGTTACGTTAGAGGTAAGAGGCTACTCAATAGCTACTGTAGTTTACTACTCGATACTAGCTGTAGTTTGGAAATCTATACTAATATTATAAAGAGGAGAGATTTCATTGTTTGTTTGTTTGTTTGCATCGAATAGGCTCCGATTTGAAAAATTCTTTCTCCATTAGAATCCTACATTATCCCTGATGAACATAGGCTATAGAATATTTTCAAAAATAATAGGGATCCGTATGAAAACTTCGATAATGTAATCCAAAAAAATCTTTATTTCGCGTATGTTGCGGAAATTATTGACAATAGAGCAAAGTGATGTACTTGAGGACATCAATATCCACATATATAATAAAATACATAATACCATATATCTAACTATTAGGGATCCATATGAAAACTTCGATAATGTCACCCAAGGTGTAAAATAATTACCCTTAATATCATTAATACCTGCTAGTCTATACTAATATTATAAAGAGATAAGTTTTGATTTTTTGTTTTTTTGTTTTTTTGTATGTTTGTAATGGATAAACTCAAAAACTACTGAACCGATTTCAAAAATTCTTTCACCATTACCAAGCTACATTATTTTGAAAAAGTAATAAATTCTTTATAAGAATGACGATAGTTTAAGGTAAGGTGTAAAAAATTGCTAAAACTTTTGCTTTCTTCGTGTGCGCTACAAAAACTATTGAACGGGAATTGGAACGGGAACGGGAACGGGAACGGGAATGGGAACGGGAACGGGAACGGGAACGGGAACGGGAACGGGAACGGGAACGGGAACGGGAACGGGAACGGGAACGGGAACGGGAACGGGAACGGGAACGGGAACGGGAACGGGAACGGGAACGGGAACGGGAACGGGAACGGGAACGGGAACGGGAACGGGAACGGGAACGGGAACGGGAACGGGAACGGGAACGGGAACGGGAACGGGAACGGGAACGGGAAAGGGAACGGGAACGGGAACGGGAACGGGAACGGGAACGGGAACGGGAACGGGAACGGGAACGGGAACGGGAACGGGAACGGGAAGACAATATTTCCCGGGAACGGGAAGACAACATTTGTTAATTCTAAAGCGATACGAAGTTCGCAGGGTCAGCTTGTCTCATAATAAAGCTACTAATGGCTACGTTACCGTAGAAGACGTAAATGCTACGAGTTTCGTAGAGGACAAACGTACTCGTAGATGATCTACGCCAAAATACTACAGTAGGTACATCTAGTTCACCCGGATGGAACTCAGCAAACTAATTAGGATTGTCATGTGTTTTTTAGGGTTCCGAACGGGACCCTATTACTAAGACTTCGCTGTCCGTCTGTCCGTCTGTCTATCACAGAGCTGAGTATCTCATGAACCCTGTTAGCTAGATAGTTGAAATTTTCACAGATTATGAATTTCTCTTGCTGCTATAACAACAAATACTAATACGCTCTCTTATATTTATTTCTACCTTTATCATATTTATAATAACAACGGGGGGGGAATTATTTTTATACCACCCCCCCCCCCCCCTAAAAAATATTTAAGGTCCGGGGCTGACAACCAGTGCTCTCACCCAATATCGTTTTCAATTATTCACGAGCGCACTTCGAGTATGCCCTCAGGCAAATGAAAGACTGCAAACATTTGATTGCACGAATCAATTCAATCAGATACCGATGGACAACTGATTCGAGTGAACTCCCTTTTCCATTTTAGGATGTTCACCTGTTTCGAGTGTACGAGTAATTGGCGGAAATAACTGTCATGTCACGTATCTCGACCACGCTCTCACGTTGATTGGACCGAATGGCAATTACGGTTTTTTGGAAAACAGCTACTGTTTTCTGACTGGAAGAAAAAACGTTTAAAAAGTAAAAAGAAAACCAACGAAAGAGTCGACCAATCGAAAAGTCAAGATATTCGTTTTTTAAGGTTTATGAAAGAATTATTAGTCTAATGGTGTGACCAGACATAGTGCGGCAGTTGCAGGAAACAAGTTTGCCGCGCGCCCAACGTCCAATCATAGCGCGGCTGTCGCTCAAATGCCGCGCTATGTTTGGTCACACCTTTACATGAATAATTCTTAAAATGAGACCAATTTGGAACTATTCTCTACACAATAGAAAACAAATCATCGAAATCGGATTATCACGTACGAAGAGGTCATAGATAAAAAACAACAAAAAAAAAACTTGAGAGGTGTCAAGGGACACCCGGATGGAACGAAGTTCTTTTCGATTAATTAGTGAAGGAATTGTAATAAAGTTTTATTTCTTTTAAGTTAACATAATATGTTTTTTATTATTATCAAATATAATGTAATATAAACTTAAATAAATGTGTTTATTTACGACATCACATTAGAAACCTCTAAAATTATCAGTGTTTCTCTACTATATTATGCATGTATTATACATATAAACCTTCCTCTTGAATCACTCTATTTATAAAAAAAAACCGCATTAAAATCCGTTGTGTAGTTTTAAAGATATAAGCAAACATACATACATACATATTACATATTACACACAGACGCGGGAAGCGGAAAGCGACTTTGCTTTATACTATGTAGTGAAGATAGGTAATATGTAGATCTAGATTTCTATTAGGATAGATTTTTGATAAGTAATTATACATAATTTATATCATTAATTTATTCGAAAATCTAAGGCGGACCACGCGCGGAT